>CM053793.1:544835391-545505391 GCA_028749045.1 Cupressus sempervirens
CCCTTGGAACCATATTGTATCTGATTCCTATTATCATTCCCACCTCATCCTCCTCAACGGTTGTTCCGATAGCCACTCGATGTGGCATTATTGTTGCCTTGGGTCTCATTGTTTGTGATAAAAGTGGATGGTTGTTCTTGTGTGAACAATATCTGTTGGCTTCTAGTCTTCATGTTTAATGGATATTCCTTTGTAGAATGACCTAGGACCTGACAGATATCACACATTGCCTTTTTGGGGCGCGCTCCCTTTGAATTGTTAGTGTAAATAATTATTATTTACGCTTTACTTAAGTTTACTTAGGATAAATGCATTATTTTATTATTTCTTAGGTTAGACACTTAGGAGTTTGCGTACTCATATGAGTTGTCTTGTCAACAACATAGGAGCAACTCTAAATTAGCACATGGTGTCTACAACATTGGAGTTTGCATAATCAACTAAGTTGTCATGTAGACAACACAGTTGTTCGCACTCTTAAGCACATGGTGTCTACAACATAATTTTACGTGATACACCTTTGTAGGATTATCCTCTCATCATCACACTAACTCTTGTGCTTAATGGAGGATAACCCATTCTTGGTGGACATGTGCTTAGTTGTGAGGCTTATCATATTTTTAACTCCTAAACAATCTAAAAGACTTCTAGAGGCCTTTATATACAGGCACTCTTAGTGTACACATCAATCAATCAACACCAATTGAATATCATATTGTTATTTTGATCATACTTTGTTGGTCTATTTTGGGCTAGTTATTGAGCTTCTTGATCTTGGGTGATTTTGCCCTCAGGCAGATTCTTACATGGTATCAGAGCCATAGAGGTGTCATTTCATAGCCATTGGAGACCATTCTTGCTTCACCTCTCTGAGGACACCTCAATTCAGATCCGGAGTATCCGCAGCTATTGGGAGCATCTAGAGCCAAAGTGAACCTCACCATTGCATTCGAAGTATCGATTCGGTGAAAATCGACTATAAATTCGCCTATGTTGGGCCATAGTCAAATTTGAGGCAAAAAAATTTGGCAAACCAGCACCCGAATGCCCAATTTGCAAATTCGGTATGGTCATTTTTAGATCTGTTTAATTTAATTTCAGATCTATTTTCCCTACAATTTTTCGAATTTGTATTTTCGAAAAAAAAATTGGCCATTAGGCCTATCGAGAAATTTTTTTTGTAGGAACTAGGTGGTAAAATCCTGGCCCCCGCAGAGGAATATTCCTTATTGATTCGGCGAACATACCCTTTTCACATCCGGTCAACCACATCTATCTAACTAGCAGCCAAATCCACAATTCCAGCATCACAGTCCGACAGTTCAAACCACAATCGGCGGGTATCACAGCAGTTTCAAGCCACTTTAGGCTCTTTCGATGTTTGTTTTTAAAGAACATTTCCTCTGCATCAAGGTGAATGTGGGATAAAACCCAACCACCCTGCCGTCCTTTTAACCCTTCAGTGTCATGTTGTAGACTCCCAACGGCACCTCCTCCAATGGCCTGGATTTAACGCTCCTACTACGGCATAGAACTCTGACATGGTACGCGTCACCCTCCAATTAGGCCATGCGGCCCAATCACCAGGCGCCAACGAGACAAAAAGCCACACGACGACATGTCACGCTGAACCTCTACATCATCAGTGCCAATGTAGACTCAGACCTACCAGCTCCACTCCACGTTAGCACACACGCAAGCAAGTCTGTACACTGCCACATGGCTCTATACACATTTTGTATGCCACGTCAGCATACGTACTACCACGTCACTAACGTTAGCCAGACACATTAAATTTGGCAATCGTTTGACTGTCATCTGCAAGCCAAATTGCACTGCCGTGACAGCCATTTGGATGTCAAATTTAACCTCGCAATTTGCTGATCAGACCCTTCTCTAGATTCAGTTTTGATTTAACAATCCGACTTTGGGAGGCCATATCTCAGTCATCCGGGCTCCAAATCAGGTGCAATTTTTTTTTATTTTGGCTAGAATTTCTTGAACTTTTCAGTGGTGCTATTATTTTCTTGTTTTGGTGCACGGAATTGTCAAAAATTGCAGCTTTTGGTGACTGTACCTATCCAATCCTGCATTTTTGCAACTTCAATTGCTCCGTACGGGCTCATTTGGACTCCAAATCAGGTTCCTTTTTTTTTGAAAGTGAATAATTTTTCGTCTACTTTCCAGATCTGCAATCAGATTATAGACTTGTGTGGACAAAAATACCACTTTCAGAATTAGGTCCTTTTTTGCATTGTAATGCTTTGATAAAGATTCAAAATTGTTGTATTCCTGAGCTACATTGTAAAGTTCCAGATTTGAACTATAAGAGGAGGTTGTAAACAGAAAAATCAAACGTCCACTATGTCCATTTTGACAAAGTTGCCTATTGTAAACGCACTACCTATAAAGTGCCAAATCATGCATTAAGGGGGGGTTGATTGATTATTTTTGCATTTGGAGGGGTGTATACATACATTGATCTCATGGAGTTTTGTCTCACATATCAGTTTGGTGTTAGATTGAGGTTGACAAAGAGGAACTATCAAAAATGGAGTCCTTTAATCATTGATCATCTAAGAAGAGAGCATAAGTATTTCCTTATCTATGTTCCAACAAACTGCACACTTCCATTACTGAGCCACCTGTTACAATAATTTTAGATGTCATTTATTTCAATGTCACTCGTTCTTGCTTTGAGGTCTTTGACAAGTTCAATCATCCTTATGACATTTGGATAGGCATTTGGAAAGCATATGGAGATCCAACAATTCTCCCTTTCCAGAAGACATTCTATCTTTAGTCACTCTAGTTATAGTCCCTTCAACTCCAAATGAAATCACACATCCTGATACTCCTGTTGATTCTACTGATCCAGTTCTAGCCACAGATGCTCCTGATTCAGTACAGCAAGAATTACCATGTCTTCCTACTTCAGCTTCGTGGGATGACTTCCTTCCAGACATTGAAGGGTTGTTCGTGGAGTCTCACATTGAAGATGTGGGAGACATCATCGATGACATCCATCTTCTCTTTGTTGAGGAGACTTCTTCACTCCTTGCGAGGGCACACTCTCACCCGCAACCACTTGACTGTTCTAACATGATTGCGGACATTTCTTTACAGCAGATGGAGGACTCTTTCACTTATGAGTCATATCAGTCTTTGGAAATTGTATTCCAGTTTCCTCAGACATCTTATTTTATGAGGATTCTTCCTACTAGTTAGGGAGCATTCTCTACTACACCTATGGCACCATTTCTTCCTACAAGGAGAAACATCATTCAACTTTCATGGTGCAGCTTCTTCAATCATCAAGGAGCTTCTTTCGTGGGTGTACATACATCATTGAGGGGAGGCGAGAATGCTTCTTTTCCTACATCTTCCTATCAGGATGCTTCATCGTCTTTGGAGGTTGATTCAGTTTCATCCATGGACATGTTACCTTGCCTGCCACCTTATTTTGGGCATCCACCAGATTAGTTTGTGGCATCTTCATTCATCAAGGACTTGTCAGCATATGAGCAAACTTCAAAGGCAGCATCCACACCATACTGCATATGGATCTCTCTTTCATCTTCCTATCCACAGTGGGAAGCATATTTGCACCTATACTTGGTGTATCTTCTTCCTAAAGGGAGAAATCTTGTTTGTCAGCATTGGATTTTCTTTTGTCTTCGGACACTTATCATTACCAGATCCTTCACTAAGGGGGGGATTTCATGGAGAGATTCTCTATTGTATATGCATGATGTATGTCATAATGGGTGGGTCTTGTTTACTCCATCCATTCATGCATCTTTCTTTCTTGTACTTGTCTCTCTTTTTGGGGGAGGGTTTTTCCCATGAGATTTTCCCTCTTTCTTCGTTTGCAGAGAGATTTCATTGGATTTCAACATTGCATTGTACTTGGGTACATAACATGGCCTAGTAGTCGAGACCCATTATGCATTTCATCATTAGCTTTTGTGAGCTTAAGTGCATTCCCCTAAGTTGCACTTAAGGGGGGATGTTAGTGTAAATTATTATTATTTACGCTTTATTTAAGCTCACTTAGGATAAATGCATTATTTTATTATTTCTTAGGTTAGACACTTAGGAGTTTGCGTACTCATATGAATTGTCTTGTTGATAACACAGGAGTAAGCAACTCTACTTTAGCACATGGTGTCTACAACGCTGGAGTTTGCATAATCAACTGAGTTGTCATGTAGACAACATAGTTGTTCGCACTCTTAATTAAGCACATGGTGTCTACAACATAATTTTATGTGACACACCTTTGTAGCTTATCCTCTCATCATCGCACTAACTCCTGTGCTTAATGGAGGATAACTCATTTTGGTGGACATGTGCTTAGTTGTGAGGCTTATCATATTGTTAACTCCTAGACATTCTAGAGGCCTTTATATACAAGCACTCCTAGTGTACACATCAATCAATCAACATCAACTGAATATCATATTATTATTCTGATCATACTATGTTTGTCTATTTTAGGCTAGTTATTGAGCTTCTTGGTCTTGGGTGATTTTACCCTAAGGCAAATTCTTACATGAATGACCCTTCTCTTTGCAATCCGTAAACCAAATTTCTCCTTCATCCATGCGGCCACTAATTCCCATTATGAATTAGAATTCCTTTCACATCTGCTCTAAGTCTTTTTGGAGTGCTTATACTTTCTTGTTGGGCTCCTTCTCGCTGTCTGCATTGCTTCCCTCGTCGAAAGATTCATCGCTCTCGAAGGAGGATGAAGATTTACTTCTCTTCTTCTTCTTCTTTGCTGTTTTGCTTTCACTTTCTAGATTTAGGGCACGGTCGTATGCATCTGTGTATGATGTGGGTGGAACTATCTTCATTTTTCTTCTCAATGCCTTGCGGGGGCCTTCTACAAACTAGTGTTTCTTTAGTTCATCCACGGGTTGAGTACCCATCCAGCTAAAAAGATCTTTAAGCCTTCAATTGTAGGCTCAAACAATGTCCTTCCCTTGTTTACAATTGTAGATTTCTGCTACAACCTCGCTGTCATTCCGGAGCAGTCGGAATTTTGCTTGGAATTCTTTCTTCTGATCATCCCATGTGGAGATCTTTGCCTTGTCCATGTTGGAGAACCAATCCACCACCACTCCCCATAGGCTATCCGGAAACTGGTTCAACCATTCATCCGCATCCATGACCGAGTTGGCGGTCCATATCGTTTCACACGTACAGCAATGCCGCATGGGATCTTCCTTCCCATCGCCTATGAACTTTGGGAGTTTTTGCTTTTGAGACATTGTGCTTGTTGCCCTTTGATTCCCACTAGATCATGTCACTAAACTATTTGAAGTTGGTTCTAGCGGATTACTCTGACCACCATGCAATGCTGCTACGACACTTCCTTTTGCCCCGGTGTCTCCTGTTGGCCTCACCTCCTCTCCTTCACAGGGTCCCTCTCGTAGTGGTGTATGTGATGAATCTAAAAATTGCTCCTTTGTCTCCTCGAGCACTGCTAATCTATGCTGAGTTTCCTCGAGCAACTCCTTGTTGCTCTGTCCCTGCTGTTCCGGC
This sequence comes from Cupressus sempervirens, assembly GCA_028749045.1. Taxonomy (NCBI): domain Eukaryota; kingdom Viridiplantae; phylum Streptophyta; class Pinopsida; order Cupressales; family Cupressaceae; genus Cupressus; species Cupressus sempervirens. The sequence goes on from CM053793.1 coordinate 544,840,942, forward strand.
GAACTATGGCACCCTTCGTTGGTTCCTGTGAACCCCGTTACGACCACCACACTAAGTGATTCCTCCAACTACTCCTCAATCCATTCCTTGGCGACTTGTCTTATTCTCCGCTGTCACTCGGCTTCGCCGCGCATAGTTTGTAATTTGTCGATTTCTTCCCTCAAATTCCTATTCTTATTTAAAAGATTGGGCATTTAACATATACCATTATAAAACAAAACAAAACGAAACACTCTTTTATTTATTTATTTTGTATACACAATGTGTCGACTATGCAACGACAACTATAGACTTCTGAGTGCTCTTGACACCACGGTGCAACAGCTTATGGTTCAATTTTTCGACACTGTGCATCTCTCTCCTCATAGAATTTCTTGAGGATCTCCTAACAGCATTCCTCGTGTTTTGCCTCCTCTCGGCGTCTCTTCTGTGCCACGTAGGCTTGTGCAATCAGACGGGGAAGTTGTTCTAAAAATTTGTTCGTGGTTGGGCTCGTGTGCATATCATCCCACGCATTGTCTGTTGTAACCCCATTCTCTGTGGCTTCTCTCCGTACAAAAGTTTCCAAAGCTATGCAATACAAAATGTGAAAGTTTTGCACTGCCTCATGCCCTCCTTCAAAAATTTTTGTTTCACCATCATCATTCGTCTTCCAGTTGTCTTGTACTGTTCTTCCCATTTATCTTCGTCCTTCCATACTACTTCCGAATTCGAACTGGCAACGGCACCAAATGTTCAGCCCATAGGTGAATGGGAAAGAAAACATACAATCAATACAAATTACTATTCATTAATCAAATGCTTTCCATACACAACAAAGATATTTCATACAATGATAATGATGCCGAAATACATAAGTGTTCACGACATTTATAATGTCCGAAACAGTGCCAATGAAACGACACAACTGTGTCCACACCGGTAACTATCTAACTACTCTTTTTGCCGGACAACACCCTTTTTACCTTGATTCTTGTTCATGTTCTGTAACTGCTCTCTACTTCAGCATATATACCAGTTCTTCATTGAGATCAAGAAACATCACAAGGCTTTCTCTTTGTTATTATTGATGAATTGAAAATACAGTTTTTCTTAACTGATTATACTTTTAGTATGTTATCTTGTAGCAGCACTATGACTGTAATTTGATGCTCTCTCAGTCAGATTTTGAAACAGCAAATGATCTCTAAAACATGTGATAAATTGATCATACCTTTAACTGATTGTTCTCATAGTATGTCACTTTATTGAACACTTCCAAGACTTTTGTGCATCTGCTGTGAAAGTGAAAGATACTCATGGATGCCATCTTAAAACTTTTCCTCGTGTATCTTTGCTGCTTCTATGATCTCAGGTCATGTTTTACACTTTCTGTAGCAACTTCATTCTCTTCTGATCAGCATAGAAACCATTATTTTGCTCTTATACTTGGAAGTGCTGAAAACAATTTGCTTCTATAGTTTTGATTCAAGATAGATGTTCTCATGTTTTAGACATATGAAATCCTTTATCATTATGGCATTGCTCTGATATGATGACAACTCCTAGGATACACTTGCCATCTAGCTTTGATACTTTATAAATATGAACATGACCTTTAGAAACATATAGATGTTGATCAGCTCATATATATATATATATATATATATATATATATATATATATGCTGATGTACTTGTCCTTGTGCTCTTACTGTACTTATTCTCAAATTTACTTCTTACATGCTCTTTCATGTCCTTTGTCCATGCACTTGATCTTTACTTTCAGTTTGATTGCTGATTCATGTTGGCATACTTGATTGTTTCAAAAATGTATTTGTGATCTTTATCTCTTATTAACAAGCTGAGCTCAAACCCTTGTAGGAGCCGCATTTACAGTACAGAGTAAAAAGTGTTACATTTGAAGGGTTAAATGGTGCCAAATGCCGGAAGTGGTGGCAGGAGACTCCAGACAACCACCAGGTGAGGGCTAGTATCAAGAAAGCACAGGTAGAATGGGTAGTGGAAATGCCAGTATTTTGTATCAAAGACTATGAAGGGTTTTTACGCATAATGATAGAAACGTATGACAGGTTCTCTCGAACCAGTACGTTTGAATATCTTGGTTGCAATTTAGTAGTGTCATTCAAACTGGCTGACTTTACACGAGTATTTGGGATACCTAGTCATGCTCAAGGCAGAAGAAAAATAGAAAGTAAGCCAAAAAAGATGAGCCGTGAAGTGAAGATAAAGTTGATACAGCTTGTGTGCAGAGACCTGTCGCAGGTGGAACAGGAGGCTCTTTCAGACACGTCCAAGGGCAGAGGGTTAAAGAAATCTAATATTCAAGAAGGACACTGGCGCTGTTTGATGGACATCGTGAAAAGCCGCCTCAAAAGTTCGAGCCGCACTTTGGATATCTCATTCCCACATGTAGCAATGATGAACGAGATTTTGCACGGCAAGGTATATGACTAGGCAGCATTGTTGGCCGAACAGCTGTCAGAGTTTATGACATTGCAGCACAAAACATTCTCTATGCCGCATTATACTATGGGCCTGTTCCTAGAGGCATTGACGTGGATGATTCTGAATGATGCATTGGAGGCCAAACCGGGACCACTCGTGCCTGGCGAACTACCTATTATGCAATGGAGGCATTTGGATACACTTGGCACCAAAACCATCGGATAGAAACGATCGAACCCAGACGATGGAAACACAAATAGTGGTCGAGAGGAGACGTCTTCAGAGGAGAGTGGGATCGAGGGAGAAGAGGAAGAGGATGAGGAGGTAGAGGTGATCACTGCTACGCCATTGAGATTTCTGCGGCCTGTACTTTCGTCTACGACACACTTGGCTCCTGTGGGCATACATGGCATTCCAGGGTTTGGTCAGTTCAAGCAACGAGTGGTGATGACACCAGTTTTAGCTACAATGCAACCCACCATAGAGACACGAGCTATAGTGGAGGCACATCCGTCACCAACGAAGATAGTAGCTCTAGAGGTAACAATGGAGCCGACTCATGAGACTCTACCAAAGACGAGAAATGAGACTTTGGTACCTGATACAGAGATGGACATAGAGACGAGGGTAATGGAGGTACCGGTAGGCGAGGAGTTGGGGGCATCGGGTGTCCGATTGGATGTAGTGGGTTTTGATGCAGTGGTTATGGTGGCTACGACACTGCTGGCATCACCTAAGTGAGACAGAGAAAGCCGAACCCAGAAGCTGAGTGATTACCTGATTACACGATTCCATCGAACCCCAGCACCTCAAGTGACGTACCTACCGACACCCACGCAGGAAGCAGTTTCGGAGAACCCATTACAAGAGGTTGGGCAAACACAAGGTGAGGGAGTACCGCATAGCATTGTTGAGCGTATAGCGGAAGTAGTGGAGAAGGCTATGGGTGCACAACAAGAACATCCAATAGTGCAAGAGATAGGGATGAGAGAGACATTTCTTGCTAATGTAGCAACTCTAGTAACTCAGGTTCACCAGGTGTTAGATTCGACAGAAACTCAGGCGTTGGATTCAGTGGTGAAGGAGCTGGAGGGAGTCATATCTTTTATGAGGTTGGGATGCCCAGCTGCCTTTACAGTCTACTTTGAGGAGCGGGGATGGTCGGATGTGGAGACTGCGAAGATGCAGCAAGACTGGGCCACGACGAGAGATCCTGGTATGGAGAGTCTGGTAGAGGCTTTGACTCATGAGATAGTGAAGTTACACAGGGAGGCGTATTACACTCTTTGGAGGAATCAAGCGAATCAGGTAGCAGCTAAGAGAGCTCGAGAGGAGTCAACTGCCAGGTTAGCTTTGGAGAGAACACCCTAGGAATCCGAGAGGGCGGCCTGGCAATCCAAGAGGACAGCCCTGTTAAACAAACAGGGTCAGCTATAGAAGTTGGCAGTAGGAAAAGAGAAAGAGTTGGGAGAAATTGCAAAGATGATGCAGTCAGCCCTAGAGCTTCACATGGAAGCAGAAGCAGAACTGAAGATTAGGAAAGAGCAAGTCTACAAGCTACGGGCGGTGCTGAACGAGTTGAGGGCACGGACGGCCACTATGCTAGGGACGCATCCCTCTGTTTAGTATTTATGCATTGATGTATTTTGTTTATTTTGAGTTTCGTTGTATTGTTGTCCGAAGGCAACTTTTCTTTTGGGGGAGATGTTGTCGATAAAATCTTTAGTGTACCCGACGGGTAGAATAATATCCGAACAAGCGTGTGACACTTGAGTGACCCCTTCGGAAAGGTATATGTACACCATCCGAGATGGACTTTGGAATCATCATTGTAGTCATTGTATTCGAATTGTAAGCATTGAGTGCATATATGAATAAAGTATCTATTCTATGTTGTATCGTGCTATACTACATGTGTTAAGTTTCTTTACCCTATACGGTAAACAGTGCACTTGTTAACCAGAGATACCTATTACTGCACATGGAACAAACTAGTTAGAGAGCAAATCAGGATTTGTATTTGAAAATGTGAATACATGTGTGGGGTATAATGATGAGGTAGGCTGGTTATTGCTTAGATCCATTGGATCTAACTCCATCTTTTTATGTGATTGCAGGATTTCGCGTAGGAACTCAAGGAAATAGGAGCAACAGGGCATCCAGAGCATGCATGGTCAAAGCAAGTAGCAACATTGTTTACCGTATGGACTAATTAAGCAATGTACACTTACCGTATGGACTAATTAAGCAACGCACACAGGGAATCGATACGAACACCGAACAGCAATAACAGAACTGTTATTATTATTCGCATATGCCAACAGTATATCATGCTTTTCTCATATGATGATGATAAGATCAATACAATGCTTCCCGAAGGGGTTATAAATACTTTCCGATGAACCTTCCCAAAGGTATCCGTCGGCCAAGTACATTATACCCGCTACAAACTGTTTTACCGTCGGCTACATAACAAGAACTTTCCCGAAGGGACCCGTCGGCTACATAATTTCCTTTCCGAAGGGACCCATCGGCCGATACACAATTTCTACCAACGACATCATTCCCCCCAAAAAGAAAAGTCGTCTCCTGACGACTATTACAAAATCTCTGAGACAAATCAACAACCAAAATACATTGACTGACTAACTGGTCTTCAATACTGTCACCTTAGCCAATCTGACATCTGACCTTGATAGCCACCTGTGTCGCTTTCTACTTTCCAATTCCGAGTACTCTGAACCAAGTGTCGCTGCACTGCCTCCAACTGGATGATCAGCTCCTCCCGAGCTCTCTACGCATCCACCAAGACAGCCTCATGGCCAACACCTACTCTCAGCGCCTCTACTACACAGACACTCTATGCCTGCCGCAGCTCCAAGTCTTCTCAACTAGTCAGACTCCCACGACTGATATCCGCAACGACTGGGGGTCCAGGGGGCAACGCCCCCGGCAGGGTCGAGGGGCAGCGCCCCCGCGGGGTCCTAGGGCATGGAACACACCATTTCTGTCATTATCTGCCGATTTTGTACTCTTTCTGGCAACCATGGATGCATCCCCTTCACTTTGGCATCATTTGTCACTCATTCTGAACAACTTGATTCTGTCGTCGTTTTTTCTTTTTTTTTTTAATTATTTAGTAAACCTCCTATCACCCTTCTGTGATGAAACCCATACGGCTTCCAACTTGACACAATCTAGATTCCAATCTGCTTAAAAAAACCGTGCTGCAATATCCCACCGTCTGTACTTTCAAGGTGGAAATCGTACATTGCCTTAAAACTGTACTTCAAATTTGAAACCTGTACCTTGCCTAAAAAAACCGTACACCATTTTTCAGATGTTAAAACCGTACGGTATTCCTCCTTTATTGTGAAATCCGTACGGTGGTGCTCCTTCTTGCATATATTGCATACCGTACAATGCCCTTTACTATGAAATCCATACGGTATCACTAAAATCCGTACTTTTAACAATGAAAATCCATACGGTGCTATGCAATCCGTACCTTACAAATGAAAAACCGTACGATGCTGAGAAATCCGTACCTTGCCAATGAAAAACCGTACGGGACTATGAAATCCGTACCTTGCTTATGAAAAACCGTACGGCACTATGAAATCCGTACCTAGCTTATTGAAAACCATACGGTGCTTCAAAATCCGTACTTCACTTATGAAAAACCGTGCGGTACTTCAAAATCTGTACTTATAAAAATCGTACGGTGCTTCAAAATCTGTACTACACTTATGGAAAACCGTACGGTACTTCAAAATCTGTACTTTACTTGTAAAACCGTACGGTGCTTTACTTCTCTTCTCTCTTTTTTTTTTTTTTTTTTAGAAATCTCATTTCTGGAACAATTATGTACAATATTTACATATATACAGTACTTACAGTCTTCTTTCAGTTATTCGTCCACGGGGGTGCATTACTTCTTTCATTGCAGACATTCAACTTCAACCTCTTCACTACATCGAATACTTCCTTTCGGTCTAGCATCCACTGTTTTATTGCTCCGTTATTGCTTACTTCCCGCCTCTGGTACGGCCCGACCCATTTAATTTTGAACTTGCCTGGTTTGATCTCATTCCGATCGTCGTACTTCAACACCCACTCTCCGAATTGAAACCTGCTACGCCTATTCTGTGGCATCTCCATATCGCCCAGTTTGTTCCCAAAGCTCCGTACCATGGACTCCGTCAACTGCCCCTTCTGTCCGTCAATAACACTTTCACTCTGTACTACTACAACTTTTATTGAGCCCTTCCTCTTTGTTGCCTGTGCAAACGGTATCGTGTGTCTTCCTTTCTGCCGGTACCTTTCTGCTATATTTGTGGTTCAACGTAATACTTTCTTCCGACGCAGTCGTACAGTAGAATCTTTCCTTCTTTTGGGTTCGTACTGTATGTTCTGTCCTTCAGCTTCAGTCATGCCCGCGTTTCCTTCTTCGGCTTCTCTATGTTGCTTCGAACATTCATTTCCTCCTTCGGCTTCTCCATGTTCCTTCAGACATTCATTTCCTCCTTCTGCTTCTTTGTGTTCCTTCGGACATTCATATCCTTCTTCTTTCTTACCTTCGTCGATCCTTAGCATATTACAACTCGGAAAGAGCTCATAATCCTCTATCTGCCAGTGGTAAAGACCACTTACTGAATCCAGATCATCATCTCCTTCCAATCGTAGGACTCCCTCCTGATCGGGTTCCATACTCTGCCTCCTCTCATCATCTTCTCCTTCGAAATCCGACGATAGAGCTTCTTCTCCAACCATCTGAGTGTGTAGATCAATGACATACTTCCGGCCTTTTCTTTCAAGTGATAAAGTATTTTTCTTCCAATCGTGTTTTACCTTGGCTAGTATCAACCACCCCCAGCCCAGAATGGCATCATATCCTCTCTGCTTCAGTGGGATCACGACAAAGTCCAACAAGAACGGTTGTGTTCCAATCGTCACTGGTTGTGCTGTCAGGGCTCCCAATGGCTTGATTCCATGTTGATCGGCCATTAGCAGCTGGAATGTAGGCGGCCATAATGTCGGCTGTCCCAACTTTTTCCAACTGTCTTCAGGCAACACATTGACACCGGACCCTCCGTCCACAATTGTTTCCGTCAATACAGTCCCGAGAATTCCCATTTCGACGACTGCTGTATGGCATTCGGATGAGAGGGCTAACAACATTGGATCTTCTGCACTTGCGCCACTTTCCTTCTCCTTTTTGTGCACTGTACTTGCTCCACTTTCTTGCTTCCTTCCATGTTCTCCTGGTAGTTGAGCAGCGGGAACAATGTTTGTGAGTGTCGATCAGAGCTGAGGCATAGTGAGCAACAGATCACTTATCCTGACAGGTATCTCGGCTTGCAAAATTTGCCGGACAATGTTCTGTTCTGCGCAGTTCCGTAAGGAAGTACTCGGCGTGTCCTTCAGGTGTGCCGTTTCTGCCTATGTTGCTTTCTGGATCTCTACCCGTGCTTCTTCCAGTCTCTTCTTTTCTTCTGCCAGGTCGGGGTACACTGTTGCTTGCTTCCGTGTGATGGCCAAAACCTCTTCTTCGTTCGTCCCGACGGTGATCAAGTTTACTCCCGACTTCGGACACCTAGCATCTTCATGATCACTAGGTCCACACCATCTGCATAACAACTTTGGTGTGTTCGCTGTTGTACACTCTCGGGCGAAGTGAGCCCACAGATTGCATGCGCGGCATTGAACTATCGGCCGACCATTCGCATCATACTGAATTCGACTCCTTCCGCCATTATTGTTGTTGCTGGTATTGTTGTTATTTTGACCGTGCCGGTTGTTTCTGTATCCACCCGATGTGGCACCTTCCGTATTGGTGTTCCCGTTCCCTCCGGATGGGGAGGCCTCCTGTGTCAGGAACACTTGCTGCGGTGTTCTTGTTTTCAAATTGAAAGGGCATTCCTTTACTGAGTGTCCCATAATCTGGCAGATCTCGCAAAATTGCTCTTTTGGGCAGGATCCCTTCGTATTGCCTTCCTTCTTGCACTCCATGCACCATAGTTCATTGCCCTTAGTTTCCTTGTTCATGTTCTTGAATTCCTTCATCATCCGAATCATATCTTTCTGAAGGGCACGAACCTTCTTGTTGCTTCTTTCGTCATCGCTGCTATCATTTCCTGAGGATGCATCGTCATCTGAATCGGACGAGCTGGTCTTCTTCTTCTTCTTTGTCTTCTGGTCACTTTCAAGGTTCATTGCCCGATTGTACGCTTCATTGTATGTGGATGGCGGCACGATCTTCATCTTCTTCCGCAGCTTCGGGTGAAGGCCTTCAATGAACCATCGTTTCTGTAACCCGTCAGCTAGCTTATTCTCCATCTTACTGATTAAGTCCTTCAACCTCCTGGCAAAGACCCGCACAGTTTCATTCTTCTTTTGCTTGGTATCGAATATCTCTGCGACAATTTCATTGTCATCACGCAAAAGTTGAAATTCCGCGATGAACTCCTTAATGTTATCCCAACTATTTAATTTCTGTGGATTGGCATCAGTAAACCAATCAATGGCAACACCCCGTAGGGTTGCGGGAAATTGGCGAATCCATTCGTTTGTATCTGTTATGCCATTCGCCCTCCAGATCGTTTCACATGTTTTACAATGTCGAATGGGATCAGCTGCTTCATCACCATCAAATTTAGGCAATTTTCCTTCGGACCTGCCATTATTACTATATGTCGAGGGTTTTGTTTTGTACCTGCGCTATTTGGCACTCCCGCGCTGTTTTGAGCACCCGCACTGTTTTGCACTCCCGCGCTGTTTTGAGCACCCGCGCTGTTCTGCATACCCGCGCTGTTCTGGACACCCGCGCTGTTCTGCACACCCGCGCTATTTTTTGCTTCCGCACTGTTTTCAACACCCGCGCAGTTTTCTGCTTCCGTGTTGTTTTCAACACCCGCGCAGTTTTGGACTTCCGCGCTGTTTGGTGAAGAAGAGGGTTTGTCAACCGTAGCTGTTCGTTTCGGAAGTATATCTCGGACGAAGAGGTCACTCTACGCTCGTGCTCCTTCGGCACTCCGAGCCGTGCGAGTCGATCTGCTTCTGTCAGGATTCTCTTCCCATGGCGTATGCAGGTTCAGAAACTCCTCCCTTGCTTCTTCCACCAAATCAAGCCATTGTCGAGTCTCTTTCAACAATCCTTCCGCGCTCTTGCTTCCGTTGGAAATCTTCTGAAACCTCCTTCGACGCTCTATCTGCTGAGCCAAAATTAAATTTTCCTGTGCAACGTGTATGTCATCTTTTTCCTTCAGCTTACTCTTGTCTTTGTTCAACTGATTCGACATTTAATTCATCTCCGCCTGCCTGCGTGCCAGATCCATCGGGCAACGGCGCCAAATGTTTACCGTATGGACTAAATAAGCAATGCACACTTACCGTATGGACTAATTAAGCAACGCACACAGGGAATCGATACAAACACCGAACAGCAATAACAGAACTATTATTATTATTCGCATATGCCAACAGTATATCATGCTTTTCTCATATGATGATGATAAGATCAATACAATGCTTCCCGAAGGGGTTATAAATACTTTCCGACGAACCTTCCCGAAGGTATCCGTCGGCCAAGTACATTATACCCGCTACAAACTGTTTTACCGTCGGCTACATAACAAGAACTTTCCCGAAGGGACCCGTCGGCTACATAATTTCCTTTCCGAAGGGACCCATCGGCTGATACACAATTTCTACCAACGACAAACATCGCCAGTCATTCAGGCAATGACTAGCTCCTATGACTCTTTATACCTTTATTGCTCTTTTTCACACGTGTTCATATTTTAAAATTCAAACTCTGATTTTGCTTTAGCAAGTTTCATAGCTTGTGTGAAACATTTGAACATATTGATCAATAAAGTATTACATTTCCAGAAAAGCATGTAAAATTCAGTATTATGTGATGCTTTTTTTTCATCAAATGTAATGTTTCAGTTTTCTTGTTTTACATGAAATCAAGGATTTTGTACTTGGCAAAACACAAAAATGAACCTTCGATTGGCATAACTATGGCTCTACCTAAATTTTAACCAGGAGTGAAAATTTAGGTAACAATACTATGATTTATTACGGTAGACATCATGAGACTTGATGTCAGTGCAATATCATAATATGTATGTTTGTGTTATGAAGAATGTCATATGACTTGATATTCTTAAACATGTCATATAATTTGATATCACGAGTAAGGTGATCTTGTTGTGATCTATACTTGGATAGATTTTAACTTCTCTAGCTAAGAGGGAGTGTTAAAATAATAGCTTCATTAGATAAACAATGGATAATAGAATCAATACAATGATTTATAAATTATAAGCATGTATATACATCAATATACATTGTGTATATTGATGCATATACATACATATTAAATGCCAAATGATTTTATTGATTACAATAATCATTTATCACCCACAATATTCTGATTGTAATTTCCAAGTATAAATCTGAGATATCAATCTGTTTTAGTCAATCTATATTGCCATTTATGTGTGTATCGATATCAAATCGATATATGACAAAATGTTATAAATAAAACATCAGACATGGTAGAAAGGAATGTGATTCTGTAGGAGCATATACAAATCACATATGATAATCTGCATTAGTTTCATATGCATGAGCACAGATTTTAATCAGTATTGTTAAGGTAAACAAATGGTGATTATTGAGGGGGGTCTCCACCCACATTGAGACAAGTCTGTTCATTGGCATGTCCTAGTTATGAAGGTATATATATCTTGTTTGATCGTCCTAGATGACAATCACATACAACAACAGTGCAGAGCCATTTCTAGAGTCTGATCTCTGTATTCGTAGTCAGTATTATAAATACAATAAACAGAATTATTATTCTTGTTTTAGACTCTTTCAATATTGTAAAATATATACTCATCTTCATTCTGATTATAATCTGTAAAAGAAGCAACAAGTTAGTAAGTTTATTGTTCACGACAATTAAAAGATTCACATATTATAATCTGCTATAAATCTATTCAATTTTAACAGAAACTCCATATGGAATTTTACCGCTGAAATGGCAACTGTGCAAGTTAGTGCCAACAATCTTTTGCTGACTTCATCCTCTTAATTAGAATCTATGGTTTCACTAGAATATAAAATTGTGCATATTCATTGAGATTGGCAATTATGGGAATTAATGAATCAATGGTTATAGTTGACTGCTTCATTGGCTCTAAAGATAATGTTTGGCCGTAGAAACTATTCTTATCATCATTGCCCTTTGGTTTGGCTACTGTTTGCAAAGTGTTGTATTGTTTTGAATTCCAACTGCCGCTGAATATACATGTGTATGTGTTCATCACTGTTTGTATTTGACATTCCCCCTTGATATGGAGTCAACTTACATAGATAAATGGCAATATTAATTAAGAGTATTAAATCTTCTCTTGTCATTTATTATTTAAATGCTGATTTCACAGCACGGGTATCGATTTTGTTATTTTATTTATTATTATATTAATAACATATCATACAATTGCTAATAACCAATGTCACCCCAGTATTGGGGTATGTCGGGGCAGCATGACGTCGGAACGAGTTTCCGGGACGAGGGGAAAATGGGCCTCATTTTTGGGATGGCAGGGGGACGGCCAGGGGACAGTGGCAAGTGGAGGACAGGGCAGCGAGGAGTGTTGTATAGTATACATATATAACTTGAAATGCTTGTGATGAAATGATGTTTTAGTAGAACATACCAAATGAAAATACTTGAACATAGCCAAATTGCAACATGAACTAGAATCATTGAACATTCAACATAGTAACATATTACATACCCAATAGTAACATTCAAATAACAAAAGTCAAATAGAAATCCAAGTCTATAGAATGACAGAGGTGGGGGTACTTGGGTACATGAGTACCCGGTGCGGGGACATCTCGGGGACAGGTACTCCGAGGTTTGGGAGGGGGTGCAAGTCCCCATGTAACACTGCTAATAACAGATTATACTACATGATTTTTATTTGTTTATTCATTAATTTTATTATTGTGAATCATTTGGGAGGGGTGGGGGTGGCCCTTTAAAGATTATAGAGCTGGTTCCAGGCCATTTGCAATTGATCTTGGTTCAATAACTATATATTTGTATATGGGGCTGGGCTAGGGTAAGTGTAGGGCTGTGGAGCTGGAGCTGCTTGTTAAGTGGGAGGCCTATAGATAGTGTGGCCCTTATTCAAGGACTTGACCACTATCTCACTCACACCCTATCGACATATGTATACAAAACAACCATCGTGACTAGTCTAGGTGGGTGGCTAAGCCATAGAATAGTAGGGAGCCCTGGCATCAAGGAGTTCGGGGATAGACCCCTACACCACCAGTTCAGGATGGACCGTCTTGTTTCAAATTTTTCTTTGTGCTCCACATGTGACTGCAAAAGTTACTCATTCTCGATCCAGCCAAACAATAACTATAATGGAGGTTGGGGGGTAGGGGGTGTGGGCCAGCCTTCCAATGGGTTAGCAAAATATTCTTGCCTGGTGGCACCCACAGTCAGATAACAGTCTAAAATTTATTTATTAGTACCTATTATTTATTATTATTTGACATTTTTATCTATTTATATTATAATTACCTATAATCATATTACACTATTATTTATCTATTTGTTTAATATTATCATCCATCTACCAAATCTTCTTTCCAAGAGGACATCAGAAGCAGATTTTTAATTGATATATTTGTATTGATATAATCGAGAAATCTTGGATGATACCAGATTCAAAAGGATAGAATAAATCATAATCAAACTCATCTTGTACATCAGATTAAAGTACACCAAACACACCAGTTTGCAAGTTGAGGTTTATACAATTGATCGGGCATGAAGATATCATCAGTGTTGACAATATAATTCTTGCAAAGTATCAAGATATTATATTCCGTTTTATAAGGAAACTTTTCAATTAGTAATTTTAAGAATTTACAAAGGGGACATTACAGATTCACAAGGCTTACAACACACCTAAACTAGTCTCCCTTAAGGAACAAAGAATGATCTCATACCCATAACCTCCATAGGAGCCTTCCTTTTTTTTTTTAAAAGGACACATCATCACAGGAATTTCTCCATTCAATGAGATATATTTCTTATATAGGAAAATATTTATCTAGTGTGAAATATATCTCAACAAACTAGATAGATTGTCCATATTTGTTGAAAAGAATGAATGTACTACAACTGCCACAAGCCTTCAACAGCTTAAAGATAACAGGACCAGGTCTAATAATTATTATGGACCTATAATTAAATATGTTTAAGCAAAAGAATATTGCATACCCTGCTCAAGAATTCTTGACAGTAGATATCATTAAAAGAGAGAAAAAAAAATTCTATTCATTAATGCTAAAGATTTCCACAATCCATACGAATACATTGTTTCTACAAACAACCTTCTATTGAATAAAAACATAAGAAAAATGGTAATATGCACGCTCATAAATATTATAAGCATGCTGCCCTCAAATTAACAATATATTGAGTTAATTTTAAAAGAGCTCTTCATTTCCAGGGTAAGTAATTGGGAAAATGCAAAAGAATGTCAATTAATCAAGAAAAGTCAAACTCTATATGCAAGGTGAACAGAAACTAACACTTCAAATCGAGAGTTTTGCAGATTAAACTTGAAGGCAGAATGAATTGCAAAAGCTAGACTTTAAACTAAAATTGAAAATATTGATCCATAAGGGCCCGTTTGGTTGCAAGCGTAGGAATTGAGAATTAGAATAGAAAATTTGAATGAGAATGGAGAATGAAGAATAGGAATGGAAAACTGCAATCCAATCTTGTGTATCCCTTGTTTGGTTATGCAAGCTTAAATTGGAATAGGCTTAACTTGCAATCGGTGTCATTTCTAAAGAAACAGTGGTCGAGTTGATTAATGACCGTCTACAAGGACAAAGATTTCTTATAGTCCTTCATTATTTGTGGGAGCTTTCAACAGAAAATAATCTCATGGATAAACTTGGTCTGCCAGCCCATAGAGATTGCAATGTTGTGGTGACCACGAGAAATGTGGAGGTTGCCCAAAATTCAAACGCTCATGTTTTTAAGATGAATATTTTATCAGATGACGACGGCTGGGATCTATTCACATTCTACACTTTTCCGGCTGGGATCTGTTCATTGGATTTGGAAGAGGTGGGTCACGATATTGTGAAGTGTGGAAATTTACCTCTGCCTAGCAAAATGATAGCAGCATCTCTTGCAAATATTTGAAAATATTTCTGAAGATGCAATCGGTGCCATTGGAAAATCGCTGAAATATTTGAAAATATTGAAAACAGAGTTCCAGCGCTCACCCCAGGTCAAAGCGGATTTGAAAATTTAATCAAATTTGAGAAAGTTAAAATGAATGCAAGAATAGCAATTCTAATTACAGGTATTTTTTGGAATGGACAAAAGCTCATTTTGGGGCTAAAATGAGAATATGTATTCCTATTCCCTATTCCTATTCCACGCACCAAACAAAGAATACAAATCATATTCTAATTTCCTATTCCTATTCCGGTTGTATTCCAGCAACCAAACGGGCCCTAAAACTATTAAATTTCTAAATAATGAAAGAAGCATATTTTATTCCTATGACCATGTCATGCATCAAGAAATCAAACATCAATAACAGGGCCATAGAATGAATACCTCCTGAAGCTTGATATGATTTTGTGCCATCAAATGACACTGTGCCTCAAGTTCGCAACCCTGTGCTTCTGAAGGGCAGGCCCAGCGTAAATGGAATTGAGACCAGAGACTTGGAGCTAAGGCTGCCGCTGGAGGCAAGAGTGAACCAGGATGCTGATCACGAGCGTAGAAGAGGTTATAATGCTCATGATTTCTTCCACCAGAGGCTCGTAGCTGTGCCAAGTAAGCCCATATACATCCACATGAGTCTGCAACCTGAGCCTGCTGTCTTTCCTTCTCACTAACAACAGTGAGATACTTGGAGTTAGAATTAGGGCCACCTCAGGCATTGTCATAAAAAATATGAAGCCCCACTCAGCATAAAAATAAATATACCCATGAAGTTTCTTGGTTTCTTGCCCTTAAAAAAATTTCCCTGTAACATTAGCAGTGCTCTTTTATAGGTAATGCCTACTAAAATTGTCTTCACCTATAAAACCATTTGTTAATATCCTTACAAAAACAAAACTACTAGTGCAAACCACTCAGTTATAGCATTTATACAGATCATTGTTATCGTAGCAATAAAATAAACACAAAGTCATTTACATGTAATGGCTGGTATCAAATAAGCATGGAGTCTTTATTCTTTCTTTAACTATCCTGTCTTTCATTACAACACAAGATTCAAATCTCCATGACTCACATTGTGATTTCAAGATGTGTGGAGAGTGGAAAGTCTGCATATATCATGACATTGTGATCTTATATGACCTGACAATCTCTCTTCCTAAAAGAATTGTATTACATTATGTGTAAAATGGAACAAAAATAGTGCAAAGAGGATGTATAATATGTTGAATACAGCACTGAGAGATGCATGTTATGAAAAGATGGAGAGAAAACTACAAAGCATTACTTTACCATGATAGTGACCAAAAGTAAAACCAAGTACAAGCCTGTCAGAATTCAGCAATACTCACACAAAACAGTGGGGTGTCTCATCACAGGTCTGGGAAATGTAGAAAAGCACAAAACACATTAACTTATTATCAGCTTTCATGAAATAAGGATTGCAAGGGACACCATACTGCAATTAGATGTAGTGATCCCTATCAGTAGTCTGAGCTAAATACACTTGTCATGACAGTGTTCCTCTATGTAAGTTGTAGGGATCTGGGTATATATTATATGGCCTAAAATATGATCCCCATCTTTCTTTTTATGCAATGTAGGTTCCAAATAACTGGATGTGGGTTGCGGAAACTCTTCAAAACCTGGGAGCACATAAGTCTCCAGACTAATCCTGATGAGCCCTAAACCATTGGTGGACATTAACTGAACAGTTCCATAAATTTTACAATTTGTTTCGTCCTGAAATTCCATTACTGCCTCATTCAAGGTTTTCATCATCTCATATGTTGGATAATGGCAACTAGCATGAGACATGTGCTTAAATGCATTCAGATGATTCTCCAACTTCACCTCACCAAATCTATGACAGAGTGAACCATCTCACCACATGATACCAGTAACTACTGCAATGATATTCAAGAGAGCTGCCCAAAGAATAATTAGAATTAAAGAATGCTTCCACTGCAACAAACATTTTAAATCTCAGATATCCATGAAGATGAATACTTGCAGTTAGGACAAGGAATATGGTTTATATTGGTAAAATTCCTATAGTTGGATACTGATCTCTACTAGTCGAAGAAGTCATGGATACCCCATCTGGTAGTTTCCCTAATTTCCTCCTCAACAACTAATTAAACAACAAAGCTAGCCTCTAGGCCTTCTCTTTACTACCTAATGGCTTCTTGTGCTTGCATCATTGGAATCTTCACAACCAATTAATGACGTCTTCGCTGCAGCATACAAGCTAAGTCACGACTACAAGGTTCGAATTTGAATTCGAGTAATGCGATCATAAAAGTTCGGATGGTAGCTGATGATTGATAACCAATATTGAGAATGATGACATTCAAAATATTTTAAGAAATATAAGACAACTTTGCATGTACGTAAAAGGATATCTCCAAAGCTGTGTACATAAAATTCCTCTAATAGAAGAGCACAACCCATACAAAAAATCCTACAAAATGAACAAGAACTATGCAGCAAAGTCCTAGTAGCGATTGGATCTCCCTATCCGTAGAAAAGGAATCTGAACAAATATAAATGTGTGGACTTCACAAGTCTTACTGCAATTATCAATAAAGATCCATTTCCAAGCCCAGTTACTGCCTTGATGGCATGAGCCATAATTGATATATGTAAATATATTAATTCACATATGATTTGTTCAAAATATATACTCTTTTAAATTTTAACATATAATTCATTATCAAATTTCGTATAAACAATGATATAAATCAATGTTAATAAATGATATTATATTAATATTTCAAACAAATATATAAATAATTAATAATTATATCTGTCATATCCTTTTCTACAAAGGAATCTAATACATCAATAAATAAATGATGATATTAAAAACATAAACAAACAAACACTGACTGTCATTAAAAATTTCATCCCACAAAGGGAACTTTCCATAAGCCACGATAAGGAGAAAATGATTAGTCCAGTGTTTACAGAGGGTGAAGAATAATTTAGTTGATCAACTTTTTAAACTGAAGCAATCTCATAATAAGACAAAATTTGTCTCATTGAAGCTTTTTCGTCTGATACCTATTTTGTCCTATTCTCATGTAGAGTTGGGGAATATATTGTCCTGGATCCAAAACAAATGAATTAGAATATTAACAAAACCTCAATGAGAAAATGAAGAGATACAAATCAACTGAATAGGTGCAATTTAATTATGGTAGATGTAATAAAAAGAATACACTAACAGCATGGGATGTGTCTCCTCAACAGACGATTACTGGGAGAGAAATGTAAGGAGATCAATCTCTGACAAATAAACACCACGGAAGGAGAAGATCATTTGAAGAATAACTCCCATTAATGAGGCATGGAACAGGAGGCTATATATGAATATACAAAAACAGGGCCGGCAGTGACAGTTACAGTATACTGGTCTTGAAGAGTACTGAATGTACTCCAAGACAATGTAATACTGTTTCTAGATTACAGTAGATTATACTGAACATATATATATATATATATGGACTGGTAATAACGAATGTGTGTGTGTGTGTAAAAATATATATGTGTGCGTGCGTGTGTGCATGCATGTGTGTATGTATACACATCTATATATGTGTGTGTTTATATATGGACATAAACAGGGATAAATACCTACTATTAGTCAACATGGTGTGACAGCAAGTATGTATGCTGTTATCAGTATTATGGACTATCATTTTTTATTCACTTGGAATTTAGAAAAAAAAAAAAAATATATATATATATATATATCAACATAATATGAAATCAATATTAGATATAGATTGTGAATATTGCTATATTCTTATCAAAGATAATCAAACATATCATATATATGCGAATAATAATCAAATCAGAATTTTTTATCTGTTATAAAGATTATAGAAACATAGAGGTTTTCATGATACATGAGCTATTAATAAATTTATAGCGTGTTTCCTTAATCTCCTTCTATAGCCCCAGGAGTTGATAGTTTGTGTTGCATAGGGAAAAATGGAGTAAATCCAGAGAATGTATTGGTGTCAAGCGCCCTACAGCGAGAAAATCCATGCTCTCTTTAGGGTTAAGTATAGGAGGGAGGTAACGAATTGGGGCTTAAATATGTTAATTACCAAATGTATTATGACATTATTAATGTCTTCCTAAAATTGAACTAATTTGGTTTCTTAGTAAGGTGTGTTAAACATTAGAAATTAACAGCTCCTAGTTGGGGACATTACACGTGATCCTAGAAAAGGTCACAAGTCATGAGATTTATTCATTTATGGACAGCTTCTGTAACTCTAGTGGTGATCAAGGAAGATCTCTATGCATACAACCAGATGTCATTTGGCTGCGTAATTCCCTAGCCACCTTTCAACAAATTGTCCTTCATATTTGTGACAAAATGTTTGTCAGGGAATTAAAAGCATTACTAGATAATTGGTTGATTCACAGTGACCAATAAACACACATGAAAGATCTCAAGGAATGCAAGGAACAATGTAAAGCAATGTGACTGAACCTCAATCCAAATAAGTGTCAATTCATGGTACCACAGGGTAAATAACTCAAACATCTAATTTGTAAAGCCAAACAGAAGCTCAAGATAAGAGTGATTGAATAGATAGAAGCACGGCAAAATTTCACGAGCCAAATCATTTCTAGGAAATGTTGGCTACATTTATAAAGACTTTTCCTCTAGTATCCAAGGTCTCATCCCACTTCACATCTCACGCATTCAAGCTTTCAACTCCCTTTTGGGGACTGTATACCATATTGATGCAGGGTGGGATGAGATAACCAGGTCCAAAGGCACACCCAGCTATTCAACCACCTACGAGAGTAAACATAGCGGAAACAAACACCAAATAGCAGCAAACTCGGGAGATAGAGGAAGAAATGCCTTCATATATTCATTAGAATCATCAATTACATGCCTAGCTGTAAGGCCTTCTGGCTTACGGCCATATTACAATTCAATTACAATCTTCAATGATCAAACTTCGCATCTCAGCTTCCTTCTCCTACTCCTATCTTCTTACTCCTTACTTTTCTCTTTCCCAAGACAAAATGCTCGGATAAGCCACAAGTCAGCCTTCTGCAAATACCTATCACTAAACTAAATGCAAAGGTCAACTTCAAGAGGAAACCGCAAACAGACAACTCAGCAAACGAAGAATCCAACAAATGCCACAACTCAGGGATCTCAGCAATACTTGACAACCAAAGCAAACTCAGCAGCACTCGGCAACGCTCGACAACCACAAGATAACTCGGCAACAACTGTGAACTCGACAAACATAGAAAACTCAGCAATGCAAGACATTGCAACTCAACAGTAACTAAGTAGCTAGGTAAACATGCAGGATAGCCATGCAACCCAGGATGCTCCTACATCACATATCCTCATTGTGTTTGAGCATATTATTTATCTACATCTTACTTCCTTGCATGTTATTTCTATTTTCTTCATTCTCGTCATCGATCATCCATCATTTTAATGTGCACAAACTGTTGTACATGAAAGTGGAAACACCAAAGTAGGGATTCGAATGATGCCAACCTCTTAGACAGCCAAAAGTAATTTCCTCTCTTGTGTTTGTGCAAGTTTCCAATGCGAGCTCGAAGATTCAGAGACATGGCCTTGGAACACATCATCAACCTTTGAATCAGGCTTCACCTCTCTATCTCTTCTTCTTATTTATCATGAGACCCATAATTTGGTCACTTTGATTTGTCATTTCCTGTACTTAAAGTAGTTATACTTTGTTTTTGTTATCTTTTCGTAATCATATTTTCATATTAGCACTTTCTCCTATCGTACTCTTTGCTTCATTTATGTCTATCAGAAGTCTATTTGTGCAAGATGCAAGTGCGCCACACAGCGTCCATCAAATGCACTACATCCTTTAGGCTGAACTTTTCTCCATGATAATGTGCTCACAGATTTTGGGGGTTGTTTACCATAGTTAGTGTTTTTGGTTCCCATAGTCAGAATACTTTAAATACTCCTCTTGTTCACTCAATTCATGATTGATTAACTTAAAGTCTTCAACACATTTAAACACCTACACATTAAGTTAATCTTCAATCAATCTATCTCACATCTGAACACTTTGATAATCATGCTTAGTTGAACATCTACATTGTACCAAGAAACCTCTTGCATCTCAAGTCTAATCTCCCTAGCACTCCCAACTAGTAAAGTGAGGTGGTTTAAACGAAACATTGTATTCGTTGATGTTTAATTGGCACCTAGGTTGGTGCATTTTCTTCCATTCTAATGAAACACAACAAACCTTTCAAGGTACCATGATGGTAATGTCTTGATTATGGTGACCATCACTGCCATTTCCCCACAACCCTAGAGGGTGCCTTAAAAAATAAATATCCTTGAACCCTCCAAATGAGCCCTATAACAAAGAACCTACTCCCCTATATGTCACACCCTCTATCAACATCGCCCTTAGGGGGTGTCTTGGTAGAGCCTTCGAGACGAATCAATAGCTTGAACCATAAGAAGTTTCTTCAGTGTGATCTCGTCATTTGTATGCATGATGGAGTGTCCTTGCCTTCCTTGGGATCGACCACCGTGACCATCCAAGAGAGGCCCAAGGCAGTCTTCTCCACCTTTGTGGTGATCCCTAAATCGAACCTCTTTTGACTCAAGCTAGGCATCCCCTCATTGACTTCCATGGGAGTCATCCTTGTGGTCCTGCATAAGTACTTGAAGTTCCCACATGAGGGGATTATCCATATGGTCCAGGATACTAGATATCGTTCATTGGTGTCCCATTGAGGCTTCAACTTTGACCACTTTTGGCCCACGCTGATCAAGCCCTTGTGTCCCCAGTAGAATGTTTCGTTCCTCACATATCAAGCATGCAAGGCCAAGAAAATGAGTTTGCGTGCTATGGCTACTTCAAGTGTCCTACCCGCTTGTGAGGCCCTATGTGCCTCTTCTTCTTTCTTTTCTTCACTGGGGGCTCTAGAGATGCACGTGCCCAACGATAAGCCTCCCCAACCACCTAATGCCACTCAACCTACATATGTGTCCTCGGTGCTTGCATCCAATGCACATGGGGAAAATGGAAAGGCGCCTATCCTACAGAAGCCTAAAGTGCATCTACCTCCCACTATCTCGATCAACCTGAACATTGCTTGCCCTATCCTTTTGGTTAGGGTAGGAAGCCTAAACTACTTGAAGTTCCCACGTGTAGGGATTATCCATATGGTCCATGATACTAGATATCGTTCATTGGTGTCCCATTGGAGCTTCAACTTTGATCACTTTTGGCCCACACTGATTAGGCCCTTGTGTCCCCAATAGGATGCTTCGTTCCTCACATATCAAGCATACAAGGCTCGAAAATGAGTTTGCGTGTTATGGCTACTTAAAGTGTCTTGCTTGCTTGCGAGGCACTATGTGCCTCCTCTTCTTTCTTTTCTTCATTGGGGGCTCAAGAGAAGCATGTGCCCAACGATAAGCCTCCCCAACCACCTAACACCACTCAACCTACATATGAGTCCTCAATTCTTGCATCCAATGCACATGCATAAAATGGAAAGGCATCTATCCTACACAAGCCTAAAGTGCATCTACCTCCCACTAACTCGATCATCCTGAATATTGCTCACCCTATCCTTTTGGTTAGGGCAAGAAGCCTCATAAGATTCCACTGTCTCCCTTGATACCTATCACTTAGCCTCTGAGGGCACCTCCTCTTCCCCTAACTGCCTGCAGGGGAAAAGGAGGTCGCCCATGTTTGAGCCTCTCATGCCTCGGTTGTTAACCCCACCTCTCACTCCATTGGTTGGGCCTTCTTTAGTGTAGAGCTCCTCCTTTGCAACCCTCCTTGTAGAGTTCGCAATTGCAATGTAACTAGCTTGCACGTGAGCATGAGTGTCATAAGCGAGAGAGTGCCATGTCTAATGAGGCTACTAGGAAAGCAAATAGTGCATCTTCAAGGCTTGCATTCACACCTGCTTCAACATCCTCATCCAATTTTGTTCTTTCCTTTGTGGGCCCTCATCCTTGTGCCCCCTCTCGCACACTTCCTCGTGTTGCCAATAGTAACTATTGGACCTCACGAAGGCATGTCCAAGTATTCATTTTTCCATCACAGGAGTCATCATTGATCGTCATCTGCTTGATGCCCCTCCATTTTCCGAACTTGTGAATGTCACATATTTGGGTGGTCTCGAGCACACTCATGCCCACTGCACCCATCTCTACCCTATCTTTTCATCATCATGCTAGCTTCCTAGATGTCCTAAAGCTAGTTGTAGTGGGTTGATGGACCACACCTCCATCTCGCAAGAAAAAAGCCTGAGCAAGGCACAATTTCGGAGTTCAAATGCCGCAAGTGTTCCCTAACAAACCCTTCGTCTATATATGTTCTCGCAATGGAGCAAGTTGTGGCTTGTCTCAAGTCCGTCTTCGCCCCTTTTGTAAAGGTTGGTGGGGATTCTTCTTCATCAACACCTCCATGTGTGTCCCCAGCAAGCATTAGTTCTCCATTTTCAACTCAATGAAAGAATTTCCAACATTGAAGGTGATCTTCACAAGATCCCTCTCACTCGTCACAATAGAGCTCCTTGATGAGGGCTTGTCAAGTGCTTCATCCTTGGCCCTAGTTGCTAGTGAGATGTCGAAGGTAGCCTTAGCAACAATACCATTGCAGTGGTAACCTCCCTCCTGATATGATCAACATTAAGAGGATGGTGCTTTGTACATAGACGACAATCAACATTGAGAGGATGACGATCTGTTCATGGACGACTTGTAAGGGTTGAAACCACTTCTGAATCTATAGATTAGAGTATGCCTATATTCCTCGTGCTTGTTTTTATCGTTATTCCCTCATAGAGGAATGAGAGGTTGTATTCCATGCACTTCTTCTATCTATTGTCTATTTCTTCTACATGTCATGATCTTTGACTTTTGAATTTGAGGACATTGAAAAAGTGTTGGCGGCATTTAGGCACCTCTTCCATGTTGCCCCAAAAATTTCTTTTTGTTGTATCTTTCTTTACATCTATGTTAGGAATGGCAGTGATGAAATATCCCCTAAAGAGTGGACATATGTCCATGCTTTTGGGTTCTCATGCCAATGCTACTAGATCCCCCTATGTTTGTGCAAGATGATGTGGAAAAATGTGTCACATGTCAAGAAGTGACATTTCATGACAACATCGCGTATCTTGTCATGCCACATCATCTCTTTCCTCTTTGGAATAGTATATGCTCCTCTTTGAGAAGCATAGTCCAACCTAGGAGGGGTTGTGTTATATGCACATCTATGTGCTTGTCTTTTTTATCTAACGATGTCTCTACACCATAGGTATTTCTTTAAAAAAATCAAAAATCCAAAATCTATATGGGGGGCAAACCACTAATATGTGTCTTGGTCTTTCTCTATCATACGCCTATCTAGCTTAATGTGACACATATGGGCAATGATCCTAAGATGCCCTATCACACGCCTATATAGCTCAACACCACACATATTGGCACACTATGTCTAAGTCACCCTATCACATGCCTATCTAGCTCAACACTACACATGTCTATGCACCATGAAGAGTGTACTATTAACGATCTATATCGCAGGTTGTCTTCATCATCTAGCATGCTTATCTCTAGCACACATGATGGCTTCCTACAAATTCCTTTCGGGTTGTCCAAAAATCCCTCATTTGCATCCACTTGGTCTTCTTGATTCTTCTTCAACATCCTAGTAAGCTTCTTGGTCACTTTGGCAATCTCATCTTAAGCTTCATATCTCCATTTTGCATCTATATACCCATATTATTGCAGGTTTTCTGCCATTGGTGAACAAATTCATGTTGTCCAGGATCTCATCTGGCTTCACGTCTCACACAATCAAGCTTTCAACTGCCATTTTGGAAGTCTATTCCATATCCCCATTGTATTTGAGCATATTATTTATTTGCATCTTACTTCTTTGCATGTTATTGTTATTATCTTCATTCTAGTTATCTATCACCAATCGTTTTATTGTGTCTACATGGCTGTTCATGAAGGTAGATACACCAAATTGGTGGGCTTGACTAAGGCAAACCTCTTAAACAACCGAAACAATTTCCCAAGTTGAGTTTGCGCAGGATTCCAGTGTGAGCTTAAGGGATTGGTGACTTCAACTTGGAACTCGTGATCGACTTTAGAATCAAGTTTTACCTCTCTACCTCTTCTTGTTTAATCACAAGGCCCATAATCTTATTACTATAATTTGTCATTTCTCTTCATTTTGTGTAGTTGAAGTAGTTATACTTTGTTTTTGTTATCTTTTCATAATCATATTTCCATATTAGCACTTTTTGTTATCATAATTTATGGTTAGTTTTGTTTTCCTATACTTTGTATGTGTGAGACACCAATGTGCCATGTTCAAGTCCATCTGATGCACTATTGTCCTTTGGGTCGTGCTTCTGCAATGATAGTGAGCTCGAAGAATTTGGGGTTTACTTATCATAGTTACTCTTTTTTATTCCCGTAGTCAAAATACTTTATCACTTCTTTTGTTTACTGAATTCACAAATTCAACTTAAACACATTTAGACACCTACACGTTTAGTCAATCTTCAATCAATCTATATCACATCTTAACATTTTGATAATCACAATTAGTTGAACATCTACATCGTACCAAGAAGCTTCTTGCATCTTCGTTGTAATCTCCCTAGTACTCCAAGCTAGTATAGTGAGGTGGTTTGAAGGGAATCTTGTATCCCTTGAGGTTTAATCGTACTCTAGGTTGGTGCATTATTTTCTTCCCCAAAGATAGCAAATAGTTAAGATCATGAACCAATTTTGCAGTTATCTTTTCCAACCCCTTTGTGAGGTTAGAGATTGACTGCTATACGAAAATTGACCAAGCCTGACTAAATACATGGGAGAAATTAACAAATGCCTTTGAACCAAAGTTTAAATTGCTTCATGATGATAATCAAATAGTACCGAAATTTTGAAATAAAAAACATGGTAACACAAAAATATATGAGCTCATAATCGAAGACTTGAAGAATTTCTCACAAAGTTGGAGATATATCCGATTAGCGGTCTATAACTAAGGAAAAAAATATAGTACTGCCATCATCCTATTATGAAGCCTACAATCAAGTGACGAACATAACAAGTGAAGATAAATACTAAATAGTCCTCATCCAACAAAAAGGAAATAGACAAAGACAAGATTTCTAAAGACAATAATGGAAATGAATTGAGAATTACACAAGCACTTTGAATGGACATGCATAGAATGATGAAAGAATTGAAGGTGGAGAAAGAAACAGACAAAGGAACTAACGAACTATTGTGCTGAGTGCAAAATTGAGAGTTAAAAAAAATAGTCCTCAAATGATTTTTTGTCAGATTCGCCACGTTATGGGTCCTTCAATAAAGGAATACTCATACAATTTGAAGACTAGGGCTGCACAAGTACTCTTCACACAAAAGTCCATTACATTGAAGTTCTATACTTCATTTCCAAGAAATTATTGAAATCAAATACAATATGACAATGAAGCAAATAGTGACACTTTGGGAGAGACTACCAGAACAAGCAGAATAAAGAGCAATTATTGGGCAAATGGTGTGGACCAAGTGACCATGCAGACATCAATTTTAATTTTAATTCAATATACTAAAGGGTTATAATACAAATTGATATCATAACTTCAATCTCATTATAAAGTTAATTAAGTACTTCCACCTAAGGGCCACGTCGTATGAAAGATATCCGACCATTATTCACATCGTTTGAATAGATATTAATATACACGAGTCAATGGAAGAGAGGAGGAAAAAGGGAGGTATCACGTCAGAAGGATAATATAGAGACACCTACTTATTCGATAAGCAAACCTGGTCGTGTGGACAATACAACAGAGTTGATAAAGTAACGAACAAATCATTTTTTTGATTTTTCCTTAGTACAGGGTCATCAAGCATATAAGATATGTCGTTCTACATAAATCAGAAGGGCAATATCATCAAACAACTATATACTTGTCCAGCCTTCTACAATCGCAACCAGGAGTCACATACTAACTAGGCAGTAATAAGACTTAAAGATTTGGCAGTCAATGGGAGTAGAGAGAAAAGGGAGCAATAGAAATACATTTATATATTATTCCTTTTGGGATATGCTCCAGTGAATATCGTCCTACCTACAAGAATTAGTAATTACATGTTAGAGAACAAACTATTGGGTGTGCACAATGCATCACCATTATTGTTGCATATTAATAAGTCTAGATCAGACATGAATACCATTCGGTTATAGGCAATATTATACATTGGGTCACATATACTCCAAAGTATTGCATCAAAGTTATAAATATAACAAGCTCATTTTTTTGGACGATTTGGTATATTTGATATAACAGAGTACATAGTGATCATTATACTAAATGCAAGTCCATTTAGGATATTTCTAATTATACAAATTAGAGACAACGATGATGATTATAATTGTCACTTAATGTATAATATTGTGGGTCATTTAAGTGCTTGTAAATATAGGATATTATAATTCTAAGAGCTCAAGTAGTCCCTTGGAGTGGGGACATTACACAAAAGAAACAAATCCTAGAACACTACAAAGAATGAAAACCTGATGGAGGAAGGAGACGAAAAAACTACCAAGTTGAGTACCTTTGAAAATTAATGCCAGTGCAACCAAATAAAGATAAAAGAAATATCCAAGTGGTAAGGAAGTCACAAAAAGCTCCATAAGAAAATCCCTTCAATTAAGAGAACAAAGTAAGAAGCATTGATAACTAAGAAAAATTACCAAGGTGGAAACCCGAGTCTGCCAAGGAGTGTTATCAGAGCATTAGTCGTAGTCATAGAAAGAGAGAAAGGAGGAATCTCAAAGATAATGAAAGTGCACAACCAAAGAGTGTGTGGTTCAATCTTGCAAGACACCTACCATTCTTACGCAAAGCGTACGAAGATCTCGTAAACCAAGTAGGTAGTTTTATGTTACAATCAATATCGTACGAAGAGAATGAAGGGGAAAATCCTGCAACCAAGATTGAGTTGATATTGCAAAGCAATGTATACCAAATTAAATAGCTATCCATATCCAAGCACTAATGGATCGGAGGCATTGAGCCAAAGAAATTAGGGAGAAGAGAATCCAAAATTGAAGAGGAAGGTAATTTGAGGTGTAATTGGCACTAAGGGTGCACATATGGAGGATACGAACATGGTTGCAAATGCTAGTGAAACACTTGGATGTCAAAGGTAAAATAGTCCACCTACACCTAAAAAGAAAGGTTTGTGGCGAACTCACAAGATAGTGACTACCTTGACAAGTCCTCAAATAAATAGGCAGAAACTCCTTAAGTTCCAATAGAACGAGTTGGAGAACCTAGTGTGGTACGATGGGACGTGTGAAACGGTGTGGATAGAAAGTGGTCAGCAAGACATCTCAATGACACTATGAGGTATAGTCATCAATTGATTTAGAGAACTTGATGCCCCAAACAATCTCTTGAGAGGTGTCGAGGAAGGTGTTCAAGTTTGAGTTTACACTGCTACAAGACAATAATGAGATCATTGCTGAAATTTACAATACCAAACAAGGTTAAAATAAAAATGTATGGACTAACAATCATAGGCTCAAGAAGTCATTGGTAAAACTCAAAAATTGACCCACAAATGAACTAAAAAAGTGATAGTTCATCGAGGGGTTGATCCCTTCAATAGAAAAGTGCAAACCCTACAATTTTTTTAAACAAATTTATAAACATGTATTTAAAAAATTTCTCAAAGAATTGGAGGGTTCGCTGATTTTTTTTCTCGTTTGTAACTTTATAGAATTTTGAATTTTCTTATTGCAGTAGCATAACATTCATTTTTCACAATGTGTCCAAAGTATCTGGCCTAGAAATATACCAAGGAATTTCCTAGCAGAAAAAATAACCAAACAAAATGTTCTTTTTGTAAAGAAATAAATTATGGTAGCATCAATAGATTCAAATACAATGTTGTTGGCATACATAGGCACAATATTACTTTGTGCGATAAACAAATTGATGAGGCAAAATATCATTGTGATGTCCTCTTAGAAACACATGAACAAGAAAGGATAAATAAGAAGAGGCAATTGGAAGAGTTGAGTGCTATTGGCTCCCATGCTTCCCATCCGCATTCGCATCTCCAAGTTGTATTGGAAAGGGTTCTTCTAGGCCTCTCTTTCATCCTAGTGCTAGTGCTAGTGCTAGTGGCACTAATACATTTAGTTCTAGAGTGCGGAAGTCGAGATTATATAGTTATTTTGTGTTGAACACTGCTCCTCGCGCACAACCCTCACTTGAGAGCATGGGTTGGAACAAGGAGATTCGTGTTGCTGGAAAAAAAAATTACAGGTTTTGGTACTTTTGGAACATTACATTTATTGCAGTTAGGTATTTCTTTCTTATTTGTTTACTTTAAGTTTTAAAATTAATTTTTTTAATTTATAGTTTGAATTTGAGAGTTTGAAGTTGAAGTCTACTGTTTAATAATAATGATTTATCATCTAATCGTAATCTTTTGTGTGATAGGTCTTATTAGTAAGGCGAGATAGATGTAACTATTTGTGGTCTAGGATTTAAAGCCCCTATTGATGATGACTTGAGTGGCCCCCTATTATTAGAAATGGTTGAGGATATGAAACTTAAGCTAAAGGACCACCAACAATCATGGAGCTGAAAGGGTTGCACCATCATGAGAGATGGTTGAACGGATAGGTTGAATAGAACACTCCTAAAATTTTGTGTTTCCTGCAGAGGTGATATATCAGTCTACTTACCTACATGCATTGAATAACTTAAATTTTGATTTGTTAATTGATCCATGATAATTAATTATTTTGATTTCGTAGGAGACCTCATGTCTTAATTAGCATGATAATAATTTAGTTTTACTTTTAATTTATATGCATATTTTGATTTGTTTTGCAACTTTGCAGTTTTGTTTTTTCTATATAATTTGTGACTTAACTACATATTTTTTACATTATATGGCATATGCAAGTCACTGAGCCCCTCATAGTTCTCCTATGACTTGATGATGAGGAGAAGCACTCTATGGGCTACATATATAAGGGCATGGATAGGACCAAGGGGGTCATTAGATCTAGGTATACGAGAGTGGAGGATAAGTATGGCCCCGTTTGGGATATCAATGCTAGGAGATGGCAAAAAAATAAACTTACAAGACCATCCATGCAGCAACTTATTACCTCAATCCGACATTTTGTTTTTGTTCTGGCTTTAAGGTGGATGAGGAGGTTCTTAGTGACCTATATACAGTGGTGAGAAGATGTGTGTGATGGCACAGCCTCAACAACTATTGAGCTGGATAAATAAAATAATGAAGAAAGGGTGATTTTCTCAAGCAAGATGTGCATAGATGCTCGAACAAAATTGCACCTAGATAAAAATATATTCTTATGTTTATGGCTTATAAGTTATGCATTTCAATTTTTTAATTTTGTAATTTGGCCTTAAAGTTGTACTTTAAACAGAGACTATTTTGTTTTCCTTATTTTGGATAGATGGTGGCAAATGCTCGGGCTGTCAACCCCAAATCTTCAAAAAATTGTCATTCGTATTTTGAGTCAGCCAAGGAGCACTTCTAGATGTGAGTGCAATCAGTTTGTACTCAAGCACATCTACTTGAAGAGGTGTTATAAGTTGTTTGTGGAGAGGTTGAATGATCTTGTCTTTGTTCATTGCAACCTTCGTCTTAGGATGAAACAAATTTTCGACACTAACTCCTCTCCAATCACTCTAGAGGAGATCAATCCAAAGCCCGAGTGGCTTAGTGAGGCTACCGATCCAAACTTCAGTAAGGAGGACCATCAATTATTTAACCATGGAGACAAAGATACAAAGGATGTGGCTATGGCAGAGAAGGAGGATACAGAAAGTTTGGGCACACGGATACGCGTTGTTAATCTTAAGTCCACCTCCTAGGCGGCGGCTGGCTTCTCAGTAGAAGGCAAAGAGGATACTCTGAGGCTAAGGCTGAGGTTCAAGCTGAGGATGAGGATGAGACCTGAGCAAATAGACTTGTTTTTTGTTTACAATGTTACTGTTTACACTTTACAGTTACACATGTCGCAAGAAACGTTTAACATCATTGATTTTACATATATTTGACAACTTTTATCATTCTATATATTTGTGTCATGTGATTCTATGTTTTCTACTTCCTTCACCTATAATTTACATATTACATATGTGATGTATTTATCATTCATGTTCCTTGTTTATGTATCTGATGACGAATTAGCTTCTATTTGATGATGTTAGTGTCTTTAAGTTTTAGTCAATAAAGGGTGCATGAAACAAGTTTTAACTTGTTGAAAAACTCCAAATTCCAAGGGGTTTTCCATTTATCCAAGTCGTTGTTGAGTCTGAGCCATGTCACAACTCGAGTTGGCCTTGTTGAATCTGAGTTGACTCCAAGTTTGGGAGCTATGGTGTCATCCTACTATTGTTGTGGAGCCCAATCAGAGTCAAAAGTCAGTTTTTTCCCATTTCATACAGTGCAATTTCCCTCTGTTTATTTTCTATGGGGGTATAAGATAAGGGTTGTGGGGCAACATCTTTTGTAGGGCCTTGGGGCAATGCCTCAGGCATGCTCCCTATCGTGAAACAAGGCGAAATCAAGGGGCAACGTCCTCAAGGCCAAAACTGACTGCATTATTATAAAAGGCATTGGGAGTTATTTTTCTATTCAACAAAATATTCTAGCCCTAATTTTGTAACTATCATAACCCTTGTATAAAATGGCTTAGGGATAAGGATTTTTTGATGATGTATGATGATTCAATAGCTTTTTGTGGCAGTATTGAGGTGCAAGGGACAGCAGATTGTAATCAGGTTGAAATCACTAAATGGTAATATTGGACTCGCTATTTGGTGGACATAGCTCAGGGATTGAATGAACTACATTAAATCTTTGTTAATTATTTGTTTGTTTATGTGTGCTTTATTTCTTTGTGATATTGGTTATATTTGAATATAATTGTTATTTATGTCTAACTAATTCCAAAACCTGGATATAACTGTCAATTCTGTCTAACTAATTCTAAGACCTGCATGTCTTTCTTTGCAAACAATAACCATTTGAATTGTGCATATGTATGAATGCATCTTCACCTAACCCAACCTGGGGTTTGGGAGTTTAAAAAGAAATGTGAATCGCTTAACATTACAAATAGCTTGCAAACGATTCAATAAATGATCAGGCATAAATCTAAGAGCACAGTATAAAATATTAAGAAATTAAGACCTCCCACATGCTTACATTAATACATCACCCAACGAGTTTGACTATTATTTATGGTTCTAGTTTTCATCAAAATCTTAGTGAACATCTCACAACATAGCATATGATACTTGGCAATAGACAAGATCTATGAATATTTCAAATTATTAATACTTTTGCTACATTTTTACGTTTCCAATACTTAAGAAACTAGAAGATAAAGAGAAATAAATATACTAATCTCAAATTTTTATTTATTGTTTGCTAATTCTAAATGTGAATTTCTCAAGATGAAAAATTAGTCTTTTGATTCAAATTGTTAGATTGCATATTAACCACTTCTGTAACTCTTTCAGTCAATGGTTTTCATCCGTTATATATCTAAACCATTCATCAGTTTAGCCACAAGTTTCTGGCTAAAACTTAAAAGTGAAAGTACATGTCAAATACCTGCTTCTAAAATTAGATACCATAAAAATGAGATGATAACCTGATGCCAGTATTTATTTAAGTAGACATAAAATAACCCAATCTGCAAATTCAATTACTTTGAAAGTCTCAAATTATGAAGATAAGATAAAAGAAACTACCTGTTGCATAAAAAATTTCCAAAACGACATGAGATATAGCAATCCATAAATTCAACTAAGAAATCCTGATCCAATACCATAAACACAATCAAGGATAAGGATCTGTGAAGAACATTTCAAGCTAATAAATAGAAGCACTTGAAAAGTTCAAGTTGAACAAATGTATTAAGCAAGCTAATCATTGGATAAAAGTGTTGAGATGAAATGCTTACAGAAGAGAACTCAAAAGCACGAGGGTATATGCGAAGTAGTTGTGCCACACAATCTACCCACTGGAAAACAACGAATGGATAAATATTTTAAACATTTTCCAAAGCAAAATACTTCATCTAATGAAGAATGCCACCTATAAGTTTCCATGCAGATTGTGGCAAGAAATATATCTATTCAAAATATTTTAAAACTCCTATGGGTTTCCATGCAGTGCTGTGGCATTTCTAAATTTTGATTTCCAATTATTAAATCAGTTTATAAGGATACCTGCATAAAAATAGGAGAATAGTTGTTAGATATTGTTGCAGCTGACTGATGATTAAAGGAAGGTGTAAACGCAGTGCCTGGAGCTACACGAAGAGGAGATGCACTGCCACTAGTTGCACCATGGTAAAAGGAATCTGTCGTATTTACATTACCACAGATTGTTGGCATTCCTAGACGATCAGCAAATGGATGGCCAAATGCAAGCCAGTCTTTCTCAACAAGTGCCTGGAAGAAAGCAGGATTAGAAAAGTAAAACTTACATCTAGATTAGTTTTTGTTTGTTTTTTACTTTAATGATTATCATAAATTTCTAAGCAAATATTTGCAGAGTGAGCAGGCAAAATAAAACAAGAGAGACATAATTAGGAATTAAAATATTTTCTGCACTACTTAGAATATAAACTTGTTAGGCACAAACAGTATCTCTATGTATGCTGAGCATTGCAGAAAAGAGTAGTAAGAACCAATATGCAATGGAAATGAGATGAGCTGAAGTGAAATATATTGGGGCGTCTATAGTGTAGACCAATGTTCAATACCCAAGAGACATGCTCCGTGCTTAAATGTATAAAAGCTTGAAGTCAAATTGAGTAAACTACCACATTAAGTTGTGGGTGGGTCATAATACAACAGAAGAATCTATGTTCAAGTACTAGGTGACCTTGATAGAAGAGATGCCCATAGTCTTGATATATATACGCCAACCTTGTCTCTAGCAGTTGTGACATTCATTGAAAGCTCAAGCTTTTGGTGTAACAGTAACGGTGATTCGAACAAATGGTATCAAAGCGTTGGGTTACGGGTTCAAATTCCTCGGGTCATGCTGAGGGGGGATTGTTGGGAGGTTGGTGCCTCCGTCCCTTCTAGGTAAAGGTACCATTCAACATAGACCGATGGATTTGTGACATGTGCTTAATCGCCTCCCGTGTATCCTTGTCTCTGGCTGTTGTGATGTTCATTGAAAGCTCGAGCTTTTGGTGTAACGATAATGGTGATTCCAACACCTGTAACCATGAAATAAGTGTAGATAATGTATATGTATATCTATATGTATATAAAACTAAATTAAATTGTTAGCAGCTCATAGATAGGATAAAAGATATGCAAATTTATAATATACCAAGTCATACGGTAAGAAAACCTTTGCAGCATTATAACTTCCATGGGCCTAAACCATAGCGGGGGACGAATAAGAAGATATAATGAGAAGCCTTTTTTGTCACAGCCCTAGGCCTAAGGGCAGATACTTTACCACCCTTGGCCCCATACCTTATGGGGTTGGCGTACCTAGTGGAATCATTATGCCATTCTGCCTCATCATTCTATCTTATTTTCTTCACACGGTTAAGGTCCTTTAACTATCATACAAACTTTGCTTAGTGGTTGGGGAGAAAGCTTACAATAGGGTGCCCTAGCTCAACCCTAGACCCAAGAGTAGACTCTCTTATCCCTCTAGGCCTCGTATTTGTGAGGTAGTGTACCTAGTAAAGCCTTACTATACTCCCATATTGCCTTATCCTTTGTAATGTTCCTGAACGAGCCAAAGAGGAGAGTATAGGATTGAATGGTTCACAAAATCGGGATGATGCTCTTCACACTTCCTATGGAGACTGTCCAAGCATATCATACAATACCTAAGAATGACTTGCTCTAGTCGAACGATGTGTTGGTTCCCAAAACTACAGATTGGAAATCCAAGAGCTTGTCAATTCTCCAATAGGATTCCAAATCAGTTTTGGCCAACGAATAGGAATAATTCAAATTCCCCTACATTTCAGGCTTCGCTACACCTAGGTGAGTGAACCTTTACTTCAAACATGACCACCTGGTTCAAAGGTCTTCTATAGTGAATTAAAGCTTTATGGGTTCTTAGGCAAGCAAGGTCCCTGAACTCGATTGAATCAAAGCTATATGAATGCTGAAATGGTTGAATGCTTATGTAAGGTTATCAAGAATTCATCAGATGCTCACAAGAAGGAAATAAACAGATTGCTGACTTCAACTATAAATCTGATAATTGTACTTTAATAATTTCAAAGACTAGTGCCTTAGAGTCAATTACAATAATGACTATTATGTAAAACTTTATGAGAATATATATTTAAAATATCATTAATTACCCCTATATCCAAATGCAGAAGAGGAATCTTATATGCAATTCGATGTTAGTCCAAAAGGAATCTAACTTCTTTGACAAGGAGCCCAATTAGACAGAGATGAGAAAACACCTATATATTTGGCACCTATCCATGATAATCAAACAAAGAATGTGATGAAAAATCCACTGCATAAGGTTTGTTGGAAATAATTTAATAATCCCCTTATCAATCATAAAGGACAAATCAAAATTGCATTTTATACTCTCTGCCTTGAGTAAATACAATCGAAAAATCTGTTATTTATCACTAAAACGCAATATATTGATAATAATAGAAGTCATGCTTTACAATTCATTTTCCTCCTCGCAAAACCTGAATATCTTTTTATAATTATTGTATTGCTTCTTCAAATATGTCTTTTCTCTCAAAAGATCATCTTCTATTTATAACCCACCAGTGAAAGCAATGAATTTTGGAAATATACTTCAAGCTTGGTTTTAAAAGTTTTAGTGATGCCTTCCTAAAACATTGAACAACACCCGATGTTGATAATGCACTTTGAGTTATGAGTGTGTTCTCAACAATATCTCCATTCTCAATCCCAACGAACTCATAGACCCAACAATGGAACAGAGGAATTCCATACAATACTGCCAAATTCCACTCATAGACCAAGCTCATGCAGGAGGATATAATGTAAGTGTAGGTATGGGTGCCACTTTGTTACTATATTCAATACTACGATATCCATTCCAGAACAGTTTTTGTCAAGAATGGCTTGATTCCAATATACCTGTTTTATAAAAATGATTGTAATCTTTCCTTTATTGTGCATTAAATATGCATTGGGAGTTCATAGGAGTGTTATGTAGCATTTGGTACTTGAACGCTCTTGCTTACATTGAGTTAGCAATATAAAATTCCTTTGTATGCATTCAGAGTTCCTTTTGGCCATTTCAAAACTTTCCATCTACTCACTGTTAACATAGTTCTCTAGCTATTCTTTTTATATGCTACGGTTATTATGTTTGTCAAAACAATGTTAGGCATCCCTTTAAAGATCTTAGCATTGTTGTTGGATTGTCCCTCTATACCTTGCCATTATATGCTTTGGTATACTAGACCTGATGCTTCTAATATATTATAGTCTCATGCAAAACAGGAGCCTTTAAAATCAGAGCTCCATAAAGGTGTATCTAGCTAGGTCGTACAACAATCAAGTGCCTACCATACCATTACGTCTTCATCTCCTAGTGGTTCAATTAGTCTTTACCGCCCAGTCATATGCCATGCCAATTGTATGTCAGTTTGTGCAGTGTACGGAAGTCTTAGAGCATCCATGCGGTGAACGGTCGTGTATTTGGGGAAGGTTGAACTGTGGTGATCGTACGGTTGTTTCAACTTCCTTGTGTTGGTCGTACAACAACCTTAACCTCCCTTTTTGCCCAATGTCTATATGTCATGTATGGTATTCGATGTGGACGAATAATGTGCTCCCTTATTAATGGCTCTTTGTTTAGAGTCCAAATTGGAGGGTCGCTTGTGTATGGAGTGTACGACAATTGAAATATTGAATAACCAAATTAATGGATATATGTAAGTAAGAATTGCAAACTTGTACAAATATAAACCAATGCATAGTAATGTATTGACTTGTCTCCAAAATAGAGATTTTAAATTGCAAACAAGGATGGTACTCAGACTTGCCAAATCTGAGCAAAGTAATACTAGTGCGAATTAGGGTGAGGGTTGAATCCCATCAAAACTGGAAAAACCAAGTAGGGAAAATCTTCCACTTCTGAAATGGCGAACAATACTCAACTCAAACAACAATTTGCAATACAAAGAGATAATCAAAAATCACATACCATAACAACTCAACCTCATGGACATAAATATAGAATTCTAGGATCGTTCCTAGAAATGTAGAATCAATACATTGTTATTGATGATCTTCCAAATGCAGATTTGAAGACTCATAAATGTGAGAGGAAACATGTCTCATGAAGAGACATGTCTCTACGGTTAAACATCATTAGTTAACATATAAATATAATAGTAATATAATTAACCATATATGTAACTCATCTTAACCATATATGCAATATATTATTATATTATTATATAATAATATATAATATATTATTATAAATAATAATATATAATGTATGATACATACATATACATATATATATATATATATAAGATTTTTATCTTAAAGATGATTTACCATCAACAAGGTATCTTGTGCTAAAATCAATCAAACAAAACCTACAACCTTAACACTCCCTCTTAGCTAGGGAGGATTTATAGAACACATTATGCTCTCAAGAATATGAAGAGATCATCTCAGTATGATATTCAATTCACTATTAGGCTAAATTTCTCACCTTTCATAACACACAATTGAAGCAATTTCCATAACTTTAAAACACCACCTTAAGTGTGGTCTATAGTAGTAACTATGGTGTCCGGAAAAAATCCAACCCAAATAACCATAACAAGTTGGTTACTATGGTGTCCGGTAAAATTCAGCCCAAAGAAACATGATAACAGATCTACCATTTATAAGATCGCCACCTTACAATGGTTACCTTCTGTCTATTCGTTATCATGATTTCCAGCACTCTGGAACAACAACTTAACGAAGTCTGTCATGACAACAGGTCTACCATTTATAAGATTGCCGCTTTACAATGGTTACCTTCTGTCTATTTGCTATCATGATTTCCAGCACTATGGGACAACTTAATGAAGTCTGTCAAGATAACAGGTCTACCATTTAGGGGTTAGGATTTGCATTTGTTATATGATCCCTTGCATTGTGACATGGAGGCAACAACCATTCTTCCTGAAAATATCGCCCTCCACTATTTTTTAGTGTTGCCTTGTAGATTTTCGCTCCACCCATAAACATATTCTACAAATCCTTCACTGAAAAAGATTAACAAGGATACCTGCACTAAATGCATTAAGTATAACATGTACTTGATCCCAAATGATCCGAAGTTGTCAGAAGTAAAGGAATTTACTTCATAGCTCTATTTTTTAAATTTAATGTCCATCTCACAAGTGGTTGGCTATCATGTTGGTTGTCATCTTATAATGGCTACCTTCTATTTATATCATAGTTACGGGACTCGGACTCGCCTCTGACTCGACAAGTCAAAATCTGACTCGGACTCGGACTCGGCAAGGACTCAAAAAATCGTAAAGCCCATGAAATTCAAAGATTTATAAGGATTTAACGATTTTTTCATGCATCATTTAGTCAATTAACATCAAATATACAATAATTGAGATAAATAGAAGCTACTTAACACTCATACACAATTTTGCATAGATCACATAAGTATAAGAACGAATTTCTGAAGGAAAAGAACTGAATAACATAACATAAAGTTAAATTTAAGATTTAAGATTCAATCCTTAATAAATTCTTGACATACCACAACATCATTTTCAGAATTAATAGCCTCTGCCTCGGACTCGCAAAGTCCTGCTTGGACTCGCAGAGTCCTGGAACACTGGTTTATATATGTCAATGAAAGATTGTCACCTTTCATTACATATCATATAAGAAATAGTAACCACCATGAACCAAGTCAGAGGGTAGTAAAAAGGCTTTCACCACAATTCTATCTCATAAAGAAGAATACATTACAATAAATTTTACTTAGAACTCCTCATAAAAAAGATATCATTTACAAAGGATTGTACCTCAAAATTCAACCTCTGCATATCAAACTTGGGAAGTCAGGCCCTCTAGTCACTTCCTTAGAAGCTCTCTTCATCCAAGGATGCCTATCGAACTCACTTTGAATATGATATCAATCTTTTGATTTTCTAGTGATAAGTCAAAACTTCCTCATGATGCATTCAAGAGTAGGCCCATCAAAATCATGCAGTCATACACATGTATTTCTAGACTCCCTCAAAGTATTAATCTTCTAAGCTCCCGCATTGCCTTAGAAGAAATGTCATACTCCCTCTTAATGTAGAAGAATCTCATAATCTCAATCATCAAAGATGTTTACTTCGAGTGCCTCACTCTATCCAGCCAGATCATCAGATGACTAATGAATTGTAGATCACAACTTCTTAGAAGCTACTGTTATAAGATTGAGTTTTGCACAATATGCCCAATTTACCATTCTTTTCCTGTGAAATCATCTTCAAATATAAAGGAAAATATCAAGGAAAATAACTCATATAGTATGTATAAAATTACAAATAAGAGAGAGACTATAGTGATTAGATAAACGTAATACTCAAAGGTAATAAATACTTATCTG
Organism: Cupressus sempervirens; assembly: GCA_028749045.1. Taxonomy (NCBI): domain Eukaryota; kingdom Viridiplantae; phylum Streptophyta; class Pinopsida; order Cupressales; family Cupressaceae; genus Cupressus; species Cupressus sempervirens. The sequence continues at coordinate 544,880,429 of CM053793.1, forward strand.
TGTATCCTTGATACAAGTTGCTCCAAGGAAAGTCTATGCACATTACATCAGAAAATGTCTCCATATAAGCATTTGTTCAACCAATGGGAATGGAAAATTGGCTATTATTTCCCCCACAATGTGAAATTTTGACTTACTTTTATTTCATAGAGTTTTCAGTCATGTTCAAGTAGCCAAAACTTTTTAAGTTTTTAGCAACCAAAGGCTATCGACTCAAAATTGGAGAATTGAGAATATGTAGAATGAGTTTTCAGCAATAATGAACTTATCTAGAAACCATAGTTGTAATACTCTTTACAATTGCTTTCTTCTGATGTTGTCATCAAGGGTTTGATAAGTCCTCTACATGGGTGTCGTCACCCAAAACAAATTAATCTACGTCTTACCATGACTATCTACAATGGTAGAAATCTTATTCTCATTCAATAGAAGTGGCTACTTCAATGTCTCTTACCGTTTACTGCCCATCTATCTAACAACTGCCATTCAGTGTAATACATCTGAAATATTAGAAGTTTTTACAAATGTTATATACTTCAAAAGGTCTATCATCTACCATCATATAAATCAAATTTCCCAATGTCAATGGGTAACCGTAATCTATGAAGTTTCATGATCTCATATAGAAACTCATCCATATAATTCAATGCACTTTCTCTTCGATGTTGATTCTGACAATGACTTCTAGTTTCTATTGAGCATAACCTCCAATCTTAGCATCAATGGGAATTTCACTCTGTCACTGTGCTTTCAATTTACTTTCCTTTGTGCTATGCATGCATCTCACGGTCCTCAAAGATAGTCCTCTTATTTTCTATGTTCCATGTATCACCATATTATTATCAAGCTATCCCCATGACAATTCTCTGCATTGCTCCCCTCTATTGAGTCACGTCCATATTCCTATATCTACAGACTCTATTGTATCTACATACAAATTTGTGTTGTGTTACTCTATTGTCATATCTAATCCCACACTTTGATTCAGTATCTCCTCAATTTATTGTAGATGAAATATCACTATTTCAATTCTTGCATTCAAGACATGTTGTCAACTGGGACTTTGTATCTCTGTATTATGCATACTATATATTATAAATTTGTATTCATCCGCGGATTGCTACTTGAAATCCTTCATCTGGTAAAATCTTCTAGAGTAATATACTATTAAATATCCTGTGCTAGTATTTTGCTGCTCCATTCCCATATGTGCTCATTCCTTCCATCATGGGTATCTCATTTTGCATTATGTTTTTTTTCTTATTTTTGATTGGGGATGATATTTTATAATTCTCTTTTTTTTCTTAAATGAACTTTCTACCTATCTTACATTATTAAATTTATAGCCTACTCTAATACCAAGCTCTTTTGTGTTGATCTTTTCTTTTTGGGTCGACTGTGCATGTAATTTAGTCATCATTAAATAAGGAGATCGTTCATTGGGAAGCATGAAGACCTCTTTTGGGTCGTTGCATTCTCCTATATTGAATCTAGAAGATTCTTTGATCATTTCATCTACTATAAATAGGGAAGTCGTGTTGTAGCTTTTAGGCAGTTTGGGGAAGGATAGAAGAGTTAAGAGTTTGGAAGTTGGAGATCATGGATCTCGCATGTAAGAAAAAGATTTTGTAATTGTAATGGCCACAACTAGGAAGACCTTACAGCCCGACATTTATCAAGGTTTTCAATGAATGGATGAATCAGATTTGCATCATGTTCTCTCCTTCCACTATGTTTAATCCTTTGATGTCTTAGACAATGCTATTCCCTGCATCAAGTGGTATCAGACCGGGTTTGGATCTAGGTTTGTGAATCTAGGTCTTATAGGGTCCTTGTAAACCCTAGTTGGTTAATTTGGTTGTGGGCTGGCCGATTGCAATCTGGCCTGCAATTGCAAAGGGTTTCAAGATAGTTCGTGGTAGGAAGAATGCAGATCCGTGATTGGCTGATATGTTAAGGAAGACTGCTACTAGGTTAGATGTTGTTGAGACAACCTAGCAATGAGGAGGTTGAAGTACAGGAGGAAGATGTACTTGCACCCTTGATGGATCAAGGAGACGAAAGATTGTTTAAGGCATTGACAAGTTTGAAGTCTACACCGTAGTTTAACCCTCACGAATAAAGTGGAAAATTTCTGATGACTTGATGGATTGGATCACTGAGATAGAAAAGTACTTTGAGTATGAAAGCATAGCAGATGACAAGAAGGTGAAAATTGTAAGCACAAAACTGAAAGGTCATGCATCCTTATGGTGGAAGCATCTACAAGAAGATAGATACAAGAGGTAAAAATGAAAGTAAGGTATGGGATAAGATGGTGAACAAGTTGAAAGGGAAATTTCTTCCTCATAATTATTAGAGTAACCTAGTTAGGAGAATGCAAAGTTTGAAGTAGAAAGATAGTTCAATGAAGGAATACATTGAGGAATTCTATAGATTGGATACCAGATCTGCACATATTGAAGATGAGGTGGAAAGAGTTACAAGATACATGAATGGATTGAGGACTTCTATACAAGAAGAGATTTGTTTTGTGAATATGTTAAGCATTGAGGAGGCTTATCAGTTTTCCTATAAGGCTGAGGAGAAATTGAATTAAAGGCATGAGCAAAGACAAAGAGGACAAGATGGAAGATTCCCTAATGGAAGAGGCAAATCTTATGGAAATAAGAATACATCTGATCGTGAAAGCACAAATCATGATAAAAGCAAGATCGACTAGAAAAGTGAAGATAAAGGAAAGACTGAGTGGAAAGGTGAGAGTTCATCCCAAGGCAACAGTAGTTATTACCGATGTGGCTATAACAAAGGAGGATTACAAGGAAACTGTTACAATTGTGGAGAACGACATCGATAATTTGAATGTAAGAATTCAAATAAGAAGGTAGGTAACAGAAGAAATGCTTTGGTACATGAAGAATCATCGAATGAACCTGAAAAGGAATGTAACCTAATCGTTACGAGAGCATGGTGCAATGAGAAGACTACAGATGATCTTGTGAGGAAAAGTTTTTCAAGACCACATGCAAAGTTACTGATAAAGTTTGGAAAGTGATTATTGATAGTGGAAGTGCAAAAAATTTGGTCTCTGAGTAGATGGTTTCAAAGTCGCAGTTGGAAAGGTTGAAGCACTCTAAACCCTATCTCATTTTATGGATCAAGGATAAGCATACGTTGATGGTAAGTGAACAATGTTTTGTGAATTTGAGAATTGGAAAATATTATGATAAGGTGTTGTGTGATATTATGCCTACGGATTTTTGTCATATTTTGTTGGGTAGACATTGGCAATATGATAGACGTTGTACATTATAGAAGATTGAATAAATATACTATTTGGGTTGATGGAGAAAAACAAGTATTGTTTCCTTTGATTGAAGATTCTATTGATGAGGTATGTACATCTGTGAAAGTTTGTTTGCTGGAAGGTGGAGAATTTGTTAACAATCTGAAGAAAAATGATGTATGTTTTGCTATAATTCCTAAAAAAACGAGTGAGAACATAGAAGACCGAGTTCCAGTAGAAATTGAAGAATTGCTCACCGAGTTCAAGGAGATCATTTCAAACAATGTACCAGATGGTTTACCACTGATGAGAAGCATTTGTCGTTCTTTGAATTTAATTCCTGGGGCTAGTTTGCCAAATAAAGCAACCCACCAATTAACACCAACCAAGAATGAAGAGCTTAACAGACAAGTTCAGGCGTTGTTGTAGAAAGGATTGATTAGAGAAAGTTTGAGTCTATGTGCAGTACCAGTTATGTTGGCACCTAAGAAAAATGGAGAATGGAGAATGTGTACTAATTTCGGAGCTATTAACAAGATCATAGTGAAGTATAGGTCTCCTATATCGAGAATGGATGATATAATGGATTGTTTGAGTAGAGCAAGATATTTTACAAAGATTGACTTGAAGAGTGTGTATCATCAGATCAAAATAAGAGAAGGGCATGAATGGAAGACTACCTTTAAGACGAGAGAAGGTTTGTAGAAGTGGTTGGTTATGCCTTTTAGTTAAACTAATGCACCGAGTACTTTTATGAGGTTAATGAATGATGTTCCGAATAAATTCTTGGGTAAATGTGTGATTGTGTACTTAGATGATACTCTGATATTTGGTAGAATGAGAGGACTTTTGTTGCTGATTAGACAAGTGTTGTAGAGATTGAAAAATGAAAACGTGTAGATTAATTTCAAGAAGTGTACTTTCATGAAAGAGGAACTTGTATCTGGGATTCATGAATTCAACTGATGGTTTGAAGATGGATCCTGAGAAGGTTAAAGCCATTCTTGAGTGGCCTACACTTGAGAGTGGTAAAGAGGTAAGATCATTTCATGGTTTGGCAAGTTTATACAGAGAGTTCATCAGAAATTTGAGTTCAATTTGCAATGCTATGACTAAAACAACGAGGGGAGACAAAAGAGAGCTCAAGTGGACACATGGAGCTGAGAAGAGCTTTGAGACTTTGAAATAGAAGGTTGCTGAATTGCATATATTAGCTTTGCCTGATTTCAATAAGGTATTTCAAGCTGAATGTGATGCAAGTGGTAGTGCGATAGGAGATGTGTTGAGTCAAGAAGATAAACCTATTGCTTTCTCTAGTGAAAAGTTGAATAATGCAAAGAGAAAATATTATGTGTATGATTAAGAGTTCTATGCTACTGTGCAAGCCATGAAGAAATAGATGCATTATTTGATGCCTAAAGAGTTTGTGTTGTATATTGGTCATAAGGCTTTACAGTATTTGGGTAGTCAGCATAAGTTAAATTAGAGACATATGAAATGAGTTAAGTATTTGTAGAGTATTACATTTGTGATAAAGCATAAAAGTGGAGAGCCTAACCGAGTTGCTGATGCATTAAGCAGACAAAGATCTTTGATGACTAAAATGAGGGTTGAAGTTCTTAGTTTTGAGGATATGAAGAATTTGTATGAAACTGACCCTCATTTTTCTAAGTTGTGGAGAATGTGCAGAGCACCGAGTGTAGTAATACCTATTTCAGATCAACCAAGTGGGAGGACTATTTCATTCAAGAAGATATGTTGTTTGAAGGAATTTAGTTATGCATACCAAGAGGATCGATGAGAACTAATCTGATAAAAAAGAAGCATAGTAGTGGCTTGGCTAGATATTTTGGCATTGATAAGACATAGAACTTGCTTAAGGAAAGCCACTTATGGCGTCCGATGTATAAAGATGTTCTAGAATTTGTGAAGAATTATGGAGTTTGTCAAGTTGCAAAGCGAGTGAGTTAGAATACTAGATTGTATACACCAATTTCTGCTCCTGAGAACCTTGGAGTAATATCAACAAGGATTTTGTTCTAGTCTTATCAAGGACTGTAAGAGGTAACGATTCCATATTTGTTGTTGTGGGCAGATTTTCAAAGATGTCACATTTCATACCATGTAGGAAAACATCAAATGCAATGCATGTAGCATATATTTTCTTTAAAGACATTGTCAAATTGCATGAATTACCGAGGAGCATCATCTCTGACCAAGATAGTAAGTTTGTTGGTTACTTCTGGAAAACTTTGTGGAAGAAGCTGGACACTTAGTTAAAGTCTAGTTCTATATTTCATCCAAATACTAATGGATAGACAGAGGTTGTAAATAGGAGTTGGGTAATCCGTTGAGATGTTTAGTGGGAGATACACAGAGTAATTAGGATTCAGTATGGCAAGAGAAGAATTTGCATAAAATAATACAGTGAATTAAAGTATTGGTAAGACAACTTTTCAAATTGTTACTGTCATGGAGCCTAAAGGTATATCAGATCTAAGGAATGTTGTTGAAAAAGAAAAAAGAAGTGTTAAAGAGAAAGTTTTGCTGAACTTATGAAGACATTGCATGAAGATCTAAAACAGAAGTTGGAACTGGGTAATCAGAAATACAAGGGGAGTGCAGACAGATCAAGGAGACATTAGAATTTTGAAGTTGGTGATGATGTAATGGTTCATTTGAAAAAGGTAGATTTCCTATTAGAACATATAGTAAGTCGAAGATAAAGAAATTCGGTCCCTGCAAGGTATTGAAGAGAATTTACAGTGGAAATGCTTATGAAGTAGAGTTACCTGTCAATATTATTGATTTGTATGAGTATCATGAGCCTGATGAAGAAGTGATACTACCAAGTAATTATTTTAAGAAGCAGATAGAGGAAGTTGAACAGATTTTGGAACAAAAAGTTGGTAGAAGCAAAAGAGGAAAAGACTACATGGAATATATGGTAAACTAGAAGAACATACATGTTTAAGATTCTACAAGGATTTCTCAACTTGAGTTGGATTCAGCTCAACTTAAGCCTCACACATTATTCAAAGAATTATTTCATTTCAACTCAAGCGTGGGAGCATCTTGAATTTCTTTGCAATCCTATATCTCGGTAGCTTGGTAGTGTACTTAGTTACCTTTGGATTTGGTTTGCTTGGTAGTTGTTTGGCATGCTCGATCACCAAGTTGCTGGTTGTTTTCCTGATTTCTTCTTTCATCAAGCTCTTCTGTGCTGATCTTTTCTTTCTAGACCAACCGTGCATGTAATTTAGGTCATCATTAAATAAAGGGATCTTTCATTGGGAAGTGTTTGGACCTATTTTTTGTTGTTGCTTTCTCCTATGTTGAATCTAGAAGGTTCTTTGAGCCATTTCATCTAGTATAAATAGGGCAGTAATGTTGTAGGTTTTAGGCAGTTTGGCCAAGCATAAAAGAGTTAGAATTTGGAAGCTGGAGATTGTGGATCTCGCATGTAAGAAGAAGATTTTGTAACTATTTCATCTCTTTGTGATGGTCCATGAAGGCCTCACGGCCCAACATGTATCAAGATTTCCAATGAATGAATGAATCAGATCTGCTCTGTGTTCTCTCCTTCCGCTATGTTTCATCCTTTGATATGTTGGGAAATGTTATTTTGCCTACCTCATATTACCATGGAACTCAGAGAGAATGGAAAAGAAGTGCCCACACATTGTCAATGTATCAACCACCATGAAAAATGCAATCCTTCCCATTTACCTTCGAAAGCCTATTAAAGAAATCCATTGAGATGCTATCACATTTTGTAAGAATCTTCCTTACAGCAGAATTTACCCAAGACCAAGGAACTCAAAACACAAGCACAAATTAGACCAGAGTATGATCAAAATAACTGTATAGTATTCAATTCTATGTACAAGTACACTAGGAGTGCCTCAATATAAAGGCCTCTGAGATGCATCTAAAATGCCTTGGAATCAGCATCATGATAAGTCCAACAACCAGGCACATGTCCACCAGATATGGGTTATCCTCCATTATGCACGAAAGTAAGTGCGATGATGAGAGGATAAACCTACAAAGGTGAAACACGCACATCAATGTTGTAGACAGCATGTGCTAAATTAGGAGTGCGAAAAACTGTGTTGTCTAGATGACAACTCAGTGAATGATGCAAACTCCTGTGGTGTAGACACCATGTGCATAATTAGAGTTACGTACTTCTATGTTGTCTACATGACAACTGTAGAAGATGCACAAACTCCTAAGTATCTCATAAAAGAAATAATAAAATAATGCACTAACCTAAGTAAACTTAAGTAAAGTGTAAATAGTAAATACCTATTTACACCAACACATTTCAATTCTGGTATTGGCAAGGGTTGCAACAAGCTAGTCGGTGAAGTGTGTTCAGATTTGTTTTGTTGGCATGTTGCATATTCCCGCACATACTGCAAGACATTACTCTTAGATGCATCTGAAATGCCTTGGAATCAGCATCATGATAAGTCCAACAACCAGGCACATGTCCACCAGATATGGGTTATCCTCCATTATGCACGAAAGTAAGTGCGATGATGAGAGGATAAACCTACAAAGGTGAAACACGCACATCAGTGTTGTAGACAGCATGTGCTAAATTAGGAGTGCGAAAAACTGTGTTGTCTAGATGACAACTCAGTGAATGATGCAAACTCCTGTGGTGTAGACACCATGTGCATAATTAGAGTTACGTACTTCTATGTTGTCTACATGACAACTGTAGAAGATGCACAAACTCCTAAGTATCTCATAAAAGAAATAATAAAATAATGCACTAACCTAAGTAAACTTAAGTGTAAATAGTAAATACCTATTTACACCAACACATTTCAATTCTGGTATTGGCAAGGGTTGCAACAAGCTAGTCGGTGAAGTGTGTTCAGATTTGTTTTGTTGGCATGTTGCATATTCCCGCACATACTGCAAGACATTACTCTTAAAACGCTTCCATGAAAATCTCTCCCTGATCTGCCTTAAGGTTTTAAGGAATCTTGGGTGTCCTACTAAAGGCGAGGAGTACATTTCCTTCAAAACTGTATGCTTCAACGTGGATTCAAGTCCCAAATATATTATGTCTTTGTAGTAGATGATGTCATCGACTACCTTGTATTTCTTGTCCTAAATGTCATCATCCATCAATTTGCATGGAAAAGTGTTCTTGGAGTACTCCACCAAAAAGTATGCCCAATCGGCTATAATCTGAGATAATGAATAGATGACAAGTTTTCTTGACAAAGCATCTATTACGACATTATTATTTCCCTTCACATATTCAATGTCAAAATCAAAAGCCCGAATCTTACTTACCCATTTTTGTTGCCTCTCATTCGGATCCTGTTGCTTTAAAAAATATCTCAAGCTATTATGATCGATACGAATGATGAACTTGGCACCCACGAGATATTGTCGAAACTTGGTTAAGGCGTGAGCAATGACCAACATCTCTTTGTCATAGATGGAATATAGTTGTGCTCCTTTTGTAAGTTTTCAACTCTCATAGGCTAGAGGGTGCCTTTCTTGCATCAATACAACACTAATGCCCTCCTCGAAAGTATCACACTCCAGAAGTGAAGTCAGCTAAAACAAGAATTGGACAAGCAATCATTGCTTCTTTAACTTTATCAAAAGCATATTGTTCCTTTTCATTCCACTAGAAGGAGCCCTTCTTAGTCAAATCTGTTAATGGTGTACTTAGTTGAGAGAAACCTTTTAAAAACCTCATTTAATAACTGCACAACCCAAACAAACCTCGTAACTCTAAGAGTGATTTTGGCAGAGGCTGGTTAGGAAAAGCCTAAATCTTCTCCTAGTAGACCTATACTCCATATCTACAGAGATGTCCCAAGTAAAATATCTCCATCATCCAAAATTTGCACTTTAATTCTTTGGTGGATAATGATTGTACTTCCATGATTCTGAGGACTTCATCAAAATCCTTTATATGTTCTTCCCATGTTTTACTATAAATAAGAATGTTGTCAAAAAGTACCAGTAAGAACTTACGCAATTGTTTGTTGAAGATGTGATTCATGCAAGACTAAAAAATAGCTGGTACTTTCATTCATCCAAATGGCATGACCAAGAACTCATAATGTGTGTAGTGACAACAGAAAGCCATCTTTTCCACGTCTTCCTCCTGCGTGCGAATCTGATTGTATCTAGAGTGGAGATCTATTTTTTTTAAAGTAAACTGCACCATGCAACCCATTAAACAATTCATCAATTGGGGAATAGGGTATCTAATTTTTCTTGTCTTCTTGCTTAATGCATGGTAGTACCCACACGTGTAATGTCCCATCCCTCTTTTTCACCCACGCCACTAATGATGGGAAAGGGCTAGAGTTGGGACGAATCCCTCCCTTCTCAACTTGTTCCTAAATTGTCTTTTCAATCTCATCTTTGAATTTTCTGGGATGGCAATATGGCGTAGTGATAATTGGTTTGGCATTGGCTTCCATTTCGATGGTATGCTCAAAACCACAATAGGGAGGTATACTAGGAGTAATGTCTGCAAAATCTTTATCATGTGTATTCAAAATGGCTCGCAGCTCATCATCCTAATGGTATGCCCATTGCTCTTTTATTGGTTCTAAAACGAAGCAATATGCAAGCCACACAATGTCATCATGTCGGAAAATGGCCTCCATCTGTTGTGTGAAAACTTCCTTCGGTACCTCATTGACCATCCCTCTAAGAACAACCTCCTTTCCATCGACAACAAAAGTGAAGTCCATTTTTTTGAAGCTCTATGTGTATTCGTCCAGTGACTCCATCCACTGTATGCCCAGAATGACCTCAATATCATTCAAGTTTACTAGGGGAAACGGTCCAGTAGCTGCCCATGCTAACTCCACACACCTACAGCTCCTAATCCGTATGTCAAAACTTGTTGATTTTTCGGTGAACCACTGTAGGTGAATGAAGAGCTTAAAGCTAATCTTTCGACTTTCCTGCATTTATGGAGCTCTCTATAGAGCTCATAGAGTGCGAGGTGGTCTAAAACTGTCATTTAAAATGTTAGCCGCCACTGAAACACCCCAATAATAGCTCACTCAAAAAATTGTACTTTTTGCACAAATGGACCAATCAACAACCAAGAAAACTAAAAATGATCGGCTATTAGTACATGTGTGATCGACTATTAGTACATGCGTGATCATTGTTTGACCTTTTTTATGAGCGATAATTGAGGGGGAAAGGTAGCGATAATTGGGGGGTTGATGTGGCAGTAGTGCGTACATGGATGGCAACTAGTTTGTTTCCCCTATAAAGAAATCCTCTATCACTATGTGATTAGCCATGGTGATATCGAGTTGGGGAACAAAGTGTGTGCAGGGTAAGTGCATTCCTCCAATGACGTTGACTTCAAAATCTGTGTGTGCCTCTTAGGTAAACCTCTTCGTTTCGCCAGTGAAGAGTTTATATATTTTAGAATGGCTTTGCTATCTAGCATCGCAATGACCCTTTGTCCCTAAACGGTTCCCTATACCCAAAATACCATACATCTCAGGCTCCCGGCTAGGACGACGATTCTTCCGAGCATGCCAATGCGGAAATCTTCTCCATACGATTTAGGTTGACCACCTTGAGGTCCCTCCATGAGCGACTACCCTCTATGGGTAAAGTTTTCTAACCATCCTCATCATCAAATACAACTTCAATGTAGTGTATTTTTGATTTACCTATGCATATGTGCCTAGGATCCCACGACTCCTTACGGGTGAAACACAATTTCTCCTTTCAAATTTCTTGTCTAGTAGCTTTGTCCAACTTCTCCCTTCAAAGTTCTTGTCTAGTAGCTTTGTCCAACAAAGGCTTCTTCGGTGGAGGTTTGTTGTCTTTGTTGCTCATAACCAATGGTAGTTTGGAGTGAGAGTAAACCCAAGAAGAAGATGGCAACGATGATGTCATACTTCGTGCCTTATTGATAGCCTCTAAGAGGGTGGAAGGATTGAAACACTTTAACCAACCCCTCTGTCGTTATGTCAGTCTGTCCATGAATAGTATTATTTGTCTCCTTTCAGAAATGTCTTTAACTAGTACAAAGAGTTTATGAAATTTCGTGATGTAATGATCAACCAATCTCATTTGCCTTAACTACTCCAGTTCTTTAAGATTAGGTTCCAAATCTTTGCTATCAAACTAATCGATCAACCTTTCAATGGATTCTACATTAGTACTTACTTGTTCATGTCCTAGCATAATTGTGCCATGGTGCCACCATTCATGTATCACTCCAAGTGGATTGCTACAAATTTAATTGCTTCCTCTCTTGGCATCAAGTTGAGCTGGAAATAGGTATTGGCCTTCAATACCTATGTTGAGCAAATATTGATTTGGATCCAACAAACAGTGACAAATTCACTTTACTCAACTTCCTTTTGAGATCCTCATTAAAATATCCTCGATTTTTGCCTCCAGAATATCGCATTCTCAATTCTACGTAAACTTTGTAGAATATATCCCCTTCCATGTTTGTATTCTTCCAGTCTTCTTTCAACTATTCCTGAACTTCCTCAATGGTTGGTGCCCTTCCTACGTGCAATACCTCCAATTGTGGGGGGAATGTTGGCATGGACAGTCGAGAGCGTAACGGGTAAGGATGACCATTTTATTCACTAGATATTTTATTTTCGTCAGTTTATGCAGAGTTTCTTCCATAAGTCGTTGAATGTCGTTGATCTGTGACTTGATTCCTTCAAACCTCCCTCAGTAATGCCATGACTTCTGCAGGAGTGAGTTCTTGTAAATCTGTTATTCTATCAACTAAGTGGATCACCATGGTTTCTAGCTATAAACTCTTTCAATCTCCACAAGCTAGTAGGATCACTCGCTCTGATACCGCTGTAATGTTCCTGAACGAGTCAAAGTGGAGAGTGTAGGATTGAATGTTCAGCGCTAGCATGGACCCAGGCGGACCCACAGTCCAAAATCCGCACACGCAGCAGACCCAAGCAAACACATTAAGAACCTGCACAGACCCACAACAGTGAAGACAATAAAGTAAAAACGAACACTTTGAACAATCCATTTTTAATAGTTTATTTTGGGCACTGTAAAAGGAGCCTAATAAATAAAAATTTACGCATCTGATCTCTCATTTACTTTCTCATTTTGCTCTCTCATTTTGGAGTGCCCATTTTGCAAGTTTGAGGAAAAGGTTGTAGACACTGTTTATGGAGTCTCAAATCCTTCCAATAATGAGTGTTGAGTGTTCCATGTATGCATTTGATCCTTCGTTTTGCTTCATTGATAGTTTGTTTTCATTATTTTTATTGTTCTAAAATTTAAGTTTTTGTATGAGTTTTAAAATGTTTTTTATTTTATTTTTGTTATAGATTGCAAGAATGAGTAGTCAGAGTTCAACGAGTAGAGAGGGATCCCAAAGATTTAAAATTGATAACAGTTCTTCTTTGCGTAAGCATACAACAAGAATTAAACAATGCATGGAGGACAGGATATACATGGAAATGCAATTTTTACATAACCCAATGTAGAAGCTCCCATTACTGAATTAAACATCATCTAATATGCCCTCTCATCATGTGTGAGGGCTCAGAAGGAGATAAGGTGTTGCCAGCTGCTCAAATAGCAGCAATGTTAAATGAAAAAACAAGATATTGATAGGTTACATTCAAAGGCAAAACAAGAAAGATAAAAGCAGAAACCACCAACACCACCCTCTCAAACAACCACTAGACAACATGGCTTCCTACCTAACCGTTCTATGAATGAAGAAGTAGAAACACTCCAAACCACCACCCGCAAGAGAGGCCCCATTAGATAGGGCATTTCAAAATGAGTTGAAAGAAATTGTTAAAGTAAAGGTTTGGCATTGCCTCTTTGTGAATGGTCTTTCATTCAATCTAATGAGATCACCTTATTGGAGAAAGATGGTAGAAGATATAAATGAAGCACCTATTGGTTACCGAGGCCTTGGATATGAAAAGGTGAGAACCAACTTATTGCATAATGAGAAAAAAAATGTAGAGACCCTCCACAAACCAATAAGAGATTCTTAGGTCCAAACGAGGGTAAGTATTGTCTCTGATGGATGGAAAAATCGCAGAAACCGACCATTAATAAATATGGTTGTTGTCTCCCTAAAGGGGCAATGTTTTTAAAGGCAATTGATTGTGTAGGGGAGGTAAAGGATGCAGATTTTATTGCCTGGATTCTCATTGAACCCATAGAGTCTGTGGGAGTTGATAATGTTGTCCAAGTAATAACTCACAATGCTAAAGTTTCCAGTGTTGTGGGTGGTTTTGTAGAAGCACAATAGGATCATATCTTTTGGACACCATACACTGTCTACTGCTTAAACTTGATGGAAGCAATTGGCACCCAAATTGAATGGGTGAAAAAAGTGTATGCAGAGCATGAGGAGATCCAAATGTTTGTGACAAACCACCATGTCACAAACAATTTTCATAAATCTGTAACTTGGAATTAGAGAAGGTAAATTTTAAACTTTATTTAGTTTCATTTATCATTTTGTGTCATACTTTACATAATTGAATAGAATGCTTTTTGTGTTGTTTAAACATTTGAAATGTGTTGTTAACTTACAACTAACATGGTAATAGATTGTTGAAACTCGGAACACTTCACACACAATTGCCCTTAGACAATTTGTGAGGGTGAAATATGCATTGTCCCAAATAGTTATTAGCAACCAATGGAGTGTATGGAAGCAATCCAATACAACAAGGGCTCAAAAGGTAAAGGCAATAATCATGGACGATGATTGGTCGAGTTGGGTGGATTATGTATTAGAATTCACGGAGCCCATCATATCTATGCTTTGGTTTGCTGACGTTGATGAGACTTGTTTGGGGGACATCTATGATGCCATGGACTCCATACCAGAGAGAGTGAAAACGGTAATTTTAAATTTTTATACCATGCTTTATCCTTGTTTATTGAGAGATTTTGATTTTTAATTTTAATTACCACTACATCAAGATAACTTATGTGAACATCATTTGAGATCCCAAGTCATTCATACGAGAGCGAGATCCTAAGTACACCTTGTAGAAAAAGATGGGAGTCAATTGTTCTACATTGGTAGAACAAGATGACTACACCTTTACACCTCCTGGCATATGCACTTTCTCCCAAGTATTGTAGTGGTGAGATGCTTGCGATTCCTAGTAAAATGCCACCATACAAAGATCCTAAGGTTGCTAATGGGTATAAGAAGGCATTGAGCAGACTCTTTAGCAATCTTGAGGTGGCATGTCATGTTATGAGAGAGTTTGTAAACTGACTCAAGAAAAAATGCAAACCCTGATGCAATCAATGACCAAAGTAGAATGGATGTCATTGGATGGCAGTACCTACATGGCCAAGATTATATTAACCTACAACCTCTTGCCATTAAGATCTTGTCCCAAGTAATTTTTTATGTTTCTTTTTTCCTTTATTTATCCCCACTTAGCTTGTAGAATTAGCAATCCTAAGCTAGAGGTATGGTGTATTGTTTTGTTCACTCTGCAGCTATTTCCTCTTTCTTATACCCACTCCATTGAAGCAACTTCTAGTCTATATGACAGCCTTTGTGCACAAATGCTACCAATGATTCAGTTGCTCTAACTATAGCCCCCTAATTCTGATTTTTAGCCTGCTTTATCACATCCTTGGTAGAATGTTCCATAGCTTGCAACTCCTTGAGAAACATTTATGCGTTGTCCTCGAAAAGAAATGTCTCGAACGGTCACACTCTCTCACTTTGTATTTCTCTTGGGTCTTCATCCTCTATCTCTAGGGGGGTCGATGAAGGTGAAGATACCATCCCTTCTTCAACAGGCAATTTATCGGCCTCCTCCAATACTGTGTCCTCAATCGACATGTCCTCCCCAACTCTAGTTTCATCCACCCGCTTCTCATTCTGAGTGTCCAATTTTCCTATAGGTTGCACCATCAAAGCAACAGGGTAGACCACCTCCATACCCAACGGTGTTTCCAACCTCATCGTGTGCCCATACTTTTTCGAACACCTGAGGTCTATCACCTTGGTATGGGGTTGTTGATCTAGATTAACCAAATGCACTACTCTTGGTAGTGAAAGTTTGGATGCCCCCCATTGTGGAGTTTGTTGCTAGTTGTTGCCTTCGCCATTAGGATTCAAGTTCTCCTCATTCTCCTCCCTAGTACGGTCATTTGTACCGTTCTGCGGATTGGGCTTAGTACAGACGCTTTCCATACTGGCAGTGTACCCCTTCAACAAACTAGGCATAGAAACTCTTTTTGATGTACACTCCACTCCTACATCCCCTGTCATACTCCTCATGTCCAATTGGTGAATCTTGACGTACTTAGGTACCCCTTGTTGTAGTGTCCCTCCTACTGGTGGTAGGAAAGTGGCATCCTTAGGCGTACCATTTAGGTAACTCAAACAGATTTTTGCCTCCTGGGAGTCAGAGGATGAATATGTGTCCATGTCACTCTTCTTCTAAACTACCCTCTCCAACCTTTTCTTGACTTGATATTTCCACAAATGCTACCTATACTACCTCTGTCGCTACCTGTTTTAGATTTTTTTCCATGGTTCTCCTCCTCATAACCTTGTCTTGAAAGTGTCCATTTGAACCCAATATGTCAATTTTGGCTTGTAGGGTTCTACTCTGTTTGTTGGAACCAATAGCCCCCTATGCTCGACTGGCAGCTGAGTTTTAATTACTTCCAAAAATAAGGTATAGCATGGTGTGGCATGTAGAATGCCTTATGCTTCAAGTCCATGAATTCTTGGAAGTTTCTCTGAGAGAAACTGCACCCAGTTGTACACATGTCTCCTATTCACTCCGTCAACCACAAGCAACATCCATAGAGCAATATCTGATGTGTGACTTCAGATTATATGCTTTCTCTAAACCAGGTCTACAATGCAGTGCCACTCTTCATTAACCATAAAAACTTTCTTGAAGCCCCTAATATTCTTCGAGATGCCTTTCGATTCGTGCTTCGTAAGATCATTCCTCCACACTAATCCCAACCACTTCTTTTCCTCCATTGTCATGAGGGTTGTTGTTAACTCCTATCCTCGAATGGGAATCCCAAAAACCTTTTTTCTTTAGCCGAGTAGGATATTGTTAGTGTTTGTTGCAAATATTGGATTACCAATTTATTGGCTTTCTTATCATAGTCAGCCAGCATGGTGCATAATACAGATTCAAACTCTTTAAAATCAAAGATGGGCATCGAAATTATTTTATCTACCTCTTCTTTTTGCAGCGTCTCTTTCAGAGGGGGGTGGTCTTCTGCATGCTCCCACCAAGTTTGGCATTCACTCACCATGACACTTTCAAAAGTAATCTTTGCAGTCACATTCTTTTCTGGCATTTTCCCTTTGTCCTTCTTGCTTGTCATTTTCGTCCGCTTCCTCACCTATAGGACTGGATTCTTATTAGACTCAATGATCTTTCCTCTACCAGGCTTCCCAAGACTTAACCTAACCATCTTCGAGTAATGTGCAAGTCCCCAACTAATAATAGACTTGTCCTCTTCCTTCCAACTGTTCCTCCAATCTACATGGTAGGGATTGATTCCTCTATTGTCACCGTGTAATTCCTCCTTTTCTCTTTCATGCCTCCATAATGTAGCCCAAACTCGTACCTCTTTTAAGAAATTCTTGTTACCCACGTTAGGATTGTTCTGTACATTGGTTTGTACATGTATTCTTGACCTCGTGCGTGCCACTTTGCCACCACTCCGTACACGTACGCTTGAACTCGTACATGTCACTCTATGACCACTCCATACTCTGCCTTGTGTGGCTGAAACAACTAGACCAAGATATGTATGACTCCTTGTCAAGGTATGGACTTTGCATTCTTCTCTCCCTCTTGTCGTACGAGTTGGGTCCCTTTTCACCATACGACGTACCTCTCTCCCTCCTATCGTAAGGGTTGGATCTTTGTGTATCGTACGAACTTCAATCCATACCTTCTCCCTCCCTACTTGTAAGTTGTCCTCCTTCCTACGGTTGCCACTTTCTACGCTCGACATGATCTCTTCTGCACTCATACGTTGACTATCGTTTGTGCTTTCTTGTAGCTGTAGGCCCAAACTTCAAGGTGTAATGCATATAAGTTATTTTAATTTGTGTGGCTAGTCAGGTCGGACCTTAATAGTTACTTTATAGGGCGGCTTTGTCTCTCCTCTTTTATTTCCTTCTTATTTTCCTTATTATTTTTTCCTTCTATATCGAGGAAATATTCTACCTTTTCTAGTTCTTCTATGTTGTCTCTTAGACCCTGTATCTCTAGCAAATGGAGAGAAAAAGGCTCTCTCCTTTCTTTATAAGTTTTCAATTTTGATCCATTTACGAGGTCTTTTAGGGGTTTATTGGCTAAGGTAGATAACCTTAATGCCTTGATATCCTTGACTTCCAAAACCTTGTATGACCCCAACCATCTTACTTTTAACTTACCTAGTTTTATCTCATTTTTTCCCTCATACTTGAGTACCACCAACTGCCCAAGTCTGAAATTCATTCTTTTCAAATGTTTTTCATGCCAAAAATTCTGCCTTCTTTGTGCCACTTTTGTTGCTCATTGAGCTAGCGTTCTTCATTCATCGCGTTTTATTACGGCGTTCAAACTTTCCCTTAAACTCTCTTCATCTCCTAGCCTTTGTTGAACTGTTATTCATAGGCTTGGCACTGTTTATTCCTTTGGCATTACTACTTCTTGCCCGTACATCAGATGGAAGGGAGTTAGTCCAGTGGTGGCCTTGTATGTAGTCTTGTACACGCATACCATGGCTGGAAGTCTTTCCTCCCAATCTCCTTTTTTGACTCCACAAGTCCTGTACAAACTTGTCACCAATATTTTATTCATAGATTCTGCTTGACCATTTGCCCTTGGATAATAGGGACTAGAAAAAGAACAAAAATTTATATACTCACTTGTCATTGTTCTGATTGTATGATTTACAAAGTGCACTACTCTATCACTTGTCAACTATAGTGGTATGTTGAATCTCGTTACTATTTGCTCGTAAAGAAATCTGTCTGTGTTGATGGTTGTGTTGTCCAGGAATGTTCGTACCTCTGCCCATTTTGTAAGATATTATGTTGCCACCACTATGTATCGGCATCTATGGTTTGCTAATAGGCATAGGCCCTACAAAATCCAGTACCCAACGCTCAAATAATTCTTGTGGTTGTGATGGAAACAACAGCATGAAATCTCTTTTTAGGGATTTGGCTGCCCTCCGGCATGTGTCGCAGCTCAAGACCTACTCCCAAGCATCTACATAAAGTGTGAGCCACCATTGTCCTACCAATAATACCTTCCAAGTTGTAGCATCCGGTCCCATATGGCATCCTGCGAGCCCTTCATTGAATTCCCTCAGGACTCCTAAAATCTCATCCTCCATAACACATCTCCTTAGTACTTTGTCCGGCCCCATCTTATACAACAATCCCTCTATCAACTGGAATGACCTACTTTTGAGTGTTATTTTCCTCCTCTTTGCCGTAGGCATTTCCTTTGGAATGGTAGCAGTTGACAAATACTCCCCGATCCCTTCATAATACTAGGGTAGTACGGCTATTTCAAATAGATGAGTGTTCCGAAAGTCCTCGTTCACCCCATTTCCAGTTTCCCCCGACTTGATTCTTGATAGTTGGTCTGCAATTAAAATGACTTTTCCCTGACCAAACTATAATTTTAAAAGTAAACTCTTGCAAAAGGATTAGCCACCTACTCACCCTTCCTTGAATCACAAGCTTGTTCACCAAATATATAAGTGCTTGATGATCAATAAAGAATGTAAAAGGAGTAGCTAATAAGTAATGTTTAGATTTTTATACCACATAGACCATAATAATGTAAAGCTTACCTTTCAGTAGTGTTGTTAATCTGCTCAACCTTTGATATCAACCTGCTTGCAAAGTACACTAGATGGTCCAGTCCTTCCTTTCCAATTTGCGCCACAGTGGTGCCTATTGCATAGTTAGAGGCATCCACATGCCCCTATAATTCTTTGTTCCAATCACAGTATATGAGAATCGGAGCCCCCACTAGTCTCTTCTTTAGCTCCTGGAAAGCCTCCTCTTGTTCTTCGCCCCAACAAAACTGTTCTCCTTTTCTGGTTAGTTTTTCTAAGGGTAGAGATACTTCTGCAAATCCCTTAATAAATCACCTGTAGTACCCCACACATCCCAAGGACTTGACACTAGTTACGTCCGATGGCGCTTCCATGTCTAGGATGACTTTGACCTTATCCCGATCTATTTTCAACCTATCCTTGTATACTATATGGCCAAGAAGTCTCCCTTGCGGAACCATGAATTTGCATTTCTTGGGATTCAACGCCAACCTTGCCCTTCAACATCAATCCATGCATTCACCAATGACCTTGAGGTGTTGATCCTTCCCAATGTAGATTGACCAATCATCAAGGAAGGCCTTGAAGTTCCCCATAGACATCCCGTCGAAGATATGCAATACGATTCTTTGGAAGGTGGTTGGTCCATTGCATATAGGCCAAACATCATCCTGTTATAGGCATACACCCCATCTTCAACTACAAATGTGGTTTTCAGCTTATCCTCCTCGGCAATACTAATTTGGTTATATCCTGAAAACCTGTCCATGAAGGAGTACATTTCATGGCCTGCCACCTCTTCTACAATGCTATCAGTAAAAAGGGATTGGGAAAGGATCTTTTATAGTTACCGCATTCAACCATCTAAAGTTGACACATATCCGAATCTGATTCTCATTCTCCTTTAGTGATATGACTATACGGGATACCCACTCACTGGTTTGTACTTGAAATATTATCCCTGCTTCAAGCATTTTTTGATTTTCTCTTGAACCTTTGCTCCATAGTTCTTACTCATTCAGTATGGTTGTTTGCTCATTGGTCTTGCTCCTGGGATCAGCGGTATCCGATGGACACACAATTCCAAGGGAGCTCCTCTAAAGTCTTTGTACATCCAAAAAGATGTCCTTATATTCCAAGAAAATTTTAAAAGCTATCGCCTTCAACACAAGGTCCCAGTCATCCCCTATGAGAATCTCCTTGGATTGGTCCTTCTCACCTAGGTAGGCTTATTGTTTGCAACTTGGCCTCCTTGTATTCTACTTTCTCCTCAAATATATGTTTTGGTTTATTGTTGAGAACTGTCGTACCCACTATTTATTCCTTACACCCCTCTGAATATCCTTCTTCTGATTCAACTTCTTGGATTTGGAACATATTACATTCTGGCTAGAATATTTCAGTCTCCAATCTGCCAGTTAAATGTGTCATTAATGGAGCTCGTCTCATCCTCCGAGCACTCCCCCAACCAAAGCACTCCTTCATCCGATTCCACCCCTTCTCCATCTTCACCCTCTGCCTCAAAATCCGATGCCAAGTCCTAACTAATGGACTGGTTCCTTAGGTCTACCTTGTACATTCTGTCGTCTACCTCTATGGACAAGGTATGTCGCTTCCAATTATGCGAGGCCTTTGCTGTGACCAGCCATCCTCTTCCCAATAGTGCATTGTACCCTTTCTTTTCTAGGGTAATCACCACAAAGTCCAAAAGGAAGGAATTGTTGTGTACCAATTACTACCTTCTGCCCCAACAGAGTTCCTATTGGCCTAATCCCATGCTAGTCTGCACCCACTAGTTGGAATGTGGGTGGCCAAAGTGTGAGTTTCCCTATTGCCTTCCATGTTTTCCTCAAATCGGACATTCCCGTTAGAGCCTCCATCAATAATAGCATTTGATAGTTTATACCCCATTATTTCCATTTCCATCATTGTCAGTGTCCTCTCCATTCCTATGGTGAGCAAGGTGTTAGTTTCTTCTCCTTCTTGCACTTCCTCTTTCTACTCCTTGGAGGGTATGCTTTTGATGTTTTCTCCCTATCTTATTGCTAACCACAAATGAGGTAGTGTTTCTAATAGATCAGCAATTTTCACAAGGATGGTGGTCTCTAGCACTTGTTTCATGATGTTTG
This sequence comes from Cupressus sempervirens, assembly GCA_028749045.1. Classification (NCBI taxonomy): domain Eukaryota; kingdom Viridiplantae; phylum Streptophyta; class Pinopsida; order Cupressales; family Cupressaceae; genus Cupressus; species Cupressus sempervirens. Next base: position 544,901,690 of record CM053793.1, read on the forward strand.
GTACCGACTGGTTGTTTGTGAGTTTAGCCATACTTGCTTCTCCTTTGTCATATTATTTCTAATGTCCTTTTAGGCTTCCTGAAATCTTTCTATTTCTTTGGCTATAGCCGAATATTCCAGTTTCCAAGCCTGCATCCTTGTGATGGCTAGTATTGCCCCCTCCAGTTCTACAATAGCGAGCATGTTCACCCCTTTTTGTCTAGGGCAATTGGCATCCTCATGATTACTCTGTATGCACCATTTACACAACATTTCTTCATTCTGTCCTCCGACATTCTGACAGTCCCGTGCAAAATGCCCCCATTCATTGCACTGTCTAAATTGGATCATAGGTCTTCCTTTAGAATCATACTGGATTGCTCTCCAAGGTGTGTTGGTATTGTTGTTATTGCTCCCCCGCCTATTATTTTTGTATCCTCCAAGTGAAGCTTCTGTATTTGTATTTTGTGGAGGGGTGGAGGGCGGTGTGGATTGTTCTCCCTAGGTGGGGAATACTTGCACATTCTATGCTTTTAGATTGTGAAGACAATCTTTGATTGTGTGTCCCAACATCTAACAGATATCACCAAATGCTTTACACGGGCATGTCCCTTTTGTGTGGCCCTCTTTTTCACGATCTATGCACCATAATTCCCTCCCTTCTCCTTTTTCGTCCTTACTTCCTACTAACTCATTCATTAACCTCATCATATCCTTCCTCAACGCTTGGATGGTCTTGGATTCATCCCCACTTTATTCTGAGCTTTCGCTCCCGCTTCTATGCCTCTTCACTTTGCAAGTGTTGTTCTCACTTTATATATCCATTGCATGAGTACATGAGTCCACAAAGCATGATTGTGGTACTATTTTCATATTTTTCCTTAGCAACGGAGTCAACCCTTTAATATACCACCTTTTTTTAAATCCATCCGCAGGCTTGTTGTCAAGTTTTCTTATCAATTCCTTTAGCCTCCTCCTATATGCTCTCACTGATTCATTCTTCCCTTGCCTTGTATTATAGATCTCTGTGACAATCTCATCATCATCCCGAAAGAGTCTAAATTCCTCCTCAAAGGCTGCAAGGAGATTATTCCATGTTTTCATCTTCCAAGTAAGTCTGTATACCAGTCAATGGCTATACCTCTTGATGTGGCCGGAAACGCTTTTAGCCATTTGTTAGTTGGCATTCTTAACCCCAATTTTAAACTTGAAAATCTCATCCTCTTGATGATTTTCTCCTTGGTTTTCTTGAAATCTCCTCTAACCTGTGTTGAAAATGTTGTGTAAAACAGGTTTCAAATGGAATTTCATGATAATGAATCAAAATGCTCAAATGCACAATTTTTAGGCTTTCCTTTGTACATTAGGAACCAACTGAAGAAGGAACAAGGTTCAAATGGTTCAACAAGTACGAAAACTTAAGTCTGCATTTCAAACAGGTTCATTGGTTTGATGTGACACAACAGGTGTATTCAAAGGAAAGTTTTCAGATTGTGCAAGACTGTGTGTAATAATTCATGTGTAGAAGTGCAGTTTCACATTCAGATGCACGCCATTGTCGGACTCGAAATGTGAATTTAAGATGCAGATTTAGTTTTTCAACTTCAGACATGCCCATTAGTCCAGAATGCAGATCTAAATCTGAAGCTCAGATGTTCCAAAGAGAAAAACATTGATTCAAGTTCAAGAATTCAAAGTTAAGAGACATGATTATCAATATAGTTCTATTGTTCCTATTCCATCAGTTCAATGGTACGGATTCAGAATTATAAATTCAATATTCAGATTTGAGAGATCAGTCTCAGTAGGAGTAATTTAAAACCGATGTCTCATTATAGGGTGTGAAGATGCTATCATAGATGGTTATGAAAAGTGTCATATCCTCATCATATCTATAAACAAGAGACTATTAAACATTATCAAATGGGGAGATTTTCCTTCATGCATTCATCTAAAATTTAAGGCTCCCTACATACTATGACATGATCAGTTCGGTGGAACAGTGTTTCAGTTCAAAATGGAAGATTACTGGTTTCAAGACTCAAAATTGCCAATTGAAAGTCTAAAAGAAAATTATAAGAGAGACTCGTGTTAATATTGTTTTTCTGGGGTGTATTGATTGTTCCCCATTTTTTATTCCCATGCTCGACGAGTCATAAGGTTGCCACATATGAAGGAGAAAGCAGGTGTTTGTTGGTATGCTTTTCCACATACTTTCATGGGAATCAGATGTCCATGGAGCGTCGTGTGGTCGTTGAAGCCAAATGGAGTAAAGCTCAACATTCAAATCCGAGCCTCATCAATTATGTAGGGAATCGTCGTCTCCGCAAGTAGTGTGCATCATGTCTATGGTGTTGGATCTCTACATAAGAGATAGTTCATAGTCCCGATAACAATTTGAGAGTGTACCCAATTGCCAAGATAATGGATGATTAACCTGGTTACATGTCTTGGAATTCTATTTTTCAAGCCGAGTGGAGCCCCATCGGATGATCACTAATCAAATCATATTTTTAGAGATACAAAGAAAGAATCAATGATATCAACTCCATTGCAATTGGTAAGTTGTAACACCAAAGAGCAGTCCCGAGCAATGGGAGCCTCACGCCATGGGTAATGAAAATGGTGGTGTGAATAGAAAATGTAATTTTCCATCGACTAATTTTGATAAAATGTCTCCAACTGAATATGCAGCAAGCTCTTTCACCATGTAGATGAGAATCTAGATACGGGAAATGTGATTCAATGTGTACTTGGTTGATACTCATGAAACAGAAGCAAATGTGGCAAACATCAAGTGAACACATCAAACCCCATAGGCATGGTAACCTATGCACGACCTTGCTCATGTAGCCAGCTCATGAGATGCTTGATTCAAAGGAATCCAATGTTTCGAAAGTAATGAAACATAGTCAATCATGTAGTACCAAAGCATATCTACCGTCTGACAAAATACATCGACAGATTTAATTCTCAATAAGAAGCACTTCTGCGTGCTCCCACCTGCCTTCAATCATGAGATTGATAGTTTTAAACCGAAATGAATAGTGTCCTCATCGTGCCTTGTCCAAAAGGTCGAAACTTCATACCTCTATGGTCTTTCATGACTATACACAAAGTATTTGGCAGAATGCTCGACATCAATCAAATCTCAAAGATTGTAGGCAAAATAACTTGGTGAAATCGCACAGTTTGAAATGATAAACACCTCAATTCATGATGGCGATAGGGGAAGGCATGTTTCGGATGGCGAAACTATTTATTGAAGTAGAAGATCAAATACAAATCCCGCAAGACTCCATCCAACTCCACTGTGAAACTTTTCGAGTATAAACTTCCATCAATGTAATCAGGTCAAGTTGGAGATAAGATAGTTTCTTTCATCCATGATCACAAAGATTGTAGGACAAGATCATCAGGCATGTGACCTAGCTGAGATGTCGTCATCGAGTGGTGAAGGATATGGCACGATTTTCAAGTGAAAGTCGAACACCAATACTTGGTAAAAACATCATGGCATCATATGTACATGCAGATTGGAGGTGTATCCTCGAAGAAGATTATATGCTTGAGTTCTCAATGCCTTCAAAGCTCATTTTCAACAATTGCTCACCATTCCTTTTACTTCACATCTGTAGGATGTGCATGTTCACAAAGCAACATCAATGAATTTGACTTCATTGACAGGGGAAATCAATTAATAGATACCGCATGAAAATAGTTGACAAAATGTGCAATTCATAAGGATGCCATCCTGATGCATTTTTGGTACAAGTCCAATACTAGACATAAAGGAGGTCATACTAAAACATTATATGCTCGAGTTCTCAATGCCTTCAAAGGTCATTTTAAACAATTACTCACCATTCCTTTTACTTGACATCCGTCGGTTGTGCATGTTCACAAAGCAATGTCAATGAATTCGACTTCATTGACAGGGGAAATCAATCAATAGATACTGCATGAAAACAGTTGACAAAATGTGTAATTCATAAGGATGCTATCCTGATGCATTTTTGGTATGAATCCAATACCAAACATAAAGGAGGTCATACCAAAACATAGTTTCGGCAGCATGTCACGATTTGAGTCAAGTGTAACGCTAAAGTTACTCTCCTCACATGTCGACACTTAAGGAGAAAGTATCATCATATGAAGGCACCTGTCAATTAATGTGCATATGCACCAAACATTAGTTCTCTCAATATTTGGTAAAATATTAGACGATAGAAAAGATTTCTAATGACTTGGGGAGAATTGGTTGTTGAAGAAATTCACTTCGTACCTAAAAGAAATTCATTATTTCTTAAAAGTTCACTTAGGAAAACCAAAAGGGGAAAATGAAGAAAGGAGTTAATTCCCAAGAATCAATTACCCAAACTGAACAGAAACTGACAAGAGGAAACAAATAAATATGCCAACAGAGGAAAGAATGGAGGTTCTTTTTCCAAAGAAAGCTAACGGTGTGCTTCTTCTTTCTAGGGATGGAGAGTCATGGAGTTTTCAACCGTTTGGGTAGACTGTGTGCTGCATGAGAGGGGGAATACAAATTGTGTGAAAGGGGCAGTTTTGATTGTAATGAAAGATACTTGTTTTAATTTAGTTTTCTTTTCCAATTCTCTACAAGTATTTTCATTATCATTAGTATTCAAAAATAAAATTATTTTTGGATTGAATGAGGATTCTATCATTTCGAATATTATGTGCTTTGGATTGATCTCATTCTTGGTTTAGGTGTGAATCAGGACTGAATAATGGAATCAAATTCTACTACTGTATTCATTTATTGCAGGGATTGTCCTTGTTAGTTTAATCTTTTCTTGATCTTTCTAAGTACATGTGCAGGTGGAAGACCTGTGTGTCTCCATGTGGGAGTCTTTTCTTTCTATTTCAGTTATAATAATTTTCCACCTATCCAAGAATAGGGCTAGTAGACTTCACTTTCAGGTTAAAAGCATTCTTTAAATCTTATTCATTGTATATCCAATAGGGGAGATGTACCCTACAAAATTCGAAGGGCGCTTGCACAATTCCATTGCAATGCGATCCAACTGTTGGTCCTATTTTGTCCTCAAGTCTGGGCATCTTTGAGTCATTTTGTAAGCATTGTATGCGAAGACAGATCTATTTACCAACACCATTCATCTGCATCATTCTCTCCATTGGCTTCGCATATGGTTATGCATGTTTCACAATGACGTGCGGGGTCCGTTGATGCTTCCCCCGTGAATCTAGGGAGTTTTTGTTGTCTATTGCCATTCTTCTACTGTTTTTTTCGTCCTGTTGGGATGCTCCCTCCTGATGGACTAGATTCTTGAGTTCTTGGTCCAGCAGTATCTCCTTCCCCTAGGTTGGAGCTTTGTTCGTGCCAATGCTCTCTCCGTACAGGGGTTTCAAGATTCCTACACCCTTCCTTTCTCCCCGATGTTTGTAAGATTGCCCAGTTGACTATACCTTCTAATGTGTTTTCAATCAACCCTTCTTCGACTCAGGAGTAGTCCACCCGCCCCCTTAAATGACGACATCTTTCCTACTGTTGTTGGAGATGCAAAGTTCGCACGACGGCTTCCTCCTCGATTTCCTCTTTTGGCACTCGGCTGGGGTATTTATTTGGAAGCAAGGGCATGAATTGGTTTAGTGCTTAGTTATCCTCCTCGAATTATCCCGCTCCTCCAGTTACTGGGTATTTTCGACGAACTGTTGGAGTACTTGTAGCCTTCTTCCTTCTCTTTCTATTTCAACTCTTTCTTCCTCCACATGTATCAAGTTTCTCGCCAACAATCGGGGGATCTGTCCAAGTAGATCATACACTGTTGGTGGTATAGAAACTTTGTCTCGTACTGCGCTCTTGAAAGCCTCTCTCTCGCGGGCTTCCCTTTGCACATACTAGTTAACAGAAACTTCCCAGGTTGCCAACAAATTGCATGTCAATTGATCTTCTCTCATTATGTCTTCCTCTTCACCATCACTATTTGTTATTTATATACATGGTAGGAAGGCTCTTCCCATTACTCCATCCTGCCCTGGTCAACGACCTCTAGGTTCGGATGTACGCAACAGCGCCAAAATGTAGAATGGTTATCCACACAAGACACATAGAGTAATACAACGTAGATTCAATAGTACCAGCAGAACATTCATTACTCATACCAGAATACCAAATGACGGAGGAAATGTTACTTCTTTTATTGATTACCAAAAACATGAGTAGATCATTCATAATCCAAAGTTCTTATATAATAGTCGATTAGTTGGGAAAACCAACAAACGCATCCCCTTGCTTCCTAACTACCCGACCCAACAAAGCTCAACTAATGCTAAATAGAACATTACTTTATTACGTACTACAAAAAATTTTAAACATTTATTTCTCCTTAAGCTGAGATCCATATGCTCTAGCTTTTAACATATTTGTTAGAATTTGGCTTAGGCCAAAATTCACCCAAGAACTAAAGAACTCAACACAAGCACACAGTAGACCAAAATAGATAAGAGTATGATCAGAATGACGATATTCATTCAATAACTGGTTGAGAGTACACTAGGAGTGCCTGAATATAAAGGCCTCAGGAGAGCTTCTAGAATGCATAGAAGTCAGCATCATGATATGTCATACAACCAGGCACATGTCCACCAGATATGGGTTATCCTCCATTAAGCACGAGATTAAGTGTGATAATGTGAGGATAAGCCTACAATGGTGTAGACAACATGTGCTAAATACGGAGTGCAGATAACTGTGTTGTCATCATGACAACTCAGTGAATGATGCATACTCATGTGTTGTAGACACCATGTGCATAATTAGAGTTGCATAACTCAATGAGTACACAAACTCCCAAGTGTCTCACCTAAAATAATAATAAAATAATGCAAAATAATTAAATAATGCATTAACCTAAGTAAACTTAAGTAAGTGTAATAAGTAAATACTTATTTACACCAACAATATTGACTTTGATATATTAATTTAAAAAATTCCCCCAAAACTTGTTTAAGAAAAATTATATTTGATTTGAAACAAAAATGAATAAAATCACTAAATAGAATTAAAATTGCAATGAAAATGCTCACCAACACAATCTGAAATATAAAAACTTAAAACAATCAAGACCTAAAAAGTTTATCCCAAAGGAATACCTGAAAACCATCAAATGTCCGGTAGTAAGGATCAAGCAACAAGCTTGCCAAGGAAATCAGCTGCGTTGTTCTATCCCATCCATCACTACACAAGAAATAGATGACCAAAGACACATTCATTTACCCAATATATTAAAAATCAAATATCTTAAATTTAATGTGCTCTACTTATTCATAGCTTTCAAACACTTGTATGCTACTAAACACTAACATTTTTACAGATATAGCAATCTGGCATTCCATCTTATACCTCAAAATACCATCTCCAATCAGTACTTTAATAAAACAACTAATAGGTCTGACAGTATTCCTCTAATGTATTTCTCTATTATATTATAGTTCCTATCCCAATACATAAAATTTCTTGTTTGCTCGAGCATAAGATATGCAGCTAGCCTTCTTAGTCCTATATTAACCTATAAAGCTTGGCCTTAACCCTGCCAACATTGTGGATCTGTTCATTCAATGAACTCGCCAAACTTGGGTGTCACAATGAAAAAATCATCATTCCATTGAAAAATTATTAACAGTAACATTAAAAACTTAATTCCAATAAATGGGAACCTTATAGTTTATCACAATCCATGATAATATCATCAGAAGTATTATTTGGGTAATTAATTTGCAAAAAAAAGTGCAAAGCATCTGTAGATTTGGTAAATAAGAATTACCATAAACCTAAAATATATGGACTACATGCAACCCAACCATTAGTGGCGCTCTAGCAGTCCACAACCACTTCTGCAAAAATTGAGAGCAGATTAGCATCCTTAGAGAAAATACTACAGCTAAAATCTCTAAGAATAATAATACTGGGTGCATGTGTTAGGATACAGCGCTCTGAGTTTTCTTCTAGAGTTCTTTATATATGCAGCATCTATTATGTATAGTTCAGAATCCTTATACACAATGGCGATGTCACCAATGAAGACATTCTTGTGCCCATTTAAGCCACTCCACACATTCCTCAGTTGCATCAGAGTGTATCATAAAACACATTCCTTGTATATAGGGTTCGCAGATTTTATGATAGGTTATGAAAAATTATGTGTAGCTTATGAGTTACAACTTCATACCCTTATAGTTGGCAGATTCTGACTTGGCAAAAACTTGTCAAATCCAAACTTTATAAATGGGAATAAAAAACTAGGCAAATTTGGAGATGACAATGACTCCTCTACCTCACCAACATCACCCAATCATAGGTCTTGTTGCACTCACATCCTCCATTGTTTGGCTCTGAAAATAAAGAATTTCATCTTTAGTAAATAATGGTGGCTGCTCATTTTGCACTGTTAAGTTGCTATAAGGATCAACATCATCCAAATAAATGAGCTCATCTGATTTGTCATTGAGACACTTTTCGAGTTAATTTGTTCCTCTTCTTCATGTGCATGGCCTTAAACAAACTCTACATGTGCTCACAGTTGGATACACTACAAGGTTGGCACAAGAGGCAAGGGACTAACAACTGACCTTTGCACTATTTGTACCCCTATCTACCCATGAAGAGTCTACAAAATAAATACTACAGCTAGTGAGCACACCATATTTTATAAAATTATTAATAGTTGTGAATTTATACTTTGTAACTGGAAAAATGCATGTGATGTTCAAGACTTCAATATTTGTCACATAGAGACTAAGTAGATCTTCCTCAAATAGCTAATTCCAAAGAAACAAGCTCACCCCTGCAAGTATATTATTGCAATTCTTGAATGATGGAGTCTCTCACCTCAACCTAGGGTAGCATCCTTTAAATGTGATTTATGAGGCCCTTTATAACCTCCCCATTAGGATGAATAAGCTATCCAAATGGTAAAACCTATGGTTGATGGTAAAACCTATGGTTGATGCAGTACATTGTTACTAGAACAGGTTGGTGGAGTTGATTGTTCTGCCTTTGATCAATTATCGCCCAAATGGAATGAAACTTTAAAGCTTTCAATTTTACAATAATTTTGAATTAACTATTTGGCCCTAATTGTGGCCTCACAAATGTACCTCATCAGGTTTTGATACCCATCTACCCAATAGACATCTCCAACCAAGAGCTTTCGCACCTATAATTTGCAAATACAAAAAGATTAAGATTAAAAAAATTATAATGAAAGACCAAAAATAAAGATTAAAATTTGAAAATATCCAATTTGAATTTAAAACCAAAGTTTTACTGTTGCTTTCACAATCTTCATCACTGTTTATACAAAAAGATAATCAGAGACTATCCTTACAACCCTCTCTCCATACTTCTTTAACTATGATGAGTCTACATATACTTAGTCACAAACTCTATTTCAAAGAATTCAACAAACCAATAATGTTTTCCAACATCAAAAAAAAATCAGTGCAAGCCTCATGAGCTCTAACTGCACCAACTCTTTCCCTCATGTGAAGTCTCTCATCAAATTAAGAATCCAAGTGAAAATGTAATAAAAAAATTATTCTTCTTGTATCATCCAGAACTGGTCTCACCTAATCACGTCTGGGTCTCCTGTAAAAGGTCAGACAATATGCTATGCAAGGGGATCTAAAATAGTGACCCGCGTCTCTGTTCAAACAATCTCCTAGCTGCCACATATGCTACATTGTCAATTATGATTTGAACATCATTCTCTATGCCAACTTCCATTAAGATTCCCTCCAATATTAAACTCAATCTAAGTTGTCAAATCAGGAATCGGAGCAGGTATAGGTACGTGGGTAGGAAATGCCACTGCAGCAGAATAATTTTTGCGAGGTTGTGTATATTTCTGGTATGTTCATTGAAATACATGTTTGTATGTATACGTATATGTATATATACACATATATATGTGTGTGCATACATGTATATGTATATATGTATGTGTGTGTGTGTGTATATATGTGCATAAATACATGATATATATGTATATGTATGTTCATATACATACACATGCATATATACATACATATGTGTGTGTGTGTGTATATGCCAGCTAAAAAAATAGAATTTAAGTTTAGAATGTGATATACCAATACATATGCTAAACAAAACCATTATAGATTATTAAACATATCATTCTAATTTAAATTCAGGTTTCAGTCTAAATAAGATCAAGCTATAATTTCATGATGGATAAGTTCAGAGCTCACTAATCAGCAGTGTAGGTCTTGAGAATATCTAAAAGATCAAACTAGAATCATTAAACATGTCAGCATTTAACAACACAAATCCTAGATGTGTACCCATGGGAGATTCATTTCACAATCTGATTTCGGCATGTTTCATCCCTGAATCCCCCAAAAAATCCCATGAATGAGCAACTTAGAAATCAATGTTTTTGCATTTATTTATTTTTCAGAGGCATCCACTGACTTCAAAAAAATTAACTCATCAATTGAAGCAACCAAAGAGTTGGTAGTGATGCATTTCTTTCTATTAATTTGTCAAAGGTAACCTTTGATTTCAAGAAAAAATAGCTTACCATTTGAAGCAACCAAAGTGTCGATAGTAGTGCATTTCTTTCCATTTGTAAGGTTTCTGCAAATTCTGCTACAAATCAGACTTAGATAATACCTTTTCTTATTGCTGAAGATAGTCTTGAATGTACAAACCTGTATATGAAGTGTAACCAATGATGTAATAATTATTCTTGAAATATTCTTCTCTCTACAATAAATCGTATAAGGCAGTACTGTAGAAGAGCAGACTTAATTGTATCTTGTGTGTCCTCTAACCTCATCCTTACCTCATCTTTATAATGCACTCAAGACGCATGTCCTTAGAAAGGACATGTCTCCTCCCAAGTCGGCCCAATATAATTAGTGAATATCTTTGCCAAGATCGGCATCTTCAAGGAAATATATTAGTTAGTAAAGATACTAACTAAAACTATGCATAAGAACATTATAATATGTTCACAAGATAGATGCTGATTAGGTTAGATTAAATAAGAGGCCAATCCCTTTAAAGGAACTTCATGCTTTATTAGAACTGTATGATCTGTATGATCAAATCAGTATGAGATCGAAGTTACAGAATTAACACTCCCTCTTAACTTGATAATAATACTAAGAGATAAAATATCTAGCATCATCAATTAAGATGAATAAGCATAGATTGATACTCCATATCTATCTAAATCATCTAAGCATGTGGTATCATTGAACACATGATACTATGTCATATTACTATGCCTATGCTATGACTTATCACTTATACTTGTGATAATAGTAATGCAATACACAGGATAAAATCTGGGCAATGATTAAATTCTTCCTTTATCCAAGTTGTGACTCATAGGTAGTGGCAGACCTATATCACAATATGATCCTGAGTTAAGATCTACCAGTTCACAAAATAAACTCTGGAGAATGATTAAATTCTTCCTTTATCCAAGTTGTGACTCATAGGTACTGACAGACCTATATTACAATATGTTCCTGGGTTAAGATCTACCAGTTCACAAGATAAACTCTGAAGAATGATTAAATTCTTCCTTTATCCAAGTTGTGACCCATAGGCATAGAAATGTCTACATCACAATGTGATCTTGAACTCATTTAGATCTGACAGTAAATCTCTACCGTTCAACACATTATCTAAGAGATCATCATCTCTCATAATGTCTTTTATACATGTGTTCATTATCTCAGAGATCGTTACCTCTTAGATAATGAATACAAATGGTGAAGCCCATAATAGTCAATAACCTGACAATAATAGTTTTAATTCAAAATTATTATTAATTAAATAATACAAATATATTATAATTCAACCATACCAAGTCTTTTCCTAAAGTGATCTATCTTCACTCGAGAGAGAGGTTTGGTAAGAATATTTGCTCTCTGATCTGCAGTGCAAATGTATTCTAATTTTACAATATATTCCACTCCTTTCTACTACCCCGTTTTGTTGTGGGTTATAAGGAATAGTATACTACCTCTTAGTTCCTGCTTCTTTACAAAACTCTTTAAAAAAATCTGAAGTATATTCCCCTCCATTATCAATCCTAAGAGTTTTAATTTTGTGCCCTGATTAGCTTTCAGTTAACGTTTTGAATTCTTTAAATCTCTTAAGGATTTCTTCTGATTCTTTACATTTTAAGAAGTAACTCCAAGTTTTCCTAAAGAAGTCATCTATAAAAAGTATATAGTACCAGAATCCTCCAAGAGAAGGAACAGACATAGGTCCACATAAATCTGAGTGGACAAATTCCAAAACATTGTTAGTTTTTCTAGAGCTATCATGAAATGGACTTTTGGTGTTCTTGCCCAAAGCGCATCCTTTGCATATGCTTGAATGATCTTTATTTAACTTAGGCAAACCAGTAACCATCTTCTCCATAGTTGATAAGGCTTTAAAATTTAGATGTCCTAACCTTCTATGCCATATTTCGTTTATATCAACAGCTTCATGAATTAAGGCTTGAATAGGTTGACTAGGTTCTGTATTTAATTTGTACAAGAATGCCTTTCTTTGACCAATCAACTTTGATTTCTTAAACGAAGAGTTCTTAGACCAAGTCATTACTTTACCGTCCATGAATGCAACATTATGTCCATCATCTTCAAGTGTTGTAACAGAGATTAGATTCCTCTTTGTTCCTGGTACAGAGTACCCTTTTGAGATGTAGAAAAATAACTGACTTTAGTTTCAAGGTGCGATTCCCAATTCCTTTGACTGAACGAGAGGAATTATCACCGATGGTAACTTTGTCATCAACTTCTTCTGATATTGAATCTAGTACTTCTTTGTATATTGTAATGTGTCGAGATGATCCATTATCAATTACCCACGCTTTGCTTGATACTTGATTTGATAGTGCAGAGTACAATATACAATTCTCAAGATCATAGTTTTCTTCTTTCCTGGTAACGTTTGTACAATTTACTTGTTGCTTTGTATTCTCAAGGCAATTAGATCTATAGTGTCCAAATTTTTCACATTTGAAGCATTTTATTTTGGATAGATCTTTATTAGGTTTGTCATTTCTTTAATTACCCTTCTTCTTCTTGAAGTGCTTTTTCTTACTTTTATAGGAATTTGTGTTGAGTACATGAAGTTCTTCATCTTCAGTCTTCAATTTTCCTCCTTTTTTAAGTTTCCTAGATTCTTCTTGAAGGCAATCTCCTTTAAGTCTATTGAAGTTTGGGAGATTGTGTCTAGCACTTACTCCTTGTGAGAATGTTTCCCATGAGTCCAATAACCCATCTATAGCCTTAAGTATTAGCGCTTTGTCTTCAATTATGGTTCCTATACTTGCAAGTTCATCTCTTAAACTAGCCACCCTTAGGAAGTATGAATTCATAGATTCTTCCTTCTTTATCTGTATACGATTTAGTTGCCTCTTTAGTGCAATGGTTTTAGTCGCATTATTAACCTCATGCATTTAATAATGCATTCATCATATTAAATGTTGTCTGATGTTTCATTAGCATAGGTACTATTTCATTTTTAACCCCATCTAATATGATTTGCATGGCTTTCCTATTTCCTTTAATCCATATAGTTTTATGAGAATCAACATCAAGTTGCTTGGATTCTTTATCAACAAACTGTATTACATCATTATCTTCAAGAATCATCATAATTCTGAATTTCCAAGCAACCAAGTGTTAAATTCCATCAAACCTATCTTCGGGTCTGATTGTGCTAGCCATTGAAGGTAGGAGTTGCTAGATGTTTTAAATCTGATTGTCAATTTGCAAAGTCTAGGTTCAACTATCAGAGCTCTGATACCATGTAAAGTTTCTACAAATTCTGCTATAAATCAGACTTAGATAATACATTTTCTTATTGCTGAAGATGGTCTTGAATTTACAAAACTGTATATGAAGTGTAACTAATAATGCAATAATTATTTTTGAAATATTCTTCTCTTTGCAATAAATTGTACAAGGCAGTAATGTAGAGGAGAAGACTTAATTGTATCTTGTATGTCCTCTAACCTCATCCTTACCTCATATTTATATTGCATTCAAGAGGCATGTCCTTAGAAAGGACATGTCTCCTCCCAAGTCGGCCCAATATAATCAGTGAATATCTTTGCCAAGATCGACGTCTTCAAGGAAATATATTAGTTAGTAAAGATACTAACTAAAACTATGCATAAGAAAATTATAATATCTTCCTAAGATAGATGACGATTAGGTTAGATTAAATAAGAGGCCAATCCCTTTAAAGGAACTTATGCTTTATTAGAACTGTACGGTAAGTACAATCAGATAAGTATGAGATTTAAGTTACAGAATTAACACCATTTATTCGCCAATCTAAAAAAATATTGCAGCCATGCTTGAATCATTCCTTCTTTTATTCTTTCACTACTAACTTTGCACATTCATGGCCGACCCCCCACTTCGGACTCTAAAAAAAGATGCCTTGTAGCCCTCCTTTATAATTAGTAATGCATTTACCAAATTTTAACAAGAAGCAATGCTTGCCAAGTTGAAGGGTAGGTTGTTGAAATACCAAAACTCAGCATATGCTTATGCGCTTGTTGATGCACCTCCCTATTCTACCCTATAGCTTCTAATGATGGTTGTGCTCCAAGTATGTTTATAATCATTAAAAATCTATGTGGTGTGCATGTAGACATTGGCCCTATACTTAAAGTTGATGAAGTGGATGTCAATGTGCTTCACATACAAGAACCACAAATAGAACCCGCTATGCATTTGAATGTCGTATTTTCATTTGTTTTTGCATGCATTTAAGGATCATGACCACTAGCTATGAATGTTACTATGCTTGCCCTTGAACTCTCCCTTAGTAATTTTCACTTTTATCAATGCAAAGTGAACATTAATCTCTTTTGTACAATGAGTAATGGCTGCAAAATGTTATTGATGTGATTTATGCCTGAAAGACATAGGTTTTAAGATATCATACAAAATAAGTATCCCAAAGTTGGTCCCTATGTGGCATATTTCCTAGTAGGGTCTCTAGCTCCAACAAGAAAGGTGCCTATAAACTGTGTCAATTTTGGCTGACCCTAAGCCTCGACCTAATCCAAAAGCCACTCTATTCGCCATTTTATCTCACCTACAAGTACAAACTGAAAACACAACAGTTCTATTTTTAAACGCAAAAAAATTGATGTAAATTCACCATTAATTACTAAAAAGCGGTATACATTAAGCCTAAAATTAGTTGAAATCGAGATAAATGAACTTAAATTATGTAACATGATCATTTTTTTCCAAGATCAAAAAAAATACTTGGGTATACAAAAATCAGTAAAAATAATAAAAAATTGCTGATGACTGCAATTGTTTTGAAGTAAATTTGAAAATTCCACTTAGTTTTGGGAAATTATGAATCGTTTTCAATCTACATGCTAGATTTTAGCAACAAAACCGGATTAAAATGCTTGCAAAGAAAAAAAAATACACTAAACTACATTTGAAATTTTTCAAATTAACCAAAAGAAATTTTATAATCTTCTCACAAGGATTTAAAAGCAGCATGGCTATCTTAAGGATGGAAAACTGCATTTTTTGTAGTTTTAACAATGCATTTTGGGCACTTTTTTAAAGCACTCCCAAAATAATCTAGTACTGGCCAAAAGCTTCATGTGTGGAAATGACAATTACTCAGCTCCTTTAAAACTTGGAGAGTACTTCTTGGATCTACCAACTATTTTGTGGATAGAAACTATGCTCTTGAGAATGGTAACATGGATGTTATTACTGCACAACTTGCTAAAAATCTATTTAGATGAGCTAGCTGATACATAGGACATGCCTGGTAGAGCTAACATCAAAACTAATTGTGGTTTATATGAAATTGATCCAAATTGACTTTGATGCTCCCAATGAAGAGCAATACTATTGAATATTGTTTGCAATTTTCATCATGTGTTGTCATTTAACAAATCATTTAATTATGAACGTTTGAGTCTCTTCTTTCTTGCAAATCATGAGGTGTTTAAATAATTTTTTCTCTAATAATTATCTTGATATATATATACTAATTCACCATATTCTCTGAGCTTGCTCTCATTGCATCATGGTGATTAAAAAGTGGTAAATGATTTATATTTAGATTTGTTAAGGTCATTACAGTTTTCAACTTGCTAACAAATAGAGAATAGATTTGCATGCACATTTGGAACAAACCAAAGAACCAATCACTATGACTTTCATTAAAATTTTCAAAGTGTTTAAACAACCCCAACATATGGCCTTAGTCTAGACCGCATGTGAGTCCAAACAAAGTTCGTTCCCAAGATGATCAATTCATCCCGACCGAGCCAATTTTAAACCTGGATCAAACAAAAGCTAATTTTTCCGAACCAAGAGCTAACCCAACATAAAATGTGATAGCAATGACATTATTTTTTCCAAACTTAATTGCTTTTTAAATGTATTTCTAAATAAAATGTCCCATTTCAAGCCCATCAATTCATGATGTATTAAATTAGCCTACAAATTAAATAATTTATTAAGTTAAAATTTATATTATAAAATCTCAGTTAAATATTATAAGAACGCTTTATTCACTTAAGTGGAAAATGATATTTTAAAAAGAAAAAGTGATTTATCCCACATTAGTTGGTCAGTTTAAAAGCCTCTTAGAAAAAGTTATAAAATTAAGTGAAGGGCTCATTCTTCAACATGTTTGGTTTATTCATTTCTTTTGAAGTAAGAGCTTCTTGTTTGGCTCTGGTTTCCTAAGGACAGAACCCTTGAGCGTTGGGGCAGTGGATAGAAACTCATTGTCTATTATTGGAGATATCACTCAGGTGTCTCACTCATGCTTCAAATTCATATCTCTAATTATTCAATCTGGTTGTAAGTTCTGTGGCTGCAATTGGAGATTTCGTTATTGTGATGACCCTCACTATATGGGCTACCAAAAAAACTCGATACTGAACTGTGGCAATTCGTCAAATACTTGGATGTAACCGTTAATTTGTATTGTCTCCAACAAATTCACCAATTAATATAGATGTAACAAAATGCAATAGATAATAATACCAACAATGTTCAGGAAAGAATCTTATTACAAGAAAACCCTTTCAATATTCAATAACAATCAAATAATTGAATACAGAGCCCGGACTGGATATATATATAACAATATCAAAGAAAAAACCTGAATTTGCCGTCACCATTAGTCGTCATGGGACTGTCAGATTTATTCCAAGTCTTCCTTACACAATCTGGGAGGAATGCTGATGCCGCCGACTTATCGCAACGACTGTTTGGGCCCGTGCACAACCGCTCCAGCTATGGAGATGAAACAAGCCGGATTTGGAATGAATTCTAAGTTGTCCCAGCTTAATCGAATGAATTTCCCCAATCTTGATGCAAATCGAGCTCCGCCCGGTCTGGAAAAAATCGCATTTGTCACTTGCGGAGAAGTTATACTGACACCTACGGAATTATCCAAATTTGCGATTTCCTAAACTCCAACAGGTGATGGAACCTGATGGTCTGGATTGTGACTCAGATATTTTCTTGACCCGCCTGCCACTCCTGCTAAACTTGTGAAATACGAATCCTTTCATGCGGCGCCCAAACTATATTGTTACTGCTGCCGAATTCATCTCATTCGAATTTTCACAATGCGTGTGTTTGCCGAAAGATATGCCACGACTGGAGTGCGAGATCGAACCTGCGAAAATGTGCAGTATGTAATCCGTGAGCAATGCCGACTGAGAGAACTTGGAATTAGCGAGTCTCTACCCCCGCAACCAACCCTTGGATATTCGTCGTAAATGGGTTCCCAGTCTGCGTCGGGAAGGATCCTGAAGTAACTGTCGGCTCGTCCAAACAAACTGCATAACCTTCTAGTGTAATCGGTGACAGGGCATCCTAGCCCTGATCCGAATTTCGCATGTCAAATCTCTGAACCAACCAACCAACTCGAATTTTGCTTGCTTGTGAATGAGTCGCTGCTTGGAATCACCCATCCATTGGCAAAATTTAAACCGATTGTTTTTTTGAGGTGTTCAACCAATTCGGGACTGATACTAAACAATTTCCTTCTTGATGCAAGAAACTCCAACTTGGCCTTAGGCCACAGATTTTCGCCCTGATGAAATGACTGTAACGTCACCTCCAATTTTTGCAATAATTCGGATGATATTCCACATCCTCAAAATTGCTTACCTAAGGGAGTTTTCGTTCCCAAAGATAAATTGAGAATTTGCAAACCAAATGGCTACAAATTGCTCCAACTGAAATAGAAGTAGAATCCTCAAAACCGCTTGTCCCCAATGGCTGCCCCCTGCCCTCTATTTATTTACTTTTTGAGAAGTCGCTGGAAGCTTCCAGAACAACTTATTATAATAACTTATTATAATGTATTGTATTATTAATTAACTTTATAAAATTAAATAAATAGGCCCCACTTACTGGATAATAACTTTCTAAGAGCAAGAATGTAATCATCTGTTAACAAAATGACTCTCTCTCCAAAATCATTTGCCTACGAGAGTCAATGATAGGCAAATCCCCGGTAAAAGTTATGTCACTAGAAAGGGGACATGACAGTCCGCCCTTCCTGAAATTGCTTGTCCTCAAGCAATCTCAAAGCTGGATGCTGCAAAACTGTTTCATTTTCCCAAGTGGCATCTTCAACTGGTAGATCTTTCCATTTAACCAAATATTCTCTGATTACCCTTCTGCGGAGCTGTTTTTCCCTACTTTCCAAAATGATTTCCGGCACTAAGATCAATTTCCCTTCATCATCCAAAGGAGGTAATACTGTAGAAGGTACCACATTCTGTCCCAGTGCCTTTTTGAGGCGCGACACATGGAACACATTATACACTTTACTATCTGCTGGAAGCTCAAGCTCATAAGCCAATTCCCCTATTCGTCTGGTGATCCTGAAGGGCCCATAATATCTAGGCTTAAGCTTTTTTGACCCACTTCTTTTAAGAGTAGATTGCCGAAAGGGCTGAAGCATAAGGTAAACCATGTCACCAACCTCAAAGCTTCTCTCAATTCTCTTCTGATCTGCATACTTCTTATATTGATTTTGTGCCCGAGCGATGTTATCCCGAAGAGTGCTAATAATGTCTTTACTCTCTTGAATCAAATTCCCAGCACGTGGAACCTGGACATCCCCCATCAACAAATCAGTAAAGCTCGGTGCATCATACCCATATAATGCTCAGAAAGGGGTCATCTGAATTGACATGTGAAAAGTGGTATTGTAACAATATTCACACAAATAAATCCATCTTACCCATGCCTTCTGCTGATCAGCCACGTAGTTTCTCAAGTAGCCTTCCACCCACTTGTTTACTATCTCCGTCTGTCCATCAGTCTGCGGGTGATAACTAGTACTGGGTGTGAGCTCAGTGCCACATAATCGGAACACCTCCTTCTAGAAATGACTCAGGAATCTACTATCCCTGTCACTAACAACACTACGGGGTATCCCATGTAATCTGAAAACTTCTCTGAAGAATACTTCAGCTACCTGTGCTGCTGTATAAGTAGTGGTGATGGGGAAGAAGTAAGCATATTTCGTTAGTCTGTCCACCACCACATAAATGCAATCGCGTCCCTAAGCCTTGGGCAACCCTGTAATGAAATCCATGGATATGCATTCCCACTTTTGATTTGGGATGGGAAGTGGCTGTAGGAGTCTTGCTGGGAAGGTGTGCTCTTGTTTATTCTGTTGGCAAACCAGGCACTGACGAACATACTGCAATACATCCTTCTTGAGTCCTTTCCATGTAAACCGTTCCCGCACCTGTCTATATGTTTTAAAGTATCCGGGGTGACCAGCTATAGGTGAATCATGAAGAGCCTGCATAATAGATCGCTTCACCTTCGATCCTGGGACTAAAAATATCCTGTTCTTGTAAATAATCAATTCATTCACAAGTGTATACCTGGTATCAACAATTGTCCCATCAACTATCCCAGATGCCCAAGAGTCTCTAGCGTATTCTGCAACAATCAAATGCTTCCAATCCTCAAAGATCTCTACCATTGCACTAAGATGTGGCCTGCGTGACAAGGCGTCTGCTACCACGTTCTGAGTTCCCTTAACATATGATATATCAAAGTCGTATGTCTGTAGCTTACTCACCCATTTCTGTTGTCTATCATTGAGATCTCTCTGCCCAAGGAAATGTCTCAAACTGTTGTGGTCAATTTTTATACAAAACTTTCCACCTACTAAATACTGCCTGAACTTAGCTAGTGCATGCATGATAGCTAACATCTCCTTGTCGTAAATGCTGAATGATCTCTCTGGCCCACGGAGCTTCTTTCTCTCATATGCAATAGGGTGTTTGTCTTGCATCAAAACAGCCCCAATATCATCTCCTAAAGCATCACGCTAGAGTTCGAATGGCTTCGAGAAATCGGGCAATGCTAGTACCGGGCATGAAGTCATGATCTCCTTAAATCTGTCAAAACAAACCTGTGCCTTTGCTGTCCAAACAGAAGCTCCCTTTTTAAGAAAATCTGTCATAGGAGCCGCGTGTCGCAAATATCCGCAAACAAATCTGCGATAGAAGCCACATAAACCAAGGAATCCTCTCAGCTGTGTCAGGTTCTCAGGAATAGGCCACTCCACAATAGCACGAATCTTATCAGGGTCCATCCGTACTCCTTCTCTACTGATAATATGTCCTAAGTATAATAACTCGGTCATGCCCAAATCACATTTAGACTCTTTGGCATACAAGGACTCTGCTTGCAAGGTCTTCAGTACTATCTCTAAATGCTCCATATGCTCATGCCATGTTCGACTGTATACCAAGATATCATCAAAGAAAACCAATACAAACTTCCTCAGCTGATGATGGAAGACCTTATTCATGGTGGACCGGAAAGTAGCTGGTGCATTAGTTAACCCGAATGGCATCACTACAAACTCAAAGTGTCCACAATGACATCTGAAGGCAGTTTTCTCTATGTCTTGTTCTCTGACTCTAATTTGATGGTACCCGGATGTCAAGTCTATCTTACTGAAGTAGCATGCCCCATGTAGTTCATCTATCAGCTCATCAATCCGTGGAATAGGATATCTATTCTTAATGGTTTTCTTATTTAGCACTCTGTAATCAATGCACATCCAAAGAGAACCGTCTTTCTTCTTTACCAAAATTACTGAAGAAGCAAAAGGAGACTTACTACGTCTGATGTGTCCCATTGCGAGAAGTTCCTTGATGGTTTCCTCTATTTCATCTTTGAGCCTCTTTGGATGCCTGTATGGAGTAATCATAACTGGTTTAGCACCCTCTTCTAATTCGATGATGTGCTCAATCCCTCTATCAGGTGGTGTACAAGGTGGAATATCACTGAATACCTTACTATACTGGATGTCTGGATGATATTCTGTCTTTTGTTGTTCCTCCTTTGTGGGCATGAGAGTACACATAGCTGCCCATTCAATATCATTATGTCTCACCAATCTTTCCAAACGCCTGAGAGAAATGGTTCGGATGTCACTATTCCTAATAGCTCTCAACACATGTTGCTTCCCATCTACCTCGAACTTGATCTCCATGTCCTTGAGTCGAAAAGTGACCTCACCCAATAAACGTAACCATGTCATACCCAAAACGATATCCAAGTCACCCATATTGACCACATGGTAATCCGCTTTGAACTCATAATTATTCAGGCGTAAAGGCATGTCCCTAACCATCCTATTGCACTTAAGAGTGTAACCATCAGCAACCTGTACTCGGAGACCTTCAAATTCTTCTGTCTTAATACCACGGCGCTCAACCAGTCGTGCATCAATGAAGTTGTGCGTAGCGCCTGTATCAACCAAGGTGATCACCTTCTATCCTGCTAGAACACCACGTAACCTAAAGGATCCCTCCTGCTAAATGCTAGACAAACGCCCCTGCTGTAAATGCAACTCAGGTTCCTCTTTTTGCTCTGAATTCCCTGTTTCTCCCTCAGGCTCTGAATCACTGTGATCATCCTCATTTGTTGTACTGTCGGAATCTGATCCTTCGTAATATGCCCACATAACTCTATTGGCCTTTCCCTTAGGTCTCAAGGGACAATCATGGTCCCTGTCATATGGGCCTTTGCAATAGAAACATAATTTCTTCCTGCGCAAGTCATTTAATGCTTCTGCATCCAGGGGTGTAGTAGATTTTCCTTTGGTCTCAATGCTCTTCCCTTTATTCTTATCAAACTTCTTATTGTCTCTGAAAGAGGCAGTACTCCGGGAGGTGAAACTGCTAGAAGGTGCTGTAAGCTCCATACTCCGTGCTTTCCTCATAGCCTCCTGCAGTGTTGGTGGGTCAAATGCCTTAATCCATCCCTTGAGGGGTTCAGACAATCCTTCTGTAAATAAGATAACTAACCTTCTCTCAGACACATCCTGTACCATGACTAACAACCTCTGAAATTCACTAATATAAACCTCCAAATTGCCAGACTGTCTCAACTGAGCAAGGTCGCGAAAATAAATCTCTGGATCCTTCTTATCAAAACGCTCAACCAATCTATCCACAAAGTCCTGGTAAGATGTTACCTGATTTGCGTACTTGATGGCATCTATCTCAGACATAGGCCTTAATGCTAAGAAGGTGTCCAACTTATGAATCCATGCCTGTGCTGTTATCTGACCGCTACCATCGAAAGATGGCAGAGTGAGTTTGCCAGCAACTCGCTGCAACTCACTATCATGACCTCCCCTGGGCCTCCTGTTCTGACGGCTACTTTTCATATGCTCTCTCCTCTGGTTTAGATAGCTATCAAAGTTCAATAGTTCACGAACATGTGGTGGTAATGCCTGCCATTCTGCAGTAGCAGCTCTGAGATCATCCTGAAAATCGTCCGGCAAGTCATCTTCTCCTATCTCTTGAGCCTCTTCCCTTAGGAAGGTGGGACGAGTAGGCCTATTTTCTGTCCATGATCTGCGCCTAGGAGCACCCTGTGAGCCTGCCACACTTCTATTATCATGATCGGATGTACCTCTACCTTGTTCCTGAATTCTGGGCTGAACAACTCTCTCCATTATGGTAGTCAAAGCCTGTAGTGACTGCGCTATTTCTTGCTGTCCGGTAGTCATGATTCTGTAAAACTCTCTGGTTTCATCGTCAACAACTCTGGGGAATCTTGGAGGACTCTGTGACTGTCTTTCACCCATATCTCTGCCCTTAAGTATTGTTCTCTTGCGAATATAATATCTGGAATATGGTTGCATAAAAATGTTCTACCCAACAGGATGGCAGGAAAACTGCTCTGATACCACTGTGATGACCCTCACTATATGGGCTACCAAAAAAACTCGATACTGAACTGTGGCAATTCGTCAAATACTTGGATGTAACCGTTAATTTGTATTGTCTCCAGCAAATTCACCAATTAATATAGATGTAACAAAATGCAATAGATAATAATACCAACAATGTTTAGGAAAGAATCTTATTACAAGCAAACCCTTTCAATATTCAATAACAATCAAATAATTGAATACAGAGCCCGAACTGGATATATATATAACAATATCAAAGAAAAAACTTGAATTTTCCGTCACCATTAGTCATCATGGGACTGTCAGATTTATTCCAAGTCTTCCTTACACAATCTGGGAGGAATGCTGATGCCGCCGACTTATCGCAACGACTATTTGGGCCCGTGCACAACCGCTCCAGCTATGGAGATGAAACTGGCCGGATCTGGAATGAATTCTAAGTTGTCCCAACTTAATCAAATGAATTTCCCCAATCTTGATGCAAATCGAGCTCCGCCCGGTCTGGAAAAGATCGCATTTGTCACTTGCGGAGAAGTTATACTGACACCTGCGGAATTATCCAAATTTGCGATTTCCTAAACTCCAACAGGTGATGGACGCTGATGGTCTGGATTGTGACTCAGATATTTTCTTGACCCAGCTGCCACTCCTGCTAAACTTGTGAAATACGAATCCTTTCATGCGGCGCCCAAACTATATTGTTACTGCTGCCGAATTCATCTCATTCGAATTTTCACAATGCGTGTGTTTGCCGAAAGATATGCCACAACTGGAGTGCGAGATCAAACCTGCGAAAATGTGCAGTATGTAATCCGTGAGCAATGCCGACTGAGAGAACTTGGAATTAGCGAGTCTCTACCCCCGTAACCAACCCTTGGATATTTGCTGTAAATGGGTTCCCAGTCTGAGTCGGGAAGGTTCCTGAAGTAACTGTCGGCTTGTCCAAACAAACCGCATAACCTTCTAATGTAATCGGTGACAGGTCATCCTAGCCCTGATCCGAATTTCGCATGTCAAATCTCTGAACCAACCAACTCGAATTTTGCTTGCTTGTGAATAAGTCGCTGCTTGGAATCACCCTTCCATTGGCAAAATTTAAACCGACTGTTTTTTTGAGGTGTGAAACCAATTCAGGACTGATACTAAACAATTTCCTTCTTGATGCAAGAAACTCCAACTTGGCCTTAGGCCACAGATTTTCGCCCTGATGAAATGATTGTAACGTCACCTCCAATTTTTGCAATAATTCGGATGATATTCCACATCCTCAAAATTGCTTACCTAAGGGAGTTTTCGTTCCCAAAGATAAATTGAGAATTTGCAAACCAAATGGCTACAAATTGCTCCAATTGAAATAGGAGTAGAATCCTCAAAACCGCTTGTCCCCAATGGGTGCCCCCTGCCCTCTATTTATTTACTTTTTGAGAAGTCGCTGGAAGCTTCCAGAACAACTTATTATAATAACTTATTATAATGTATTTTATTATTAATTAACTTTATAAAATTAAATAAATAACTTTATAAAGTTAAAGTGCAATCTCAGTTTGACATTAAAACAAGTAGGCCCCACTTACTGGATAATAACTTTCTGAGAGCAAGAATGTAATCATCTGTCAACAGAATGACTCTCTCTCCAAAATCATTTGCCTACGAGAGTCAGTGATAGGCAAATCCCCGGTAAAAGTTATGCCACTAGAAAGGGGACGTGACAGTTATTGCTTTATTGAAAATTTAAATGAAATATTCATTTCTGAAATCTATCTTTCACTCTGTTATTGTATGATTTCCAGAATAGTTTGTCAGATTGAAACTCAGCTGCATGCAAATGTTTATTTAATTTTTTTGTAAATTCTTTGGGAAATCTTGGTGAAAATATCTTAGTGGGGTACTACAGTGGCATCAGAGCTGCTTTTCCTACTAGCATGTGAGGTTTTACGAGTAGCAGAAGTGCATTTACACGTCCCTGTAGATCAATCTGCAAAAGTAAGGTTAAATATTAAAAAGGTAATTTGTAGTGGTCTTGAAAGCAATGATAATTGTTTGGTATATTATTTCCCACAGAGATTTATTACCGAATGGCAGGAATACTTTGTGCACATCTTAAAGTTACCACAGTATAATGATTATACAGAAATGATTGAATATTCATATTAATATTTGCAGTAGCTTTGTGTTTCAAATGCTACCAAGAGAATGAATAAATCATTCTTATCTAATTCAAAGGTTTGAGTTTATTGTTTTGCCACTATTTGTGAGGCCTGTAATTCATTTGGATTTTATTTAGTTGAGCACATAAGCTTAATGCCTGCCATAGAAAAAAGTACCAATGTTTTAGCAATTAATCTGTTCAGTCTTCCTGTGAATAATATTTTGGGAGATATAGGAAGGGAAATATTAAGATTGGAGCCATGAGTCTTAAATGTTAGATGACATACATGTCTATGGGACAAATTCTTTGGGCTTTTGTTATTTATATTATGGAGATGCAAAGGAGAAAACAAGTCAAGCCCATAGTTTATTTGCAAGCCTAAACAAATATCTGCTGGTTACACATTTGAAACCCTAATGTTTTTCCATAAATGAATTTGTTGTAGTCTATAGACCATAAATCAAAATAGCGCAGAGAAGTCGGCAATATACCAGCTACTGGTGAGAATTTCATCAGGCGAGAAATTACATGTTTTTTGCACCAAAATCTCAGCCAAGAAGTTGAAACTTCTCGCCGAAAAGTTGGCATTATATCGCCAAGAAGTTGCAAACTTCTCTCAGGAACTTACTGTTTTCTCTTCTTCGATTTTTTACTCAATATGTTTTGCATTTTGTTCATGAATTGGAGGAGGACTTTCCATCTCCACTTGTGGTTCGTTTTCAGCGATTGATACTGTTTTGGTTCATAAAATCTATCTCTTTTATGGATGAAATGCAAGATGAAGAATGAGCCTAATCTGACTTCTTTTTTCTCATTTGCAACCTTCTTTCTTCTTGATCTTGCTGAAGTTTTGTTATATGTTATCTTTTATACATTCAGCCTTCAGGTTTCTCAGCACTGTGAGTTGCTTCATCATCATTGGAAGAATGTGCTTCCATGTTGCCCATAAAATAATAAGGCATTATTCTTTTCCACCAGTTTGTGAATTTTCTAATCTACCCACCAACTGGTATTTATGGTAGCGAGCTTCATTAATGTTATTGAATTTGGAAGTTTCAGAGCTAGGCCATTTTATTGGAGGAAGATCTTCATCTTTCTCTTCTTCACATATTATGGGTGGGTACAATCTCCATCATCTTATAGTTTGTCAGCCGTAGGAAAATGTTCAAATGTCCTCATTAAGTCTACAAATATTCATTACCACATTCACCTCGTATCATATTCATCTTAGCTGAATTGGCCTAGAAGTCTTCAGTTACTACTTTGTGCTTGTCCTGTTTAGATTTACCACACCAATTTGGTCATAGGGATCAAAACTGGCTTTGGACTTGCAAAAATGGAAAGTTGGCTTTACAAAGACAGTTTTCCATTTGTAGTTTTCTTTAGAGTTCAGAGTCTTTGACTACGTCGACATTCCACATGAAGATGTGATTTTGTTACTAATTGCATTTATATATATCTAGATCAGCTTGTTGGTTTGTTTACTCATTTACTAACTCATTAGATGCATCTACGTATTGAATTTTGCAAATTAATTGTATTTTTATTTAAATTTAAGTCATTTTTAAAATTCCCAATATTTTACCGAGAAGTTGCCGATTTATATCCGATATTTGCCGAGAAAACTTTTTTTGCCTCGCCAATAAGTGGCAGAGAACAAGATTTTGAACTATGGTCTGGACCATACTCCTACTTATACATCACTTCCCAACTCGTTGCTTCATTATCCAGTGCAGTGATATTACAATTCTCTGGCTGACAGATATTTATACAGTGATGGTGAAAATTGATATTTCATAAGATCATCAGTTGTGCAGAAAGCAACATTTTCTTACTTGAATAATCTGGGCAGTGTTATTGCAAGCTGACATGACAGGGTTGATAACTGCTATCAAGGTCCTCTCTACACAAAATTCTTCCCAGGCTTTTTGTATTGGGCATCATAGCATGTACAAGCTTCACTGCCTCTTCTCTGCAGTTGTGAATGTTAAGGTTGTAGCTTATATATATAATATGTATTATGTATGTAATATAATATATATTATATATATTATATTATATATGTAATATAATGTATATTATATATATTATATATATTATACATTATAAATTATTATATAATAATATAATAACATATTACATATATGCTTAAAGATGAGTTATACACATGGTTAATTATATTATTAATATATTAACTAAGGATGATTAACTATAGAGACATGTCCCCTCCTCTCATATTTATGAGTCTTCAAATCTACATTTGGAAGACATCAATCAAATTGGCAATGTTAGTACATTTGCAGAAAACAATCAATGTTACTCAACATGGTACCGGAGCACCGGGATGCAAATGTACAAAACAGAGCATTCAAGTAAAGAGACAACAATGAATGATTGTATATGTATATAAATTCATGGCTTCCACACATAATTCAATTGGAATTACATTTGTGAAGAAGAATCTTGTTTACACCAGGAAAAACATTCACTGTCAGCTACCTTAAAAAACTAAGATGGAGGTCTGCACATTTCAACACCACATTGTAATTCATTAATGACTATAGGAGTAACTATGAGAAACATCATTCTTCAGGAAGCCAATACAACCGTGTCTAAGAAGATAGAAGGGATTATCTGGGAGATATTGGGGAAAATAATTAATAAATAAGGTACATGGTTCTGCACATCAAACTAACAATATAGATGACAGGGAAGAGAAGCACAATCTTAATACTGTAGACACTAACAAAACACAAGGATTTCGCTCAAATCAGGAGATCACATTCAATAACTAATATGAATATTTCGAACCTGAAGAATTAAAAAGCAGAATAATGTTGAAGCCAGACATTGGAAACAATTACTGAAGAATCGGAAGATCATTATACAACTATATAACCTACCAAAGTATCAATAGTTTTACAACATCAAAATATATGTTCTCCGACTTGAGGGGGCAACCGTAGTTGGGAACACACATATTTTTGGCTATTTGCATATTATTATGGAGATCACTGTTCGTCGAATATTGAAGATCCAAAGACGGAAGTCAATACAAATAAATTTATAGATACTAGTTTGTTCTAGTCAACACTGAGGAGCCATGTAAAAGGAATTCAAAATGACTAAGAATGGAAAAAATAGGCACAAACTCTCTGGAGAGTCAGTGTTGGAGTTCAAGATAATACACTATTAAAAAATTAAGGAAATGATGGTATAAAAAACTCAACAAGATATATAATTCTGGCAGCAGAGATATTTATTGAATATGTTTATTAAATATAGAAGTCCACAGAGATAAGTATACAAGGAACAGAATGTCATGGTGCATAAAATAGGGCTCTATCAAAATGATAGCAAGACTTGATACACAAACAACAGCGATGTCAGCAATTCAAAGATAATAACAGATTTGATATCATGTGTAAAGAAAGTCTCATAGTGACGTTAAAGGAAGAAGACCCGTCTAAGCACCTAAAGATGATTCAATACACAATCACGTGAGTAATATGATTATCGAGAGAGCATGTAGCAGTCTGCAGATAAATTACTTGATAAAGATTATTGAAAATATTCCTTGTCACCTGGGTGATTGTTGAAGCATATAAAGTTTCAAATTTATCAATATCCCGATGATCAAATCTCATGTTGACAGGCTGAATCAAATATGTGCCACAGAGATTCCACTTGCTGTGAAAGAAGAGTTGTCAAATGTACTGAAGTTTATATCAAACCGAGTGCATACAAAGAAAGTGGATCCAAATGAATTAACACGAATGGAGGATGGTATGTCGTTGAGAGCAAGAGCACAGAGGATGACTAGCATTTGGCAGTTCATTGTTTTGACGTTTAGCATCTGTTCAAAGACCTTTACAATCTTCAACAAGCCCACCAACTTATATATGGTGAATAATAACATAAAGCAAGGTGCCACCATTAATGAAAAGAAAGAATCAATTATTATAACTTTGACATCGAAGAGGGTGAATGAGTGGATTATAGAAAATGGGAAATGGTTGTAATCTATAATTAAATCTCAATTGCCACAGCAAAGGATGCCAACATGGATGAAGGCACATGATTATAAAGGTGAGTATAAGGTATGTTCTCTTTGATGTTATTATTGAATAATATACATATATATTTTATTAGAGGTTTCTCTACATTATTAAGTTAATGAATATATAAAATGATTTGTATTGAATATTGTAAAATATGTATTTATATATACATTTATTTAAAATAATATTTGATAATTCGATATAATGTTCGTTAACCAAAAACGAGTTTCGTTATGAGAATACAAAAGGTAAAGATGAGGTATAGTTAAATTTTGTATTTCTATACATACTATATGAGATATGTGCCTTGATCTTTTCCTCTGAGAATGTTATTGCAGAAAGAGGGAGATTGAATTTCAAAGGGAGTCTGACATGTTATTAGAAGCAACCTTGAAAGAAAGGGAGAAGACTGAGGATGTTATTTAGTGAACTTGGTCTTATTGATTAAGAGAGAGTAAACAATGTTGAGATGGATTCTCTAGTGTTGATAGCATAATTTTAGTGATAAGGAAGGAAGTATGAAATGGGAATGTCAATTCAATGAATAAGAATGTACATTTACTATCAAATGAGATATTCCTATTAACTACCACCTTAAACAAATTGAGAGCGAAAACTTTATTCCTATGCTCCAAGGGGACACATTTCCGGCCCTTTTATGCTCGTCCCCGTACCGAGTACGAAACAGGGATGCAGGTACCTATTTCCGCCATCCCCTGCAACATCCCGAATTGGGGAAAAAGGATATCGTCCCCGAAACTCCCAATTCTTTTTGCTAGGAAATGGGGGTACGGAATCCCGTACCACGGACTCCGTACCCGTCCCTTGACATCCCCTTTGGCTAACGTCATCCCCTTTTTCCCAGCCGGTGACAGCTAAGTTAAAAGCCCAAAAAAAAAATTATTATTTTTTCAATTCCGACCAGGCCCCACATGGACGTTGGAGGTTTCTAAAATACGGGAACCCTAATGTGGCTTCAAAAAACAAGAGGTAAATACTAAAAGAGCATTGTTCATTTGGATTTGTTTGCAAGTTGGGAAGAGGAAGAGGAAAACAACAATAACAAAAGAGGAGTGCGTTTTGGAGGTGCAAGAGGAGGTTTTGCCTTCATTTCTACTTCATTCAAGGTTCTTTTTTAATTTTCTTTTTGTTTGATTCAAATTTTATTGTTGTTTATTGTCATTTTTCAATTTTTCCAATGACATAGAGAGGGCATGTTCAATGGCACATTGAAATGTTTTTTTTTTCTTTTTTGTCCATAACTTGCAGCAGTATAAAACACTGTAAAATCCGAAGGCAAAAACATGAGCAGCAGTGAGAGTGAGGGAAGTAGTGATAGCATTGATGTTGCTATGCAAGAAACTCAAGTGTTTCATTTACAAAGACCAAGAAAAAGACCTAGGGCAGCCATGGATGATGAGCCTAATATAGATGTCCCTATGGAAGATGCAATGCCTAATCCATTTGAGTGCCCTTCCAAAGCCCTAAAAAAAAATGCCAAAGGCCCATTCAACCCTAGGAAACCTCTCCTACAATTTGCCACAAAAGTAGACAACAATAAGAAGAAAAATTCAGGGGGTAGTAGGGAATGGGAGTGTCATATATGTAAGAAGCATTATTTTGGGAGTTACACAAGAGTGTATTGTCATCTTTTATGGATAGGTGGGCAAGGGGTGAAAGGTTGCAAAAAAATTAAGGATGATGAAAAACTTGAGGCCAATAGATTGTATGTGGAGGAGGAGTTATTGAAATCCGGGGGTCCTACAGGTACCACACCCACACCCTCATTCACTCCCACACTCACTCCCGCTAGCACTGCTAGTAAAGGGAAGGGAAAGGCCAAGAGAGATACCAATGTGGCTGATTTATTTAACATACAAGCAAAAGAGAGAGCTGAAGAGTCCATTCGCAGATTTCTTGTTGCTCATGGCATACCTCATGGCATACCATACCATGTTTCTCGTTCCTCATTCTATAAACAAATGTGCAAAGATATTTATGCTGCTGGTCCCTTATTTGTACCACCACGAGAGACTAAATTACGCACCACTATCCTTGACAAAGAGTACTCAAAAGTAAACATTTTGATGGAGGATATGAGACAAACATGTATGAGTGATGGATGTTCTATCATCATGGATGGTTGGACCGATATCAAACATCAGCCACTCATCAACCTTATTGTCACTAGTACACCAGGGGCCTATTTTCTTAGAGCCATAGATTGTTCGAGAAAAAAGAAGGATGCATCCTTCAAATTTCAGATTTTGAAGGATGCTATAGAAGAGGTAGGGGCTTCAAATGTTGTGCAAGTTGTCACTGATTCAGCCAGGATGTGTAAATCAGCTGGATTGATAGTAGAGAGCACCTATAGACACATTTTTTACACCCCGTGTTGTGTACATGCATTGAATAACACCTTGAAGGACTTTGGGAAAATTGACTAGATAAAGACTATGTTGTCTAAGGCTAGATATGTGCAAATGTTTATTTGCAATCATCACACATCTCTTGCATTATTTAGGACATTTTCCAAAAAAGAATTCCTCAAGCCTATGGAGACTCGATATGCTAGCTACTTCATTTTGTTGGAGAGGATGCTTCAAGTCCAAGAGGCTTCATAATCCATGGTGGTCAATGCAGAGTGGAATAGATGGCATGAATCAAGCACCCCGGATGGAAGACTTGTCAGATGAAGAATCCTGGATGAAAACTGGTGGACCACAATGAGATAAGGAACTTAAATAATTGACATCATAATTGTTATTGCTGATTTAATAAAAACATTTCTAATTTAAGCACTTGCTGATTTTTTTAATGTATGATGTTTCTCACTTGCAATTTTCTTTCATTTGCAGGTACATTTGCTCCTTCTCTTACATCCCAATTTCTGACCTAGCTTGAAATATAGCCATTGACATTCGCATGAAGTCAGTTGGCAGTTTAATTTGATATAATCTGGCGAAATAGTAAGATAGTTGGTCGTTATAATTTCAAGTGAAGATGACATGTTAGTTGATCGTTAATCGCGAATTCATGGAATTAAGTTAAAAGGTTAACTGCTATGACTATTTATGATTATATAATTTATAATTTAATTACAAAGAAATTCCTTACAGGGAGCATGTCGAAGGGGTGGAAGCATTCTCAAAAAAGAATTAGGCAGGGCATCACCATCACTAAGCAGATGGGTAGAGGACCTAGCGACTTGGAACAGGATATGTTTGAGTAACCACATGAGTTATTTAATTAATTAATTTAAATAAAATAATTGAGTTAGAAATAAAAACATATCTCAAAGGATTTTAATATATCTTTCATCATATTATTTTACTTAATATTTATAAACGTTCATATTTTTATAAATAATTTGGCACCATTATAATTTAATAATTAATAAAGTAATATTGCTTGTCCATACAAGATTTTAATAACGTTCGAATTATAACAACATTTCAATTATTATAATTTTCGAATTATAACTTTCCAACTATATTCTTTCCGATTTAATATTCTTTGCTTTTAAATGATAACACTTGGCATAATTAATCGATTTAATATTTGGCATTCAAATAGGTCTTAAAACTTCCCAACTTCTTATTTTTCTTTTATTCTTTTCTTTCTTCATAGTCAATTCAATAATTGGAATCCAAATGGTCATCTTGGCAATTCGAATGGTTTTCTTATAACTGATGGAAGTTGAGAAGTCTTGGCTAACCTTTAATGGAGCCATGAATCGAATTAGAGGATCATTCTTCCTCTTTCCATTCGGCTATTTTTTCCCCTCCTTTTCTCTAACTGCGGTGAATCATTCTAGGCCGGGGTTTGGACGTTCACAGTCTGATATCTTCAGTATCTCTCCCACCCGGACTTCCCAACTTTTATGTTCTACCGGCGACTGTACTATCAATCAATGGGTGAACAGACGTTTCCAGCTGAGGGCAAGAAAGCCATATGAAATCACAGGTCACATGACTCATTCTATTCTTTGTGTCTGCTAAGTACAAACTCGACTGTAGTCAATTTACTCCTCCAATATTGAGCAAAATAATATAGAATCATTGAATTTCTAGTTCGTTTTCCATTGAATATAATGCTTGTTGGCAGTTGGCTGAGATTGAAACAAATATGTTATTAAGGGCATAACTCCTTCCTAAATCCAATTTGAGTATCCATCATTAACCAGTTATTCATATAAACTGAGATAAGTTTATGGTATTACATTACTTGTTTCACTCCATGCATTCTGTAGAGGTATCTTTTGTTCCTTATTATGGCTGCACATAAGCTTAAGTTTTGAACAGCCAGTTATAAATCAGAATATTGATTCCATAATAGAATATAGAATTTATCTCAGATCTTTGTTAAAAGGAAGTCATCTCAAAGCAAGCCTATACAAAATATTTCCATATGCCTATGACATAAGGGATAGTGCTCTCAAGAAGAACCAGTAAATAATTTAGAAAGCAATTTCATTCTTTGCTAAGCCATAGACCCAGGTCGGACACACTGTAGCTGTGAATATAAAATTTATTTATATTCTTATGAAAAACAAGTATTATGAATCTTAGAATTGAAGCCAAGAAAAACATTGTATGGATCCATAACCATTACATCGTTTGGATATTAGACTTAAAAAATCAAAATTCTGGAATCTTTAAAGAACATGTTTATGTAATCATAGATTGTGAAATTGCTGGATGCATGTAATCTTCTTGTATAATTGGCAGAACCAATTGTTCTGAGAATTCCTAACACCTAAGACTCACTCAACTATGTAGCCATGAAAATGGGTGAAAAGGTGAAAGAAAGGAATCTGTAATAATATGAATCAATATCAATTATGACGTTTCAATGTTTATCATTTTAATATGAATAGCTCATGCATAATCCTGCTAATGTAATCTCTTGCTACCAAGTTGTATGGTGAGTTAAATACCAAGATGCCCAGTGGATGGCAAGATGACCCCTACCTATTTCCAGTAGGGAGGGCCTTTCTCTTAGAGATCGTATGGGTATAAGTTGTGGTCCGAGGTTGGGTGATTAAGCCCCTGACAATGTTTCACCTCTTCCCAAGATGTCAGTCGTGAGTCAAACGAAGATAACTTATGCAGTCAATTGTTTAACAGAAAACACGTAATATCACCTTTATTTATGAGGAGGTAAGATTAAAATGAGATATTTTGTTGGTGTTATTTTACACCTAGATATAAGAGATAGAATCATGAATTGCTTTTCATTTATATGAATATCAAATATCAGCATATTTCTAATCTAGAGATACTGTCACAGTTAAGTAACCAAAGGAAAAAGAATCTGAAGCCCTAATTGATTGAGAGATGACTAGAACCCTAAATGATACAGTGATATCGAAAACCCTAATTGAAATCCGTGGTATCGGAAGCCCTAGTTGAATCCGTGGTAGTGGAAGCCCTAAGTGAGATAGCGGTATGAGAAGCCCTAAATGAACCGAAAGTAAATGATGCCTAATTGATACAGTGGAATGTGATGCCCTAATTTAAAATATAGTGGTATTTAATTGTAATTATCATTTGATTTTAAGATAGCGATTTGTAGATGATAGTCACCATATGAAATTGTTATACTGTATTTACAGACTAACCTGGGTGGTTGCAGAAGCATCCCTAGTTTGATTTTGATCTCAGTTTTCCGAGGTATGTGGTTTTCAATTTCTGTAGTAATTTCATTTGATGGTATTTCAAGTTTTTAGTTAAGAAATTTTGTTTAACTGTTTTTAACAGTGAATCTTATTCACATGAACATGAATGACATAACTATCTTCTTATGAAACGAAGTTGTAACTGTATTTCTTGAGTATGGTATTTGTTAATTTAAACCCAAGAAAACGGGATGTTACACCTTCATTAACCCTATTGTGCATGTCATAAGATATGTTGATACTAACTCCCCTAGCCTTGGAGAGATTTATGAGACTTTTGATAGCATGCTTGGGCAAATCAAGCAAGATATTAAAGAGAAGGAACCTACTTTGGGGTTCAATGAGGAGCATCTTAAGCCCATTGTAACAAAAAGGTGGAACACTATGAACACCCCACTTCATATGGCAGCCTATGCAATCAATCCGAAATGGTATGCACCAAAGCTTGGGAGAGTGCCTCCATCTAGTGATGAGGAGGTGAGTTTAATTTATGTTAAAGATTTCTGATTTTATAATACGTTCTTTTAATTTTATTTTTATTTGTAAAGTTTATAAACTCTAACTTCTTAATTTTTGTTTGTTCAATATAGGTGAAGGAGGGCTTCTTCAATGCCCTTTCAAAAATGTATAATGCAGAGGATGTTGCGATAATTCGAGGGCAATGGCTTGACTTTGCCAATATTCGTGGTCCAATATTTGGTAGACCAAAGGCGAGGACTAATAGAGCTACATTAGCTCAAAGGAATCTGATTGGATGGTGGACATGGCATGGTAGAGACGCACCTGAGCTGAAAGGCCTTGCCATCCATCTTCTCCCACAGGTTGCGCGTTCCTCTGTTGCAGAGAGGAATTGGTCTACATATAGCTTCATCCAATCGGTCAAGAGGAACAACCTTACCTCTAGACGATCAACGAAGCTTGTGGCAGTTCATAGTGTATTGCGACTACAGGAGCGACAGAGTCTTGAGTATCGACAAACTCCAGCACTACGTTGGGATATTAATCCTAAGGATGCATTACAGATTGATGAGGATAACACACCTCCAAGGCTGCTTGGTGTTCCATTGGATGAGGACCCTCTGCCTACCCCTACCAGTGATTCAGAGGAAGAGACTGACAATGATTTTGATTTAGAGATGGCTTTCCACTTTGCAGATACTCAGATACAT
Organism: Cupressus sempervirens; assembly: GCA_028749045.1. Lineage (NCBI taxonomy): Eukaryota > Viridiplantae > Streptophyta > Pinopsida > Cupressales > Cupressaceae > Cupressus > Cupressus sempervirens. The sequence continues at coordinate 544,938,033 of CM053793.1, forward strand.
TATTGCTTTTGATTATTATGGAGTTGGACATCTCATTTATTTACTTTCATTATGTCATTTTGATTTCATGCATGATGATGATACATTGATACTTGAAGCCTTTGGGCATTTTTGCTAATTGTATGTGATATTCGGATATATCATATATCATCATATCATATTCTCATTTTGATTTTAATCTTGATAGTTTTCAATTTCCATGTATTCTATGGTGAATGGTTTATCAATGTTATCATTGTTATGATATGCATATTTGAAATATATCTCTGAAGAAGTCTAATTCTCCATATGTAAAAAAAATTAAATCCCCTATATTTTATAGCCGTCCCCTGAGGTCCCATCCCCTAAATTTTGGCTTCGACCCGTATCGGAAATACATTCCCGTCCCCTAAAATGTCCCCGTCCAAGAAACTCCGTGGAGCATAGCTTTATTTCAATTAATACAAAAGGTGCTAGGCACTGTGGGCTCACCTTTTGAGAGAAAACAAACTAAGGAGAGGGGTCATCACAGTGGTCACTGAGATAGGAAATATGTAATTCAATTGAACAAACATTTTGTAAATAGGGTGGATATACATTGAGATCACAAATAAATTACAAGTTCACCCCTAAAGCAAATTGGTAGAAATTTTCCAACTCCATAAAATGAAATGAGTGGAAATTATACATTGTAGGGCGAATAATAATATTCAATGTTTCCACTATCTAACTAGCTCATCAAGGTCTTTAGCTCATTTGGATAGCAAGGGCAACACAAATCAGATTGGATAAGTGGATCAAGCATGTCTAAAACCATCTTGAATAGACAACTCGACAATTGAAGAGTGTCTCGGTTGGGAAGAAATCATTAAGCCACACATAACATGAGAGCACGGATATGGGTTGGTTTAGATCCATTATTTGGATCATCTCTCTACTTGCAGAAGGGGTAGATCTTATATTTTAGAAATCAACACAAGAGATGATGTCAAAGGAATCTATATTTGATTTAATGCAAAATTGTTCAACAATATAGAATGAGTGGAAATTTTACATTGTAGGGGGAATAATAGTGAATGCTCCATTTCCACTTGAACCTTCTTTAGAGGGGAGATGTTCCATTCTCAAATAATCTAGGAAGACAATTTCTAAATCTTTATGCGCAGATAAGTATTCCTATCTTTTACATTAATCTCTGTCTTATATGTAATTCTATACATACTATAAGGGTTATTTTCCTTAACCTTTTCCTTTATGTTTTTGATGATGTTCTTACAGAAAAAGAAAGTTGGTACTTTACAAATGCTACCAAATATTGTGCAGACTCAATCTAATGATAATATCTCCAAAGACCCTAATGATCAAGATGGATAAAATGAGGCTCTTGAAACAAACACCTTTGATGACTGAGATTATGAGATCCTTCTACATTAAGCAGGAGTAAGACACTTCTTTTAAAGCAATGAAGGAGCTTAGAAGATCGATACTCAAAGGGAGTCTAGAAATACATGTGTGTAACTGCATGATGTTGATGGGCCTACTCTTATGCATATCATGGGGAAGTGGTGACTTATCACCAGAAAATCAGAAAACTAATATCAGATTCAAAGTGAGTCTGATAAGAATCCTTGGAGGAAGAGAGTCTCTAAGGGAGTAACTACTGGACCTAACTTCCCAAGATCATTGTTCAAAGGAAAAAAATTTGACGTGCAATCCTTGTGAATGATATCTTCTCTATTGAGGAGAAGTTCTAAGTGAAATTCCTTGTAATGTATTTTTCGCTATGAGAGAGAATTGAGGTGAAAGCCTTTGCACAACCCTCTGACTTGGTTCATGGTGGTTACTATTTCACATATGATATGTAATGAAAGGTGATGATCTTTCATTGACATATATAAACAGTATGTAACCATTGTAAGATAAGATAATGATATTAATGTCCAACAAAACACCAAAAATAGGTCTATGGGACTGAAAGGATTACAACAGTGAAGCAAACACCAGCAGGAGCACACAAAGGTGTCCGGACAAAAATGAATACAGTCAAAGTAATAGCAATAAAGAACAAAGATAGGGAAAGCGCTAGGAGTCTTTCGTGCGCGAGAAGAAATCTGTCATTGAATGATACAAATGTCGATGTGTAGAGGCACTGCCCTGTCTCTAGCATCTCCCAGAGGAGTGTCGCTGGTGCAAGTAGTCAGAACGAGATCTAACACATCTGGAAATCCCATTAGACAGAATAGAGCTAGAAGATATTTTCACACCACGTAAAGGGGATAATGGTGTAAAGAAGACAATAATGAGCTGAGTAGATGAGTGTCGGTGGGTAAGCAATGTCTACATCATGCTATCATGGAGCATGGTGGCCTCACAAAGATAAAGTGCAAGACATCTCTAATCATAATAGCTGAAAAAGTCATGGAGAGAAAAGCACTCCCTGAACAGACAAAAGAATCTCCCTCTAATCTCTTAGTAATGGGACAACGAAAAAGGAAATGAGCCTCATTCTCCACCTCCCCTAAAGTACAGAGCATACAAATCTGCTCCCCACTGTCAATATGATGATCAGTCTGAGCCCGAAGACGGTGAGAACCAACTCTGAAAGAACCTAAAGAGATCCACAGGGCATGAGACCACCACCATGAAAGATAGCTAGGATGGGTAATAATCCCATCAGAAATCTCTAAAAAGTGCTCTGCATAAAAAGACATATGTGGATGTAACCCGCCAAGAGGGTTAACCCAAGTAGTAGTAATGTAACGTCACCATTGTAAGGTGGTGATCTTATAAATGGTAGACCTGTTATCATTGTTCTTTGGGCCAGATTTTGTCGGACACCATGATAACCAACTTGGTTCTTTGGGCCGGAACTTGTCAGACACCATATATACCACACTTAAGGTGGTGGTTTTTAAGTTATGGAAATTGCTTCAATTGTGTGTTATGAAAGGTGCGGAATTTAGCCTCGTAATAAATTGAATATCATACTGAGATGATATCTCTCTTATTCTTGAGAGCATAATGTGTTCTATAAATCCTCCCTAGCTAAGAGAGAGTGTTAAGGTTGTAGTTTCTGTCGGATTGATTTTATCATGAGATACCTTCTTGATGGTAAATCATCTTTAAGATGAATATCTTATATATATAATCTATATTATTATATAATAATATTATGATATATTGTATATTGTTATATATATATAATAATATAATAACATATTATATATATGCTTAAAAACGAGTTATACATATGGTTAATTATAATATTAATATATTAACTAATGATGATTAGCTATAGAGACATGTCTCTTCATCAAACATGTCTCCTCCTCTTATATATATAATAATATAATAACATATTATATATATGCTTGAAGATGAGTTATACATATGGTTAATTATATTATTAATATATTAACTAATGATGATTAACTATAGAGACATGTCTCTTCATCAGACATGTCCCCTCTCATATTTATGAGTCTTCAAATCTGCATTTGGAAGACATCAATCAAATTGGCAATGTTAGTACATTTGCAGAAAATGATCCATGTTATTCAACAGTGAATAAAGATATATGCTTGCGAGAGTGGTACTGAGCAGGAGAAAGTTTTGGACAAGGATAAAAGTAGAGTGAATCATCTTCAAGAGGATATTTGCAGAGGGAGGCAATATATGAAAGCTAGGTAAGAAAGGCATGTCCGGTGATGCAGGCAAGGGATGAATAACTAGGGCCAAAGGCACACCCAGCTATCCAAACCACCCTGCAAGAGTTAACACAACGGAAGAAAACACGAGGAACAGCGCCAAGGAAAGAGAGAACAAGGATATATTTATTGATTCATCAAATATTCAGCATACATGCCCAGCTGTAAGGCCTTTTGGGTTATGACCAATTACAAATGTACAACTTCCAAATCTCCAAATCAGCTTTTTAAATCCACATATCTCTTTTCTTTTGAACTCTCCCCAAAAATCTGCCCTAACCCTAAACCTAAACACCCTACTGATACTTGCCAAATTGGCTTACGGATAATTCTAGAACATAGAGAAACCACAAGTCGACCCTCATCAAATATAATTAACTATACCAAAATTAAATGTGAGCAAAGTCGGCCCAATTGGAACTAGGCAGAATGAACTAATGTGCAGGATTACAAAGAAACCCAGGATGCTCCTGCATCGGGTTATTTGGAATTTAAGGAGCTGCACTTGACCTTGGTAAAGCTTGTGTTTAGAATGTGTTGGGGGAATATTTATTGTCTCCTTCCTACCGTGAATAAAGAAGAGTGATGTGGCTTATTTCAAGACCAATTTCAATATTTCCTCTTAAGTTGGAATCAATTTGCATCTACCGATTCTTTCTGGAAGGTGTGGTTTCAGAATGTGATACCGGAATCAGTGCATTTATATATGGCCATGGGTTGTTCGGGCGATGAAAACAATGCTGGCCACCATACCTCATCTTTTAGTGGTTTGAACCATCAATTGGAGTTTACTTCTGCTATGTGTGGAGCCAACCTCTGATGCATTCCTGTTCCGAAGGGATTAATATTTTTTGTTGAGCATATGAAAAATATTTGTCGTGGAAAGTAGGAGCTAAATGTTATGGGTAAACCTATCATTTTTGTCATGTTTTTGGCTGTCGTGACTGAGTGTGGAAACAGATTTCTTCAATTCTCAATGCCATCCATTCACTAAATTGCAGAAGACCACTCCATGTTCTTGCTTCAGTATATTTGTCGTTTTGAGTGAAGTGTCAAATCTCTCATCTGGTGTTAACATATCGTGAGTTTTGAGATTCTGTGTAAGCATCAAAAGCTAAACTGGCTGTCCATGGTGCCATTCTTACAGGAAAATCAGGGATACAGCGGTGTGATGCTAAAGACTAAACTATATTAATTAATCAGTCATTGCACATTTGGAAATCACTGCAAGAAAAGGCTATAATCTGTTTTTTGTAGACTGCTTAAGTCTGGAACATGTAATTTGTGAACAACCAAATTATCAATAAACCTCGAAAACAAAGAAAATACTAGGAGATTGAGCTCTTTTATAGCTATCAAGGTTCCAAGCTAATATAGCTTTGGAAAAAAAGTCAAAAAAATTGCTCAATATCTCTTCTATCCATCACTAAAATTAGCATTTTAAGGATATCCGTAGCAGTTAGATCAGCAGCACTAAACTTGAATTCAAAATACATATCAATTTTTACAAACCTGCAACTGTTTAATAAAATGCCTCTGTAGCTAAACCAGTGAATTAGTGCAAAAATTAGGTAAAAATAGGGCAGCATAAAACAGATTTGGCCAGGGTTATCACAATTGGACTTAGTTCCTAGTTTAAACAACAGGATAGGTCATCATGGAGGGAGTGTTTAGCAACACACAAGCATGGACAAAGACAACAAAACTCCAACGTGAATTGCAATGTTTAAGTCACTCACTTTCCACGAAATTTGGACCCCCTGAGGTTTCATCACCATCTGCAAGTGCAAGTGAGAGGTGTCATGCCATAGCAACAAATGATACAATTATAAGCATCCACCAGAAGTATTGCAGTATTCCTAAGAAGATATGCGACGATATTTCTTTTGCAGAATTTATGATTGTTCCAAAAGAGGATGATGATGGTTTGGAATCCACAAGTTCAAATCAGCAGCTTAAGAGAAAAGAAAATACAAAGGAGATATGCACAAACTTATGGAGAGTTTGATAAATATGCAGATTCTGCTCACAAGAACAAAATGATAGCATTGTCGAATGACTCACACAAGGCTCCGTCATCTTTGAGAGGAGATTTAGAAGAGGATACAGAAAGAGAGATAAACATGGCTTCCCTTGATGAAGAGCATAAGATTGGTATGGATCATGAAGGTATGAATTCCTTGGGTGATCCCAATGCATCTTCGAGTATGATAGTAGTTTCCCATTATGACATAGAAGTAACCTTAGCTTGGCATTCACATCACTCCAACAAAGAGTTTGAGGCATATAGAGATATTGACAACTCTCTTGAAAGGAAGAACGCACTGCTTCAGGAGATAAGTATTCTAAGCTCTTGGTTGGTGATGTAGAGATTATTATTGATAGACCCGATGAATAGATAGTCTCCTTTGATGAATCTATATGTGACCCTAATGCTGCTCCATTATTTCTTTGCCAAGAAGGCACTGTAACTTGTGAAATTGCCAATATTGCTCCTGTAAAAGATGATCTAATACAAGCTGGGAATAAATTAGAATTCTACCATACTCCTGATGGGAAACATGCATCAAGGAAGGAAGAGGAGTTTGAGGATGTGGAATACACAACATGAAGATATGAGCCAGCTCTTATACATGAAGAAAAATCAGGAGAAGGCATTAAGGACACTCAAGAGTATGAGGTGCAAATTGAAAATTGAGGTTGCTACCAGTCTGATTTTGTAGCAGCAATTAAGGAAAGGCATTAGGAAGATGACTCCAGTCGTTTTTATGATAGTAAACCTTTGATTATGCATGAGGTTGACATTCGTGAATCAAGAATCAAACATGAAGCTAATTATTCTAGAAAGTAGATTGATTAAATGAAGCATAGGGATAATGTAGATATCAAGCAGATTGATAACTCACTCTTTGAGATGAATGCCGATTGGACATTTGAAAATCCACTATTTGAGTTGGATGGAAGATGGAACACCTCTTTAAGTTAATCAGGAATCCCAACTCTTGATCTTGGATAAAAGCACTTCTCAAATTGGTGCTTATTGCAACCAGGCCATGTTGCCTTCTCAATTTGACAGATGGAAATGATGTTGATTACAAATCAACCTTGGATAGCAACTTAGCTATCAATATGGCCAAGGAGTACATTAAAAGAGAAGAGAGTTCTGATGAGTACTGCTTGATTCATTCTCCTCTTCATGCGATTGGGACTCAACCACTTTGTTGTAATGATTATGCACCTAGGGTGATATGGGATACACGCATTTGGTTCCAGCAAGCTGGTGCAAATCGCTTGAAGAGAAACAATCTCTAGGAAGGGAGGAATGTAATGTCCCCTTTCTAGCCCATCAATTCATGATGTATCATTAGCCCATTTTGCCTTGGTCGCATGGGCTAACCAAGACTTTACAACAATCAAAGACAGGTTTGGCCTACACAATTCTATTTTCAAGACAATTGGAGTTGATTTAGTAGGGTTTCCAGATACTTTCTATTTTTAGTAAGTCAGCAATGGGCTCAGTGATGTTGGTATTTCAAAATTGGACTCCGAATGTCTTGTCAAGACCTTTCCAACAAGATATCACACATGATTATCTAAGTTCGATAGATCAGTAATTTTAAAGTGACTGTTAAATTAAAATATATATTTTAAAAATGTCACTTTATTATTAAAAGAACACTTTATTCAGTTAAGTGTGAAATAATATATTAAAAGGAAACAGTGATTTAACCCACATTGGTTGGTCAGGTTAGAAACTTCTGAGAAAAAGTTACAAAATTAAGTGAAGGGCTCACTCTTCAACATGTTTGATTTATTCATTTCTTTTGGCTGAGCTCTAAGAGCTTCTTGTTCAGCTCCAGTTTGAGGATGGAAACCCTTAGGATTCTTTCAGCAAGTTTGAGTACAGAAACCCTCGAGCTTGGAGGCAGTGGACAGTAACCCATTGTCTGTTGTTGGAGATATCACTTAGGTGTTTCTCTTGTGCTTCGGATTCATTTATCTAATTATCCCATCCAACTGTAAGTTTTGTCGCTGCAATTAGATATTTTATTATTGCTTTGCTAAGGATTTAAATGCAATGTTCATTTCGGAAACCTATTTTTGAATCTGTAAGTATGTGATTTCCAATAAAGTTTGTTGGATAAATTGAAGATCAGCTGCATGCAAATGTTTGTTGAAATTTATGTGAATTCATTGGGAAGATCTGGTGAAAATATCTCAACACGATATTACACTTAAAGACTTAAGTCAGTTTTCTGATGTTCAATCTTATGAAGAATCAGTAGAAAAATATACTCTCAATATAAAATTTGCTCATTTTGGAAAGCAGCGATTTACATAAAGTTTGACATCATAAGAGCTTAAGAGTATTATGTTTGATCCATTCAAATTTATCCATAGATTAACATAGATGTCTGGAAAAAATTTAAATAGTTAATAGCTAAATGTTTTTAAAAAATAACTTATCTTAATTATTTAAAAGGAGTTATACTATTCCAAATATGTGCTAATGAAAGGAGATTTAGATGAGAAGGCTTGTTCTAAACATCTTATGAAGCCCTTACATTTTGGAATTGAACTATTTTTTTAAGCCAATGGACGAAAGCCCTTTTGCCCATCAATTTCATGGACAAAAGTCCACCTAGCTAATGAGTGAATTTATAACAGTCACCACTTAATGATTGTGCCATTTGATTTTGAAAAATTTAATGTTGAGTTTCGTGTTGACTATCAAGACATCATTCATAGGTTTGAGCTCACTCTATAACAAGAAAATAGAAAATATTGTTTGTGTGTGTTGTAGGTGTATATGTGTACATACATATCAAAGTGGAATAGATGGATATACGCAAGCATGAATGAAGAGAACATGTGAAATAAAAATTCCTCAATGATAAGTGGATTTCCTTACTGAGGTAAGGAATTGTTGACTTTCATTAATCACATATTTTATAATTAATTTTTTACGTTTACTGTTTCAAAGTTGCCAACTTTAAAATTGTTTTTAATCTTTACTAATATGTTTGGTACATTTCACCTATCGTGTGATATAAACTCTCCTAGCCTTGAAGAGATTTCTGAGACAGTTCACATCATGCAAGACAAACAGTCATAACAGCAAGCCTAATTTGGCATTTTCGAGGGGGATATTTGGCCTATTGTGATGCAATGGTGGAACACTGGACACCATGTTTCATATAGTAGTGTAAAATCTAAATCCCAAATGTTGACGGAATTAGTTTCAAAGATGTGTATAGTGATGAAGCGTCTACCTTCAAACAGAATGGCTAGTTTTTAACAATTTTTGCAATCCAAAACACAATAGACCAAAGGAATGGATAGATGGAACTACACTAACTGAGGCCATCCTTATTGGATGGTAGACATGGCATGTTAAGGATGTTTCAATGCTAAAGAATCTTGCCACTCATCTTCTCTCATAGGTCGCCATTTCCTCTTTTGTCAAGTGGAATAAGTCTACATATAACTTCATCCTGCCAATCAAAAGAAATAGGCTTACCTCTTGACAATCAAAGAAGTTGGTAGTCATCCATAATACTTTGCGGCTTCAAATCAACAAATCCTGAAGATTGTTAAACTCTAGCTGCACATTGAGATGATCCCAAAGACGTTACACAGATTAACAAGGAAGAAGCATACGAGGAATCGGCTGTGGTTTCAGGGAATGAAGCAGCCCTCACGGTGGCAGTGACATGGGCTCAAACTCCAATTTTAATGTAATGTTTTTAAATGATGATTGGAGACAGCTCCATGTTTAATATATTTTTGTTATTTATCAGGTGAACAACCTTTAAGCATCTAGTTTAATTTTATCTAATATATATGCACATTGGCAATACAAAGTTAAAAAATATTAAACTTTTTATTTTCTTTGAGGACTCTATGAAATCTCAGTTCAACTCAATGTTACATATTAAAGTTCTATAATATATTTGATAGAAGCCTTAACATTGTTATCATATGAGTATTTCAAATTTTCTTTATGTTTTAACTTTTAAGTTTTCTTCAACCTTTTCACAGCAGTCCTCTGTTGTCTTCTAAAAAACTAGCCTCACAAAAAATGTGTCTTCTGCCATCCCCATATCAGAAACTTGGTGTAATATAGATGCAATATCAACAAAAAAATAATATACGATATTAAACTAAAAAACTCAAACTTCTACGATACATGGAAACTGTGTCACAAGGTTCGAGTTCAAATTCGTGTTTGGTGAGAATAAGATTCAGATGAAATTTTACGAGGGAAAAATGCTTTTAAAATAGTATATTTAAAACATTAATTTAAAATGTTTTTAATATATAAATTGTAAATATCTTATAATTAAAGATTAAATTTAAATATTTTTAAAATTAAATTTTAAATACATTGAGTAAAAAAACATTTAATTAACATATGGATATCAATTATAATATTAAGATCTAAATTTTATTTGAAGAAGAATAAACAAATCTAAATATTTAAATTTAAATAGTTAGAGAACAAACGCCTTACCCTTCTCTGAAGTATAAGAAGGCATCTATGCAACCATCAAAATACTAAAACTTACCTAGAAGGAACATGCCTTTTCCTAAACACTCCATGGTAAGTTATAGCATTCTGATGGCTGGATAGATATTGCCTCTCCAACATACGACACGTGTAATATGTGTTCTTTTTTGTTTTTTAATAAGTAAAACAAGATATTTCGTTAGTTTCATTCTCCCATCAGAAACTTGATTTGCAAATTTTATTTGCTGGCTGTCAGAGCATGCAAAGATAGCGATGATGTCCACTGAACTTGAATGGGCGGACAGTTATGTTTTTAATATATAAATAATAAATATCTTATAATTAAAGATTAAATTTAAATATTTTTAAAATTAAATTTAAATACATTGAGTAAAAAAACATTTAATTAACATATGGACATCATTTATAATATTAAGATCTAAATTTTATTTGAAGAAGAATAAACAAATCTGAAAATTTAAATTTAAATATTTAAAGAACAACCACCTTACCCTTCTCCGAAGTATAAGAAGGCATCTATGCAACCATCAAAATACTAAAACTTACCTAGAAGGAACATGCTTTTTCCTAAACACTCCATGGTAAGTTATAGCATTCCAATGGCTGGATAGATATTTCCTCTCCAACATATGACACAAATAATATGTGTTCTTTTTTGTTTTTTAATAAGTAAAACAAGATATTTCGTTAGTTTCACCCTCCGATCAGAAGCTTGATTTGCAAATTCTATTTGCTGGCTGTCAGAGCATGCAAAGATAGCGATGATGTCCACTGAACTTGAATGGGCAGACGGTTAGGCAGATGCCTCTGAGTCTGGACTGATAATAGAGTAGATAACAAAATTTTGTGAAACTTGCTCTGCCAACAGGCCATAAAAAATTTCAAGATTCACTGTGCGTAGATTATTTCAGCAAAGTTGGTGATGCCAGTGGACAGACATTCCATGAAAAGTTGAACTTTCCACTGTGTCCATAAACCATCCATGAATGACAAAATAATTTGCATTCTCCAGGATGAGAACTCATTTTGTATTCCTATTGGAAAATTTATGGATGACTGGACAGACACCCAAAAAAATGTTTTTTTGAAACTATGTTTTATTAAAAAAATATGCCCTTCAACCATAAAAGAAATTGTCACAAATTTAAGCAATATTTATTTCAAGGTTTGAAGTTTGTCAAACTTCAAACCTCATGGCAAAAATTTGGTGAATGCTGTGACTTAGCATGGAAGGCCGAATGATAGCAGGAAACATATGATTCAAGAGCTCTCCAAAATGACCAAGACAACCAGAAGCAATAAGTCTACTTCATAGTTTTCAAGGTCACATACCTCGAAAAGTACAAAATGATTCTCATTCCTAGAACTCATTGTGTGTTACAATACATTTCTACTCATGTTGTTAGCAATGGTTGCATTATATTGAACCTCTTGATGCAAAATCTGATGACCATATAAGATTCCTACTTTCTGTATTTTCATTAGTTAAGAGAAAATTGCAAATGCAAATCAGGCAATGATATATTTTTATACTCTTGACGAGTAGCCCTCCTACCTTTCAATCATTTGATAAAGCATTGTTATATATCAACATCTTAAACCTAAATGCTTCATGTTCTTACAAGCAAAACTTTAGTGGTTGATGAAAAGAATTTATGTTTTAAAAGCTGCAAGTTTCATTCTAAAATCAAGTAAACACAATCCTATCGGTAATTTTGCTTGTTCTTTTTTTTCTCTTCAAACATTTGCTAATATAAGAGCGAACATCACTGTAATTTATGACAGCTGTCTAACTTCTATGGAAACTTTCCTAAATTTTGAGGACACTTCTGGTAGACATGCAAGTACATCAGATGAAGTTTGCCAACTTCCACATACAAAGCTCTTATATGGGATTGCCATGATGGTCAACGGAAAGGGTCAGGATAAAGCTTGCATTTTATTATGCTACTCTATCACAAGATAACAGTTAATTTTGAATTATATTATTACGATAATAGATAGTTTCTATTATCTCTATTTAGTATCTAATGGTTATCTACTAAGCGACCAATTTTGGTTCTGATGTTGATGCGGGTGCGGGGTGCTGATGCATGAATGAGTGGATTTTTTTTTATTTGGGATTTTGGATGCATTTGGGTGCATCCATACATAAGTATATATATTTTTAAATATATATATTAATACATATATATTTATGTAAAGTTGTCAACTATAATTTATGACAATGTATGCAAAGAAATACAAGAAATATCAAATATACAATAATACAAAAATAAACCATTCATTGAATCATTATAATTAATCATAATCAAATTGAAATAAGTTATAATAGTAATCAAAACATCAAGATTCTAATGCAGTTTGAATTACAAAATCAAAACATATTCATAGTTCAAAACTTCAATGTTGATCAATCAAGAGTCAATGCTCAAGATTCACAAATCACATTTAGTCATTCAGAATCATAAGGATTCTCAAAAAAATCCACATTCTCATCATCTCCTCCTGCTGCAACAATTGCAAATTCATTTGAACCATGCATGGTTCCAATTTTGCTAGATGCACGTGCTATGATGCTATCAACATCATCATCCATCATCACAGTAAGATCCTAAAGTGTTGCATCCAAGTCTGCAGATTCAAGGGCTACATCCCAAAGCTTGGTTGACCTTCCTTGTATCCATCCTCCTTACGTGACAAAAGACGCAAGTTGCTATGTATATAAACCAAGTCCTCAGCTTTCTTTGAGCCCAACCGATTGCGCTTCACTGAATGGATATAGGAGTATGTACTCCAATTCCGTTCAGCAGCAAAAGAGCTTGCAACCTGAATAGTGTTCATAAAATTTTAAAAACAAATTAGAGAATGCTAAACACTAAAGTGTAGAATACAATTGCTAGAAATAAATAAATAAATGAAAACTTACTTGTAAGAGAATCTTGATTGCAAGAGGTTGTAGATGCTTGAATGGTTGACCATACATGTACCACCATGTGATACCTCTCATGTCATTTTGGTCCTTTATTGCATATGGAGTAAGTTTTGATCCTAAAGCAAATAATTCAAATTCTTGCCTCACCTTTCTGTGCATTTCATCATCTGGGAAGAGTCTTGCAAATGCAGTGTAGCACCCAGTAGCAACTTCTTCATCCGCATATGGTGCAATTCTATCCGGCATAGCAAGTATTTCCTGGCTATAGTACCTTGTAGATAAGGCATATGCAAGAAGGTGCAATGGGGTTGTCATCCTCTCCCAACGATGATGAATGATATCCTCCACCTTTTTGCACAAGGCTTCACATTCTGTGGGGTTAGTCTCATGTATTTGTATGGAAAGCTTTACCTTTTTTACCATGGTGTCCATGCCATCGTACACATCCCCCAAGCAAGGTGCATCTGTATTTGCAAAGCGTACCATAGTCATGATAGGCTCAATGAAATCCAACACAAATTGCACACGAGCCCACCAGTGCTCATCCAAGATCAGATGGGCTCATCCAAGATCATACCCCTGACCTTCAAGGCTCTCTCTGAATTTGAAGCCTTCCATATAGCCCATTGGTTACAAATAACCATTTGGCCCAATGCTGATTTCACCTTGAGGATTCATTTCAGAACAATAGAATGAGATGCAAATCTAGTCTCAGCTACCTATAAGCAAGCTGATAATATGACATCAAATATAAAAGGAAGTTATAAACAAGAAATTTGATATTGAATTTGAATATAAAACTTATTCAAAATAAATAAATGAATGAAACTATTTTAAATCTACCTTCAACAACAACTTGAAGAATGATCTGAATATAGATTATGACATGTGGTGGTTTGTCAAAAACATTTGTATCTCCTCTCCCTCTTGGTATATTTGCTTCACCCAATCTATTTGGGTGCCAATTTGTTACATGACCAAGTTGAGAGAGTGTATGATGCATGGTGTCCAAAAAATATGGTCGTATCGAGACTCAACCAAAGCATCTGCACCCCCACAATTCGTGGCATTATCTATAACCACCTGGACCACATTCTCACTACCCACCATCTCTATTGCCTCAATGAGAATTCTAGAAATGAATTGTGAATCCTTAACTTGTCCTTCAGAATCAATAGCCCTCAAAAACATTGCCCCTTTGGGGGACATTGCAATCACATTTATCAATGGTCGGTTTCTTGTGTCTTTCCATCCATCAAATACTATTGTTATGCCGGAATTTTTCCAAGATGTCCTAATTGGTTGAAGAGCTTTGTCTACAGAAATCTTTTCCTTTTGTACAAGATTAGTACGCACCTTTTCATACCCGAGGCTAATGTAATCAGCTAGTGCTCTAAGGATGGCTGCAACCATTTCCCTCCAATATGGCGATCTTACCAAATTGAAAGGAAGACCATTGGCATAAAGGCAACGTGCAATTGCTTCATCAGCAATCTCTCTTGCCTTCATTTTGAATGCTTGATCCAACAGACCTCTTTTGCGAGTAATAACTTCTACTTCATCATCATCCTCTGCCACTTCCAAGAATGGATGTTTGGAGGATGCAACATGATCAATGGGCACATTCACTTTGCTCTTTGTAGATGCAGATTTGTAAAAACTTATTTTTGATTTGCTCACTAAACGATCAGCAACCTCTTGTTCTTTTATTAATCCAACTAATTCTGCATTGCTCAACCTTTTTCCATCTTTACTTCCCTTGCACAATGTTATTCCTTTACCAGTAAGGCTCATAAAATGAGCTTTGACCCGAGAATATGAGTTGTTGAATGGTTTACTATGACATATATTGCATCTCCAAATGTATGACCCACCTCCGGAAACCTGTGATAATCTTGTGGTGTGTCTCCATAATGGAGATGCGACATCAATATTGAAGTTATCACTTCATTCTTGCCCTACTGCTGAACTTTGACTATCAGTAGTGGCCATTCTTGCACAATAGAAACTATAAATTTAATAAGAAAATAGAAGAAAACAACTTAGAAATGTTTTTAAAAACTTACTCCTTCATTTCTTTAAAAAGAAAAAAACAAAATTTCTTGAAAATTTTCTCCTAAAACTTGAAAAATTCATGAACTAAAAAAAATCACTAAAGAAACTCATGAAATGGATTGGATGCTTATTCGTCCTTTGTGGAAGCTAAATAGACACCCTAGGAATCATCCTCTTCAAAACAATGACCTTGCTTTCAGAATTTCACAATGGAGACCAAATGATAAGAGAGCCCAGCTGAAAACAAAATGGGAAGAATGGGCAATGAATGGCCTCTTTAAGGGCCGTTTTAGGGTTTTAACGCAAATAGAAGGAAAAAAGACAATAAAAAACTATTTAAAACACATGTTATTTGAGTCACTTAAGTGACTGGGCGGTGGAAAAATCTAAACGCTCACAGGATGCATCTGGATCCTCTCCAAAGCACCCTGCACACATCCACAGGCGACGTTAACGCTTCCTGGAAGCATCCACCGTGCATCCTCCCGCATCGGCACATCCTTCCGCATCCGCATACGCACTAGGGTCAAATCCAAACGCATTGGTAACTAAGGTTATCTATTGTAATCTCTTGTAAATATTAAAATGTTTCTAATATTTAGTTTCTTGTTTTTAGAATAGAATGTTTCTATTCTTTACGATTGTTTCTTAAGGAAACATCACTCAGTCTCTTGTATAAATGGATCTCTTGATCACAATATCAAGCAAATATTTTCCAATTACTTTGTAATATGGTATCAGAGCCAATACTCTAAAAAAAATTGAAAATAATTATAATTTCTTAGTAGAAATTATTTGCCTTTTATTTTCGAAATTATTTTCATGCATATCTGCTTCCAAAACCTCTAGTTCAACTAGGGTTTTCTACCAAAAATTGCCTCATTTTGTTTTTAACTCACGCAATTTTTTCTAGTCTGCATACTCGCGCCCCTCTATTTGCAACTAGCGCGACTAAATCCTCTAAAAAAAGAAGGTTATTCTCTGTTGTTCACGTGGAGGTCTATTGGGCGCCATTTCTGTGCAACTCACCCCCATATTTTTCTGCCACTCGTGTCCAAATTTCTCTGAAAATTGTGCATCTGTTTTGTGGCCTGTTTTTACCATTTTTTTAAATGTCGTTTATTTTTCAGTGTTAAGACACATCTAGGGTTTTTACAAGCCTCTAGTTTTGATTCGCTCCTAGAATCTGCAGCTTTTCTGCAAATCCACCATTATTTGGAAGTTTTTTTGCAGCCAAGCCTATTTTTGTTTGAAACCCTAATTTTTAAGTACCAAATTTGAAATATTTTAACATATTCTTAGTGAGTTTTTTGAGAGCTCATCTGGGTTGTCGTCTAATTTTTTTGGGTGCCTCAATTTTCATACTTTGTTTTTTATTTTCATACTTTGTTTTTCGAGCCAGCGGATACAAAAATCGACAACATATTTTTTTCAAGTTTTTCTAGCTCTCTTCTAGGTACCCCTTCAATTTTTCTGGGTCTTCTATTTTTTGCCTCAAAGTACGTGCTTTCACAGATTTTCACATTTTTTCACCAAAAGACCATGCAATGGAATCTCTGACTAATAGTTTGCTCGAGGGAAATCAGAAGTTCAATGGTCGCAATTATGGCATGTGGAAACAACGGATGCTAACCATCTTCGAATATCACGACAGTGATAAGGTGGTTCTAGTTCACAATAGTCTTCTCAACAGAGGTCCTCTACTCTAACTTTAGAAGGCTACAGGAAAAAAAGCATTCAATGCAACTATTGCCATAAGTATGGGCACATGAAGGTTCAATGTCGAAAGCGCTTAGCTGCCCTATCTAAGCAATTTGGTATGCAGCCCACAACGAATAGTACAGAGCACACTAAGGAGACAAAATCTGTCTTTTATGCCTTTTGATAGCTTCGTGCTCTGGATAGATAACCATTAAGGGAGGGTATTACAATAATAGATAGTTTCTATTATCTCTATTTAGTATCTAATGGTTATCTATTGTAATCTCCTATAAATATTAGAGAGTTTCTAATATTTAGTTTCATGTTTATAGAATAGATTGTTTCTATTATTTACGATTGTTTCCTAAGGAAACATCATTCAGTCTCTTGTATAAATTGATATGTTGATCACTATTAATATCAAGCAAATACTTTCCAATTACTTCGTAATATCTGACTAATAGTTTGCTCGAGAGAAATCAGAAGTTCAATGATCGCAATTATGGCATGTGGAAACAACGGATGCTAACCGTCTTTGAATATCACAATAGTGATAAGGTGGTTCTAGTTCACAATAGTCTTCTCAATAGAGGTCCTCTACTCTAACTTTAGAAGGCTCCAAGAAAAAAAGTATTCAATGCAACTATTGTGGGCACATGAAGGTTGAATGTCGGAAGTGCTTAGCTGCCCTATCTAAGCAATCTAGTATGCAGCCCACAGCGAGTAGTACAAAGCATACTAAGAAGACATAATCTGTCTTTTATGCCTTTTGATAGCTTTGTGCTCTAGATAGATAACCATTACGGGAGGGTATTACAATAATAGATAGTTTCTATTATCTCTATTTAGTAACTAATAGTTATCTATTGTAATCTCCTATAAATATTAGAGAGTTTCTAATATTTAGTTTCATGTTTGTAGAATAGATTGTTTCTATTCTTTACGATTGTTTCCTAAGGAAACATCGTTCAATCTCTTGTATAAATTGATATGTTGATCACTGTTAATATCAAGCAAATATTTTCCAATTACTTTGTAATATCTACTGTGTCAAATAACATTGCACTTATGTCACAAAAGTTTTGCAGAACATACAACACGAAGAAAAGGAAATCAAGGACAAACAAGAGCGAAAATATATACAAATCATATTTAAAACATAAGACAAAAATATCAAATTTCTCTCAAAGATTAGAGAGGGCAACTAATATGACAAGAAAAGAAAAAATCAACCTACTCTTCGTTTGAGAATTTTAAACGGTGAACAGGAACATCTGACTCAATATGTCCAATGTCCCTAATCTATTAAGAAGTTGACGTTAACAATAAATATCACTTAAATTTGGAAGCAAAAATATGAACCTGCAATGAACAAGCACTGAAGCACCTTCAACAGCAACGAGTGCAGCAATCCAAGCAGAACCAGCTAAGACACTGTGAATATGCATCAACCAGCCACTGTCGCCAAGTGCTGAAACAGATGCATACATGCTACTTTGATTACCTCCTGCCCAGGTTCCTACATTATTTCTCTGCAAGTCATTTCCGATATTCAAGAAATTATGTTCTAGACCATAGATGATAAATTAAGATACAAATTGATCAGTGCCATATACATTTCTGCAATAATCCAGAATTTATGTCTACTTGTCCTCTCCATTTGAAAATCACAAATTATAAAAAATATTCAGCATACATTTTGAAGTTTAAATAATAACTTGAAAGAGTGATGAAATAAGAAAAGGAAATCAAGGATCCAAATATGTCAATTAAAATGAATGCTGGTGTGGAGAATTTCTTGTGAGGTCCAAAATCAACTTGCCTATTAATCATTACATATGAAAGGTACACACATCTTGTTAAAGCTACAAGAAATATCAAAGATTGAAGATTTATAGTTAGTAATTTCTGGCCACATTCTTAAGTACCATACATGTAATAGTTAGAAAAAAATATATAAATTAAAACTGTGTGTGTAAGCATAATATATAGCATTGTTAGCAGATGGGAAAATATTCTACTAGGTTTACACTGCCTGTTAGTATGTTTACAGCATGCTGTTTATTTAACTATGCATTAAATGTTTGTCAGCTTCAGTTGGCTATAAGACTTAGTTGATGGTTGTGTTCCTGTTGGTAATTGTTGAGCTCCTTTGATTAGATTTTGTATCAAAGAAAGTGGAATGATGTAGTCAAATTGACTTTGATCCTTGACAGACTATCTTTGTTCTACTTCTATAACTTCATGTGTGAATAAAGATATACTTTTACTCCTCTGTCTAGATTGCATTATTAATTTTATTTGTCATTTCAAGCATTGATTTTATCAGATAGGATGGTAAACTTTGGCACCATTCCCCTTAAAAGATATCAGGCAAAACTTGAGAGATATGTGCCCTAAGAACTTAATAAATGCAAGAGACTACAAGGTGGTCAAGACCAACAGATCAAATGATGATTACAGATCAAGAGCAAAGAGAATGGAAAGAAGACAATCAGAAGTACCCAAAGAAAGCCTACGCTCATCCCAAGAATGAAGTCCAAGTCTAAGTGTTAGTCAAAGTCAGAGAAACAAAAACATTTCCACTGGAAAACAATGTAAAAAGGAGGATGGGAGGACAGAAGGGAGCACTCACCACTACCTAACAAAGTGTGGGTTGATCATCCAAGTGGTAAAACCAAGAAAACCTTATCTAAACAAGGTATGGAGAGAGATAGTTAAGTTCTTTAATGGAAGTGTATAAGAGTAACTATCAAGGATCAAAGATGTTTATTGATGGAGAAAAATTGAGCCAAGGGTGTATAAAAGAAAATTTGAAGGAAAAATAAGTGCACAAAACTCTGAAGCTGAGGGAAGAGTAGAGGAATCCTTGTGGCTAAAAAGTAAGAGAGAACCAATGCATTCAAATAAAAAACCCCTATCAAGCATGTTTCAAGTGCTAAGTTAGCATCAAAACAAAACTATGGTAAGCCCCAGGATACACAAAACCAGAATTTACAAAAGTTTACAGCGAATGGAACAAAAGGTCCCAAGGCACAATAAGATTTGTGAAGCAATTTGGATAGCAAATGGGCAACAAGATGATAAGACAATTTTGCTAGTCTTTTCTAGCCACCTAAGTGTAGCAATTGATTATGAACAAAATTGACCGAGCCTCTTGAAAAACAAGAGAAATTAAAGAATAGCCTTCCAAGAAGAGATTGCGTGCCTTAGAAGAATAATGAAATAGTAGCAAAAACATAGAATGCAAGACAAAGTAAGAATGAAAATATACAAGCATATCACAAATTTGAGAACTTGGTGTTGTCGGGTAATTGTGTTTCGGGAATAGTCATGTGTTTTGGAAATAGTTATGTAATAATTAAATATGATAGAGTGACAGTTACCGAAAGCGTTATGTCACATCAGTTGAGTCGCAATGCTTTGGACATTATATGAATGTTGTTATGAACTAGGAAAGGACCACTGAGTTTGTACTTGCTCTAATGTTCTGAGTTGTACTAGCTTTAAGCATTAATGAGATATCATTCTAGTTTCATGTTTACTTATGTGTTATGTTTACATTTCTACAGTATGCATTAACCAATTTACCCATAACGGTAAACATTTGGCATTGTTGCTGAATTGATTCTAGGAAGCACGGTAATGGAATAGATGGGATTGCTTGTGAACGACAACAGACCAACCAATGAAGAATAGCACGCTTTGACAACTGACTTCCATATTTTTGTGCGGGCTGCCATTGAGACATTCTTACGAAGGGAGGCTGCACATGAGGAAGTTAAGGAGGACTATATGTGGGATGCGCTGAACATCAGTCCCGCAGTGGATAGGCTTCTACACGAAGTACATAGTCTATTGGCGCAAGCATTCCTCATGTAGCGAAACCAAAGGGAACAAGTTGAGTGCGAACATCGAAGACAAAAGATCCTTCAAACTTTGTTAAAAGCAACCGTTGGGAGGGAGAGGATCGCGATGCATCCTGGCAAAGGACCAACCCATGAGCTTTAAGCCTGGTACCGGTAGCAAAGAAAACTTGTAAAACTATAATGACAAAAGTCGCACAGCCCACGCACTTGTCTTGTACGGATTATATAAATAAATAAATAAGTGTTATGTTTGTTTGTTATTTATAATGTTTTCTTAGAATTGATGCCCAATCAATTAAATAAAGATAGAAATAAGGACTCAAATAATGTTGGCATCAATCAATTAAATAAAGATAGAAATAAGGATTCAAATAATGTTGTACACATCACACACCAAGCCCTAATTCTCACACAACAAGACGAGTAAAGACGAAGGTTTAAAAGACTCGTCAAATGAGACCATGAAGGTGTCACACAGGGTGACCACAGTGTTACGTTTGTTCATTCATCGGTGCACACTCCATCTTACCAAGTAATTCCTTCCACTATTATTCGTAGGCTCTCACAAATTCACCCTTCCCTTGTTTGGTACCATAGATTTCTGCCACTCTTTCTGGAAATCTTTTTTCAATGCATCTCATGTCGTCAAGTTAGTCTTATCTACACTAGAATACTACTCAATAACTCCCTCCCTGCGTGTAGTGGAAATTGTTTAACCCATTCGTCCTCGTCGATAACCCCATTTGCCACCCAAATGGTTTCACACATTCGACAATGGGAGACCAAGTCTTTTGCGTGGCCCATAAATTTGGGCAATTACTGCTTATTCGCCGCCATGGCTACTGCTTGTGATACTTGTTGTACCACCAGTTGTACTATCCATAGTTGGAAAACTCACCAAAGCCAGAAACTTGCCAAAGTCTAAAAAATAAATTCAGGGAAAACTTGACCAGTTTTCAGCAAAAACTCGAAAACTTCAAAAATTGCTTAAATTTAATTAGAAATGCAATTTTTTGTACAATTCAATGAGAATATACATCCAATGAGTCAATAAATGAGAACACAAAACAAACAAGCTTAGTCTAGATATATTTAAACACAAACTAGGTACGAAATCGCATTCTCCTGAGGAAGACTCATGGCTGGAAACAAAATAGTAAATAATTAATGTAAAACTAAAAGTAAATACATCATTCTAATTACATCTTCCTCTTTTCAATTCTAATAAAAACTAAGGGAGAGGTAGAACTAGAGGGTCTAATCTTAGAAGGCTACATTGGCCATAATTCCTTCTTGCTCGGTATGTGTAACTTAGATTGTGGCTTGTCCTCAATCCTAGATATAGCTCTGCCTCTAGCATCTCCTGGCACTAGCAGCGACTACTCATTCAACTCAATGTCATCCAGATTGAAACCAAATCTACGCCTTCCTCCATAGCCCACCTCTTCAAATCACTGATGTCATCCTCTTCAAAAGCTCCGCCCCAAACCTCCTTCAAACCCACCTCAAATCCGTTTCAAATCAATCAAAATCAATTTGCAAGTGTTTGGAAGACATTTCCACTCTCAGCAAAATACAAGTGAAGAAATGAGAAATGGAACTGATTTGGGTCAGTTTTCACCTTTAACTGCTGTTATAAAAATATAACCGCATTTTTAACAAGAACTCAGCAAGTACTTGACAAGATATTGCCAAAAATTCTGCAAGTTTTTGGCACAAGTAAAAGTCATAAAAACTCGCCACGCCAGAAAACTCGGCCAGTTTTTGCAACTCGGAGAGTACTCTGCCAGTAGTCCATCTATGGAACAAATTCTACAAGGGAATTCTCTACTCATACAAAATTGGATTTATCTGTTCGAGCACTTACCGTTCGGCATCATTGGAACCTTTCTATCTCTTAAACAGTTCATATCAATATTCTGATTACAACTCATTCTTATTTATCCTTCTTAAGATCTTCTCCTTTGAGCACTTGTCCTATGGACACAAAGTAAGTTGCAAGAACAAATAGTCATATTAGATACAGCAACTGCAAAGCAATATTATACTCTGTTGTATTTAAAGATGAGATTCGGAAAGGGAATATAATTGTAAGAAGCAGATCAAGGTGGTCATTACATTAAGTATAGATTCATCTACAAGATCATCTCATTAAGGTTGCACCTAATTCTCTAAATTGGAGATAGAAAGTAATGTTAGTCATTGAACATAACATTGAATTTTTGGTTTAACAATACGCAAGTTTATGGCAGCATTAAGACTGTAGTAAAGAATTCAAGTATATGTTGATTAATTCCAAGGTATCCAGAAAAGGAGACATTAAATTCCAGATGTTCATCACCAACCGCCAAATGTCTCAAAGAATATTTAGATCATTTTCAAAACTGGAGCTACTGAAGGTAAGTGTAGTATTAAATTTTACATTTTCTGATTTCATAATTTGATTGTGTATTCTATTTCTTCTTAGCTTAAATTTTAATACTTTTAAGTTTTAGCTTTAATTTCTATAACACGATCATCTTGAGACAACTTGTGAAAGTTAGAGAGACACTTTTTAATATCGTGATCAGCCAAAATTGGTTTATATGAAAGAAAATCAGCAGTGAGAGGTTAGGGAAAGGATATCAATTGACTCACAGTGGGATCATGTGGAATTTTTCATTTTTTTCATCATCCTATTATGAGCATGATTCACTATACTAACATGGACAGGCCTTACAATGCAGAAAAGTATAATGGCATCAACTCAATGCTTGAGAAGATGAAAAGCATCAATGAACAAACGAACAAGATACTGGTGCATGCAATTGTTGAAGAAAGATGAAACAAGATGACCACACCATTACATCTTTTTGGCTATGCACTGAATGCAAAATACTACAGAAATCAGTTTTTTAATATGCCAAGAAGTCTTGCCCCATGTAGAGATTTTGAAATGCCTATAAGGTACAAAGCATCATTCCTTAGGTTCTTCCCTAAAGATAAATTGAGATGCAATTAGGAATGAGTTGCACTGAAATGATCAACATGTTGAGGTTCTCCATGCTAGATTTGAGAAGGATGCTCTAGCTGGTGGTACTTCCACGGTCAGTTCAACAGCTGCAACCCCTCCGAATCAAATTTTTATCACAATTTAACAATTTATGAATTTTTGTATTTTAGTATTTAAAAATTTTATTTACACTTCTCTATTTTTTTAATGCTGAAATTTCTATTAGAAAATAGATAACTTCAATTGTTTGCTTTGTCTTCAAAGGTTACTGGTTCAACTGAACCAGAAAGTCTAATGTCCCCACTACGGGGGATCTTCCTTCACTTAATCTACTACTCCCAATTTAGATTTAGATTTGTAATGTCTTTTATGAAACGACTAATGTTCTCCCTTCAGTCCAGTGATTGCTATTATATGGAACTGTTTATCTTTCTTTTATCTACTCTTATGGTATATGTGTTTCATCCCCTGAATGCATAGTATCCATGTACATGTCTTTAAAGGTTCATCTTCGGTTCTATATGTACTGTATCTCTTGAATAATTAATATCTCTGTACTTACCTTTCTAAGCTAATCTTAGTCCTATCCCCACCTATGCATATACAAGTTTATTTTAGTATTTGAATAGATTTATGAAGCACTCCAGAATTTCAAAATAATTCAATTATTTTTCCATGTCAACAAACATGTTTTTGGCACTACTTGGAGTCACCGATTGCCTTAGATGCCTATCAGATGAACTTCCATATACCTTTTGTTTACTGCTCTATTGCTGCTCCTGAGATTCTTATTTCTTCCTTACTGCACAGTCTTTACACTAATAAATCCCTTTACTGGTGATCTTTGTCTACAAAACGGTAATATATAGCAATTAAATGAAAAGGATTTGATTCTATAACTGGCCCGACAGCTATTGAATTTGCACTTTGCAGCACCTAAACCCTTAATGATTTCAATCTCCCACTGAGATTGTAAAACAAGATAATTTCTCAGGAGTAAGGCAAGGCACAACTTGAACACATTATCTTGTCCCCTCTCATAGTATTGAAGATCTTCAGAAATATCCTTCATTGAATTCAGCTCGTCAGTCTCGATGCAAATTCATTAAGGTTTGTATCAATAAACTCTTATTCTGTTGGCAAGGCTCAATACATCTATTTGAAAAGTTGCCACCATTCAAGTGATTTTTATATACTTCGCGCAATTTCCATTCCTTCTAACCATATTTTATCATGAGCCAACAAATAGTGTTCCCCTTATATTAGTGTGTTGATCGCCTTCTTAATTATTGCTATATTTCACTACCTATGATTAAGAGAGACATTGACTTTGTCTTATATATTATGCTATAGACCACACTGTCTGTCTTATAAATATTCTGAATTGATTGTAATCAATCCCAAAATATTTTGTCTTTCCTTCCATTCATGATCACTATTCCTCCTCATCACAGATTCCTCTTACCATCGACCTGTGTCTCTTTATCCCTATTCATTGTTGACTGGGTTAATGATGCCGAGCATGATCATTGATATATGGTGTTTCAAGAATAATAGCAGTGATTATAAGATGTATTGAGTCTGTCCAAAAACAAGGATTCCACTCCATCACTTTCTTCCCTATCTGATTCCTATATGTATCGAATACTTTCTATCTTCTCTCCCCCCCCCCTCGTTCCTGCAGTGAGTAGCAAGAGTGCCTTCTTATATCTGCATTCCTAGATGACGAGTTGTGAGGGACAGGACATGACATGTTCAATAGTAATCACCTCTCCTCATAACAACTTCTAATCAGTTTGATCTTGCATCTTCACAATTATTTTTTATTCAATATTAGACTTATGGCATTGCTCAATGCATCGCTTATGAAGTGGATCAGATTATTAGTCACTAGCAGGTATCATGTCATTATATTTATGTGATTTGAATAGTCCTCTCAATTGATGTCACAGATGTCGTTCAGTTGTTTTCTGGTCAGCATTAGTGGACTCCACTAACTTCTAATATTATAATTGGTTATAATATTTATTATTATACTCGGTCACTTATTATACTATATATTACTTATCTTGTCATTATTACATTGATAATTTATGTTATAACTTATTATTATTTATTCATTCATTCATTAAATTTGCTATTAATTGTTATATAAAATAATTATCAATTATTACTATATTTTTATATTATTAATATATCATCATATTAATAATATATTATTGTAAATATTATTTATTAGACTAGACTTGGGGAAATTACAGACAGGAGCTATTTTGTAATCCACTCAATAAAGTGCTATAAATTGCACTCAAAAAGAGCTGATAACTAAGTATATAATCATTCCAACTTGCACCTGCTTTCACACAAACAACATGACTACAAGCAAGGGGCGATGAAGATAAGGGATATAGTACTGGAGCATACTGACTGGAATGCTTCCACTTCTCACCATATTGCATTGGAGGACTCGGGAAGCAAGAACACCATTAGTGCAAGAGAAACTACAAGTAGTACTAGCATTGCTTGTGGTTCATCTAATTTTCCTAAATCACCTAATGTAAATGATGATGATTGTTGGTGTACTTTAGGTCTTCCTAGTTTTGAGCTCCTAAGTTAATGGTAATCCAATGCAAAAATATGTCAAGTCAAGTCTAGACTGCCATTAGGATTTCTTCTCATCTACCCCTGTGAGCCTACCCATGCGGGAAATGGAGCAAGTCAAGCACTATTAGTCAGCTAGGTGATTCTAGGATGGGTGGGCAAGAGTCAAGCTTTTCCTAAGATGAGAAGAAAGCTAAATGAGCTCTATCGATACATCTATCCATGCTCAGAACCTACTTGAAGTGAAGAACCAGTTCTGTCTACATCAGACAAAAAGATTTCATGAAGATCCAGAGCCCGCAATGAAGAAGCAACCAGTTGAACGAAGAGATCATGGAAAGCATAGACAGAAGTTGGCGATGTGTTTTGGGTTGTTGATGTGATCAGAGCAACGGTCCAAATCAAATTGTGATCAGCCACGTCAGGAGGAAGAAAAGTCAAATATCATATAAGGACTCTTGTGACTAAGCACTGAAGAGTCAAATTTCCAGTCATAAAGATTAACATGGCAACGGACTCAGAGCGAGCCAAGTGAAGTGGTTAATAAGAGATTGAATCCAACAGCTCTTGCTTTAGCTTTAGCCAGATGTGAACTCTTTAATCTTCACGGCATAGCGGAAGCCGTAGATCTCCTTCTACCTAGTAAGTTGTGGGCCCAGATCATCAATTCATCATGATCGTCCAGCAAAGCTAAGATCAAATGGCGCTAGTCATGTTTCGGGCCTAACTATTGAAGGACAAAAAATTTTGGAGAAAGTCTCCGAAATAACGACACTTGTCCATGCTCAAATCCATTTTGGGCCTAAATGTTTAAGGAAAAAAAGTTTTGGAGAAGTTAATGTTAACACTTGTCAAGTAGTCAAAGAGGAAGTCATGAAGTTATGCCTAACAGTTAAGCATAGACAGGGGCATCAAGCCGACCACCGTTTGATCAACTTAGATCAACGACTCCAAATGAATTTCACGCCAATTTTGGGCAACAGTCATCTTGTATTCACATATTCTCTGAAAAGAGAACATGTAGCATACTTGACGTAATATCTAATACGGCATCGACATCCTTAACAAGTGTTACACACCATTCGATCAACAAAGATCAAATGCCCCTAATCATGTTTCGGGCGTAAATATTGAAGGACAAAAAGTGTTGGAGAAGGTCTCCGGAATAGTGACACTTGTCCACACTCAAATCCATTTCGGGCCAAAAATTAAAAGGATGAAAATTGACTTGAAAAGTCATCCGAAGATACAACCAAGTGAGTGTGCAAAAGGCCACGTGTCAAGAAGAGTCAACCAGGGTTTGACTAAGCTTGGAAAGGGCCTGATTTTGATTGAAATATATGAGTATTGTATATCAACAGAAAGAGGAAAGATGAGGAAAGATGAGAGATGCTTTGTAGCAGCAGCAAGATGAGATTTCAAGAGGACACTTGTCATGTACAGATCAAACCCAAGATTCTCATTGTAGGGGTGTTGGTTCCAATCTATTGAGCAGAGCTGACAATATCCTCATTCCAGGTGTAATCGAGCTGAAGAATGTAACTGATGCAATGAAGCCCTACAAAGCTAAATCTGTAACTCTAAAGAAGAACTGATGCTCTGTCAAAAGCGTTACATTCTCCTTGCAAGATGTGACAGGTGTCACCCCTTCTTCCTCTCTTTTTCTAAAATTTTGGCCATATTTGGCATTCTCCTCATAGGCTAAGGCTTTGTAACGAATGATTGATCAGTCGATCCTATTTTTAGAAC
Source organism: Cupressus sempervirens (assembly GCA_028749045.1). Classification (NCBI taxonomy): domain Eukaryota; kingdom Viridiplantae; phylum Streptophyta; class Pinopsida; order Cupressales; family Cupressaceae; genus Cupressus; species Cupressus sempervirens. The sequence goes on from CM053793.1 coordinate 544,966,153, forward strand.
GCATCTATGCTCTATGTGGTAGTCATGAAATGTAACTAGTCAATTCTAAAGGGCCTATAAATGTAACTTTTTGAGAAGTAAATGAGATCGGTAGTTTTTTGTGCAATCTTCCCCCGGTAGCTGGGACTACTGAGTGACACTCGAAGTTGTAGAGAGAGGATTGATGAAAGGGTTGGGAATTGTCTAACTCTTGACAGCTGATTGGGGTAAGCAATTCTCATGACTGATAATCACTTTGATTCTTTCATTGTCACCTTACTGCCGAGCCAGGCCTGTTAGTTTGTTTGAGAATTGGAATGTGAATTGGTTGGGAAGTCACTAATAGTGGTTTTGACATTGACTGTGATCCATTTAGGTCGAGAATCATTCCATTTTTCATTATGTTTGCATTTAGTTAGTTTAGATACATGTAGAAGTAGACAGTAGTTTAGAGATAGTCCTAAAATCTACTTGAGTATCCTATAGTTATAGGTTACTTGGTTCTTCCTCTATTGCTGTCAGGTTAAGAGTGTACCTTTAAGTTAGTTGTAGGACCAGAATAAATTGAAAATCATTCTAGAGGGGAGTTGTACCCTTAAAATTCAGGGGTCTTTGATAGAACACCTACCTAGACCCATTCTGCTGGTATCAATTTGTTCCTTCAGTTTTGGGCAAAGAGTCGAGGCTAAGACCATTTTCAAGAAAAGGACAATCTGTTATCCAACAATGATATTGATGATTTATATTTCATTTGATAATTAAAATTTAAAAGTTCAAAGTTTCAATTGCTGAAACTTGAACATGATATTATCATTAATATTTTGATATTGAGCTTGAAGTATATGATGCTATGGTTGCAAGTTTATGGTGGTTTTGTTTCTGTATAGTAGTGTGCATACATACACAAACAAACAACAAATCCAAACTAACCCAAAACCCAATAAAGAATTTTATCGTACCGACAAAAACCAAATGCCGAATCCTGAACACGAATCAGCATCATGTATCCTTCTCAACCTCTTGAAGCAATGATTTTCCTTTGCAAATGTTTAATATTTTGGTTTTGGCTCCTCTTCTTTCTCTTTTACTATCCTTTAGTATTTTTGTTACTCCCTCTACATTTTTTGAAACTGTTTATGTACAGCTTGCATTTTCTTTACCAGAGAATTAAATGTTCTATTATCTTATGAAATTTTCTCTCTAATTTTCTATCATCATGCACCAACTACAGCTCCGATACCATTGTAATGTTCTTTTTTAGTATTTCAAAAATCCCTACAAATATTTGAGGTTCAGGGACATGACAAATCCATAGTTACCGGATTCATGCCCGGGAGGCCAGATTCAAGTCCAGTTCCGGGTCCGATCCAGATCCGAATTCGTGCATGGATCCAACCAGATCCAAGCAGGGTCCTTGTTTTTTACTGTGGATTCATCCAGATCCGCGGACCGCAAATCCGTACAAATCCACAGGGTCAAATCCAGACCTTGCACAAATCCATGCGGACCCTCATGAATCCAACACGAAACCACATGAGTCTGTCACGAACCCCCACAGGCCCATATACCGAACATAGAATATATAGATATACACACAAATCATAAGAGGAAAAATTTAAAAATCATGAATTGGATTTTCAGACCCAAATCCGAGCCCAAACCTGAATCAGCAACTAAGGACAAATCTATCTTGCTAAGACTACCCTATGTGTACTCTTTCTTTCAAGAAAATTGTTTTTTTCAGAAATTTCAAAACTTGTCAATTTTCAGTTCACTTTGTTAAATTTATCTTGTATCACACATTAAGTCTCGCATCTTTATGTTTTACCAGAAATGAAGTCTCACAGCTACTGTTATTTCAAGTAGTTTGCAACCATTATTCAGATAAAATAATCTATCTAAAAAATAGTTCAAATTCATATTTTTAATACGTAAGAAACCAAATTATCTCATTCATTGAGTGCCTATGTTCCTTGCAAAGGTGTTATGAGAACTAAAATTACCAATGACCAGAACTGTGTAATAATAGAAACCATAATCCTATAAATCCTGAGGCCTTCCAACCTGTCAAAGATATTCAAAAATACCAATTAAATCTATTGTGGAGAATCTAAATGGTCAAAATCACTTGAGATTGTCCATCCACATGAACAAATCCCCATTCCTACTCAACACTCCAACTTTTCCAAATACTGCATAACAACATGCACCTTACCCACCCCTTCATCTTCTCCCATGCCAAGCTACTTTTCTTTTCAAATATTGAATATAATTCCTCTAGAAATCCCATTCTTGCATTACCCTTTTTACCTATCCCCAGCAAATGGGGACTTGGTGGAAAATACAAGGAAATTGTTAAACGATATTATCGCACAAATTTATTATATAGAGTTAAAAAGAATCAGGATTTAACAGTGTCTAATTTGTAAACAACTTATAACACCAGGCAGGCATAACCTTCAAAAAAATGCAAAATGAATGTAAAACAGGATTCATAGCGCAGCTAACCAAGAATGATGATAAACCAGCTGAAGAAGTAGCACCATGTGTGTCCAAGTAATCTCTAAGTCGGTTGAAACTCTCTCTCATGGCATGTATATTATCAATCCCAAGAAAGACAACCTACACAACCACAATGAGGATAAGGCTATAAAACAAGTAACCCTCTGCTGAGGCAAAACTAAGGAAAATCACATTTGAATTCTTGTAATCTACCAGACTAATCATTTGCTGCAGGACCTGAACAAACCTCTGACTGCAAGTAGTTTGATTTGGACTCTGATCCACCTCCCTTGGCTCCATTTGCAATTGCATTTTTTCTAGGCCTTGCATCAGCAATATATATCTTTCTGCAAAGAACAATAGGATGAGATACCTTCAATCATAATATAGACATGCATTCAATGTGATAAGAATAAACTGCAACACCGTTCAATGGTATTCTAATTTAAAACGAACTGTCAAGTCTCGTTACATAAAACATTACTTCTGAAGACCCTTAGTTTACCCAGCCTATTCTTTGGTTTTTATAAATAGAACAGAATTTTCTGAGTCAAAATATAAGATACGACTCGATAACTATAACAAATTAATTGAGTTAATGCCATAAAACAATTCAGTTAAATTTGTTCTGCAATACACTCACTGCCATAACATAAATAACTTCTGGCCTTTCGGTTGCTGCAACTTGGTACAAGCAGCACTCCTTGATCCAAGAAATATTGGTAAAATATAGGTTTAACTAAAAATCTGAGATACCAATGTGGACCTGGATGATCTGGATGCTGAAGTGGAGGCAACTCGAGGCAGGATGCTTCTGGAAGCCCTGTGGAAGCCATCTACAGGCTCTCGGATGGGGACAGAAGCCTGATAAACTAAGTTTTGATTTTGTTAGAATCTTGAACATGAGCAATTGGTTATAACTTATTGTCTATTGAACTTATTTCTGAATTTCAATTTGAATATTAGTTTACTGTTTTACGTTGAACTATCACATGAAATATCTTGAATCTTGATCAAAGGTCAAGTATCATACTATCAAATGATTTATTTTTGTATATTTCTTGCATTTCTTTGCATATATATGCAATATATCATTTTATTTTTATTTTTTTAAATTATATATATACCTGCTTCCTCCCACTTCCAAATCAGCAACTTATCTAAAACTCTTTTCTGACTGATTCTCAACCAAATATCCAGAGGCATAAACGAGTTAAACCTATGATCCCCTAAAATACACATTGAATGCAAGGTTGCCTTCACTTTCAAATCAATCAACTGAACAGGAGAAGATTGGGACAAGAGGTTCCAGAAAAAAGTCACACAAGGAATGTACCTCCATAAAAGGTCATTTGCATTGAAACGTGGAAAAAGCAGTTTTAAAAGTACTGACACCAAACAATAATCTATCTTTATAAATTTGTAATTTTCACACTACGCTCTTATAATCATAAGTTTCATTCTTTATGAAGCTACAAAGCATCTATAGCATTCAATAATAGTGGAGGCACATTTCCAAGACAATTTTTGGCTAGCATTTTTTCAGGGAATGGAAATTCTAGTATTTACGAAATTTCAAATATCCATATGATAGCATTGATAGGGCACTCAACATATACATTGTGAAACCTTAATAGAACATGAGAGTTGAATGGGATTTAACATAAGTTAACAGATGAATTAACAAATTCAATTGCTTTTGTTGTCAATGTATAGTATAAACAAATTCAACAAAATTCCCTAAGTCTCCAAGTTTCAATTTAAAAATGACAAAAACATTGAGTAAACAACTACCCATAACCAGCATCTGCTAACCTTGTATGAAAATTGAAATCCAAGTCTGTAACTGCCACTATAAGGGAGTGCCTATCCAGAAAAACCCTCACCAAATCCCTCTTGTGTCTACTCCCCATCAGCTTGTGTAGCACCTTCAATACCAATATCACAATGTATGTCAGAATCTGACAACCCTCAAGACTCTGTCAATCTTGAAGTTGCAAGGCACTATGCACAACCACCTTCCCCAATCATCAAGAAATAAGCTTGTCCCTGTAGACTGACTATATGAGTTTATAAGTGATATCAAAACACAATGATACTTGTCGGATACAGAGGCAGCCCCTCCTACCAGACCCAAATTGAAATATTTGATACCAGAAACCATCAAAGCATATGTAATTTTTCATTATTTTATAAATTTTAACTTAATATGTAGGTTTTATTTCATCTTCACTGCCTTCTCACTATCATCCTCTTCCCTTCTCACACTCGATTTCCTTTAACTTCTTCTTTACAAAATGGAAAATGGTAAAATAAGTTTGTTTGTTGCTTTTAGTTGTTAGTGTGATTTTTTCAGCATTCGTGTAAAGAGCTGTGGAGGTACTTGTGAGACTCACTAACCATTTTTTTACTTGCAGTTTATTTTGACTAGGCCGTAGCCATCCCCAATGCAATACGCATGTACCCTGATCATCCCCAGGGCAATTAAGCCATCCCTAATGACCCTAAGTATTTCCTGTCAAAATTTATCATCCCCAAAACCTTTCCATTTTTTTTATTAAGTAGGCTATGGGTGGGGGTAATTCCTGCCCATCACTGCATCCCTGAAACATACCCCATAAAGGATGGTGTCTTATTTTGCAGGCAATGCATCCCCAGTGAAAATAAGACAAAATCTATTACACTCATATTGTCAAAGTAAGATTATATTCACTGAGATGTTCTTTTCGCAGTGTGGCTTTGCTCAAAATTACACCAAAAACTCTTTGTACACTGCTATCATTTATAATAGTCCCATCAACCTGATTTTCAAAGTTCAGTCACTACGAATCTCATTTCCTTCCACAATTGATAGTTTTGAAGTTTGACAAAAAGGCTATGTACCATTACTAATTGTCAATGCAAGTGTTTTCTGATGGCCTACAAACCTCTTAGCATGTATCAAAACAATGGTGGGGGATCAGATATAATTTAAGCACGTAGAAATTTGAACATTCAGCAAGCTACAATGAATACTTCTTCTCCTGCAAGGAAAACTAATCCTATTGAGATTTATAAAGATACCTGGCATTACTCATGTGATAAACACAACAATGCAAAAATCCACCTTCAGCTGCAAGGAGCTCATCCAGCTAGGATCATGACTTACAATCAAGTATCCCTTCCCCTCAATCTGCATTTTCTATTCCTAGGAAACTGCTCTCTAGTTTTCCTCTAAGAATCACTCAACCTCAAGGCCTCTTTCCCTCTAAAGTTTTACAAATTTCCAAGGAACACATCCCATATTAACTCCGCTGCTTCTAAGTCATAACAAACACCAATATTTCAGACTGGATTACAGCATTCCAACATAACATTGGATTGCCAGAACCATTTGTTTCCATGACAAAAATTTGATGTGTTACTCCATCTCTTGGACCCTCTTCCCTTTCCCACACCAAGAGCTGAAATTTTGGGAGTTCAGACTATACATGAATGCAACAATGGGAGTTCCAGAACAATTAATTTGGTCACTTTTCTCATCAAAAAGAGTACTAACTGTGTAGGAAAAGATTGAGGAACATGATTGGCATTTCCTTTTTTAATATACTGATACACAGCACTAATGGTTAACTGCATTCAATGACAAAATGGATGTCTTTAAGCTCTACATAATGTTTACAACAGAAAGTCTAAGAACTACCTAAGCGATATCTACCTGATCTGCAGAATAGCACAGAACAAGAGGAAATGGCAGAAAGAAAACTGGCTTGAGTGATCCAGCAAGATGTAGAACAATCATGTAACATATTCCATGTTGTCCAGCCAGATATCTTTGTTCAACCCTCCCTATATGGGAAGATTCAATCCTTATTTCTCCATCCTAGCAACATAAGCACTCATTGGAACCCCTAGCAGAAATCCACTGTATCCATGGACAAACCAGCATATAAATTTGAGCTCCGTATTTCAATAGCCACCTAGGAGAGGCTAAGTGTAGTTTGGATGGCATTTCAATTAAAGAAATACTTAGTTCATAACAATTTTGAATGATAATATTACTGAAGCAATCATATCTATCATTATTGGAGTTTGTAGCTGCAATAGCAATATTTATCTCTAGGCGTTGATTCCATTATAGTAGCCTTCAGCTGAAAAGGACGTTTATGATAGTTGTGATATTAAATATAATGACATGTGTCTTGCAAAATCCATTAAGGCATGGAAATATGAAGAGTCGTTTTTGTAAGATAGAGTTATATTGTTGGGAATTTTAAGAGACCTTCCATTGTAGAGTGAAGAGTCTCTCTTGTGCTATATATATCACATCTAGCAAAAGGCATTGTACACTTGAACTTTTATGATCAATAAAATGATGGTTTTTGTTGTGTAGCTGGGTTTTTCCCCTCATTCTAGAAGGGTTTTCCTAGGATATCACTGGTGTTTATTGTTTCAGTTTTGGCTCTTCCTTATTGCTGTTTATCATCTTATTTACTGGGCTCAAAATCTAACATAGTATCAAAGCCTAGTTCAGATAACAGCAAATAAAAGAATCTTGGGTATAGGTTTTGTTTTCCTCATTTTTCTATCATGCCTTGAGAAGATTTTAAATGTCTTGTTCAGTAATATGTGTCAAGAACTTAGTTTTTCCCTGCAACAATACTCCATGTTAAATGTGCATTTATGTGGAAAGTCAAAGGTTTTGTGTGATCTTGATCTTTCAATGCAGTGGTTGCCCAATTTATTTTCAATGCAATAGTTGAAATGCAGAGTCTGAAACAAGGTTTTCTCGTTGGGAGATGATATTTGAGATGATTTTCCATATCTACTTTGAGAGGGAGGGAGAAGAGCAAGGGATGGTGAGATTGCCCGTGACAGTTTAATCTTTAAGCAAGAGACCTGCGAAAGAACATTAAGCACCCCTTGTTTCTACTATACTACAAGCTAAGTATGTGTTTCCCTTGTGTATTTGTCGTTTATGTAAAATGTCGCCGCTAATTACAAGGCTCTACAGAGTTGGAAGTTGTGAACTTTGTGACAGGTCAACACGTTTAAAGTTTAAACATTTTCCAGAGTTACGTGGCCTTCAAATTGAATAATGTTGATTAAACTTTAAATCAAAAATCAGGCAGCCATGAGTCTTTCTTGGAATCCCAGACTGTGTCATCAAGGAGGGATCTATTTGAGCAAAGACATGGTGGTTGCGTTAATAGAAAGGTTGTCGACAACAGTGACTGCATGCTGTCCCACTTTCAAAGAATGTTGATCTTTATCTAGTGGCATTCCTCCCTATTTTTTGTGCCATCTGCATCACTCATCACCATTGAATGAAAAGTTTTGTTCACCCTGTTTGCTGGGTGGTGGTTGCGTTAAAAGAAAGGTTGTCAACAACAGTGACTGCATGCGGTCTCACTTTCAAAGATTGTCAATTTTTATCTAGTGGCATTCCTCCCTATTTTTTGTGCCGTCTACATCACTCATCACCATTGAATATTAAGTTTTTTCACCCTGTTTGCTGGAGTGGTCTGGGTGAAAGACATCATAGCACATTTATCGTCAAGAAAAATAAACAAATTGGACGATTCTTGCATCTACCATCTCTTTCTTTTGCTTGGACTCTCTGGTGATGCCTATGTGGCATTCAAGTTGGAAAACCGTTATTTCTTATTATTCCAAGCCATCGACAGTCATGCTCCTAGTTTCAAGATCGGTGGTAACCTAACGAAGTTGAATCGTTTGACCTCTGTCATTATGATGAATGTTACCTATGGTCTCTAACAGGTGAACTCTTATCGTAAGCTGTTCTGCAATACTGCACGTCTAAAAATTCTTTTGAGATTTTCATTGACGGAATATCTATTCTTGTGAAGAGCGAACAGTCAATGATGTTTTTCTCTTGAGACGTAAGTCTGGCAGTCATCAGCAATTGCATGAATATATTTCAGAGACTTCCAAAGGTTTGAGGACTTTTCAGCTATCAAGCAGAACCATAATATATGTTTTGCATCAAAACTGGAAGTGTCGAGTAACGATGAAGAGTATCGTGTATTCTATAGGAAGTCTGAAAGTAATTGGTGATTGTGAAGAATATTCTGCCTTTTATGGCAAGTCTGAGAACATTTTGTGAAGAGTATTCTGCTTTTTACGACAAGCCTAAGTTTTCATAACTTCTTGCTATGTAGAAGCCAGTTCATTACAGTTAACGGGAGACTCGCAGATGAGAGATTTCAGATTCTGGTAGTTCTTAGATCTGAGGACTCAGCTCTATAGTATGCTGGAGGAAGCATAATGTGCAAGGGAAAGAATTCTAGACTTCAAAAGGTGAAATAAAGTTTCAACAGTTGGGCGGAATGATATGGAGATCAATTCTGATAAGACAATCAGAGATAAGTCTTTTATTATCTTGAATTCTTATTTCATCACTGGAAATACTGTAGAGCAATGATCTTGATTTTGATTTTATGAGTTATTTGATTGCAGGATGCAATGAGATAATTATGCAGACTGTATAAGGATGTTGCTTACTGAATTAGATTAAAATATATATCTGTGCATTCAGATATGAAATTCAGAGGGAGATGTTCAGCTTCAAAGGGAGGAGTTGTTCTTGAGAGGGAGTATCCCTACCCTCCTTATATATACTTTTAATGCTTAATTTAAGACTTGTTGGAAAAGAATTTCAACTGTGATTTCATGAGTTATTATTCATACGAAATCAATAAGTTGTAAGGACAATCTGATAACTCTTTCACTCTGGGAGTGAAAATCGTGTTGAGAGAGTCCATGATGTCATCAAGTTGAAAGATTCCGTGATGGGAGTTGGAAGTTGAGAGAGTCCACGATTGTATCATGTTGAGGGAGTCCGTGATAAAATGTTGATTGTAAACCTTACTAACTTATCATGTTACATGACAGCATCACGTTGAGTGAGTCCGTGATGAAAGGTGATTGTGATTTTTGCCAGTCTATCATGTTAAGTGATTCCATGATTATGAGTAATTGTTACAAATATATCATGTTGAGTGATTCCATGATTATATGATAGTTGTAATATTAAATATAATGACATGTTTCTTTCAACATGCGTTGAGGCATGGAAATATGAAGAGTTGCTTTTGCAAAATAGAGTTACATTGTTGGGAATTTCAAAAGACCTTTTGTTGTAAAGTGAAGAGTCTCTCTTGTGTTATATATATTGCATCTACCAAAAGACATTGTACAATTGAACTTTTATGATCAGTAAAATGATATTTTTTGTTGAGTGGTTGGGTCTTTCCCTTCATTCTAGAAGGGTTTTCCCAAGCTATTTCTAGTGTTTATTGTTTCAGTTTTGGCTCTTTCATATTGCTTTTTATCATCATATTTACTGGACTCAAAATCTAACAATCATGACCAGATACTGACATATGGATAGTCTATATATATATATATATATATATATATATATATATATATATATATATATATAATTGTTTTAAATATAAATATATAATTAATTGTTTAAGTCCTTATTGAACAAACAAAGTGATTATTAATCAATATTAGTAGAAGTGTTAATATAAAATTAATTGACAGCATTAATCACCAAAATATACAAGGTTTAGACCCTGCCAACCAGGTCCAAATTCATGTTGGGTCTATTGTAGGTTTGGGCAGGGTCCCCACCACGAACCCACGAGGACCCACATTCTATGGCACGGACCCTGTCTGAACCAGCCATGGAACCAAAGGGACCTAGGATGGCCATGAAGGACCCTGCATGGACCCGCGCAGACACACGGCCTATGAGGCCAAAAAGTATGTTAAAAATACAAAAAACTATATTTTTTTCTTCAAACTCTAAAGGTGTCTAGTAGAATACATTAAACAACATTTTAGTCGCAGAAGTTCATGCAATTTGAGAGGTTGTTAGATATTGAAGCATAATTATTCGCAACTGGTAGTTGTCAAGGATTACCTCCTTAAGTGGGTAGCACCAGTTATGAGACATCGTTAAGGAAAGAGGAGGAGGTGGTTGAGCTCACACATGAGCTTGAGGTGACAGTGGACTCTCTTTAGTATACTCAATTCACTTTCTAAAAGTAACAATCACGATTGGATGAGGTTACTATGGAGTTGGAGTAATTTCAGTCCACACCAACCCCAAACCTAGTCCATTTACATATAGTGGTGGTTGGTGGTGACTTTACTTCCACAAATAGGAGTGTTCATGCGCTTTGAGAGGTTGTTAGATATTGAAGCATAATTATTCGCAATTGGTAGCTGTCAAGGATTACCTCCTTAAGTGGGTAGCACCAATTATGAGACATTGTTAAGGAAAGAGCAAGAGGTGGTTGAGCTCACACATGAGCTTGAGGTGACGGTGGACTCTCTTCAGTATACTCAGTTCACTTTCTAAAAGTAACAATCACAGTTGGATGAGGTTACTGTGGAATTGGAGCAATTTTAGTCCACAACAGCCCCAAACCTAGTTCAATTACATATAGTGGTGGTTGGTGGTGACTTTACTTCCACAAATAGAAGTGATGGACGTGATGATGAGGCAATTGCATCTATCTAGGTTGGGAGTGCAATAGATGTAGAGGCAGTGAGTGCAGCAGTGGAGAATTGCAGTGTATTCTCTGTTGTGTCAAGTTTCCCGGTAGTAAGCACACTGACAGATGGTGCAGAGCAGGTTATTGATAGTCTTGTTGTGATAGTAGTGGACCCTTCGAAAAGTCATATGCCGGAACTTGACACTACTTCCACTTCTTCAAAGGACTTGAGCGGGTTACGATATGATTTGGGGACAAGATCTCATGGGGATTTGTTTCCCTCTAACAGAAGCAAATCCATTTCATCTCATATACCTTATAGCATTGGGCAGTTGGTAGTGCCTAGGTTTCAACACGATCAATTATGGATTGCAAGGGAGCAAGTTGAGGCTTCCTCATATAATTTCTAATGCACAATGTCATTCATGGAGTATCTTTGAAGAGTTCATACTTGTCAGAGGGACCATACAAAGCATCTGAGGGTACTCCAATCCGGGGCTCTCATGGTATTTGGCAATTCGTAAGAAAGATCGTAGAGACATTGTCTACAATGCTTCTCCACAAGGATTTTGTGGTTGGTTTTACAGAGAGGGTTGCACAGGATCCTGGTCAACCAGTAGTCCGCAGTCGGAGATTGTAGCCATCTCTTAATTCTCAGTTGAGCATTGATGGGCCTCTAATAGACATTGGAGCTTTCTAGCGAGCATTACAAAGTGAGGAGCGTTCATCATTTCGCTTTTGACCCATAGGTAAAGGATTTGGTTTCACATCAGTGTGGGCTGGCTCTAATTTCATACCATCCATCATGGGATGGGTTGGCACCATCTTTTGCAGATGGGACAGCGGCTGCAAGTTAGATCACTTGCAATATCGACACACCCAGGACAACTTAGTAGAGGGTAGAGTTAGTGGTAGTGTTTCAAGTACCTATGGTTGTTAACATCTCCACAGTGCACTTGGGTGTGAGTGTCAGTTTGATGGGGACTCAAGTAAAGACAAATTTGATGTTTCAGTTGGTTTGAGTTTCAGTGGATTGTTTTCTCCATCGGCGCCTATACTCATTTTTCAGATGATTTTGTCGTTGATATCAATAATTTGGGTGTTGATGCTACAAGACTCAGTTGGGGGTGACATGGACACCATGGCTTTACCCTTGGGATCCAAGTGGACTAGTATGTTCATTTTGTTCTGCGATTGCTTGGGGACAAGCAATCTTAGGGAGGGAGGACTATAAAGTCCCCATTTTTAGCAGGTTCCTGCAGCTAGCTCGATCAATTCATCATCATGACCCTCGTGAGCTAACAGTAGGATTTGAGGGTCTTAGTTGTGCACTTGCTATTTTTAGCAAGTCTATTTTGGGTAGTTGCCATATTTGGTAGCACAATTGCTGAAGCTCGCAATTGGTCATCACTTGCATTGGATAGAGTTATTAATTGATGGGTTCATATTTATCGATTAGTGAATGATGCATTATTATAATGGCACTTTTAAGTTATTTAATGTTATACAGTGATCTTGTGAAGATGAAGCTTCTTAAGTGAAAAGTGTGAAGAAGAAGCTGAGAGCCATATTGTGTTATAAATATAAGCCCATTTGGAGAGAAAAGCATCCAATTGTCTGTTTGTTTTTTATTGTCTTTGTGAAGGGTTTCCGAGTTTTCTGTTTAGTGTATTCAATTCCCTTGGGGTCAGTTTGGTTCCTAGAAGATGACAGGAATTGGCTCTTTCAAAACCCAAATTTGAAAATTTGTGCGTTTGTTTCAAAATTTGCAAAATGGAATAAGCATACGGGACTTCCAATTTTGCCTCAAAACCAGGTTTTCCAACTTCCTAAAAAAAGTAGGAATTGAAAATCAAAACCTGGTTTTGTTTTTTAAGGAGTGTAAAAACAATAGATTGGACTACTTTTTGAAATTTGCCTTCAACTCCAAGCTTACACATAAAAATGTGCCTTCACACACATCTTCCGAGTGAAACAAACGATTTCAGTAAAATTCCAAAAATCGGAATGAAGATATACAAAACCTTGATTTGGCTAAACCAAGGTTTGTAGAAATCCGGGTTTTCTAAATTCCACGAACCAAATGGACCCTTGCTGAGGTATAAGGATTTTGATTCCGAGTTGAGCATTTTCTTCACAGCTGAAGTATTGTGGATTAAATTATGAGATTGGTACAAGGCTGAATTTGTGAGTCTTCTTCCTGTAATTACTATTGCTAAGGAGATAAATTGGCCGTGAGTGGTTTTATATTTTATTTGCAAAGGAGGCATTGTTGGTAGCTGAAGTTAGGTATACTGATATCTGCAATTGAGGTCGTTCTTATTGGCGAATTGTGGCATAGTTGGGTGCCTAAATTCTTCAGCTTCAGTATTGAAAATATCAGTGCATTGTCGCCATTACTCCTGGCATATCTGGGTGGCCTGGTTCTGCAAGAAAAATAAGGCAGCATTTGAGTTGATTGGGCTGCAACCAAGTCTGGGAGCCTGCAATTGAGTTGGCAAAGCCTGCGGCCGAGTATTGGAGGCTTGCATTAGCTTGCTGGGGGCCTGCATATCATATTTGCCCAGCCTGTGATTTCATTTTCAGAGCCATGACTCATCTGCATGGCTGTGAGTCTGTTACAGGGCCTGCTACTCACATTCCCAGCCTGGAATTTTGCGTTCAACCTGCAGTCTCAATGGAAGACAGCTCCAGTTCTGAGAGGGGATCGTTCTTGCAATATATCTGCTTTCTAGGATTCTTGTGTGACGGTTTGGCATTCATATAGTTTGCTTTCACAAGTAGAAATGATCTGACCATGTCAGGTTCCATTTCAAGTTTGACTAAATGATGTAATTTGCACTGGTGTGATGTGGATTGTCTAATAAACTTATTTAATGAAATCACAATAAGGTTCTATTTTTGAAACTGGTTGTTAGCAAATTGTGTTTTATTCAGCTCTGTTATTTCTTCCTTACGTATATCCACAATTTAAAATTAGAAACGAGCATTTAAAATTCCAAAAATGGAACTACATTATCGCTATTGGACATTGTAATGTCCCTTTTTGGGGACATTAGAAATATTAAGGGGGTCATCTCTTTAATATTAAAATTTACTAGGAGAGAAAAGACAAAAAAACAGAAGGTAGTCGAAGAGTCACAACTGTGAGAATAAAAGGAGAAGGGACCCTTTCATACGGCATGCTTGATTTACTATTCAGATTTCCAGTTCTCTCTTGTGAGAGTTTTCAGAAAGCTTCAGCTTTCAGCAAGTGTGAGGAAGTAGCCCCTCGTGCAAGCAGGCAGTGGACGAAAACCCATTGTCAGGGGAGATATCATTTCAGGTGTCTCGGTTGTGCTTACAAGTTTTTCTCTTTAGTTTTCCAATCTAACTGTAGAACTGTGTTTAAGATTGGATTTATAGTTGCTGGTTATTGTATTGCTATTTTATAATACAATAACGTCTTATGAGTTATCTAGGAGTAGCTAGTTATTGTATTGTTGTTATTTAATGCAATAATGTACTTCAGAATTATGGAAAGGTTACTGGTTTAGTACTTGGTTTGTAATGTATGTTCCTACTCTGAATCCTTAATATCATTCTGAATATCAGCTCCAATAAGGAGTTAGACGAATTCTATTTGGGTGATTGTTATAAGATTCACATTTACTGGTTATTTATAAACATCTGGCTATATTTATGATTATGAGAGTTAACAAGGAGGGAAAAGGACGGTTCGGGATAGTAAAATACTGGTCATCTTAATACCATGCTGGTAAATTTTATAGCCTTGCTGGTACGGGTCATTACAATGGCATCAGAGCCTCTGATCTTGCCATCCTGTGAAGGTTATTCGGACAATGACATTGAGACTTTGAAATTGGGCTTCAAACTACAAGTCTTGAATAATTTACCCTACATGTGAAATTAGATCTGATTTTATCTGCATGTAGGGCTCGAGAAAGTATTGTTATTTCTATCAGGGAGATTGGCAAAAGATGTCATCTCTTAGCAGTGATTCATCTATAAAGAGATTTGCAAATAAGGCTTGACGATACATTGAGCATTTGCATGTGTAACATTGTTGAACTTATTCTGTGGTGTATCCATTGTCAGAGTATATTTTCAAACTCAAGATATATAGCACACATATCCAATTTGTAAGCAGAGAAACCAGTACGGAGGGTATTCATAGCGTGGGAGTATAGTTTGACCAGAGATTTCTATATCACAAGACTTTGTGAGCATTTCTATATCTTGAGCAAAGTCCTGGCAGAATAGCAATTCTAAACAATCGTTCTCCTCTTGGCGAAGATTGAGTTGCCTCTAGGTAAGAGCGGTAAAATCTCACTCACAGTATTCAGGTCTATCAAAACATGCAAGTGATTGGGATTTAGCTAACATTACACTGCTCTTATGCATTAGTGCAATTCAAACTCATGGCTTAGAAGTTCTACTTTCGTTGGCAACAATCCTACATCAGAGTACACAACCACCATTTGGGGTTGCCCTTATGAAAGCTGCGTTCAGTAAATTGGTATTGTTGACTATATATTCTCCACAGGATTTGAGATATGGTCATTTGGATAAAACTCCACTGGAGAGCTGGATAACAAAGTATCTGTCTTATCTAGGCCAAAGATCTCGAGCACTATATCGTGCATGGGCACGACAAGGAATTTCGACTGCCTTTGTGGAATTCGGGATAACTTAATTGCAACATGTACTCTTTGACTGCCTCGACACATTGGTGATTTTGCTGTGCCGTTACACATATTCAAGAGCTCAAGGATTAATTTGACTCCAGCACATAATGCATGAATGGCATTTTCAAGCTATGGTAACACCATCTGCAGGAAGAATCATAAATTTTCAGCAACCACCGAGAGGATGGGTATTTAGTGTCATGGCATAATTCTGCCAGTTTGCCTTGAAGTCAGAAATATTGCTATCGAAGCATCAAAGAGATATGGGGCAGTATAGGTAAAAATAATAATAGAAAAATTATTATTGATTCTAGACATGCGTCGAAGTAACGCATGATATCCTGGCAAACACATTGGGAGCTTCAATCGGGAGCTTCAAAACTTGAGCCATACTGTGAAGTTACAAATAACGTATGAGGTATCGGACGGGACATGTGTGCAAAATATTTGGGAGCAGTGATAATACAAAAGCCATTTTTTGTCTTTGTTCTTCTGTGTGCGACTCTGCATAGACATTACAATCTAAAGGAGACACCTAGCACCGATTAAGAAATTGGTCAGGGACGTAGTAGATGGACAACTGCAGTAGCGGGGAGATTTTATTTGGTGAATCTGCGGAGTTTAACAGAGCTAGTTTTATCGGCAACAAGTTGGCAAAGAAATCACACCCAAATAATTAACGAAGAACTTAGACCAAAGCTCAGAAATTGACGTGTTTGCAAAATCTGGAGAACACATTTTAACTTCAGGATTTTCAAAGAGAAGACCATTCCGTCCAAAAGCAAGTCAAATAACAAAAGAAGCGACAACAATTGGAAATTAGCGAGAGCAACTTGGGCGTTATTGCTGTGAAGGAATCAGGAGGATGTTACACATTTATTTAAGGCTCATCCAAGCATGAAAGTTAGTCAGTAGTTGGAGAAAGCAGTGGAAACACGTTTATTGATCCTTTTCAAAGGAATATGTGCGGTTTAGTTTGTTTCAATTAGCAATAAGAAGGAAGGGTCTCAATAATTCAGCATTACCAAAATAAAATTTGGGAAGATCCTTTTGAATATATCAGACAACGAGAGGTGTGACGCAACGTGTAAATTGTTTTTAGTTTTTTCTTCAAATTGGCATTCCAGAAGAGAGGCATTAATTGCTGGTTTTTATCCTGAAGGTTATGAGGTGTCTTTATTAATGCTCATGAGAAGACGGGGAGTTGATTCTGGATTAGTAGTAAAGCGAGAAGAGGGTTCATTATCTTTAACAACCAAAGCATGGTCAGTAAACGCTACGAAAGGTCTTCCTGTAAATCATTGTTCTGGATTTCATGCTGTCGTGTCAGCCAAGGATGGCGCCTGTTAGGCTGATGGTATAGTTCCATAGCCAAAGACTTTCTTCGCGAGAATTTCAGTGTTGATACTGATGCAGCAAAATATGGTTTTCAACCAACTCAAATTCCCAGGACTGATAGATCGGTTGCAAAAAATATTGAACTAGGATTGTCTGCACTTCGGGGTGAGAAAGGTCCAGCCTATGATTGTATAGTGTTGAATGTTGCTATGGTTGACCACCTACTAGGATGCACAGGTGCATCTGATATGTTTTTTGCTCTTGAAAGATCCAAAGAAGCTATTGACAGTGGGAGGGCATTGAATACATTGTTAAATTATATTGAGATGAGTCACAAAGAGAAGGCACCAAAGTAATTCCAAAGTTGCATTGCTTGCTACATCGCCATGCAGATAATACAATTGAATTCATCTGAATTCAGATGGACATGATACTTGGTGGAGACTATTGAATAGCTACTCATAGCTGAGGTGTGGCTAATTATCATTTGCAAGTGTTGTAGCTTCTAATACATGCATTTCTCAGCATCATTGGGACATTTGCACATTGGTTTCAGTTATTAAGTTTAACCTTGATTTCAAATTGTATCACGTACAGAATGAGTGCAACTAATAGAAACAGTGATGGTTAAGTAGAGACAGTACTACTTGAGCAATTCTAGGAATCAATAAAGGACGTCATGACAAGGGGAATACATAAGCTATTAAAATTTTCAAAACGGATTATTGCCAAATAAACTAGTTAAGGATTTGCTGACAAACTAGTGTTATCATCAACAAATTCAGTGTTACATACCAGTGGACAGAAGTTACTGATTGCAGATTGGTAAAGGCTTGAAGGCCAACAAAAGTTTGATAACTGTTGGAGAACTAATTATTGCTCGAGGAGACACTTAGTAGACACTGAGCTTGAAGATATTATTGTCACAAATTTCCACATTCATATTTTCGCTAAAGAAGTGCTCGATACAAGTGGAAAAGATTTGGATAAATTTAGGAAAGGTACTATGAAGCCACACAAATCGTCAACCCAGAATTCAGATTCCGTTGTAAAAATTGAAACCCTCAACATCTACAAAGATTATCAAAGACTCCCTAAACGAATTCAGAATGATCTATCATTCAATGATTATATGGATTTTTATCTTGAGCAACTGAATGTGACTGATATGGCAAAACGAAAGTATCTAGAGTTGGCCCAGGATCTTTTTGCAAGGGAACAACACACAAGAGTGTACGAAGAAATTTTGATAAATCAAAATTATCTTGAAATAGAAAAACAAACAACCACCAGAGATGGGCAGCCTTCTCAAGATCACATAGTAGATGTTACTCAAGGTACAGCTTTCTTTGTTAGTGACTTGGAGGTGAGCCTTGTCAAGCAAAATAATGAAGCATATTGCACTCAAAGTAATAGCAGTTTGGGACCTTGCAATCATGAACCCTATATTCATGATACTCAGAACGTGAATTATGAGAATCAACCATGGATGACACTGCAAGACAATGAACAGTTTCAGCAAGGAGATAATGAAATACATTCCTTACAAAATCAGTTGAAGGTTAGTGAAGACATGGTTGTGACATCATTGGTACAGTACGACAATACCCACGAACTAGTTGAGGAGCTCTATAGGAAAATCCTAAGGGAAGGGGAAGATGATTGGCATATGGCCGATTTACAGAAAGTCAAATCAGCCCTTGAAACTATGAAATCAGATTACTTGTATTTGCTGACCAACAGGGATTATATCCTTAAGATAGCTGAAATATAAGTTGAACAGTCAATTAGAGGGAAGGATGAGATTGATGAACATAACAAAGAGTTGAAGCATGTTCGTGGGGCATTGGATGAGGCTTGATTCTCTCTTCAAGGAGCAGAAAATCAAAGCAAGGACATGAATCAATCTCGAGAACATGAGGACAGAATGAGGCAGGAATTTTTCCTAGAAGTCATCGATGAACTTGAGAGCATTCAGCAAACTTATGACTTGGATAGCTGCCCCAAATGATTAAGTAACAAAACTTCAAATCACTTTCAGTTGATAGATAACCCCTTGTTTGAAGTGGCTGCTGACTGGACATCCGATAACCCACTTTTTATGATAGATGAGGAAATCTCTCTTGTTTGCCTTGAGGAGGAAGAAATTGATTTCAGACCCTAGAATACTGATTCAGATCCTAACAGTGATTCGGGGACTCAACTTGGGAATGATGAATTAACTTCTGTTGCTTATCAGTTGTTCAACCCCAACACATTTTCTGATTTCAACCCTCTCAGGAGTTGGGTGATTTCCCTTCATCAGCTGCTAAGTAATTCTTGGTGGAGTAGCTATGTGAGGAATGTGGTTATGTTTCCAACATCTTTCAATTTCATAGCACCTATGTACTTGGGAGTTCTCCAAGTTGATGACAATGGTATTGGTTTTGATGTTCTTGAGATAGTGGTTTAAGCTTATGAGCAGCTCATTTCCTACATCACCCATTTAGGGCAGGTCTTCACACTCTACTGGGTTACACATGGACCTTTGATATGCGTTTACCTCATCATAGCAGCGGAACAACATAACAGAGCTTGGGATCCAGGTGTTGGCAGATTGTATCTATGGTCGGACGAGGATTTTATTGTGGTCATGGTGCTGATCCGTGCTAATCAGTTTACAGGTGCAAGTGTCGAGTTCTTCCAGAGAGTAATATGGGATCCAGGAAATCGATTGGCAGGTGGTTTACAGCGTGACACCTTGCTTCACAGTTTGGCCGGATTTCTTTTCAGTTTAAGCTACAAGGTCAACTGCAGATTCATATGGGATCCTGGTATTAATTGCCTGAGGGCAAGCAATCTCAAGGAGGGGAGACTTGTAATGTCCCTTTTTGGGGACATTAGAAACATTAAGGGGGTCATCTCTTTAATATTAAAATTTACTAGGAGAGATAAGACGAGAAGATAGAAAGGTAGTCGAAGAGTCACAACTGTGAGAATAAAAGGAGAAGGGACCCATTCATTCAGCATGCTTGATTTCCTATTCAGATTTCCAATCCTCTCTTGTGAGAGTTTTTAGAAAGCTTCAGCTTTCAGCCAATGTGAGGACGTAGCCCCTCGTGCAGGCAGGCAGTGGACGAAAATCCATTGTCAAGGGAGATATCATTTCAGGTGTCTCAGTTGTGCTTACAGGTTCTCTTTAGTTTTCCAATCTGACTGTAGAACTATGTTTAAGATTGGATTTATAGTTGCTGGTTATTGTATTGCTGTTGTATAATACAATAACGTCTTATGAGTTATCTAAGAGTAGTTGGTTATTGTATTGTTGTTATTTAATGCAATAACGTACTTCAGAATTATGGAAAGGTTACTGGTTTAGTACTTGGTTTGTAATGTATGTTCCTACTCTAAATCCTTAATATCATTCTGAAAATCAGCTCCAATAAGGAGTTAGACGAATTCTATTTGGGTGATTATTATGAGATTCACATTTACTGATTATTTATAAACATCTAGCTATATTTATGATTTTGAGAGTTAACAAGGAGGGAAAAGGACAGTTCGAGATAGTAAAGTACCGGTCATCTTAATAACGTGCTGGTAAATTTTTATAGCCTTGCTGGTACGGGTCATTACAGACATCGAGAACTGTCACGGTGATATCAGAATTCGCTAGCAAAATGTGTGGCAAAATGTCAAACCTGTGAACAGTAAAAAAATTTGTGTTTGTCATCCTATAACCGGTTGGGGTTATTACATTATCATTATGTTTCAAACTTTATTATTTGATGAGCTAGTCTATGTTTTGGTATTCCATTTTGCAATTCAATAATTCAATGTATGATTTTCTTTAGAGTCGTGAACATAGATTAATGAATGAGTATTTAATGTTTATATTTGACATTTGGCATTGATCAATTTTCAAGCAACATATATTCATACTATGAAATGATTTAGTTTTGTGAGTATATATGTTTCTCTTATATTTTTGTATATATAATGCATATATAAATATACATACTCACAAACACCCCTCCCCCAAACACGAACTCAAATGGAATTTTATTTTTTTTCACCCCAACCCACAAACCCATGCCCAAACCCGAACCCACAACTTAGATAATAATCAATCATTACAATTAACCAATATTAACAATATATGTATTAATCAATTATAATAAGCAATTCTGTCAAAACAAATAAACAACATATCATTATCTAATCACCAGTCATTGCTGTGGCAGAAACCTAAGTCAAAGAATTCCCCAAATTTCATTCATGAAGTTC
Organism: Cupressus sempervirens; assembly: GCA_028749045.1. Lineage (NCBI taxonomy): Eukaryota > Viridiplantae > Streptophyta > Pinopsida > Cupressales > Cupressaceae > Cupressus > Cupressus sempervirens. Next base: position 544,987,439 of record CM053793.1, read on the forward strand.
GGATTTTGGCAATTTGTTTCCCTTTCCGAACTTCATCCGAATACTACAATATTTAATGTAATTTTGTTATTTATAATAATATTATTTTATTTTAAAATAACATTGAGTTATGTAGTTTAATTATTTGGCAAAGTCAAACTATTTTGATAATTTTGTGGATATATTACTTATATTTTAAAAATAAATAAATTTATATAAATCAAATTTAATGTCAATTTTTTTCCAAATTTTCACCCTTGCTGAATTTCATCCAAATTTTATGATCGACGAAGTCGAATTTGAATTCGAACCTTGTGACTTAGGCAGAAACTATCAATAAACAACAACCATTATTGAATTAAGAAAATGGCAAATGACTGATGATCATTCCATATTAAAGGATGGTGATTTAGATAAATGGAAGCAGTTGGAAATATCAGCAATTATCACACGATTAGTTCAGGTTTAACAAAAAAAATTAAAGGAACTGATTATTATGAGGAGATGCGCCCGGATAATTGAAAAAATCTTTGTGAAAGGACAAGTCTCCAAAGGCATTACCATTCAAAGGATATATAACGATATCGAATGAGAATGGGATTGAAAGGAAGAGAGAATTTTAGATTGTAAGACAATTATGCATTATAAGGTATCCAGAAAAGAATTAGTCCCTTTCTGTTAACTGGAAAACATTGTGTAATGCAAGGGTATGCTACATTTTATCTTAATCCAATACTGTTTTTCAGAATATTATATTTAGAGTCTATCAAGAATAAGAGACTACTATGTGATTATATACATACTGTAGCATTGCTATAAATTTATAAGCTTGGAATAGGACGGGAAGATCATCCGGTCGGATGATAAAGGAGGATATATACATAAATTGAAGAGATTATGAATAGGAATATATGACTATAAGAACAATAAGAATAGTAAAGATTATGTTTATATAAACAAATATATATAAATATATGAAGAATTGTGTTAACGATTACACATGTATTAATATCAGAAATAATGAAAGTATATATGTTGAATTATATAATATATAAGAATGATCTATTATATCTATTTATTAGTAAACATTGGAATCAGAATTATATAGCCGAATACTCTATAATATATATTTGAATGATCTTATATATATATATATAGATCAGTTACATTATACAGATGTATATATATTCAAGAAACTATTACTATTTTTAATCTAGAAGAGAAGGTAGAGATGTTACCAAGAAGGGGCTTGTATAAATCCAAGCAAATGGATCTTTTCAAACGAGAGGGTAGGGGCCAGCATTCTGTAAGCCTTCGTGATATAGATTTGGACTTGTAAACTTTGAGGAATTCGTTTATTGGTTTCTAAGAAACTTGGATATCACCTATTCCTTCCACCTTTGAGTTGAAATAGTAATAAAGTAGGATGTGGGTGCTAAACTAAATATAATGAGATGCATAACTAATCCCATCATGGACATTACATTCCAAACTATAATTGAGAAATTAAATATAAATTAAGTCCCAACAGGGGACATTACAATATCATAGTCTTCTGGTGGGCTATCTTGATGTGAGAAATAAATGGCATATACTCCCAAATAGTTTCTCTCGGTTCCATATCTATGCTTCTCATAGTAATCAGGGAAGAAAGTTTTTATTGGTGATACAGTCTCTGTCTTTTATAACAGCCATTCCTTCCAATGTATAGTATTGTTGTGAGGTTTTCACACATCGCCCCAAATCTTGGGGACCCCCTTTTTTTCTAATCGCCTCGGCAAATTTATTTTTGAATTGCCCAAAATTTTTGAGTTTTGAAAATTTCACGCCTTGGCACCTTTAGGAAAAATGTGGGGAGGCTTAGCTTATTTTCACCCGGTTTCAACTTGATTTTCCAGAGCTATCAATTCTACCCCTAGGCCGAATAATTTTCAAAGTTAATTTCAACTTCGAAAGATAAAATCGTGAATTTTGTACTTAGACGATTTCTTTTGAAAATTTGGTTTTAATTGTGTAAATTTGGATGATTTTCAAAAGGGAAATTTTAATTAGGCTTAAGTTTTGGAAAATCTCAAATTTTTCTTTGGTGAAAATTTTAATTTTGTTGAAATGGGGTTAAATTGCAAAAATCGATTTTTGACTCTAGGGGGCAATTTTACTGTCATAAAATTTTAAATAGCTTGGGAAAATCAATTTGGTTGAAAATTGCAAAAAATTGGCTTTAATTGGATTAATTTGCCTTGAAAACTTTTTAATTTTTAATGAATTTGGTAATTTAATATTGAAAAAATGGCTTTTGGTTGGCCAAAATCCAAATTTAGTGACGTATTAATTACTAAAGCCTCATTAAATGGAAATATTTAACACCCTCAAGGCATTATTTAATTTCTTTTTGCAATTTGGAGTTAATTGGCAAATTTAAAATGCAATTTTCTTTTGGGCAAAATTAAATTTTTGAGCTAAGTACTTAATTATGAGCCATGACTTGGAGTTAAATTTTGGTTTTTTCTCTCCTCCAGGACCAGGTCAGCCAGCTTATAGGGAAAAGAAATTGGGTATAAAGGAAACCTCTTTCCCATTTCTTCTTCACAATTCATTCCTTCCTCTCCATTGTTGGGCGAATTTCCTTGGGAGCAGATTTTGATGCTTAGGCGATTTTGTTCTAAGGCAGATTCCTCTCCATTCTTGGGCGAATTTCTCTTGAGGAGCAGATTTCAGGCCTTGGTGATTTTCCTTGTGGGCAGATTTTTGCAGATTTTTTGGTGATTTGTTCTCCTTCTATGTGCTGCGATTTGTGCCCTAGGTGACATTTTTGGGCAAATCGAGGACTTCCATGCTTGGACTATTAGAATAATCTTTAATGCTCACTATTGTAGCTTATTGTAAATATTAGAATGTTTTCTAATATTTAGGTATAGTCTAGAATAGAATGTTTCTATTCTATTCGACTCTCCTTTTGTATATATATAGATCATTTTGATCTCTGTTTAATTAACGAAGTATTCTGCCATTTACGATTGTAACATGGTATCAGAGCAAATGCTTCAAATTTTTCCGGAAAATTTATAATTTCTATTGAAATTATTTGTTAAAGATTTTTCGGAATTATTTCTGATTGTTCACAAAAAAAAAAAAAAAAACCGTCTAGGGTTTCTGTTTTTTATCATCTGTTTGAATCATGGCAATTTGTAATCAAATAATGCAGCTGTAATAGATTCAGCTAGTTTTTTTTGGACACATATCACCAATTTTGTCTGCAACTCGAATGCTGCCTGGTTCGTGGTTCATTGCTGCAACTCTGGGTTCTACTGGTTTCTGGAAACGACTGAGAACAAAAACGCGATTTTTTTCGTGTCTGTTTTTTGACGCGAATTTTCCAAATCGTGTCTGGTTTTTTGGCGCAGTATTTTGGTGGTATATAGGCAGCTTGCGTCACCTTTCAAATCCGACTGGTCTGGGTCATTTTCTGCAAGTTTTTGCACAGATCTGCCATAGTTGAAACTTTCTCTCCAGTCGGGTAAAGTTTTTTTCGAAAACCCCACTTTTTTGGTTCAAAAAAATTCTGATCACATATTCTTGGTGGGTTTTTTGAGATCTCAAATGGATCTTCGTCAAATTTTTGTGGGTGTCTCGATTTTTGTGCCTCGATTTTCAAGCCAGCGGATCCAAATTCTGACAACGTATTATTTTTGGGTTTTTCGAGCTCTTGTCCGTGTACTTCTCCGTTTTTTCTGGGTCATTCATCTTCTCACCTCGAAGTTTGTGCCATTTGAGATATTCGCATATTATGACCATCTGTATCAGCAGCATCAGAAGTCAAAGTCAATTAACAGACAAGCCAATGATGCTCAACACTCAGAGCAGAAAGAATCTATCTACCATGCCTTTATGGCCAGCATACCTACAGATCATGTGAAATCTTCTGCTTGGTACATAGACTCCGGTGCCTCTCGACATTTCACTCACAGGCGTGATTGGTTTGTTGAATTCACTCCCTATTCAGACTCAGTAATCTTTGGAGGCGGCGAAGAATACAATATTGTCGGCAAGGGCAATGTTCAGATTCAGTCCGGAGGAAAAAGACTCATGTTCCTCAATGTTTGTTATGTTCCTGGCATGAAACATAATCTTTTGTCAGTCAGTCAGATTATAAAGCACTCCCCTCAGTTGGATGTCATTTTCAGTGGAAATGAGTGTTCGATTATTGATCGTGCTTCTCGCACTACACTTGCTGTTGGTCTTGAGGATCATGGTATTTATCGGCTTGTAGATTCAGGCGATTCCCTTGGGCTTGCCTTCATCGCCAAATCATCCGCACTCAGCAATCTCCGGCATCAACGATACGGTCACCTGAGCATTCAATATCTAGCACATCTTGCTCGGGATAATTTAGTCCATGGCCTACCTGATATCCAGACCCAGAACCATCCCGTTTGCGGAGCTTGCCAAGCAAGGAAGCAACATAGGACACCATTTAAGGATGGTGAATCATGGCGGGCATCTAAAGTACTCCAGCTGGTCCACGCTGATGTATGTGGTCCTATGAATACTCCTTCTGTTACTGGGAACAGGTACTTCTTACTCTTTGTGGATGATTTCAGTCGCAAAATGTGGGTATATTTTCTTAAGCAAAAATCAGATGCTTTTCTTGTATTTCAGCAGTTTAAAGCCCTAGTAGAAAAAGAGTCTGGTTTCCCCATCCGTACTCTTAGGACCGATAATGGGGGGGAATTTTGTTCTTCTGTTTTCTCTGCCTTCTGTACTACTCATGGCATTAGACGTCAGTTCACCACACCTCACACCCCTCAGCAAAATGGTGTTGTAGAGCGTCGAAATCGTACCATCACAAAAATGGCTAGGGCTATGCTAGAACATAGAAATGTTCCCAGAAAATATTGGGCAGAAGCAGTATCCACCGTTGTCTACCTTCTTAATCGGTCACCCACCCTTGCAGTTAACCATAAGACTCCTAAGGAAGCCTGGTCTGGTCGTAAACCTAGGATCAACCATTTGAAAGTTTTTGGCTCTCTAGCATATGTGTGGATTCCTGATGCCAAACGCACTAAGTTGGATTCCAAAAGCCAGAAACTCATGTTTACAGGATACAGTCCCACACATAAGGCCTATAGACTGATTGATGTAAACACTGATCGTTTAATCTTCAGTCGTGATGTTGTATTTGATGAGGAACTCGGACCATTTCAGCTCTCTGCCTCCTCACCACATTTCGAGATTCAATCTTCAGCAATCTCTGACTTGAGTCCTTCTATTTTATACGAGTCATCTGATACTACTGATACACCACCTCAGCCACCTCCAAATAATACAACTCTTGCTCCTGTTCCTCATCCAACTATTCCAACAACATCTAATATTGGCTCCTCTACTCTACGGCCAAAATGGTGGGCTCAAACGATTAGTGATCTTCGTCCAGATGAACTCATTGAGAGTAGAACCTCCAGAAAAACGAGCATTCAGCACAACACAATTAATGTTGCACTTATGGCCAACATCCACAGTATCCCTGAGCCCCAGACATATGCAGAGGCCAAAGGAATTCCAGAATGGGAACAAGCAATGGATGCTGAGCTTCAGAGTCTTCAAAAGAATCACACCTGGGTTCTTTCAGATCTTCCTCCAGGGAAGAAACCCATTAGCTGTAAATGGGTCTATAAGGTCAAGTACCATGCAGATGGTACCTTGGACAAATACAAAGCCAGACTTGTTGCTCGAGGATTCACCCAGCGCGAAGGCATTGACTATGAGGAGACCTTTGCGCCGACAGCCAAGATGAGCACTATTCGCATTCTTCTTGCTATTGCAGCTCAGTATGGTTGGAAAGTTCATCAGATGGACGTAAAGAGTGCTTTTCTTAATGGTGAATTACAAGAAGAAGTCTACATGACGCAGCCCCCAGGTTTCAAGGTTGCCGGTTCAGAACCAAAAGTATGTAGACTCCAGAAGGCCATCTATGGTCTTAAACAGGCCCCTCGAACTTGGTACATAAAGATTGATCAGTACTTGGTTAATAAGGGATTTCAGCGCAGCCCGTCAGACAGTAATCTATATATTAAACACTCTGGTAATGATATTCTTTTTCTTGTTGTCTATGTGGATGATTTGATCATTACTGGGAGCTCAGAGCATTTGATTTCAGATATCAAACAAGATCTATGCAGAACTTTTGATATGACCGATCTCGGATTGCTTCATTATTGTTTAGGTATTGAGGTTTGGCAGACTAACAACAGTATTTTTTTGTCTCAGTCCAAGTGTGCCAGAAATTTGCTTGACAGGTTTCGAATGCAGGATTGCAAACCTGCCTCCACTCCTATGGAAACTGGTCTGAAATTGTCCGCACAATCTAATTCTCCTCCTGTAGATGAAACACTCTTCAGGCAGTTGGTAGGTAGTCTCATCTACCTTACTACTACTAGACCTGATCTCAGTTTTGTAGTCAGCTACATCTCACGGTTCATGACGAATCCCAAGACTGATCATTGGATTGCAGCAAAACGTGTGTTACACTATGTACATGGTACTTCAGATTTTGGTCTTCTTTACACAAGGAGTACCACTCCTCAGCTCAATGGATTCACCAATTCCGATTGGGCCGGCTCAGTTGATGACAGGAAATCTACTTCTGGCTATGTGTTCAGTATCGGATCTGCAGCAGTTACCTGGACCAATAAGAAGCAACAGGCACATGCACTCTCCTCTACAGAAGCAGAATATAGAGGAGCTGTCAAGGCAGCTTGTGAAGCAGTTTGGCTCCGTCAGATGCTTGCAGATATGCATATTCCTCAAGCAGGTCCGACTTCGTTGTTTTCAGACAATCAGGCAGTACTCAAACTTGCCAAAAACCCAGTGTTTCATGAACGAACCAAGCACATAGAACTTCATTGCCATTATATCAAACAGTTAGTAGAAGATGGCTCTATTCAGTTACTCTATGTCCCTACCTCAGAGCAACCAGCAGATATTTTCACAAAACCTCTTGGTCCTGACAAATTTGTTAAATTTAGGGGATCTATTGGTGTAGTAAATAGATTGAGCATTAAGGGGGGGTATTAGAATAATCTTTAATGCTCACTATTGTAGCTTATTGTAAATATTAGAATGTTTTCTAATATTTAGGTATAGTCTAGAATAGAATGTTTCTATTCTATTCGACTCTCCTTTTGTATATATATAGATCATTTTGATCTCTGTTTAATTAACGAAGTATTCTGCCATTTACGATTGTAACATGGACAAAGTGATTTGAGGGCAGAACTTTCCACTCTCGGCATTTTCTTGAGGCAGATCTGATTTGGTGACATGGGCAATTCATGGTGAAGATCTGATTTTTCCCCATTTAGGACTGCATTTTTTTATATCAGACATGGAGATTTTGTTGAGACAAGGGATGCATATGGAAGTCTGAATTTTGTTTGATTGAGCAAGTGTTGGATAGTTTTAGAGGTTTAAATTTCTAATTTGCAAAAAGATTTGGAGATTCTTGAGGTCTTGTCCTAGGTTCCAAAAAGTCGCTGTAAGATTATTGGTTAAGGTGAATTTTCATCATCTAGAGTTGCAAGGGGTCCTTAAGCTGACATCCATCTTTCGTTCTAGTCTAAGGATTGCTCCTCTTGGTTCTTCTTGCCTTCTGGTCCACCACTCTAACATCCCGTAATAGGGCGACGAGCATGGAGGATGGTAGTGCAAGTAAGAATACCAAGCGGGAAAACACTAAGAAAGACAAAGAGGACATGATGCCCAAAACTCCCTTCTTCTCGAAAATGAAGAGAATAACCGACACCAATATCGGTACAGTGGACATGATACGGATGAAAAACAGACTAAAGGAAGGACAATCCCCCTTGGCAAAAAGGATATACAAGAGCGGAATTGTACATGCAGCGGCTTTTCCTCCCATATTGCCCTGTCCAGAATTGATTATGGAATGTGCATCCAGATTTGATCTAAACAGTAAATCCATCATTTTTGATGAAGGGAAAATAGTGTTTGCCAACATTGGCAAACAAGCAATCGAAGAAACATTCAACATTCCCCAGTACAAGGGCATGACAGTTGTGATGATGGACCAAGCAACTAAATCATTTCAAGATAACCAAGAGGCCTATCACACGCATCTAAAGAAGAGTTGGATACACGAGGGAGGGAAGGGAGTTAACAGATCATCGAGGCTCACCATAGCAGATTTCAAACCAGAATATGGTGATCTCGTTGTTCTGCTCAGCTGGATCATGGGCCTAGCTCAAGGGATGCAATTTGAAAACTGGATGTACTTCTTCATTGATGAGATCGAGAAAGGGAAAAGGTTTGATTGGACCAAGATCATAAGCGAGAACTTAGAATTGCAACTCAGAACCATGCAAAACCAAAGGCAATTCTACATGGGCTCCTATCTGTTCTACCTAATTGCTAGATTGTACAAGAGTCCGGGACTTAAGGCTTTAGGAGAAGTTGGTAGCAGACCGGGGCAATATTTGGTACATGAATGCTATCCGCAGCTCCATTGGCACAACAACAAGGATTACAAGATATTTTGTGATGCCTTCACTATGAAGACAATAAGGGTACTACAAGGGACACCTGCTAAGAGACTTTCATCGGACGCAGAAGCAAAGATAAAGAAATATGGGAGTTGGTTCATCCAATTTCCACAATTTACATACATTAGAGTGGCAGGAAGTACAGTTTGTCCCAAGAGGCTTCCGACAAGGTAGTTTTGTTAGAATTGGCTAGGCAACTTGAGCACTATGATAGAATGATGAGAAAAGAAGGGAAAACAAGCATTTCGTTCTCAATCGTAATTGGCAATGATAGTTGCCCAAATCGGGCCTCCTTTGAAGCTACAGAGAAGGAATTGGAATGGTATCATCTAGGATGGTACAAAGCAAGGCAAGGATTCAATCCTAATGGTCTTATAAAGGTATCTCATGAAAATGAATTCAAGCATGTTCCCACCATAGAAGACTTTTGGGCCAACGCCAAAGATGACTTTCATATGAGAAAGCTAGCTTTCTCAAGGCTGTCAGTGAACATGATGAGGGCTATTAGATGGAGAGGCCTCGATATTCCGAATCAACTGGAGGATGATGGAAATGTGTTGAGAGAAGACTATGATACAGTAGAAGGAACAGAATTGAATCCAGTGGATTGGGATGACCATCAGGATCCTTCCTTGGAAGTAGTCACAAGAGCAGTGGATTTACATACTGAGTCGTGGTATAATGAAGGACTAAGGAAGCTACAAAGACAAAGGATTCCCCTTACCTATGAGATGATGAAGCCAAAAGAGAGACAAGCAGAATCAATCGGAGAAAGGAATGAAGGAAATAGCCGGCAACAGGAAATGATTAGAAATAGCAAGAAGAAAGTTTTGGAGGTAGAGAAGGGCAAAGAACATCCAGAGCCTCCAACCAAGAGACAGCATGCAACACCATCAAGAGAGAGTATAATTGAGGCTAGAAGCCAGGAGGTCAATTCAAATGATAAAGGGGCCGCGGTGGAGGTGAGCTCTGATTCGGAATCAAGTGGCTATAGTGAAAGCACTGAGTGCTCCCCTCTCTCAGAGAACCAACAAGGAAATGATATGGAAGAAACTAGTAGAGAAGAAGATGGACCAATCGACATCGAGGCAATAAGTCAGGAACCCGAGGTCATTGGTGATGCTTTGTTAGTCGAACCAAATCCAGATTTGGGGAAATGCACTACACCACTATGATTAAGACAAATGCTTGTGCCAAGAGGCGAGGTGGTAACGGCCCATACAGCTGAGGACATCTAAGAGTTAATGGAGAAGGGTAATAGCAAGAACCAAAAACAAATGGCAAAGACAGTGGCAAGGGTAATTAGGAGCGACAATGATGGTCACTGAAGGGTTCAGATTGCTATTCCAACAGTCAACAAGGCAATGAATGAGATTGTGGCCCAAGAATATGAGATAGTGGAACATAACTTGGGAAGGAATACAGATGATATGGAGTGTGAGGAGGTCCAGGAAGGTATAGCATCAATCAGAGAAAGGTTAAGGAAGGAAAATGAAAGGATAGTAAAGTTGGAGGCCGAGAACAAATATTGGAGAGATAGCCAGCCTATCCAACAGCTGCACCAGGCAGCCCTTCCTCAAGACAACGGGAGCAATTCAAGAGAGATATCAACTCAGCTACACGAAATCAGAGATTGGATCCATGATACAATCCAAGATGGGCGAAATTTCTTGCCTTCCTTCATCTCGACATTCCAGTCATTAGTGGCCATTAGAGACACGTTCAAATTATTCGAAGAGGAGTGGAAAGGTTTCCTTCCCATCAGAGATTTGGCTATTCCTAGGCTACAAGCATTCATTGGTCTACCAGAGGCATATTTGCAAAGGGCCGGGTTGGTTGATGAGAGAGGATTGAGTATAGTAGAATCTTGGTTTGTTGCATTAACTACCAGACTTAGAACACTTGAGGAAATACATAATGAGATTGCACGACGCAGTCCAAGCGTCGACACTTCTATTTCAACCATGATGAGCGACGTTGGGGTGGCACTTGATTTTGAGGATATTAGAGAAGAGGATATCAATAAGACAGATTTTGGATCGAGGTTGGATGAGTTGGGAAAGGTTGCCATCAAGAAAAAGCATTTGGGCACCCTTTCCTCTCTCAGTGCTTTTATTGGATTTGCGAAAGAATATGAGAAGGATCACGAAAGGATACTACAAGCAACAAGCAGCGTGGCGAAGTCGGCAGAACTCAAGGCAAAGCACACACCTTGTCCTATGGAAGAAGTTAACGGAAAGGCTAGCTAAGTTCATCACCTTAGCTAAGAAAATGAAAGAAAAGGGAAGAGTTATATTAGAAGATCATCTGATGTAAGCCCAAGTGGCAAATTTCCCTTTCTTCTAGAATAGGACAAGTGTCTATTTCTGATTGGCCACCATTTTGGTGCCTTCTCATTGGTTGCCACTTTTTGCACTTTTTTCATTGGCCCATTGATGAGGTGGCAGCTTCTCATTGACTGATGGGGTGGCAACCCCAATTAGGGTTTTGAGGATCCAATCTGAATCATTGATCTTGTTTTGATCTCCACCGTCCGTTGTATTTTTGGCCCCTATAAAAGGCCATTTGCTCTCATTTGTAAAGTGTTGGAGAAATTGTTGCGAAGATAATACCAAAATTGCTCTCTTTTTCATTGTTGCGATTTGCATGTTGATTAAGAACATTGGGTATTATTGCATGTTTTCTACTCCCACTTACTTAGATTTCCTTTCAAGTTGTTAAAGTTGGTTTCATTTCAAGTTGCTAAGTAGGAGTGAAGTAGATGGATAGTTGTATGGTAGCATTGGTAAATGTTTGATAGGGATCAATACTAGGCCACTAGCATCCTAGCGGCTGGTTGGGAAGCTTTGTGTGGTAAACTAGTCTATTATTCCTTTGAATCATTGCACCTGTGGAAGTGAGGCCACTGGTCAGCTCTCATTAGGTTCGATCCCCGTCCATTTGCTAACCTTCCATTCATAGGAGTAAGAGTAGAATAGTGAGTAGCTGAGTAGTCGAAGTAGAGAGAGAGAAGTTAGAAAGGTAAGTCAAGCATCGGAACGCATCCATTCACCTTCCACAACCATCGCTTTCCCATCAACATCATCACTGGCAGACCCATCCTACATCATCACCACCATCAACATTATCTGCCTCCGCACATTTCACAAACCGAGTCACCATCACCTTCGTTCCACCAAAGTCCAGGTCATCCTTGAATGAATAGCGTAAGGCCGCCTACATGATTACCAGCAAATCACATCGATAAAACTGACTGAGTATCCAACAATGTAGGGAACATTGGAGTTATACTCATGTCCCATGAGCAATAACTTTTCAAGAGAGGAATTGTATGTTTGATACTTCATATCGAATATTCAAATCCTAATATGTTATGTAAGTGATACAAAACTCGCATCAACAAGTATCTTACACAACAGTCTTGCTGTGCATTTGGTTGCAGTCAACACCAATGCTATACAAATTTTACGAGAAGTATTTATGTATATATAATGTTTTATGTAATGTCCCCATTTGTTGCTAACATCAAAATTTCAAGGATTAGCCTTATATTGGATCCTTATAGGCTAATAAGGATGGTTACAGGGTCTTCTGAGGATTGATTCATCTCCAACATTCATGGATTTATGGATTTGGCCTTCGTTCAATATCATTTGGACTCCATTTGCCATACTTACTATGTATAATAAGTCAAAAGTGATAGAGATGGACCCTTTCTATTTTTAGAAAGTGTATTTGGTCACATGGGGAATTATAAGGAGAGATTCTTATTTCTGATGACTTGGCAATCAGACAAGTATTTCAAGAGATATTAAAGTTCAAGTGACTTAAGTGATTTATTTTAATATTCTAATGTTATTATAAAGTTATAAAGTAACTTATAATAATAAAGTCACTCTAATATTATAAAGTGCAAATATAAAGTTACTTTATGATTTAAAGTCACTTTATGACAAAAGTAACTTAAGTGACTAAAAGACGAAATTGGCTTTTATCCCACATTGCCAAGTTGTTTGTGTCTTCCCTCATATCAAGGTTATAAAAGCGTGGAGCTACATTGGGATTGAGACCATGAAATGTTATGTTATTCAAAATCTTAATAGGTTGCTTTAATGTGACTTGGCTATTTCTTGAGGACGAAACCCCTTGAGGAAAAGAGTGAGACTGGACGCAAACCCAATGACTCACACTCATTCTATGACTAAGGTTCAGATTGGTATATTGGACACCTGAAAGAAATTGGAGTTTTAACAGCAGAAGGAAGGAAATAGATAGTTGAAGATATCCGACTGTACTAGCAACATACAGGTCAGTAGCAGCAGACGTAAGCTGGTAAGCAAGCAAGGGGATGGTCATTACATAGCTGTGGACAAGAGGTGAGACTTAAGAGTTGATGTAGCTTTCCATTCTCATGAGTTCCTGTTATAGTCGGCTCCTCTTAGCAGTTTTCAGCAGCAGGGTTAACACAGAAGTTGGAAGCAGTGGTCAGCACCCTCAAATCATCCCACAGTATACACACCACATGGGTCTCTTCGTGACAGAGATAACGGGCCGTAGACAGTAATAGGAGCAGAATACGGAATGAGAGCATCATTAAGGACAAGCCACAGATAGCCAGATCATTCCCATACGAAATCCAGGTTCTTATAGTATTGATTTACCTTGATCATATTACAGATTGCTCTTACTGTACATTTCATAGGTGTTGTGAGTCGTGGAATGTGTTGGTGTTATGCACACCACCAGATTTAACGCAGGAAGAAACTAATAAATGTGTTCAGAATTGTCTTGTGAGTTTACTGTGATATCTTAAGTGTTGATTGCAGATTGTGATATCTGACTGGTTTAATACTGTCACTATTGCATTGTATTTTGGTTATATCCACTGATTTCCACCATACTGGATGTTAAATATTAAAACAAACCTGTGACTTACCATTTCAAGTAACAAGATACATATTACAGAACGATTTTGCATACTACTGTACTGGATTGGTATATTTCAGTTATATCCAAACTTAAATACTTGGGTTACATGTCAACTGTTTGACATAATTCTACTAGTCGCATTTGATAAATTTGACCATACAAAGCAAGGGTTATTACATTTTATAGTATAAAAATATAGACAATAGCATGTCACAGTTGCTAAAAAGCTCAAATGCATTCAAAACTCAGAAAAAATAACTAAAGCAAACTAATAGCTACTATGTCTAGAGGCCAGTGATTCTGAAACAAGATCAATAACTAATATGATCGTAAATCTATGTTATCGGGTTGAGTTAGTTTATGGCCAAACCAGTGTTTGGTTCGAACTAGTTCCTGACTTGGGTTTGGTTCACTCGTGAGTTCAGCTAGGGTTCAAGCCCAGAAGACTGACTCATCCAAGCTGAACCCAGGTCAAACCAGAGCAGGCCTACGTAAACCAGGTATGAACCAGGAACATTTCCACTGAGAAATATTTTATAATTTAGTGCAGGAAACAATTATTACAGAATTTGAATAAGATTTTTAACAATACAAGACAAAATTTACTTAAGTTCTGATAATTGTTACATCAAATTAAACTAGCCATGCAGATTTCTTCCAATGAATTTTTTATATACAACGTTTGATAATGACCCCATCTGATTGATTGCAAGTACTCTAGTGATAAATTATATTTTAAACACTAAACAATATCTTCAATAAGTGAAGAGAGTTGCAAGCTACTTTTTTAAGATTTTTCAAGCAGGATGTTCATTACAAACAAACAAGCTCTCTATACAGTGAAAAAATAATAAGCATTTGAGAACTTGGAAAGCAAGAATGTTAGTGGTGCAGCAGATCCCATTGGCATTGGCACTGTTTTTTAATCAACTAATGCCTTTGATGATGAAGAAGAAGAAAACGAAGTTAGATAATCAATTAGATGATTGAAACTTAGTACAAAGTGCCAATTGTTGAAAGTCAAAGACTCAAAACAATATTGCTTAAACTCAATATTATTATTTTAATATATTGATGTTGATGTGATGCTATTATAAGTTTATGATGTTTTTGTCATTTTTATAATACTTTGTGACATTGTAATCTTAATTCATGCTTCTAGGTTGCATACATGTGTGTGTGTGTGTGTGTGTACATTATTATTAATTATAATTTTTACATGCTTTTGTACTAACGAACCCACATCCCATTTCAAAAAATTGCCACACCCGCAAACTGGTTCTTTGAACCCAAACTTCAACATGAACCGGCAACTTAGTTGTAAATACAAACACATATAATATAATGAAGAAAGTGCATACTCACATTCCCAATATAACATTCAAGATACTTCAAATAAATAGGAATCCTGGATCAAAAGCTGCACACAATGAATCTATCTTTTGAAATTCAGATTAACATACCTGGTTTCATATTTGCCACCGGATGTTTGAGCACGGAGTGCAGCAACAAGCTTTTCATCAGCATTGCTGCAATGAGGTTTCACAAAAGAATGATTCATATTAAGAGTACTAATAATACATAGCACAAATTGCAAAAGTAAGAAAAGGGAATTGCATAGCATATGAAACTTCATATACTTGAAAATTTAAATCAGAATTATAAATCTTAAACACTTGCACACAAAACACGCTTAACTTCATGAGCATTATTCCCATATTGCTACTTTTCTTCAATACCCACAACAGGCTTTACAAGACATCCACCAAAACTGTAAAAAGATAAGACACTAAAACTAGGGAATGAGATTTACGAAATTGCATGCCTTACCTCCTAGAATTCATCATAAGACCAACCAAGGGCTGTGAGGAACGTGCCAAAACAGCTCCATTTTCTGTAGCATTGTAGATGATGAATAGAATTCAATTCAAATTATAAACCAGACAATACAAGCATTATTATCAGCTCTAATTTTTCATTCATAAAGAATTGTAATTTTGCACTACTTATAAGAGACTCTTCATTTTGATGTGAACAGAACATAACCATCTTCTTTTGAAAGAAAAACATATAAATACCAGGATGGCACCATGTAACAACTGGTAATCTTCCCCGTGCACGAAAAGTCGCAGCTTGTGACAGCTCCTCATCACTTACAAAATCACAAATGAATTTAGCTAAGTAACCTTGAGCCAGAAGTAATTATTATAGTGAGTCTGAAAAACAGAAACAGAAAGCTGAAAGTGTGAAAATGCTACTTCAACACTACATAAACCATTGCATGCAATACCTGATATTTGAAGGGGCCAAGAAAATATGAGGGTATGTTGGGCATAGTTTGTAATTGGAGTTTACATCAGTTATTCTCCAACTCTTATTTGAGGCCAAATACATTTTCTCTTTATGAAAGCTTGTTACACTTCTCAACAAATTGTTCTTGCCAAGAAGCCTAAGATACTCATGATGTAACCGCACCTTTGGATCAGTGTTTGTGAACAAATGAGGACCACAGGTGAATGCATATAAATCCCATAGTCGAGATGGCCTCATATGCCTTGTCAGTCCCTCAAAAATTGCTCTCCTCTGCAGAAAGTATCCATATTCATTTACTACATATTTAAGCAGATATAGGAAAAACCGAGACAATTTTTTAATTTTGAACAAGGTATCATTTTATTAAAACCCATATTAAAATTTAAATGAAATGAAATGTACCTAAAATTCAAAGAATTTGAGTTTTATATCAACAATAAAAATAATTTGCAAAAATTGTAAATGAATCAACTCTTGACCAATATCTAACCTGCTTTGTTCTTGGACGAAACCCAAAAAGGATAATCCGCATGTCCTTACCTAGGAAATGATGGGAAACAAATCTACTTTAGCTATAAAATACATCATATGTACCATAAATAACAAATCCGAAGAATATGACATAAATAAACAGAACAATACAATTACTTCGAATATTCCAGTTAGCCAATGATATTCAAAAAATGATATAGCAAAAATGTCCTTTCTTATACTTGAAATTGTTAAAAACAGGATTTAACGGAATAGACGGATTAATTATAGCATTAACAATGAACTCCTAAATAGAGTTTACATATGCTAATAATAGTGTAGTCTATAACTAGACTCGACTATGAAGAACTAGAGAGGAACTCCGAAATGAACATTAACAAAGGTTTTAAAAATATGGGCTAGATATAGCAAGAACTGAAGATACTATAAAAATAATCTTAATACCCTCCCTTAATGGTCATTCTATGACCTACCCTGCAGACGATAATAAATGTCTTGTAGTAAAACATATTTAAGAACAACAAATACTTCAAAACATTTTGCTGCTGCTGAGACCCTCCCTGAATCTGCAGAATGTCAATGACCAAGTGTAGGCAGAGAAAAACCAAGAAGGTAAGTACCCTTCATCAAAATGATATGTTGGTGTGAGAGTAGAGCTTGTCACGGACTCTTCCACTAACCCTCCTAAACTTAGTGAAACCGCTGACCAGAAATCCTCACAGAAACATCCAACCTAATGTTGGATAACAGAACTGTGCTTCCTTGTAAACAGAAATACACTGAGAATAGCTGCGAACCCCTCCCAAATATTGCAAATAAGCTGAAAGACCCAAAACCGACTGCAAAGTTTCATGATATGAAGAGTACAAAATATTGCTTTTTGGAGAACTACAGTAAAAACCCTGAAATAATATCCCAGACAAACTTCGCATATTACAAAAACCAGAAGTGATTTGTGAGGAGAAAAACAACCAAAACCAAACAGAAGATTGAAGATACAGATAAGAGAAAACGGATCAGAGAATACGGAACTCGACTATTGAGGAAATATTGTAAAAACCATCTGAATTTTTTTAGGGAAAAATGTTATAAAATCTTGTCTCAATATTTTTTGGATAAGATATTAAAACCCGAGTCAAAATGACAGATACCCACTGAAATCTGAATTTCCTGATTAGAGCTTCAGCCAAAAAAACATGGCTTAGCTGGCGGATATATTATCCAAACAACACTGAAATAAGGTGCGGGCCCAGAGAAAGACACGCTGACTAGTTTTCTAATGCCAACATTTTGAGGGAGGGAAGTGTTAATTTCTAGGAATGTTACTGCAAATGTAGAATCATAGCCATTGTTATTAACGATCTTCAAAATGCAGATTTGAGGACTCATAAATATGAGAGGAGGAGACATGTCTCATGAAGAGACATGCCTATGGTCAAACATCATTAGTTAACATATTAAAATATAATAGTAATATAAATAAACATATATGTAACTCACTTAAGCATATATGTAATATTAATATGTTAACCATATATGTAATATATTATTATATCATTATAAATAATAATATATAATGTATAATATATAATATATTATATTACATATAATATATATATATATATATATATATATAAGATATTTATCTTAAAGATTTTTTGCCATCAACAAGGTATCTTATGATAAAATAATCCGACAGAAGCTACAACCTTAACACTCCCTCTTAGCTACGGAGGATTTATAGAACACATTATGCTCTCAAGAATATGAAGAGTTATCATCTCAGTATGATATTCAATTCACTATGAGGCTAAATTTCTCACCTTTCATAACACACAATTGAAGCAATTTCCATAACTTTAAAACACCAACCTAAGTGTGGTCTATAGAAGTAACTATGTCATGGTGTCTGGCAAGATCCAGCACAAAGAACCATAACAAGGTGGTTATCATGGTGTCTGGCAAAATCCAGCCCAAAGAACCATGATAATAGGTCTACCATTTATAAGATAGCCACCTTACAATGGTTACCTTCTGTCTATTCGTTATCATGATTTCCAGCGCTCTGGGACAACAATTTAATGAAGTTTGTCATAATAATAGGTCTACCATTTATAAGATCGTCATCTTATAATGGTTACCTTCTGTTTATATATGTCAATGAAAGATCGTCACCTTTCATTACATATCATATGTGAAATAGTAACCACCGTGAACCAAGTCAAAGGATGGTACAAAGGCTTTCACCTCAATTCTATCTCATAGAGAAGAATACATTACAATAAATTTTACTTAGAACTTCTCCTGATAAAGAAGATATCATTTACAAAGGATTACACCTCAAAAGTCTCCCTCCGGACATCGATCCTAGGAAGTAAAGTCCTCTAGTTACTTTCTCAGAAGCTCTCTTCACCCAAGGATGCCTGTCGAACTCACTCTGAATATGATATCAATCTTTTGATTTTCTACTGATAAGTCAAAACTTCCTCAAGAGTAGGCCCATCAAAATCATACAGTCATACACATGTATTTCTAGACTCCCTCTGAGTATTAATCTTCTAAGCTCCCGCATTGCCTTAGAAGAAGTGTCATACTCCCTCTTAATGTAGAAGAATCTCATAATCTCGATCATCAAAGATGAGAGCCTCACTTTATCCATCCTGATCATCAAGGTCTTTGGTAGCATGTGTAATGTACCAACCTTCTTTTCCTGTAAGAATATCTTCAAACATAAAGGAAAAGATCAAGGAAAATAACCCTTACAGTATGTATAGAATTGCAAATAAAGAGAGAAAAATATAGTACTCAAAGACAACAAATACTTATCTATCCATCTTCTCTTTAAAGGGTTCAAGAGGGAATAGAACATTGTTTATCATTTCGCCTCAACAATGTGAAGTTCCCACTCAATTAAGAGACTAGTTGATTTGACTACTTCTTTCTTCTTTGAGTATATGTCTTCATTCAAGCTCTAGTTTCTTCCTTCATAATAGAGAGACCTATAGATGATTCAAATTCATCGTCCTCTCATCAAAACTATAGAGGCGTGGGAAGATTTTGATACGAACATTCAAGCTTAATTTCTTAGTTCAACAATGGTATTGGTCCAACAATTTGTCCTCAACATCTTCGACTCATATTCTCTTTATTCCACTTATGTGGTGGCATTTAATATTCAGCACACTTTTTTGTGCAAATTAGATTGATTACAATTTGGGCACCACTACCATGTGAATAGGGCTCCCCTTGATGATATATATATACGTGGCTCCATATTATTATTTCAATTAAATACCGTTAGTCTTGTATAGTATATGATGTCTAACTTTATCTCAATTAGTACTCTCTAATCTAGCTAAGATATTTCAATACCACTAGTATTGGCTATTTGATCAATTAGTTTCCAAATAGTTGTGGTCCGATTCCTTTGCCAATAGTATCATCGACTAGCCATAGAAGCCGAATCTTTTCTTACTCTTATATGTCATTCTTATATGATTAATAATTACATACTATATTTAGTATGAAAAATAATTAATTCACAACATTGAAATAATATAAAACATATCAAATATAACATGAACTAATTGATTCATAACATTATAATAACACATAAAATATATCATACCTGCAAGTCCAGTCCATTTTTACCTTTGCTAGCAACAAGACTCATTGGCAATCTTTCCTTCATTTCTAACTCATATTTCTTTCGTTGTAATGCTTTCAAATCCACATGGGATGGGGCGGCTTGGTTTGCTCATTTAGGGTAAACGTGGAAGGTAAACACTTCTCCCTTCCAAACCATAATTTTTCTTGTATCTCCTACATCATCCACGGTCTTCTATTTCCTCCAATCACATGGCAACTTACCTTGTGATTTGATTTCCTTTTTTTATACTTCTTCCTTTTATGCCCCCTTTCATCTTAATATTGGATCTTTAATCATTGTGTCAATACAGTTATATCCTTCACTTAATAGGCAAGTGGATCTCTACCCTATCAGACTTTGTTGTAACTTTTCACACTAAGGTTGTGACTTTTCAATGCTAAGTCAACATATTTATTTAATTTTATCACCCAATATCATTTGCTGATGTCGACAATGCATCCAAATCCCAAATATGTTTTTAGATGGTACATTGTTTGCAAAAGGTACATACAATGAGTAATCAATGAAATATTGTGCCTTGCACAATGAGAGTGCAGCTTTTCTTCATCTCCATTTTTCTGCAGGACGCGTGAAGATGAGATATTAATTGTAACTAGTCATTTAAATGTAAACAATGAGTATTAAAAATGTAAGAATTTCTTTGACATAGCCACTATTCTCTTGCCCTCCAGTTTGACTAGTGCTTCTGGTGGCGTGATTGACACTAGTGTTATGCTGCAGCGGCACCAAGCGATTGATAGGATTTCCACAACTACATATATCTAATATGACATAAATAATGATCCCCCTTTCCAAAATGTTTCAGTGTGCTGAAACCATTAATGTTTACATAATGTGGATACTCTTCTACCATTGATATACTTAAAGACATCCATCTATATGTTTATTCACTTTTATTTTCTCTGAGTACATATTTATATCGTCAGCGATTTATATGCATCCAAGTGTTTTCAATGTTCATGTCTTTTATACGCTATGTGTATTTTATGCACTGTAATCTCTCTATGTAAACTATAATCACCTTGATGGCCTTCCTCTTCAATATTTGCAACTCCACTCGATTAGAGACAAGGAAATTGTTGCTCTGAATTGAAATCTTGTTCTTCGGATAAGAGCTAGTCTGGTATGGTCCTTCTATAATTTGTGATTCATGCTTCCCAATATAAGCGATGTTCCTCATCTGAGGTCTTCCACAAAATTATCAGGAATAGCTAATCATCATTCTGCAATATTCCTCTTATTTATTGTTTTCTCACAATGATTCTCCTCCTCTTTTGGTATCGTGATACTCTTCCTAGATGTTACAAAGGCCAAAGTACAATATTTTATTGGTTACATTATAGTTCCAAAAAAATTATCGCTATTTTGTCATTTCTGATGAATTATACGGCTGATGGTGTAATCACCTATCCATATTACAAGTTCTCTATGTCAAATAGATTGATTGCTTCTAATGAGAAATAATCCAAGCACTCAATATTAATGTATGTATCATCCTCCAAATATAAGACGATAGATATCGTCTAAATGTTTTTTTTGTTTTTTTTAATACAATTTTGTCTTGTCCTCCTTTAGTCAACGTTCCCAATATTAGAATGCCTTCTTCTGGGCTATTTTCGTGACTGAGATGCATGTGTGTATTTATGATTATGATTCCTTTGCTTTTAATCATTCATTGTCGGTGATTTTATGATTCCAACTGAGCACCCAATGTGACATAGTTCTTTAGACTAATTGCTTCGCCTGTTCGATGGATGTCAAATATATTTATAATCTAGTGCTCATAATCTCTGTGACGTTGTCTTTATTGTGTTCCTCCATTCTATATTCGCTACAAGATATACTGTGCGCTATAAAATTGTCATGATTTGTTTCAATCATAGTTTAAAAAAGCGGCGAAATATCGCCAATCTCGCGATATTTTGTGTAGCAAATGCCTTGCCAAATATAACGTGACAGAAACCGGTAATGAGAAATTACAAAAAATCGCGTTATTTATTTCGGGATATATCACGTTAAAAGCCAAAAAAATCGCAAAAGATAACGTTGAAAAGTCAAGGCATGATATTTTAGGTTTAATATCGTGTTATAAGTTTCCAACTCTCATTTGTTTCATTCCAAACCTAATCGATCATTTGTCTGAGTTTGTTTGGTCTCCACAGCATTGTTATTTGTTTGGATCCTCATTTGTCTGCGCATGATAGTGGTAGAGGCTCGGCGGTTGACTTTCATTTGTTTGGACTTAGCATCCGATGACAGCTAATAGAGGTGTTTATTGGCATTTGAGAAGCATTACACCGATTTTACTGTTTCTTGCATCGATTTGGACTATTTTTAACTTTTTTGGTAGCACTTCCCAAGTATGTATTATTTTACTATTTTGTAAATTGTTTTTAAATTTTAATATATTTTGTTGATAAGTTTTGTTTAACATTTAATTTATTTTATAAAAGTAAAGTCAAAATATAATATATTTTGGTAAATAATTAAAAACTAAAAATACATAATAGATTGTTTTAATTTTTAAATTTCCTATGAATTTCACTATATTTTATTAATTTTTAACATATTTATAATGCATTTTAATAGATTTTAATAGATTTATAATAGATTTTAAGAAATTTTATTTTTCAATAGGTGTTGATAAATTTATAACAGTATTTTAATAAATTTATAGAATATTAAATTTGATTTATTGTAAATTTAGAAGCTTTCTAATTATAATTGGTTATTTTTTGTGCTACATTCTTAAAGTTTGCCTATTTCTTCACAAGATGGCTGCTGGCAAAGAGGACTCTTTATGGAAATATGGGATCCGAGGAGCAAACAGAGGACAAGTCAAATGTATCTTTTGCCAGAAGCATATGACTTAAGGTGTAAGCCAATTAAAATACCATCTTGCAAAGATTCCTAATAATATTTCACCATGTGATAGATGTCTGGAGGAGGCTTCAAGAGAGGCTTTGACAAACCTTCAAGAATTTGCGCAAAATAAGGCAGCAAAAAAGAGGACATTCGAGGCCATGGCAACCTCAATGGGGACTTTTAGTTCTACAAGATCACAAACAAGTGGAGAGGCTTGATATTGAAACTTGAACCTAATATGGATCCCTAATTGATATTAAAACTTGAACTTAAGATGTATTCAGAAGTTTTAGTTTCATGGAATTTGACTTCTATATGCATTGAACGTATTTATAATCAAATGTCGAACTGTTTCTTGGTATATGATTCTATCACTATGTTAATTTACTAAGTTTTAGTTGCTATAGATTATTGTTTAACTCAAAACTTTGATTGATATATGGTGGCTATCTCAAATCATTATATGTTCTACAAATTTGGTCTGTGTATATGAGTTTTTAAGAAATTGTATATTTTGAAATTTCAAATGTTCGATAAAAGTGCCGATTTTTGCGCCGAGTTTTTGCCGATTCTGATATTTTCAAAAAAATTGGTCTAGACGAGATATTGCCGAAACCGAATTTTTAAACTATGGTTTCAATAATAAATTGCTTCCTTTTTTTATTTTTTCCAATAATTTTTGCTTCTACACTGGTTAATATCAACCTTCATATATATAGAAATCTTTGATTGTTCTGTTACATTTGCACCCTGGCTCTGATACCATATTAATTTCTAGGATCGTTACTGCAAATGTAGAATCATAGCCATTGTTATTGATGATCTTCCAAATGCAGATTTGAGGACTCATAAATATGAGAGGAGGAGACATGTCTCATGTCTCTATAGTTAAACATCACTAGTTAACATATTAATATAATGGTAATAAATAACCATGTATGTAACTCATCTTAAGCATATATGTAATATTAATATGTTAACCATATATGTAATATATTATTATATTATTATATAATAATATATAATATATTATTATATATAATAAAATATTGTATAATATATAATATATATATATATATATATATAAGATATTTATCTTAAAGATGATTTACCATCAACAAGGCATCTCATGATAAGATCAATCCGACAGAAGCTACAACCTTAACAGAAATAATGATGTTTTGTTAAGAAACCCCCCCAAAAAAATCACACCAAAATGGTCTTTGCCGACGAGGTCTGTTGAAAATGCCAAAATTGGAGAAGCGGACAATCAAATTTCGAAAAAGGCTCAAATGAAAATCGTGTGGGTGGCAGAAAAAAAAAGTTGACATGGCTAGTGGAAGAAACCAAACTTTTGGTTGTATCTGTGGATGTACACTTAAAAAAAGAACACTGCTGGGTCAAGACAGACTAAGGGCCCTGAAAATAAAAGACGAAAGCAGGAAAAACAGAATAGTGCTGCATTTTGGTATTCAAACTGCAATGCAGTCAAATTTTGTCAAAGATGTGCAAAAGGACAAACCTTGTCAAATTTCCAATCAGACTGCAAAATAAAAAAGATAAATATCGAATTTCTTCCAAAAAAATATTGCCCCAAAAACCTAACTAGGAAGCATAGAAAAACACTACAAAGCTTTTAAAAACTCTTGAAACTTCTCGAAAAAACTTTTTAGAAGGAAAAAAAATTCAAAAATTATAAGCTTCCAAAATCTTAAGCCCTCCAATAAGGGAGTTAGGCTCAGACTCACTCTGATACCATGAGATTGGATAAACAGGATTGAACGGAATAAACATATCAATTATTGCATTAATAATGAACTCTTAAATAGTGTTTACAAACGCTAATAATAGCGTAGTTTAAAAATAAACTCAACTGTGAAAAACAGAAAGAAAGCCTAAATGACCATTAACTAAGGTTCTAGAAAAAGGGGCTAAATATAGCAAGAACTGAAGATACTAAAGATAATCTAATAATATTTGATAAAATAGTTAAATAGTACAGTCTGTGCAAATGTACACCCTCAATTTATTCAATTTTATAAATCTCATTAACTAAGGTTCTAGAAAAAGGGGCTAAATATAGCAAGAACTGAAGATACTAAAGATAATCTAATAATATTTGATAAAATAGTTAAATAGTACAGTCTGTGCAAATGTACACCCTCAATTTATTCAATTTTATAAATGTCATTAGAATAGGATATCCCAATAGATACTTACCAGGTTAGTGAAACGTTTAGTTATAGGATATCCCACTAGATACTTACAAGCTTAGTAAAACTTTCAGTTATTAATAGTAATAAAGAAACATCATCTGAGGAAAAATTCATATATGAAATTGGAAACTACATGGTGACTACAGAACCAAGGTCAGTATATTTATTCAGATTGAGGTAATTTTATACCAAACTATGTTTTCTACTTCTTGATATGTTTATTTGTTTTCAGAATAAAACAAAATATTGACAACGTAAGTTGAAACCACTCTTCCAGTTATTATTAAAAGAACATTTTTATCAAGAATAAGAGGTTTATTTGTTGGTGTGAGAAATGTAAATCACCCAATTAGGTTTTTTACTAAGACCTATTAAAACTAGCATACTTAAGCTTACTTTGGTCATGTCCTTCGTTGTATCTTATATCATAATATTAAGACACGTTATGATCTAAATTAATCATATCATAGGTCTTCATTAATCAAAACCTTGCACTTGTCTCTCCAAATGCCAAAATCAAAGTCTCGGATGATTTTTTTGTTAGCCTTGAAAATTTGCAAAAATTCCATACAACAGATGGTTTCCTACATGTTCTTTGCAAAATCCAGCCATCAAAATCATTCTGACAGCAATTTTTTCCACAATACAATGAAATTTCTCTTTTGGAGCAAAGTTATTTCACAGTTGTTTCCTAGTGTGCAACTAACATCACCATCGTAACTCTAACGCGTCAAAGCTTTACAACTCTCTCTCTGAGATGGCTCAGGGTTCTGGCTGGCCCTATCGGTTACCCTTTGGTTCGGTGGTTCTTTACAGCTGTTCAGAGCCCTCAGCAGTTTTTCGTTTGGGAGGGTTCTCTCTTTCTTACAGTTCAATCTCTCTTCTTCTGTTTGTGTTGTTTGTTTTGTTTCTTCTTGGACACCGTTTGGTGTCCTTGCTGCAGGCTGGGCCACTTCTTGTTGTATTTGGCAGCCCCTTTGACCCTTTCTGGTCTTTCATTGGAATTTAATAAATCCATCTTATCTCCAAATGACAACATCAAAGTCTAAAAACTTGGGAAGATTTTTTTGTGGGTCTTGAAAATTTGCAAAAATTCAAAACAACATACAGTTTCCTATATGTCATCTGCAAAATCCAATTGACACAGTCAATCTGGCAGAAATTTTTACCCCACCAAAACACAATTTCAGTTTCGCACAAATGTATTTCACACTTGTTTTTAATTATTACTAATGAGTGATACCACTAGTTTTCTGAACAAAACAATGGTCTTAGGTTGAAGCAACATTTTTAAGACTATCGCCATCTGTCAGCTGCCTAGATTGTGAAATAGACCTCCACAATTCCCAACAATTTTCCATTGAAATCCTTTTGTTTGAGTGATCCAATATTTTTGTTCAATTTTCTTTTTGATTCCAGCAATAAATTTCAAATAAGCAAAGTTTTTCTGATGTATATTTGCTCAATAAAATATCCATCAATCACAATAAAAAATTATTTAAATACAATTACTTAATTAACAAAAACCTAGTTATAAATTTTCACTGAAGCTGCTCTTTGAGGTGACAGCACCAATGAGTGGAGCTGGAAAAAAAAACTCTGTTTGCAGAAATCCCCCTTTACACATTTATTTGTGGTTATAGAAGAAAACCATCACTAATCCAGTACCCTCCATTTGATTTCCTTTCTAGTAAAATTTTCTGACTAAAAAGTTTGGCATGTGGCAGCTAGAAGTATCAAGAACTCTGAATGCTGCAACCTCCCATTTTTAAACCTTCAAACACCATTTACCCAAGCTGTCATAAGAACACATAAATTTTATAGATTTATAGCAGGCTCCTTGGGTGAATGCTTTAAACTTGACAGCTGGAAATATGGTGGTCTCACCTTGAGCATTGTTGTCGAACCACTTCTCTACATAACATCCTCACCAAACAGTTACAAATCCTTAAAGAAAAATTTTGTTAATTAAATCTGAGTGACTCCTTTCAACATGGACATAAACAATAATTTTACCTTCTCCAATCTGGCACATCAACCTTATCGCTTCCACAAAGAAATTGCAAATCAATTATTGCTCTTTTATTGGTATTGCCAACCACCACCAGTGTACACCCTCTCAAATTAATCATATAATTTAATCTCTAAATTACATAGTTATATCGGCTTGAGGGACGGAGGGGACGGGGGACAAGTTTCCAGGATGGGGGGACAAAGGGGCCTCGATTTGGGGACAGCAGGGGGACGGCGATGGGGGACAGGAGGGGGGGGACAGGGGTTATATAGTATATACTATACTAAAGATACTTAAAATGCTAATTATGAAAAGATGTATAACAATATAAGACATAAATATGAAGTATAACATCATCAAGACCACTATTGCTAGTTTAGTTTTACATTGCATTGAACATTGAACAATGAAAGAGATTAAGTTCAAACTTCTAACTTCTATCAAATAACTTAAATTAAATAAGTTATCTTCACTCAAATAATCACCCTTCTATGAGCTCTTCACTCTTCTTGCTGCTGTTGCAAAAATTTGAAAACCATGGAATGAATAGAAATGAGAAAACAGAGAGATTTAATGGGATTTCAACTTCTAGATGGGGCCCACATACCCTAGGATTAGCAAACATTAAAAAATATTATAAACAAAACCTTTTAATTTTATTTTTTATTTGCACTTTTTCATGTCAAAAAGAGGGGGACAGTCGGTTGTCCCCAGCTGGGTTGAGGGGCGTGTCCCCGTCCCCCACGTCCCCATCTGGAATGTGGGAACACCCCTCTCCCTGCGGTGATTTGGTGGCACCACTAGGGACACAGGGACGCTGTCCCCCCATCGTGGGTGCGTCCCCATCGTGGGTGCGGACCCCAAAAATGACGGGTCACATCCCCATGTTACTATGCTGAATTATCTTGTAATAACTGCAATAACTGTAATAACTTGTAAGAACCCCTACATTTCATTGTAAACCCAATTTTGACCTCTAAGTAGAGCCGATTATAAGAAACTAAAGATGTGTTCTCCAATTCTCAAAGATCTAGAAAAGGTTTTCATCCTCTGGGATAATTGCTAAATCAAAGTTCCGCACAAAGTTTTTTGAGAATTTGGAATGATATAATAAAATGAAGTTTTCAATTATTTTATATTTATGCTTTTTCAGCCAACCCTAAAAAGAAAACTTTAATTTATTTACTTTATCATCTTTTACCTTTTTAATTATTGATTCCCTTATGTGAAATTAATTTTTATTTTACTTGAATCTTCACCAGTTTTCACATTGTGATTTTGTTTGCTTTATATTAAGTGTTATTTTCCCAACGCTAACCTAAGGTGCTTTCTGGACTCCGCATATTTTGCCAACGAATCTTCTCTTTAGCCTAAGAGAATAATGATAGGCATCGAGTTCTCTAATATGACTCAGTTTGAAATGTGACATTTAACACTGCCTTAGTTATACTCCTAGCAGGACAATGCATTTCTCAATCCTGACACCTTATAGACTGTTTAACCAAAGCCTAATGCCAATGTCCTTGGGAAGACCAACTGACCTCTCACAAATAATGGTGATGCCTCAACTATTCAATTGTTTGCCAATACCATTCCAAAACCCTTCACAAACTCTATCAGCTGTCAACTAGAATATCATTGAACATCATTAACGAGCCATTAGTCCAACCTCAAAAACTCTAAAAACCAACACACTACACCTAGCCATCGGTCCAATTAGCAAACAGGGGCCTAATTGGGGCCTATTTTGTGCTTTGGTTGCATATAGGAGTCGTTCTACAAAAATCGCTATAGCTTGAACCTATGGATTGAAATTTCGCTAACAAATAGGGATTAAAAAACTGGTTTTGAGAACTTTTCCAACGGTGCTTGTATAGACTTCACTATTGACAAATTTTATTGCCAATTGAAGTCCTATCACACTATTTGCATTTGCGCTTATATCTCTTTCTCATTATCTATGTTTTACACTACCCTTGCAAAGTTAAAAACGGTTTTGATGAGCTCCTCATAGCCATCAATGCACTTTTCCAAAATTTTCCCTGGAATTTTTTATTCCAATTGTCGTATGTTTGCATTTGGCAGATTATTCAAACATTTTGACACCTAAAAAAATTATATTTTGCAAAGATGACTTAATTTCAATTGTGATTCATCTGAATTGATATTATCAATTCTGAATTATTAGCTATAAGACTATCTTGGGATCAATTCATCCTTTTTTGATAATCCTAAATCAGGGTAGTTATGAGCCTAACAGAAATGACATCCTAACACCTCTCTAAGTGTCTTAATTTTCTAGTCAAATTATAATATTGATCATGCTGCCAAATCAATTTGCTCTAGTGTCTATCATCACACTCAGTTATATATCAGACCTTGATGATCCATATACAATTTGGACCAAGATTTTGAATATTTTTTAAGGCCCACAAATCTATCCATTCCCAAATGATCTTGATATACATTGCATCTTTCCCCATTATTATGTAGATGTTATATTTTTTGATGATAATACTTTAGAGAAGCTACAATATATTTCAGGTCTCACATATTTCGATGGTAAAAATGCATCACCTCTTGCTCTTTCTTCTCCTCCCATCAAGATCACATTTCCATCTTCTATTTTTCCTGATGAGATTAGTATAGCTACATCCATAGCCCCTATTGGGTCACTGTAGTAAGACATTCAACATCTTCCAAATATAGCTACATGATTCCCATCCATTGACCCAAGGACACAAACATGTCCCTGACCCTTTTAAACGTGTCCATATTTTCAAGACGTGTCAAGGGTAGGAGGACATCCCTTGGCCATCCCAAAAATTTGAAAAATTGTTGCACACATCCTGGAAACTCGGCGAAGATAGCGACTTTCAAAGGAGATATCCCCCATCCCTAGGATGACTGGAGACGCAAAAAACTTCCCCTAATCGTGTCGAGGAAAGTCAATCCTCTCCCTTTCCTAATGCAAATGTTCCCTAACCATCCCATGCAACCCCCCCACCGGAAAAAAAAAAATCCACAACTGTAATATCCCTTGTCATATCAAGTTTGTAATATCAGAACAATGTTCTTACAATTGCAATTGCAAGAGACTTTTTCATATTAAAACCCTTATTCTTAATAGTTATTTTGATACTATTCACAATTAGATGGTAAACAATGTAAATCTTGACTTGTAGGTCTGATATGTGTATGGAATATAACTATAAGAAACTATTGATATATAGTATAGATCCCAAATATATTGCTATATATTACAATTGCAATGGTTTTAAGGTGAATATGTTGGTAAATTATCCTATCCCTATGGGCCTTGTAATCTGCAGTATGGAGGGTATTTTTTGATACCAATATATTGATAACAAAACAGTTGCTCAATGTAAATGATGCCTTACGATATGAGAGCAATATTCAGATTTACAGTATGTAATCTTTATTGATATGCTGACTGATTTTATGTTAATATAATGGGCTGTTATTTTGTATCGTACTTCTGAATGCCTATTTCATATAGTGATTTAAATCTGCTATTATGGATTTTGCCAGCAAAAATCTAAACACAGCCGATGGGATTACTTAGTGTCTGAAAGGTTGCGTGACGGTTGAGTCACCCCTTCGGGATATATATGTACATCCTCTGAATTGAACTATGAATCATCATTGTATTTGTGATTGTATACTCTGCTTATATGAATAAAGTGCTATCTTGTTTGGTGTCATATTCTAGTCTCTTAATGCAATAACTATCCATTTACCCTATACGGTAAACATTTGGTGTCGTTGCCTGTTGAACCTAGTACCAAAGATGTGTTCCAAAGATTAATGCTGAACTTGCTCAATAAAGATTGAAATAAAATAAAAGGATGATGTGTCAAAGGCAACAAGCACCGAGGTTGTGCCAAAGGCACTGACCGACGGAGTGCATTTGCCTAACAAACTGAGAAGTACCAAGGACTTACTCAAGGAGACGCGGCAAAGATTAAATTTGGTGGAAGTGACGACAGAGGAGTTTTGAAACTTGTATACGCCAAGGGTAGAGGATCCAGACGGAAGAGAAGGAACCAACACGGCTCAAGGTGTCAAATTAGCATGAGCGTGAGATGAGCTCTTCATCCCTAATACACCAGACAAATGGATATAACTCGATAATTGAACAACCTCGCTTCTAGAAGAACTCCATACCACAGAGTAACACGGTTGTTTGGAGTAGCGCGATTGTGCAGAACAATGCAGGTGCACAACAAGCACAAAAGTCAACCAAGCAGAAGATAACGATGGTAGGACCGAAGGAGAAACTGCCTAAATTTAATGGTAACGGGACAGCCAATCTAGTTCGACACTGTAAAACGTGTGAAACGATATGGACTGCGAATGGTGTAACGGACGAAGATGACTGGATCTAACAATTTCTAGCTACCCTACGAGGTGCAGCAATCAATTGGTTTTTACACATCAACTAGAAGAAGCTAGCCACATAGGTGGACATCAAGAAAGAATTTACAGCAAAATTCTGAATACTCGGAGATGACAATGAGATCGTAGAGGAAATTTACAGTACAAAGCAAGGGAAGAATGAAACAGTACGCGTATACGTGGGGAGACTGAAGGAGTTAGTAGGAAAGATGGAAAGCCTAACAACCAAAGGGTTGAAGAAACGACAATTTGTCAAAGGGCTACGACCAACACTGCGGAAAAAGATAAAAATAGTCCATCCAGCATTGTACATTGATGCATATAAACATGCAATGGACTTAAAGAGCGAACACAAAACTGGGAAAAAGAAGAAAGACAAATCTTTGGATTCGAAAGACATCCTTCAAAAGCAACGATGAGGAATCGAATAAAAAGGCTCAGGCATTACAAAAAGATATGCTCTGTATGATTAAAGAATTTAAAAACATGAAAAAGAACCTTGGCCAAAACAGAGAAGGGGAACTATAGTGTACGGACTGCAACGAGGAGGACCATACAAAGGGCTCTTGCCCCAAGAACCAATTTTGTGATATCTGTTAGCTTGTAGGACATTCCACCAAAGAATGCTAGTTCAATATGAAAACAAAAGGTCACCAGCAAGTGCTATTGACACAAGAAGTGTCCACCTCGGGAACAACGGGAACAAATACAAACAATGACAGGGCAACTTCAGGAGAGTATCGAAACAACAACAAACACGGAAGAGGCGGCAACAACAATAACAGGGGTCATAGCCAGATACAATACGATCCAACCAGACGGCCAGTGATACAATATCGTACGTGCAACCTCTGGGCCACTTTGCCAAAGATTGTACTACTAAGGGAGCACCACAACTATTGTGCAGATGGTGTGGTCGTGGAGACCACAATGACTCAAAATGGCCTAAGCCTAGGGTGAACCTGCTAACTATAGAAAGATGTGAGGAAGAAACATTAGCAATCACTCATGCACAAGTGAAAAAGGCAACATACCCAGATCCGGAAGACGAAAAGAAAAGAATGCAACAGGCAAAAGCAGAAATAGGAAAAGAGATGGAAGCCAAAAGAACACAAACGAAGGACATTGTCAGCAACTCAAGAAGGAACCAGGCAGAACAAAACATTATATGGCAAGTAATGCAAGTTGAGGGTTCCTATGAAATTAAACAACCTTCTTGCAATGCCTCAATGACGGACAGCAATCTTAAACATAACACCATCCCAAAAGGTGGTGGACAAGCCAAGGAAGAACACCCATAGTGGAAGCGCAACTACCACAATAGACCCAATGCTACTGGCGTTAAACACAGGAAGGCACCCTGTAGTAGTTGAGATGGGTATTCTCGAAACCATCCTAACAGACACCATCGTAGATGGAGGGTCGGGAGTAAATGTATTGCCTAAGGAAACGTGGAAGAAGTTTGGACAACCAACCCTGTGGCCGCCTACAATCCAACTGCTTAGCGTCGATCAACACAGAATCAAACCCCTCAGAACTCTAATGTCGCAAATCGTCAAAATCGAGACACAACCCTTCTTACTCAACTTTGTGGTCATTCCACTGAAAGGAAAGGTTACGATGCCATCCTCAGAAGAGGATGGTTGGTACAAGCAAAAGCAAAACATAACTGGAAGAGGAACACCCTTTCGATGGAAAGAGGGGACCGCACGTTCAAAATTTACCTACACACCTAGATGGTGGGAGAAGATGTGGGGTCATCAGACTCCGAAGGCGAAGGAGATGACTAAGGAAAGAAAAGGATGGAACCCAATGAAGAAGGAATCCTAAAACTAGGAGGATCCGATGATGACAACTTTGACTTCGTGAATGGCCTACTCCATTGGCGAATGGAGGACTATGAACTCTTTCCAAGTTATCACATGTTAGGGGCGAAAGAAGGAAGTAAGGGAGATGAAAAGAATGAATTAATGACCGAATACAAAGAAGTCAAGGAAGGGGAGGCATCGATAGACGAAACACATGCGTATACATTCAGCAATGAAAAGCCTATTAAATATGAAGAACCTACGGTGAAGACTGTGAACTTAGGAGATGAGGCCAACCCTAAGAACATTTTTGTGGGAGATAACTGGAATCCAGTACAAAAAGTGGCAGCATTTAAGATATTCATGGAGTATAAGGATGTTTTCGCGTGGACATACAAAGATCTGGAGAGGGGGTACTACCAGAATTGTGTGTCCATTGCATTCCACTAATACAAGGAGCAATACCTGTACGAAAGCAACCATACCCATTGAATAAAAACTATGTTGCATGGGTCACAGAGGAGATTAACCGAATGCTTGATGCAGGCATTATCTTTCAAGTACAAACAAGTGAGTGGGTATCTTCAATTGTAATATCTTTGAAAAAAGATACCACTCAAATAAGGATATGCGTGGATTTTCGCTGTCTGAACACAATAACAATTAAGGATCCATTCCCAATACCATCTAATGACAGTATTTTGGAGGAAGTCGTCGAGCACGAAATACATTCATTCATGTATGGGTTTTCTCGCTACAATCAAATATCCATCGTCGAGGAAGATAAGGGCAAAACAACTTTTGTGGTGGAAGATGGAGTTTATGCCTACAACTAAATGTCATTCGGTCTGTGCAATGCCCTGGCAATGTTTCAAAGAATCATCCTCCACATCTTCGTCAAGATGTTAATAGGAAACTTCAAAGATTTCTTGGACGATTGGTTAGTTTTCAGCGCGGAGGACCACACTCAAGGAGTGTATGGAAAGATGCAGATGAGCACGACTAGCACTAAACCCTAAGAAGTGCAGATTTATGGTGCCTCAAGGAAAACTGTTGGGAAACATCATGTGCAAGGCAGGCTTGAAGACAGATCCGGATAAGATCTGAGTGATTCTGGAAATGCCACCTTTGACAGATGTGACTAAAGTAAAATCATTCCTAGGACACATAGGGTACTACCAGAGGTTTATTAAAAACTTCACCAAAATATCTTACCCTCTCAACAAACTAACTTGCATAGGAGAAACCTACAAATGGGAAACATAATAGGATGAAGCCTTTCAGGGGTTGAAAACACGACTAGCCAAAGCACCTATTTTGGCTTACCCCAACTAGGACAAGGAGTTCCACGTACATGTTGATGTGTCAAATTTCGCAATCGGAGCAACACTAGCATAGACAAGTGATCATGGATTAGACCACCCAGTGTACTTTGCAAGTAGACTCTTGTCGAAAGCAGAAAGAACTACAACACAACTGAGAGGGAAGCTCTCGAAATGGTATATGTTGTGCAAAAGTTTAGGCACTACTTACTAGCAACTTCATTTGTGTTTTATGTAGACCATCAGGCTTTGTTATATTTGGTGAATAAACCAATCATTCAGGGACGGATAAGTAGATGGTTGCTTCTACTGGAATTCACATTTAAGATTGTACTACAGCCCGGGAGAAGCCATGTGAGCACAAACCACCTCTTTAGAATCAAGTCAAGGGAACCACCTGAGGGAGTCAATGATGACTTTCCCGATGCACGGTTGTTTCAGATCGTCGTACTACCGTCGTGGTATGCAAGTATCGGAGAGTATCTTTCAACAGGTCAATTCCCTAGGGAAATGCAACCAAATGAAAGACAAAAACTCATCTTGAGAAGTCAAACATTTCAATTGATCAACAGACTCCTATACAAGATGGGCCCTAACCAAATCCTTCGGTAATGTGTTCTTGAGGAGGAAATACCGAGAGTATTGAGGGAAGCACATAAAGGGCCCGTAGGCAGACATATGGGGTCGGACACAACTGTACGCAAGATACTTCTCATAGGATTGTGGTGGCTTACCATGCACAACGATGCCAGAGAGTGGGTCGTATGCGACACATGCTAGAGAGCCGAAAAACCATTGAAAAGGGATTTTATGCCCTTAAACCCCTCACATAGAGAAAAACTATTCGAACGGTGAGGACTGGACTTTGTTGGACCCTTGAAGGTAAGCAAAGCCCACAGATTCCGATACATCATTGTAGCAATGGAATACCTCACAAAGTGGGTAGAGACACAGGCCCTACTAGACAACTCTGCACTCAGTACGGTGAGATTCATCTATGAACAAATCATTACAAGGTACGGCATACCAATTCAACTAACAAGCGGTTGCAAAGGGCACTTTGTCAACCATATTATCAGAGTACTTACGACGGAATTTAAAATCTATTATTCACTTTCAAGCCCGTACTATCCAAAAGCAAATGGATAGGCAGAATCAACAATCAAAATCTTAGTTTAAGTGATCTATAAATCATGTGGCACTGAAGGTGAGGATTGGGAAGAGAGGTTGCCATCAGCATTATGGGCTTACCGTACCTCCTACAAGGTCACCATAGGACACACCCCATTTCAGTTAATGTATGGTCAAGAGGTTGTAGTACCAATAGAGTTTATGGTACCAAGCTTACAAATAGCAATTGAAAACAAGGTGGGAGACATGGAGAGTCTCAGGGAGAGGTTATATAACCTGAACAAGCTTGACGAACGA
This sequence comes from Cupressus sempervirens, assembly GCA_028749045.1. NCBI lineage: Eukaryota > Viridiplantae > Streptophyta > Pinopsida > Cupressales > Cupressaceae > Cupressus > Cupressus sempervirens. The sequence continues at coordinate 545,023,452 of CM053793.1, forward strand.
AGATTACAAGCACAATGGGCCACCAAGGTTTCAATGTCCAGACGCAAGGTTAGGCACGACAAGCACTTGAAGCTAAACAAATTCCAACCAAGCCAATTAGTATTGAAATATAATGGGTGAAATGAGATCAAACCTAGTAAGTTCAAAGTAAAGTGGGTTGGTACATACAAGTTTCGCAAAGTGGGCGATAATGAAGCAATAAAACTATGGTCAATGGACAAGAAGTAAGTGACCGACCTAGTAAATGGTTCAAAGTTAAAAATTTACTATCAAAGGAATGAGGGCTAGGGAAATGATGATATCCGGACAAATAATTTCAATCAATGTGAATAATTAATAATAATTGTAAGTAAATAATAATACTAAGAGTAAGTAAATAGTAATAAGTAAATAATAGTAAGTAAATAATAATAACAATAAACAGAGAAGACGGCTAACAAAATTGCACGCCATAATTCCAAGTGTCTACATTCATATAGTTGGAGTCCAATTGTGAAAGTGTGACAATAATGTACGGGGACTGGGTAGAAGAAAAAAGCATCACCGTACAACCTTGCTAACGCATGGCATCAATTTTATAAAAAAGTACCATACGGCCTTGCTAACGCATTGCAAGAAACACCACTAGAAGGGGATGGAGAATCACGGTACAGTCATTTAGATTGGTGTGTAAGGTCAACAAAAGATTTGTAGCGGGAATACCGTACGACCACAAGTTAAAGGAAAAGTAGAGGTTGTTTTTAAGCATCATACAACCCATGCAAAAGCCATACATGATGTATAACCGTGTAGTTTGATTAGTTAGCACACTTGTGCTAGCATGGAGAACTTCGACCTTTAATGGTAATTTCCTGGAGATCGAACAAAGTGTGGCCAGAGCACCAAGATCACCAAACGCAAGCAAGAGGGAGACCGAAAGAGCATACTATTTGGTAGGCTCTATGTGATGATGATACCGGTAGCATAAGGTACTAAGAGTAACGAGATTGACCTAAGGCATATGCAGACTAGGAGACAACAACCCAACATCGTACGGCCTTGAGGATTGCACCGTGGTGTATAACTTTAAAATACATGCAAGGTAGGGAGTCGTACGAACGGCAATAAAAACCTTGCCCAAACATAATTGTATTACCATACCAGCAATAAAGAGTAGTACGAAGGAGCGATAAGGAATTTCGGAGTTGAAGCAAAATGCCCTAACCGTTTCCTACAAACAAAAGGACAAAAAAGAAGACCGTTATGCAGTCGGTTGGGAAGAGAGCATGGAAGAAAAAGTTGGAAGAAGACTCGGGTTCCAGTAAGAGTATGAATCAAATGTGAAGACATTGCCTTCAAGCGTCCGAGTTGGAGGAGGCACAAGCAGTGGTTGCATCAACACAGCTCACACCACAAAATATTCCTTTCGAAGGCCTGAATGGAGTTGACTCCAAGAAATGGTGGCAAGTTACTCCCGAAGACCATTCGGTGAAGAGTAGCATTAGAAAGGCCCAAGTAGAATGGGCAATACAAAAGCCATTTTTTTGCATTTGTGATTACGAGGGCTTTCTGTGCATGATGGTAGACACCTATGACCGGTTCTCCAGAACCGACGTGTTTTCCTACCTAGGGTGAGACTTGGTCATCTCCTTCAGGGCACCAAACTTCACTCGAGTATTCGGCATACCCGACCATGAATAGGAAGGAAAATTGATGTCAAACCAAAGAAATTAAGTTGAGACATTAAGGCGTACCTAATAGAGCTTGTGTGCGGTAATCTGTCTCAGCCAAAAAAAGAAGCATTGATGGGCACTTCAAAAGACAGAGGACTGAAAAAGAATAACATTCAGGAAGGGCAATGGCACTGCCTCATGGACCTCATTAAGAGTAGGCTCACGGGATCGAGCCGCGCATCTAATATCTCCTTCCCGTAGGTGGCAATAATGAATGGGATCATGACTAGGAGGGTGTATGACTCGGTCGCATTACTAGCGGAATGCATGTATGAGTCCATAAGGATACAACATAGGACATTTTACATGCCCCATTACATTATTGGATTATTCCTTGATGCAACAGCACAGATGATTCCCCTTGACAGGTTGGAGGTCAAGCCTAGCCCATTTGCTCCAGGCGAGCCACCCATCATGCAATGTAAACATTTAGACACACCAAGCGGGTAGAAGGCCACAGTCAAGCAGAAGCAACCCAAGCAGCAATTGGACGCAAGCTCAGAACATGGGAATATAGATAGTCACCAACAGGAGACATCATCTGACGATAGTGAGACAAACGAAGAGGAAGAGGATATCGAGGATGATGAAGAGGTTGAAGTCTTTACCGTGACACTCCTGCCATTCCCACGATCTACCCTCTCAACTACATCTCATTTGGCCCATGTAGGTATGCATATTCCGAGTTTTGGACAATTTAGACAACCTGTAGTAATGACTCCTGTCACAGTAACAGTAGCTCCGCCAATACCTACAGAGATCCTAGCCATTCCAGAGGCAGTGGCTACATTACAGACAGTCTCCCCCATCACCACATACAGTCGTACTAGACGAGGTGATGGAGTTGCCAGCACAAGAGGTACCTGAGAGTTCGATGGTACCTCAAGTTCGACTGGAGGTAGTTGGTTCAGATGTTGTGGTCACTGTAGATACTGCATTATTAGCTACCAATGAGGGTACGACTACAATGCAAGACTTGAGTGCGCAAGACTTGAGTGAGTAGGACTTGAGTGTGTACTTGAGTCGAAGGTTGAGCATCAAACCAGTAGTGCCCACATCTAGTATTTTCTCGCCTACGAGAGAAGTATCCCAGGAGATGGATCCGATAGCCCTGGAGGAGAAGACTCACCCCACTGGTGCAAATGAGCTACCACCTCCACCTCCAATGGGCAGTACTGCAAAGAGGATATTAGAGGCAGTAGAGAGCGATGGGCACACATGAGCACCCCATGTCAGGCTCGTTTACAGCCATAAGGGAGGATGTAGAGGCATACGTGGCTGACATGGTGACTCGAGGGCGCCAAGTAGTGTTTTCCGCGCAGCCACGTGCAGTGAAGATAGTGGGGCAAGAGTTGGAGCAGGTTCTATCCTTCGTGTGAGTTGGTTGCCAGGAGCCTTTGCAGTATGCTTCTAGGCACGAGGATGGCCTAGCACAGAGACTCCGGAGATGAGGCAGGAGTGGACTACTAGAGAGCCTATGATAGAGAGTCGGGTAGAGAACTTGATACAAGAGATAGTACAGTTATATCGAGATGCATATGATGCTCTATGAAAGAGTCAAGCAAATCGAGTAGCAGCTAAGAGGGCTCAGGAGGAGATAGCTACCAAATTAGTGGCCATAGAAGTCGTTTTGGCTACCCAGCAGTTAGCATGGGAGACAAAGCGAGCAGCACTGATTGCCAAGAGGGAATCAAAGAAGGCAACATTTGTATCTCAGTTGGAGGAAGCAAAGCAAGACAACAGTCGGCTACAGATGGAGTCAGATGCAAAAGAGGTGGAGCTCTGGAACATAGTAGAGATGATGACGAGAGCTTTAGAGATCCAGATGCAGGCTAAGACAAATGTGAACATCGAACCCAGCAGGTGCACGAGTTACGGGCATAGTCGAAGGCTACTACACCTGCAGCACCAGGGACACACACCCTTTTTCTTAGTCTTGTTTTGATGTACTTAGTTGTCTAGTTGTCTCTATTTTTTCGTCCAGAGGCAACTTTTCTTTTGGGGAGGATGATGTCGGCAAAAGTCTGAACACAACGGTCAGGATTAGTTAGCGTCTGAAAGGTTGCGTGATGGTTGAGTCATGCCTTCAGAATATATGTGTACATCGTCTGAATTGTACTATGAATCATCATTGTACTCGTGATTGTATACTCTGCTTATATGAATAAAGTGTTATCTTTGTTTGTGTCATTCTAGTCTCTTAATGAAATAACTATCCATTTATCCTATACGGTAAACAACCTCTTAAATTTCTTGCTTCACTGTACTTCTTTGTCAAGTCCCACTGTCCAAATGTAGCCAATAGAAGATGGGTAGTCTGTGTACAAAACCCTTTGGCACCATAAGGTGCAAGTGTGAAGCTACCTGAGTACACATAACCTCTATGTGGTCCGCCAACACCAAAGCCCAATCATATATGATACCATTCTAGAGTCAATTCATTAATGCTATATGAGCTATGTTGACGTCTGACATGCAACTAGCTCCTATCAGGTGGCTCCTTAAACATAGAGGATGCAATTCTACTCGCCCTACCAAAGAAAGAACTTCTTCATGCCTCTACCTTTATTTGCATTCTTCAGGCTATCCCACTCAACAAATGTCAAGTCATCTCTACACATTAGTTGTAGGAGGGTATCCTTAATTTCCCGTGATCTTTAGCACTTTCTTAATCTTTCTCCCATTTGCTCCTCGAGAGCCAAAAAAATCTTGTCAACTTCCGCACAAAAAAGAAAATAGTAATCTTGTTTTGTTGATAATCAAATATGGATTGGAGTTGGAACCTACTATACGAGCCAATCATCGCTCACAAGGGTATGTCAAAGTCTCTAATACAAAAAATGGGCATCTAGATAGCCCACTAAACTCGCGCACGCCTCAAGTTCTCTTTGATGGCATGGGCATGTGAGTTCTCTAGCCACTACTTCCTGCAATCAACACCAATAAAGCCCTCCCAAGTGATGGTATCTATCATCACCTCGTCCTTTGAAACCTAATTATGAACTTTTGGCCTTATTTCCCTTGTTTTTTTCATTGTCCATTCTTCCTGTAACTCGTACTCCAAAGGTAATATGGTAGTCCCTTTGTTCATGGAAGGTGATGCCATAATTGCAAATAATTGCCTTAACTGATTTCTCCAATTTGCCTTTCTTGTTCTTGCACCCATCAATTGTCGACTTTGTTTTTTGTTTTGTGCAATTAAATATGAGATAATAAAATTCAGTTAGGGTTGTACAATCTTGTGCAAATCCCAAGCCATGCGATCATTTTCCTTTAGTACATGTCGTCGAGTGATGTACTGACCTGGACAATTCCTAGCCTCTATTGTCTTTTCTTGTCATATTTTATTTTTTTCCTTCCTTCGGCAATACAATATTCATAGCCCAATTTCTCTTCATGGCATAGGTATATGTCACACACAATGCATACTATATTTTCCCTTCCATGCGCAACACCTTGTATTTCCTTGGACGGTTATGCTTCACCTAAGCTATCTTCTATGGTTTGGTTTGTCATACATTCCCCCTCTCTACTACCGTATGTTGTTCTACTCTATCTTACATTGTTCTTCGCCATTCTCGGCCTTCACTTTACTTTCACCTCCATGGCGTCCTATTTTCTCCTCATGTGCGGTTCACACTGCTTATCTTTACCATGGATCATCCTACAACATCATCCCCTTATGGCTATCATGTTCAATTTTTTTATTTCAATGTGTTTGCTTTGTCTTTGTACGACACATTTCTATTTCACCATAGGCTTAATCACTATAATCTCGTTGGCTATTTCGAATCACCATTTTCCCTATGGCATCACCATACAGTCTTCTTAACGTTGTTGTCCATCCCTTTCTCCACCTTAGGTTGTCTAATTAAAGTCTTGTGCTCTACCGTAGGTGTTTTTCTTTTATATGTCGAGAAATAGCGTACGTCATTGTGTGTTTCTTTTGTATCATACAATCCTTCTATCCCTCTTGGTCTGTATGGAATTTTTATGATGCTCACCATGTTTGTCTTTCTCCCTCGTCGTTGCACAATTTCTTTTTCCTAGCACTAGACAATCTCTTTGTGGGCCCCTACAATCTTTCTTCTCTTTTTTTTTTTAAAATTGTGTTGTACACTGGAGTTCAACCACCACACTATGTTTCCCTCTGTTGCCAAGTTGTTGCACAATGTCTTTGTTAAAGGTCTTCGCAATTACTTTGCCTTTATGGGACTTTCTGTACAATGGCTCACTGTAAAACATTAAAGTAACGATGTCTCATCATGCAATGAGAATGTTGTTTTGTATATCTTTTCTAATAATAATACATTTTACCTCTTATGGGGCATTTCTAGGAGAACTAGGTTGTTCCCCCTTCATTGTTCATGGTACAATTTCAACTTCAACCCATTCACCACACTTGAAATCTCTCACACATCCAACATCAACAGTTTCATTGCTTTGTTGTCGACCACTTCTTGAACTTTATACAGTCTAAGCCACCTTAGTTTAAACTTGTCTGGCTTTATCTCATTTCAGTCATCGTATTTCAAAACCAATTGTCTCGAGGTAAACCTCATCTGCTTCGGGTGCTTATCATGCTACAACTTCCAACGTTGTTGGGTTGACTCTGTCACGAACTACACCATCATCCGTCATTCATCCAGTTTGTTTGGTACATACAACCTCTCCCTCAGACTCTCCATATCACCCCACCTATTTTCATTGGTTTTCCTTAAGCTTAGTACCATGAAATTGGTAGGCACAATCATCTCCTAGCCATACATTAACGGGAAAGGTGTTTGGCTAGTCATTACCTTGTAGGTCGTGCATTATGGCCCACAATAACGAATTCAACTTCTCCTACCAATTATCCTACTCCACTCTGCACGAGTTGTAAATAACAGAGACCAAAATCATATTGGTAGCTTTGGCTTGCCTGTTGGCCCTAGTAGTAGGGACATGATAAAAAGTGAAAAAATTTAAACTCAACCATTGGCAACATAATCACATGATTAACGAAGTGTCCTCCCCAATTGCTTGTCAACTAGTTGGGAATGTCATACTACATGATGATTTGCTAATAGATGAATTTAGCCGTTCTAAGTGTTGAGTTCTTGGGTAAAGCCTTCGCTTCCACCCACTTGGTTAAGCATTGTGAGGCCACAACAATGTAGCGACACCTTCGAGCACAGTTGGCCTTCAACAACCCACTAAAGTCCAACCCCCACCATTTGCATAATACCTGAGTGTGTGAGGGGTTCAGTAGCAAGAAATCCCTCTTCACAATTTCCTTCCCTCTGACATGTGTAACACCCTAGAACGCATTCTCAGGTATCATTGTGCAATGTAGGCTACCATAAACCTATGTGCAACACTTTTCTTGTTGTTGTGTTTGGACCTATACGTCCTCTTGCCAGGCTTTCATTTGCTTCTCTCAGAATACTAGGAACCTCCTCCTTGACATATCTTCGTAGCACCTGGCCCAGTCCCATCTTATAGAATAGCCCATTAATCAATTGCAATGTCTTTGCTCCTCAAAACGAGCTTCCTCTTTTCACCTGATGGCATGTCCCTCAAAAACTGCAATGTCGAGAGATAGTCTTTGATGCTTGTGTACTATGTCGATAATGTTGTAATGTGGAACGAGTGGGTGTTTGTAAAGTCATTGTTGACCCCTTTTGGTGGCTCTCCAAATTGTGTTTGTGAGAGTTTCTCAAAAAATCACACGGCTCGTCCCTAGTCATACGATGTTTGTGAAGGTGAACTCTTGTAGTAGAAGCAACCACCTACTGACCTGTCCTTGGATTATCAGTTTATATAACAGGTACATGAGCACTTGGTGGTCCACATCAAAGGTGAACGGTGTTGCCAAAAGGTACTATCTGAATTTCTAGAACGTCGTACACCATTTTGAGAGCCTCCATCTCGATCGTGCTATAGTTCTTTTTTGTCTTTGACAACAATCAAATAGCAAAGTAGATTGGATGGTCTTAGCCCATGGTCTCCCACCTAAGCCAATGTTGCACCTATTACAAAGTTTGAAGCATCTACATGGATGTTGAACATGTTGTCCCAATTAGGATATGCTAGGATCAAAGCATCCACCAACCTTGTCTTCAACTCCACAAATGCTTCACCCTATGTTGTCCCCCAAGCGCACAACTCACCATTCCATGTAAACTTGTCGAGGGGGTACGAAACTTGGGCAATGTTCTTGATAAATGTTTTGTAATACTCAATATGGCTCAAGAAGGACTTTAATCCAGTAACATCTGTGGAAGGCTCTCATTTCAACAATCACCCTCACCTTGTCAAGGTCTATTTTCAAATAGGGCCCGCCTTCGAGCCATTGGCCTATAGTACTAGCCTTGCATACAATCTGGCCTAGTAACTTCCCCTGTGGAAGCATGAATCTACACTTTTTTAGTTTCAGCAACAAGCTAGCCCTCTGACACCTTTCCCTACACTCCTATAGGGCCACAAAATGTGTCTTGTCAACTGAAAGTGGACCAGTCATCAAGGAATGTCTTAAAGTTCATTACAAACATCTTGTCAAAGATGTGCAAAATTATCCTATAAAATGTTGTTGGCACATTAAAGAATCCGAAGGGCATTTGGTTGTAGTCGTACACACCATCTTCCAACACAAGTGTGGTCTTTGGCTTGTCCTCCACAATGGAGATCTAGATATATCTAGAGAACCCATGCATAAATGAGTGCATTTCATGTCTTGTGGCCTCCTCCAGGATGTTATCCGTAAATGGTGTGGGAAAGGGATCTTTAATGATGACGGTGTTTAAGCACCTAAAGTCCATACATGGATTTGATTTGCCTCCTTTTCCTATGATATGACAATGGAGGATACTCATTCCACTAATTTGGACCTAGAAAATAATGCCCTCCTCCAACATTCATTCTATTTCTTCATTTACTTTAATGAGATAATTTTATTCATCTGATACAGTTTCTTCTGTGCAGATTTGATTTGCCTCCTTTTCCTATGATATGACAATGGAGGATACCCATTCACTAGTTTGGACCTGGAAAATAATGCCCTCCTCCAACATTCATTCTATTTCTTCATTTACTTTAGTGAGATAATTTTATTCATCTGATAGGTTTCTTCTGTACCAGTTGGGCACCAAGTACCAATGGAATGTGATGTGTGCACAACTTCAGAGGCATTTCCTTCAAATCCTTGTACATCCATGCAAAAACATCGTTGTACTCCAGAAAAAATTTAATGTTATCGCCTTCAACACCGAATTCCAGTTGTCCCATGCCAATATATTTTACAGATTCACCTCACCGCAGAGGTTTGTGGCTTGCAATGGGGTCTCTTTGTACCGCATGGGTCCCTCCTTATCAAACTTGTGTGTTAGAGTCTCATTGACTCGAGCTTCTCCCTCCTTGTATTCCCCGAAATCTAGCAAAAACAAGTCCTCTAATTCTTTGTTAACAATAGCATATTACATTGGAATAGTTCATGGACTTCCATTTGCCAATGGAAGAGTCCATTCAAAGAACCCAAATCATCCTCAGAGCATCTCACACATTCCAAAATGCCTTTGTCATTAGGTTTCATCCTATGCTTCCCCTCATCTATTCCATTCATCTCTCCTTTAGACTCCGACTTTGAAGAGAATGCCAATTCTTCACTCATCATTTGCATTAGAAGATCAATGACAATTTTCTTCCTCTGCTTTGCTCAACAAGGTATTCTACTTCCAATTGTGCTTTACCTTGCTAGTGATGAGCCACCCTCTCCCCAGGATAGCATGATATCCTTTCTTCTTTAGGGGAGTCACCATGGAGTCTAGGCAAAGGGTCGGGTACAAATTGTTATGCGTTACGCCATCAATGTTATGATTGGCTTGATGCTGTGTTGATCGTCACCCACCTGTTACATTCCAAATTTTTGATCTTTTAAAATAATGTTACAGTCATTGTAATGGTTAGTTAGATACTCTTGATATCATGATCTTGTGAAATGGAAGTTATGATTTACCGAATTGATTCATTGGGAATTGAATTTTTAGTTGATTTCTGTTATTTTTGGCAAAATGAATACTTATATTTTAATATGAAGATTTGTGGTGGATAGCTGTTGTGGCAGATATCAATTATTTTGTTTTATGGATATTTCAATTCAAATGGAGGAACACATTATTATTGTGGAAAATGCATTTTGGTTGCAGGAGTAGACAAAGGGGGGGAACATTGCTAAACGGGATTCAAGTAGTGGGCACCAATTTAGTCCATCTTCACACTATCAGGTATGGGCTCTAACTACCTTGATGAAGGATTTAACGACCAGGCAACAAAGTATACCTTGGATAGTCATGAGCTACTTGATCAACTTTATAACAAGTGAAATTATAAACCTTTAATACCATGAAAGAACTATTACCTCTTTTTCATTTCCGAGACTATGGTTGTGCTCAACATTATAGATTTCACATATATTCATATATATATATATATGATGCCACCATGATACTTAAATAACGTCTATGAATTGCACCTACATGTATATATAATTATACGCATACGTATCTAGAGAGAATATAATGACAAAAATAAATTATCTGTACTCTCAAAATTACATATGCGTATAGATATATGTATATGTAGGTAACATCCTAGACAAAATATCAAAGGCATGATGACATAATATTATATATACACATACATATATATATATATATATATATATATATATATATATATATATATATATATATATATATATATATATATATATATATATATATATATATATATATAATATTGTGTATAAAGATTATAGAGAACAATATATGTTTCTTTATGTTCCAACGTGAGCATTGCCACCCTTAGCGGCATAATATTTTTTTTTTAAATTTGAACTCATAATATTCTTGCAACTACAAGTCAAGTTCATTCTTGTATCCGCGGCAGGGGGACTATATTTCCATCCCTACGGTAGAGAGAACTCTCTCTCCCCTCACGCATTCTTTCTCTCCATTCATACAATTCTCTTTAACTTTTCTTGTTATCGGCTTACTTTAGAAGCATATCACCGAGACAGTAATACAATACTGAGCCGCTCATGTGGAGCCATATCTTGCATAGTGTTTGTTACTGCACCAGTACCTGGTCTTATTCTCTTTTGTATCAAGGTCATGTATATTTTTCTCATATTATTCACACTATGAGTGATGAATTTTTTATTCAAGAAAGCTTCATTTTTTTTAAATGCAATGTTAGCATTGAGCACAATTAGCATTTGAGAAGCTTCAGCTTGCTCCCTGTTTCACATTCGTATTTGATCGGTTATTTTTCATTCACATCAACTGCTATAAATTTGGGAAAGGAATGCCCAGTCAATGGAATCCTAGAATGCTCTATGTTGTGCAAATCTGCCTTGAAATAACTTATGTTTTCTTAACTACTTGATATATACCAATTGTGAATGATTTCAAAATAATTTCACAAACATCTTCTGATTTAAAAGAATCTCATGATTATCAACAATCTCCTAGGAAGCACCCAAGGCTGTTAGAACCAAGTGAAATTTGGGTGAAGAGGAGAGGAATCTTACAAGAGAAAAGAAAAGAAAACTATTAATCAATGTCTTAAATATTTGATCAATTAAAGAAAGAGAATTGCATAAGTCTAAGTCAGCTTATGATTGACCAAGATGTAATCGGTTGTCAAGTCGAGCAATGGTGATCAGGTTGTCTAATACCCACCTAAATCCTTGGCCAAGGTAGTATAAAAGCATGATTGCCATAAATGATCACTAAAGATCAAGAGTGCTAGTTGACAGAGGAAAGGTTGACGAAGGAATCCCTCAACCTTGTCTGCTGCTTAGCTAACAGTCTAACACCGGTATGCTCAGGATGGCAGGGCTATGGTGCCCCAATCTATCACGGGGAGGGAGGGTCTTTCTCGTAAAAGATTGTGTTGGGATATGTTAAGGTTCGAGGTTAGAAGGTTAAGCCTATGACAATGCTTCTCCTCTTTGCCAGATGTCGAGGCTTAAACAACACACCGTCAAATCTTTTACTTGTATGTACCTTTATATTACTTGAAATGTATAGACGTCGATGTGGTTGAATTGATTTGTATCTTTAAACTGAAATCGTAGAAATCAGTTAAGGAAGTTAATTTAGTTGTCTTTCATATGAAACAGATATAATCGTTGTTTAATTTTGAATTATAGTTATGATGTATTGTTCCTCAACTACTTCATGTCATTTTGTTATGATATTCAATTATAATCATAGAATATGTACTTTATTTCCAGCTTAGTAAAAGATGGTATGTTAAACCACTAAATTGAAGTTGGTGGCCATAGTGTTGGTTTCCCGAGTTTCTTCAATGTTTCCTCTAGCAACACATTTACCCATGATCCTCTATTGACAGTAGTTTCACAAGGTTGGTTTAGAGGATACCCACTTCGACCAATGTGGAGTGTCGGCCGCTATTCATTGCCAATAGCATTGGATCCGCCACTTGCTTCCCTCTAAGGAATCCTTATCTAATGATCTATTATTTTTCTTCTATGAGGTTTTGCTCTTGCTCTCAATGTCAATTTCCCAATTGTATGCATCCTCGTATGATAAGGGAGCTATAATCTTCCTCTTTCTTCTAAGGGGCGACATCAACCCTTCAATGAACCATTGCTTCATGAGTCCGTCTGCTGGTTAGTTTTCTATTTTACCCAACAACTCCTTCAAGCATTGGTTGTATGCTCTTACACTCTATCTTCCCTTGTTTCATGTTGTGGATTTTTGCCAAGATTTCATTATTATCTCAAAGCGATCTGAACTCTTCCTCAAATAAAAATTTTCAAGTCATCCCACTTACTCACTTTTGTCTTATATGTGTCGAAGAACTAATCAATGGCCACTCTGCTAACGTTACAAGAAACTAAACAACCCATTCATCTCAGCCAGGCACTCCATTAGCCAACTAGATTGTTCCGCATGTACGACAGTGTCATACCAATCCTCCTTTCCATCTCCAGTGAACTTAGGCAACTTTAGGCTTTGTTTGTTCACCACTGGTCTGGTTTTCATTGTAGTTGGTACCATGTCTACTCCAGAATTGGGTAAACTAGAACATAACAAGTTGTTTTGACTCTCGTGCACCTATGTCCTCCCGAAAACTTCAGCTGCGCTGATATCCCCTATGTCCCTATTCCCAGTCTCCTTCACTTCCATTCAAGCTTCTCATGCCTCAATTTGCGATGTAAGAGTTAGATGTCTTAACCAATTTCTTGTATCTTCAATTAATTCTTCTTTGCCACCCACTTTGTTGCCTTCTATATGGTTGCCTCCTTCGACACCATTCATGTACCCTTCACCTTCGATTGGTTCCCTTAACCTCAACACTCCCTCTGTTCCCTTCGAGCAACCCTCTGTCCTCTTTGGGTCGGCCACCAGTGAGTCTCAACTTTTGCCTCCTCTCCACTTGCTCTTCCAATCGTAAGGCCCTCCGGAAGGCCTTGTAGTTTTCTACTTGATTCATTTGTGTGCAATTCCTATCCTTGTTCAAAAGGTTTGGCATTAATTGTTTTGCTCTTAGGAGTTAAGGATGTGTTACCTTCTTTTGGTTTCATCACGTTCTTCCCCTTCTCTTCAGCTATTTTCTTTGTAATTTCTAAGAATCTATTCTCTTTGATTCTCTCTTCACCCTCTTCTTGACAATTCTACAAAGCGAGGAAGGTTTGTACCAGTAGTCAAGAAAACGGCACATCAACCTATCTAATGCAGGACTCACACTCTTTATAACTTCCTCTCATGCGACTTCCTAGTGTACATGAGTTTCAATGGATGCTTGTAGAATGGAGACAAAGTCCGAGGTCAATGCCCTTTCGCCTTCAAATAATTCTTGAAACCCTTCTTAGTTTTTGTGCTTTTTCCTACCCTCGTTGAATGGTTTGCCCATTCTACTACCTTCGCCATGCAACACTGTGTCAATCCCAGATTCATATTGTTAACAAAGCCAAATGTTTGCCCCGTCAGGTAAACAAATTTAATGCATACAAAAATAATATGAAATGTAACAGAACATGGTATGTCAAAGAACTCATAACTACTTCTATATTAATTCGCCAAATGCTTTACAATGTATGACAACAAGTGCTCAATAGCAACACGACAATGCCAACAACATAATAATGATAACCATTGAAAGGAAGTACAAGATATATGTAATGTCCCCACCAATAGGGTTAGTTAGGGACAAGCAATACCTGCAAAATAAATATTAGAATCACAATAATAATAAAACTAACTATATTATTCTACCCTCTAAGTTAACCCCAATCTTAAGGACGTCTCCAGATCAAGCTTCTTAGCTCATAGCTACCTTGCCGTCATCTCGGGAGCGCACCCTTTAAGATTCTTCTTGGATGGGCATCCTCTATCCAAGGCCAACGACATATGCATATGTTTGACAACATCAAAATATTCTGGCACATCAATTATTGGCCATGGCAAACAATGGAGATCTTAATATCTCCATGCTCCATGCATCGATATCAATTCTCGGCCATGGCGAACAATGTAAATATTAATATCTCACATGCTCCATGCTTCGAGTTCACATTGATTCTCAACCATGGCAAACAATAGAAATCTTAATATCTCACATGCTCCATGTTTCGAGTCTCATTAATATCCATGGTGTTAACCCCATGAGCTAACACAATATTATCCACAAGTATGGTTCATTAATATAAATAAATTCATAAAAATAATTAAACGAATATAATTCATAAACATACCTTTCTTACCTTCTTCTTTTCCAAGAGTCACACCCTTTCATAATACAAATCCTTTGAAAAGTCACAACACTTCATAATTATAATGCTTTCAAAAAGTCAACACTTCATAACTAAAATCCTTTGGAAAAGTCCCACTACTTTATAATCACAATATTTTTGAAGAGTCGTAATTATTCATAATTATGACCCTTTCAAAGGGTCACATCCTTTCAATATCATTGACACATTTTCAAAAAGTCACTTCCTTATTTTTTTCATATTACTTTCCTCTTCCATCTTTCCATTTTGAACTCCTCTCTTCTCCTCCTTTTTCTTGTCCTCTCTAAAATAAACTCTCCTCCCTTTAATATCTTAATTTTAAAGAGTCATGTCTATTTGTTAAACATCTCTTGACTTTTCATTAGATTTAGTTAATTCATATTATTCTATGTTATATTATTTATTTACTTACTCATTTGTGTTTATTATTATTTATTATTAAATTCCATTTAGAAAATTAACATACTTTCTATAATATTGTCTCTTGTATTTAATTTTCTTTCTTTCTTTATTCATTTCAGATTTTATTATTTTTTAATTATATTAAATATCATACTAAATATTATTTTATAAATAATATAGATTAAATAGTTATTATTTCCTTATTTTATATTTTAGTATTAGGTGTAATATAACTTTATTATTAATTTAATAATATTGTATTATCTAATTATTATTGAAATTCTATCTTAAAATGGGGATATGACAATATATATAAAGGTCAAAGGGATGCAAGTGCCAACTAGCGCAACCATTCCCAACTACCTACCCTCGACTACTAATAATACGTAATTGCCCAACAATAGTATATAGTACACACACAAACACATCCCCATCATCGTCCCCCCACAAACCTCAAATTGAGGCCCCCTAGTCCCCCCCACCCAGAAACCTGTCCCCTTGTTTTGGCGTTCCCTCATCCCTCAGGGCAATGTAACTATGGTTTTAGGAGAATTGTAGAAGTTGTCATCATACCCACCTACATATTCTAGCATTTTAGTTCATAGTGATGATCTAACAATAAGGATTTGTTATTAGAGATCTGTTGACCCCTTAACAAAGAGTGACTATTTCCTTGCTAGTTAATTTTTTCTAAGAGAATTATGTTGTCTTCCTTTTTAAAGGAAAAGGGTGGGCTTTCTTGTTCCATTTATAACCATATATAGGTCGTTTGAGCATGTTTTCTTAAGATTTTACTATAACACATTACATCAGATATCCAATCAAAATTAAATTCATATGCAAGCAATCTCTCTCAAAATCCACCTTTTGGAAACATGTTCAAATGAATAATACCTATAACTTGAAGAAGACGTCGTGAAGGAATTTTTTCTAATTGATGGGGGTAATTCTTATCTCCTTGACGAGAAACGGGAATAACTCGTGCCACCTGTAATATTAGCACAAAAAATGTAAAACCATATAAGTTGACTTTTGCATCCACAAATCTATCAAAATTGAATTCAAATATAATTGCTAACTTCAATTTAGTAAATAATTTATTTTTTTAAATTTAATAACAACAGCATTTTAATAGTGAAATAGAGAAGAACATTTGTTTTTACTGAACCAAACAAGGAAAATTTGAAGTCATCTCAAGCTTATATCATACTATTCTTCAATGTGTTGTTTGAATCCCGCAAAACTTAAAATTTAATCCACCAAAACATTGACCTAGAAAAAAATATAATATGCGACAAACGTAATCATGATATCAACTGACAAAATAGTAACAAGGATTTATTTTCCTACGGATTATTTTGTTAATTCTGGACACCTGGTTAAAGCCAATAGGAACCAAAACTATTTGAAAACTAAAAGAAAATTGCTTTTGCCAACGGTTTCAAATGAAAAAGAAAGCATCATCCAAACAAGGTGAAAACTTGCATAAAAATAATCAAGTCTTTGATTCTAGATGAGGATGATGACATATATAAGCAATTAAAATCAAACTTGCTTGCTATATGGAAGAAGGAGGATAGAATCTCACACATGGCTTACATGCTTGTAGAGGAAATAATTGAATATAAATTTGACATGTTCAAAAAAATTATGTCTGAGCAAGAGCTGAGATCAGCAGGCAGGCAGATTACAGGTTCTTCAAATTTGAGCAACAACCAAATGAAAAAAGAACAACTTTGTTTCACTTGCAAGCGTGCTTGGTCACATTTGTGAGAAGAACAAGGAAGAAGAGTCAACTCAAGAAAGTGCAGATCAACACTGAGGAAGTTGAGAACTCCATAGTCTAACTTCAACATGATGAAATCCATGAGAGGGAACCAACTATGGATAATGATAAGGATTATACTAGCATCTTATTTGGTGAATTGAAAGTGGTTATTGACAAGCCTTTTCATGAGAATGTCTATCTACAAGATGTTTCCCAAAAACGAAAATGAACCACTCCATGAGCATTGAGCTATTTGAAAACCATAATATCATAGTTGATGAGTCAATACATCTTGAGATGGAGAACACTCCTAAAATTGGTGCAGCTGAAAATGAATCTAGTAGCCAAGGACTAGAGCAATATGACATTACCATAGGGGATGATTTGAAGAACCAACTAGAAAATCCATTTCAGGTTGATGATTTTGGAGCTTATAATTTAGAGAATAAGCTGAAGGAATCAAATGATATGGTCATTGCAGCCTTAGTGCAACTTGATAACACTCATAAGAAAACTAAAGAAACCATGTGGGAGGTTAATAATGTTGAAAAGGAGAAGAAAATAACGAATGGAATCAATAGTGCATACCTTCACACTCTTAAGAGGGTATTAGAAAGAAAAAAATCAGACTACGTGAAGTTGCTCAAAGATAGGGAAGATAAAGAGAAGGAGATGGATGAGCTTGTCTGCAATTAAGTATGACACACAACTCCTTATATCAAGCTGAAAATCATAATTCTATAACAGCCACTTGCATAGATGGAGGTCACGACCATAGAACCAAGGATATCATACACATTGTAGAAGGGATCAATACCCTTGTTGTGAATGAAGGTGAACACAGTATCCCCACTTCGCCTTATCTATGAGGCTCATCATGTTGCACAAAACTTTAAGGACCAGAGAGAAGTAAACCATGAGAACTCTGATTTTTATGACAGCAGTGGTATATCTTCAAAATGTCATGTGTATAGATATGAACCAAGTAAAATTAATTCAGAGATTTCACTTGACAGTGATCTTTTCATTGATAGATATGCTTTGATATTGCTTTGGTTTGACATTTCTCTTGGAAAAATCAAGGAAGCTTCAGCTTCTATTCAGGATCCAAGGACACAAGCCCTCAAGTTCTTCTTGGGTGGATTGGACATAGCCTCAATTCATCATCTGTGGCTAATTTGCGACAGAGTTCACAATAACATTTCAAGTTCATTTCTGGTTATCCAATCTGACTGTTACCATTGTTTTTATGATTGGATTGTTATTGTGATGCTTAACATTATAATGCAATAACATTTTCTAAGTATTTTATATGAGTATTTGCTGGATTCTATTGCATAAATTCTTGTTTTTGTTTCTGAAATTTATTTAAGGAAAATTAGAAAAACGTATCCGGGTAGGATACTACATTATGTGGGATCATGGAAATATCACATTAATTATGGAGAATAAGTATTTGTGAAAAAATTATATTTTCCCAAATGTATGTTGGAGTGCATATTTTTGGAGGTCAAGTTGTTTGTAATTGCAAGAAGACATTGTGCTCACCTCAACTCATACGACGACTTTTCTCTTTCACCAAAAGTCTTAAATCTCAAATCCTCATTTTGTAAAAGTGATTCACGTCACTTGTCATATTGAAAGCTAGCTCAACTCAACTAAAATGACAACTTATCTCTTGTATTGAAAGGTGACATTATTGCAAGAGCCTTATTGACTTGCATGCAAAGCATGAAGGTTAAAAGGTCTTGCTTATGATGATTAAGGAAATTCCATATATTTATGTGGGATCATAGAAAGATCAAATAAATTATGGAGACAAAGTATTCGTGAAAAGAAACGATATTTGTTGGAGTGCATATTTTTGAATGTCAAGTTGTTTGTAATTGAAAAACGACGTACCTCTCACCTCAACTCAAATGACAACTTCTCTTTCTCCAAAAACCTCAAATCTCATATTCTCATTTTGTAAAAGTGATTCATGCCACTTGTTGGATTGAAAGCTAGCTTTGGGATTTTATCATTGCAGAAGTTGGGCAAATCCTAACATGCCTGTAAATGGGTAGTTACTCTAAGTGGCTACTCTCAGTAGTTATCCTAAGTGACTTACCTAAGCGGTTTGCTCTACTAGTTTTTGCGAGCAGTTACCAAAGAGGTTATCCTAAAGAGTTAACCTACATAGTTAAAAAGGTGGTTAGGTGGTAATGTAAAGTGGTTACAATTTTTTTATCAAGGTAGTTACTCTATGAACCTATAAATACAAGGAGATTTGTAATGTAAAAAAGGGGAGGACCCTTAGGGATGGCAAACTTTGGAAAAAAATTTAGAGGAACTTGCATTGAATTTTGATTTTACATTTTGTCTAAGAGGGTTTCCGAGATTGTATAATCTATCGAAGATAATAAAGAAATCGTTTGATCATATGTCCTAAATGCAATTTTGAGTTATTATTGCTATTTTCTCATATGTTAAGTTAGCAGTCCCTTTATATACCTATACATGCTATGGTAGTTTGTGCAATTCATTCAATGAAATTCATCATTTTCTAGTATCTTAATTTGTATGTACGACTTATCCCTTCGTATGTTGTGATTTGTTGTACTTCTTTCATCATCATTGCATATTGGAGAAACATATTTTATCATGAGAACCCCTTTTGGAATTGTTATTAGTTATGAAACCCTATTGGTATCCGTATGTCTGTCATAGGGTTTTGTTATTCATTCTCTCTATTTATTGTTTTCTCCATTTTGTACTTTTTGGTTAAAAGTACACAAAAATCTTAAATAACCCCATCATACGAGGGACCTACCCCTCTCTAAAGAAAAGGAGATTTTGACAAATCATTATTTGATCACAATCTCTCCAACTGTTGGCACAATTGTCATTGCTCATAGGGTAAACAGGTTCAATTTTGAAGACAATATCGGAGTGACAAATTTGATTATTGGATGTGAAATCCCATTGGTACGCGTATGTCTACCATAGGGGTTTTTGTTATTCTCTCTCTATTTAAAAATACACAAAAAACTTAAATAACCCAATCATACGAGGGAGCTGCCCCTCTCAAATGCAAAGGAGGATTGTGATAAATGAATATTTGATCACAATCTTTCAAACTGTTGGCGCAATTCTCACTGCTGAACAAAACAAGGTCAATTTTGAACAACAATATCAAAGCAACAAATATGTTTACCAACATATAGCTTTTAGGCATTGAAAAAAAGTCACCAGTTCAAATGCAACAGACTCCCATGTGAGCTTGACTCACAACAACATGCGAATATGATGACAATCCAATCTACTGATAATCACCTCCGTTAGTTTACAAGGACTCTGCTCTTGACGTTATTGTACTTTATCAATCCTTTGCTATTGATAAAACTTAGAACTCTTCCTGGCTTCAGCAACACACATGGAAGCTATAACACTTTGTCTTTCCCTTCAGCCAGATAATTGAGATTCGTTCACAATGATCCCTATTTCAAAGACAACTTAGCATGCTTGCCAATATTATCAAATCACCCATATGTGGCAGCTTCCAAGTATACAAATGGAAAGCTCAAGAAAAGATGCACAAATGTGAAATCAAAATGGTCAACCACATTATCATTCACACATAGTACAATTCGTGGCAAAAATATTTCGATATACTATTACATCATTTAATTATTAAACTCCACCATATAAATATATCAAACATTAGGAGACGATCTTTCAATATATGTCGAACTAGCAAATATTTATCTTTTCATTTATATCTCTCATGCCAAATGTTCAATGAGGTCCACCAAATGTTATGCAGTATCGAAAGAATTTGTATAAGTTGGGATCAATACTTACTTCTTCAAAACATGAAATTTGCCTGCAATATTAACTCTTAAATTCATGAGTCATGTGCCACATATAATCTCACAATATTAAAATATTGACTCCTTAGGACTCCACGCTCAATAATGATATAGTAACCATCAATTTTCAGTATCAAATAAGCCAATAAAACCCACGACAAAGCAAAATTTTCAAATGTCAACTTATTCTTGATCACACAACAAACATTACAAAGTCGCCCCAATTTTTCATTAATCATTAGGGCTCTTTTTATTTTTGCATGGAAATATTATCAATTGGCATTAATATTCAAACATCTTTATTCTTCAAATCTCTTAGGCTGGCAAGAAAACCAGCTCAAATACTCTATAATATCCTTGCAGAACATATCCCCAAATTTTAATATAGAAATTTAAACAAATATTTTGCATGCAATTGATTCCAATTTATCCAGCCAAAATACAAAATGCTTAGCTCATATAAAGTCTTAGAAATGAATATTGTTGCATCTTCAATAAGAAATAACAAAGATCCAATTGTAGTTACAGAACTTATAGCAACATTGCATACTAGAAATTTGAATCTGAAACATTGAGTGAGACACTTGCATGATATCTCCAGTCAACAATGGGTTTCTATCCACTAACTCCAAGCTTTGTAAGGAAACTTGGCAATAAAGAATATAACCGTTTCCACATAACCCATAATAAATCTGAAATAAACACGGAATTAAAATCCACATTCAAGAGAGTAGACAACATACCAACAAAATGTGACACAAGATATACCCTGGGAGACCCTCATTGAGGGAAAAAACCCAGCCTCCAAAAGCATCCATCACCATGTATTATTCAGCAAAAATACCATTGCCATACAATCATGGAAGCCTTCATGGCCATAGCCACAACCGAGCAAACTATGTGAACAAGCATGAATCCACACATCCCATGCTATGCTTTCAACCTTCACAAATGCTCCCTTGGCTAACCTGTCAAGCCTTGTCCCGCTCAACTCTTGCCTTTTGTCTTCTCCTTGTCACTCTCTCTCTACAACAACTACCCTTGTGGCTGCTTATATAGTAGCAAGTCCCACAAAACCACCAAGTGGTATTACATAAACCATGTGCTAAAACCATGTGCTACCTAACCCACTAACCCCACATTTAATATTGGGCATTTAATTCTTTTCCCCAATATTAAATAATTACATAAAATATTTTTACAATGTTACAATACAACTCATCAAGAATATTCCATGGGAATCTTTACATGTTGCATGTCCATCTAGGTACAACATTACATAATAAAATAAAATAATAAAATAAGAATATTATGCAATGTGTGCAACACCCATTATCTCAACAATCTCCCACTTGTTGTATACATTGCATAGGGTCAATCCGTAGCCACACAAAATGAACAAGGGAACAATCCCTCCCAGCACATCCACCATCATGGATCAAAATACACCAAGTGCTTCATCCTGGTACCCGCAACAAAATCAAAGTATCCAGCATCTCAAACATGAATGATCTCACCTCCTATTATGCCACTCTCACTGGACATACATAGAAGCCATCCAAAGAGAAAACCACCCAACCTGTCACATTAGAAGATCATAAAATCCTGTACCAACTGAAATTCCAAGCACAAATAACCTGATCCAAAGGTAATCACATCTATCCTTAGTTGTCAAAATATCCATAGCCGAAATAGCACTCACAGCAAAGTGCCAAACCCATCCAACTATCCATACCTCAAAAGTGTAACAAGTGAATCTCATATCACTGACATATCCAATCTACAACCTGCAATCACAAGCCTCAAGAGCAATACCTGCCACATATATACCAAGAAGCTCCCACTGCAAAAGATAATGTCAAATCTATAACCAATCCACTCAACACATCTCAAAGAAGTGAATCCATGTAGTATCAAGGACATCCACAATACATAAACTGATATCCTGCAAGAACAACTCTCATAACAAGTCTCCAATGCTCTCCCAAGTTCACCACAACCAACAGAGGAAAGAGATAAAGGAATAACTATGTCATCTCTCACATGACATACATGAGCACAAACTAGTGATCACAATCTCTAACCAATCTCAAATCCAATGTAAGCAAAACTGAACATTTAGGAAGATAACCAAGACCAGAGAAACCATGCAAATCAAAACCTATATCATGTCCTTCTACACACACCTCTAGATGTAAACTGTGCAAGTATGATCTCCTCCAAAAAACCCCAACAAGAAGCCTCAACAACACCCAAACCATACCATATAACATATCATGGATGTAAGCCTCTCACAAGAAGATCAAACTCAATAAAACCATTCCTAAACCAAGGAATAACCATTCCTAATCTAAGGAAAATGCCCAACATAAAACCATCTCCCAAACTCAACCAACATAACAACATATGCACATGGAGATAACCAATGCTTAACCATCTCTCAAATGAACCCTCCAGAACTAACTCATGTACCATAGCTCAAGATCCATATCCATGAAAGACAAGCATAAATATAATGCAACTGAGAGAAACAATAAGCTATACCTCTCAAGTAGCAAACCGCCAAGTAGACCAAGAGTGGGGAATGAGAATGTTCATCAAGATACCCAAGTCTCCAACCAAGACTCATCTAAGAACAATCTCCTCTCAAGTCCATATCAGGTGACTGCCCCTCGGACTTCCTGTTGAAACCATCAACCATCCCAACAAATACTTCTCTAATCCAAGAGAAATCAGCATCACCACCGTCTCTAAGTATCCATGAGCACCTGTAACCAATCAATCCATGCCAACTCCAAATGCAACATAGCAATATCATGAAGTATTCAGCTTATGATCAGTGTACTCAATACCAAGAAACTAAACCAAGATCAATGTCCAAGTTCCAACCATGGCCTCAGGAACATAAACATGACAACATGATCTTACCATCTCAACTAAAGAGATAACATGCTCCACATGAACACATCATAACATGTCACAACTCTAAACGCGTATCAAGAGTATACCATGACATAATAATGAAACCATCCTCACACCAACGATAACATGCCAAATAAAAGCATAAACCACACC
The DNA here is from genome assembly GCA_028749045.1 of Cupressus sempervirens. Lineage (NCBI taxonomy): Eukaryota > Viridiplantae > Streptophyta > Pinopsida > Cupressales > Cupressaceae > Cupressus > Cupressus sempervirens. The sequence continues at coordinate 545,047,062 of CM053793.1, forward strand.
TTTGCCAAGGACCCTGTGAGTCCTCAAGATGCAACCATCTCCACACACCATGAAAAAAACCATCTCCACATACCAGGAAGAACCATCTCCACATACCATGAAGATAACCAAGAACTCCATGAGTCCTCAAGATCTAACCATCTTCACACCATGAAGATAACAAGTGCACCATGCAAATGTCAAAGATGCTTCTGCAGCAATAGGATCTAAGACAAACCTCCAACATCTGCAAATACTTAATAAATATATCAATGCCAACAACTCCCACTCAACCGTGGTACCAAGTCACCTATGGCATCATAAAATCCATCCTCTCCAAACCAAGAAGATATAAACCAAACCAGGAACTAATCCTGCACTGTCACCTCATCACTGTCACAAGCTCCCACTAAACCATGTATCCAAGCTATCCATGACATCATGATGAAAAATAACCATCCTCTAACCATGAGAATCAACCAAGGCATCAAACCATCAAAGAACTCAAAGTGCACATCATGAGCTCCTCAAAATAAACTAAATAACTATGATCCTCAACTAAGAAGATATACCACCATAACTAAATCAGAAATCCAAGCTAATGAACATCAAGGATGTACCTGTATAACCAATCATTTCATGTCAAAATTCATGACACCATGATCACATCCATGAACCGAGCATCTAGCTCTCAATATGTCCAACCTGTCAGCATAGTCAACCATAATCCTCCACCATGACTGTACCTGGTAACAACATCTCATCCCTTCTACATGAAGAAAATAGTAAATCATGTGACTTAGGGCATAGACAACCCAAATCCAAGCCACCAATCTGAATATGCATCAATATTGAAAGATCAATGGGCAAAGACAACCCATAACCAAGCTATAAATGCAACCTGTAAGTATAGACCGCTTACAACACTGCACAACTTGTAGACCCAACAAGTCATCATGCATATCCAAACCAAACACTGATAACCATATCATCATGAGACCAATATGAACTGAGTATACAATGACATCAAATCTTAAATCTCCAATGCCATAAACTCACAATGTTACCATAGTCAAAATATATTTTTAAACTGTTTAGATCAATATATCAACAAATAAATCATGCCAAACCTGCACCAAATCTAAACTAATGTGTAGAGCTCTCCAAGATCTTTCCGTTGACTACTCGAAGTCCAAAATCTGACTCTGTATGCCCAAGTTATGCCCTAATTTGTGCTCAAAATAAACAACATCTGACTTTAGGGCTCTAAAAACCTGACAAAATTTTAAAATCACAGAGCCAAACCTACACCATGTTGTAGTGCTCTGAATTAGCTTTCCAACGCCTATAAGAACTCTGAAATCTGATATTCTGAGAGAAAGTTATGGCCATTTTACTAAGACAGTCTTTTTACCATTTTCAGTACGATTTTTCATTTTTAATTTTTTCAGTGACGAAAATTCCAACGGGATTAAATTTGACGGCCATCATCAGTTGAAACCAAAAAACTCTTTCATTTCCTCTAAACATGGCCAAACTAGGGCATATTATATATCAAAATTTATGAAAATGTCGACCCAAATCTAATGGTGAGGTCTGTTTTTACCCAGGAGGTCATTTCTACATGCTACCCCCCAAAACCCTCATTTAAATGAAACATCCAAAAAATCTTTTTGTCCAACAATTTCACATGCCCAAATCTTTTAACATCCCATCATAACAACAAACCCAAAACCCTCAGATCTACAATAAATCATTTATATATCTTGCCCTTTCTTTTATCCTCTCATGCATTCTCATGGATTCAATCTAGGGTTACAATAATAAAACCATAGCTCTGATACCACTTGTAAGGAAATTTGGCAATAAAGAATATAACCGTTTCCACATAACCCATAATAAATCTGAAATAAACACGGAATTAAAATCCACATTCAAGAGAGTAGACAACATACCAACAAAATGTGACACAAGATATACCCTGGGAGACCCTCATTGAGGGAAAAAACCCAACTTCCAAAAGCATCCATCACCATGTATTATTCAGCAAAAATATCATTGCCATACAATCATGGAAGCCTTCATGGCCATAGCCACAACCGAGCAAACTATGTGAACAAGCATGAATCCACACATCCCATGCCATGCTTTCAACCTTCACAAATGCTCCCTTGGCTAACCTGTCAAGCCTTGTCCCGCTCAACTCTTGCCTTTTGTCTTCTCCTTGTCACTCTCTCTCTACAACAACTACCCTTGTGGCTGCTTATATAGTAGCAAGTCCCACAAAACCACCAAGTGGTATTACATAAACCATGTGCTAAAACCATGTGCTACTTAACCCACTAACCCCACATTTAATATTGGGCATTTAATTCTTTTCCCCAATATTAAATAATTACATAAAATATTTTTACAATGTTACAATACAACTCATCAAGAATATTCCATGGGAATCTTTACATGTTGCATGTCCATCTAGGTACAACATTACATAATAAAATAAAATAATAAAATAAGAATATTATGCAATGTGTGCAACACCCATTATCTCAACAAGCTTGAGGGTATCCGTCCTCAAAATTGCAGAAAGCTAAAGCTTCCAAATCCTCTACGAGAACAATAATCAAATCATAAACCAAGCATGCTGAAGAATGAGCCCTTCACCTAACTTTATAACTTCTTCTTAAGGGTTTCTCAATTGACCAACGAGTGTGGGATAAATCACTTTTTTTCTTTAAAAACATCGTTTCCCACTTAAGTGAATAAAGTGTATTTTTAATAACAAAATGGCATATAATAATATGTACTTCAATTAAATAGTCACTTTACCGATAAATTATTTAATCTTCAGGCATTAAAATCATTGATCAATCAGACTCAGCTAATCATGTTTAATAGCTCATTGGAAAGGTTTGGCCAAGACGCTTCCTATCCAATTCTAAAATACCACCATCACTACACCTACTGTTGACTTTCTAAAAATGGCAAGGAACCATGCTAAATCAACTTCAATCAGCCTGAAACTGGAATTGCCTAGGCCAAAAGCTCTCTCTAGTCCATGTAAAGTCTTGGTTACCCCCATGAGAATAAAGAAAAATGTGCAAATGGAATTTCATAAATTAAGGGGCTAGAAAGGGGACATTACAAAATATTAATGGCAATTGTATTATTACAAAATATAGATATTAGGTGATCATAATCCAATTTGACATCCTTCAAATTTTGCCTCATCCAAAGAACTTGGGCACAACACGATGTTGTTGCTATGTATTCTGCTTCAACACTAGATACACACTAAAACTTATTTTTTTATGAACCCTAAAACAAGATTGTTCCCCAAAAAGAATGCACTAACACTAACACTCTCACCCAAACTAACAACCCCATCAACATTTGTATATGCTTTTATGATGAATTCTTCATCTCTCAAGTACTACAGACCAAAATCTAATGTGACATCAAAGCATTTGAATATCCTCTTCATTATTTCCATGTGTTTCTCTAGGAGCAACCTAAAACCTTGCTATCATCCCGACTACCTAAATAATGTCAACTCTTGAAGGTATCATATGAAGCAAACTTTAAATCATTGATTTGTATAGAGTTTGGTTTGTATTGGGAGATTCATCATTCTTCCTCCACTTACATATTCTGACCATTGGTATAATTATAGGATTGAAATCCTTCATTCTAAATAATTTCAACATTTCCTTAGCATGCTTGGTTTGAGAAATGAAAATTTCTTTATGAAATAGAGAAATTTGTTGTTCTTGAAAAAGAAACAACTCACTATACCATTATGTTATGTGTTGATAAAAAACTATAAGCCCTATCTATTAATGAGGGAGAAAGCATTACGATGTAGTAATATCTCTGTAGGGGGAGGGTGTGGACCATTTGAACATATAGATAAATCAGGCAGTAAGACCAGGTCCTGAAGGCCAGAAGCTCAAGTGGCAGTTAAGCCACATTCTAATGACAAAATGACATAAATAAGAGCTTCTTGCAATTTCATAGCAAAGACTTGACAAATTCTAATATAACTGCCTCCAAAGACAATATCGTCCACATATAATACAACAATCAATTGATGATCAGCTCCAATTTTTAAATATAGTTTATTGTTTGCAACACCTCTTTTGAACCTTGTTCTTGTGAAAACTTAGCCAATCTAAAGTGGGCTTGTATTAGAATATTCTAAGGTAATTTTAATGGTCATCTTAGTTAGTCTTTAGTTTAATTAGAAGTTTCCATTTCTGTCCTTAGTTCACGATTGTTCCTTTTAGAAACATTGTCTTTGTAAATCTATATAAGGACCTTTCATCTACTTTGATTAATACAGCTACAACAACATTAATTTACCATAACATGGTATCAAAGCACGTCGATGGGATTTCATACAATTTGGCAATTTTTTAAGGAAAATTCGACCATCTTTTGACCTCAATTTTTTTTTGAGAAATTTTCCTTTTGCTTTTTAGAAATAAAAATCTCTAGAAGTATTTTATGAAACTTTTGTGGTTCATTGTGGAGGATTTTTGTTGGAAATCGCAAGCCTAGTTAAGGGTTTTGCTCCCATGATTTCTTGGTTGTAGGAAAAGTCTCTAAATTTTTAGTGTTGCATGTACTTGCATGTTTGTTGTATGTACTTGCATGTGCTTGCATGTTGCTTGAATGTGCTGGTTTACCATGCATATTCATAAATATGGCCATTTGCTCAAGGATTGTCACAATCGATTGGCTTTCGAACAATAGAAGAAAGGAGGGTTTTAACCTAAAGCCAATGTCGTTGAGTACATACAACAAAAAGAGTATGCCTTTTATGCCTTCGTGGCTAAAAGACCTACAAACCATGTAAGATCTTTTGATTGGTATAGAGATTCTAGTGCTTCTCAGCATTTCACTCATAGACATGATTGGTTTACAAAATTTTCTCCCTTTATTGAATCAGTTATATTTGGAGGAGCTGAAGAGTATAACACTGTCAGCAAGGGCATCGTTCACATAGTCTGGAGGGGGAATCTCATTTTCCTCAATGAATACAATGTTCTTGGCATGGAACTTAACCTATTTTCAATGAGTTAGATCATGCAATAGTCTCCTCAGCTTGATGTGGTATTCAGGGCACAAAAGTGTTTGATGTTTTATTGTACCACACACACTATTGTAGTTGTTGCTATTGAGGATCATGGTTTATACGGACTTGTAAATACAGGTGATTCTCTTTTAACATGCCTTCGCATACAAAATCATCTATCAACAGTCTCGAACATCAACAATATGGTCCCCTGAACATTCACTATCTTGATCAACTTGTTCCAATGATTTCTTAGTTTGCCTAACTAAAGTTCAAATTGAGAATCAACCACTTTGTGGAACTTGTAATGCTGGAAAGCAGCACATGATGTTGTTCAAGGATGGTGACTCATGGCGAGCCTTTGAGGTACTACAGTTGGTCCACATTGATATATACGGTCTGATGAATACTCCTATTATTTGGTGTAGGTATTTCTTACTTTTTGTCGATGATTTCTATCAAATGTGTTTACTTTATTTCAGAATATCACTTAATAGAAAAAGAGTTTGGTTGTTCTATTATATCTCTTTGGTGTGATAATGGGAGGAAGCTTTGTTCTATTGCTTTCTCCACTTTCTATGATACACATGGCATCAAACATCAGTTAACCACACCATACACCCGTAAACAAAATGGCGTTGTAGAATGTCACAACCGTACCATTCCAAAAATGGCCAAGACTATAATGGAACACATAAATCGTAAGAAATATTGGCTAGAAGCAATGTTTGCTATAGTCTATCTCCTTAATCGGTCTCCCACACATGCAAATAAGGGGAAGACTCCTAAAGAAGCCTGGACTGGTTGCAAACTTAGGAATCCCAACCACTTGAAAAAATTTGGCTCTTTAGCATATGTATGGATTGTGGATGCCTAGCACTCCAAATTGGATTCCACGAGTCAAACGCTTGTGTTTGAAAGATACAATGACAAGCATAAAGCTTATCGATTGATTGATGTAGACATTGATCATCTTATTAGCTTTAATAGCGATCTTGTCTTTGAAAAAGAACAAGGACCATTTTAGCTTCCCTTGTCTGAGAAAAATTCTCAGGACCAACCTTTAAAGGCCTCAATTCGTGTGTTCGTCTTCCATTGGGTTGACTTGATGAGAGGATGATGCAAGTTCCATATCTGATGATGCACTACCTGAGTTTCCTTTGAATGATGCTAATCTCCCACTGTTCTTGATCGTTTTCCTCCTCCAACTCCAGTTATTACTCCATGTAATAACTAGCACATCTACTCTCTAGCCTAAATGGTGGGCTAAGACCAATCGGTTCTCTTTGTCTAATGAGCTCATTGAGGGTAGATCTTCTCGAAATAAGGGCAAGCAGCAAAATACAATAAACTTTTCGCTCATGGCCAGCCTTCATAGTATTTATGAGCCTCAAACATTTAAAAGAGGCAACAAGAATTCCAAAATGGGAATAGGCTATTGATGCTAAATACCAGAGTCTTATGAAGACCAACACCTAGGTTCTCTCTAATCTTCCTCCAAGGAAGAAGCCCACTAGCTGCAAATGGGTGTATAACATCAAATATCATGCAGATGGTATCTTAGATAAGTACAATGACAGATTATTCGCTCAAAGGTTCACACAGCAGGAGGACATTGACTATGAGGAGACTTTTGCTCCTACTGCCAAGATACGTACAATGTGTCTTCTTCTCGCCATTGAAGATCAATTTGGACAGAAAGTCCATCAAATGGATGTTAAGAGTTCCTTCCTCAATGGTGAGTAGCAAAAACCACCAAGTATGTCTACCCAAGAAAGCACTCTATGAACTCAAACAAGCCCCTTGAGCATGGTACATCAAGACTGATTAGTACTTAGGTTGCTCATCGTGTTGCCCTTCTAAGAGTAATATCATAATATGTATATCGAACTCTTTGGTGCTGATATTCTCTTTCATGTTGTCTATGTGGATAACTTGATCATTATTGGTAGTTCAACATATTTGATTGTAGAAATCAAACAAGACATGTGCAAGGATTTTGATATGGCGAATTTAGGGCTTCTTCATTATTGTTTAGGTGTTAAGGTTTGGCAGATTGATCGTAGCATATTTATTTCTCAGTCTAAACATGCCAAAACTTGCTTGACAGATTTCAAATGCATATACATAGCTTACAAACTCTTATAATTAATTTATTCAATGATTTACAATTTTAACTTTTTAATTTAAAATTGCTTGGATTCCCCAATGTGTTCAATGTTTCCTTTCCATATTTCTTGTGTTAGAGATTACAATGGAGGTATGTCAAGCCTTACCTAGAGGTATGCAATTCAAATTATAGAGGTAAGGACAAATGAATTTTCCTGGGATAAAAGGAAATGGACAATAAACAACCAAAATGGATGATCAGGAAGTGTCTGCAATGCACCAATGCTTCATATATAAAATTACAAATGATTCTTATGAGGTCATAGCATTTTAAAAACATGCTTGTGATGATTAAATATTAATCAATGTTTTCTAAATAAGGTTTCCCAAGCTGGGAATCCACATTCCACTCCATATACATGAAATATGAAATGATAAACTTAGACACTACAATGGTCGCTGTTGGGTTTCTTGTGTATTTGTCGGACACATTATTGATCCCTATTGTAGTCATATTCTTTATTTTCAGGGCAATTAAAACAGCTTCATTTCTACTGCTTCCTAACCCGATCTCATAGTTACAGTATTCTTTCCTTTGGAATTTCAGGCCCATGCAACGTTGTTTTCTATTATTCCTTTGAAATAATTAAACGAAGTAAATTTAATGCTATGTAAAACCAAGCGTTTCAGAAATGAGGACATCCCGAGGACGGGGGGACGGCCATACCCGTCCCCTAGCCATCGCCAAAAAGTGAAAAATTGCAAGGGACATCCCCGAAACTTGGGGACAGCTAGGAAAAAAAGGGGGACAGTTGGTCGTCCCCGGTACGGAAAGGGGACGCCTAGACGTCCCCCAATTGTTCCGAGTACGACCAGCCGTCCCCATTTTTTTTTTTTTTTTTTAAATTAATTTTTAATTTTTAATATTTTATGCAAAACAATTAAAAAGAGCATATTAAAAAATAATTTTAAGGCTCTTTACTAGGTCATCGAGGTGGGCACCACCCCTCCAAATGCAGTAGAGGCAGAATAAGAGCAGCAATCAGGTTCATTTTTCTATGTTATGTTTTCTATGTTGAGCGTGAGCATGATTATGATACATTGGTACTTATTACTTGATGGCAGCCCTCTAGCCTTTGGGTGTATAGCTTTAGGCATATTTAGATTTAGATTTTCAGATTTATCATGTTTATCATTATGATATTGTTCATTAATATTGATATGCATTTTGACAATTTAGTACTGAAATTGGATATTATTTCCTAGATGGCATTCAAATGTTGTATGTTATGGTTCTATAGTGTTTAAATGACATGCTTTGTGCTTAGTTTCATATGAATGACATGTATATTTGCAAATTTCAATGATGTTTTAAAATTTTCCTATATATATATAGCCGTCCCTATTTGCCGTCCACCCCCCGTCCCCAAAATCACCAAAAAAATTTGCTGTCCCAGAAACCCATCCCGTCGTACCCGTACCGGAAACTTGGGGGAACATAGATTTAATGCATTAGACCTCTAATTCATCAGCCAGTTCATAAATATTTTACCATTATTTTCTTTTACAAACCAGAGAAACTAGTTCTCCATTCATCTTGATATGGTTCAAAAAACCTACAAGTTGCTAGTATTTATCAGAATATTATAATGTTTATTTAATAATCATCTTAGTTAATCTTTAACTTTATTATGTAATTTTTTATTTTCATCTTTAGTTCACAGTTGTTTGTTTTAGAAACATCACCTTTGTAGCTCTATAAATTTATCATAACATGGTATCGAAGTAGGTTAATGGAATTTCATAAAATTTTGTGAATTTCAAACCTTTTCTAATCTGGAAATTTTAACAGAAATTTGTTTTGATGTATTTTATGAAAATTATGTGGTTCATCTTCAAAAAAATTGATGAAAATCGCGGGCGTAGACTTTTGATTGTGCAATTTCTCAGTTTCAACAAAAGTCTCTAATTTTCAAAGGTTGCATGTACTTGCATGCGCATTTTGTAAGTTGCATGTTCTTGCATGCATTGTTTTACCATGCAAAATTATATTTTTTCAGATGAAGGTTTCTCTGATGGGTTTCTATAAAAAATTTCCCTGTTGGGTTTCTAATTTTTTCCCTCAAAAATTCTCTGGTGGGTTTATAATATTTTCCTTGAAATTTATCTGTTGGGTTTTACCATTTTTTCCTCAAAAACGAGGCTTTGCACTCTAATCCATGTATCAGATTCTGTAGTCTGTTCTTTATCAAATTTTTAACTTAAATATTGTGTTTAGTTTTCTAATGTTTCTCCTAAAAACTGTAGCTTTTTCCGTTTGTTTTGGGGCATCATGCTCATCTACAAAGTTTGGATGGTTTGTCGATTTTTCCACAAAACTGTGCTAGTTGTTCTTAATGTTTGTCTGTCTCCAGAGAAAAACAGCTCCGTATCCAACATCAAATTGGATGTCTTGTGATGATTTATGGTTAGGTGTTTTGCTGATTTTGAGAGGGTTAGTGTGATGATTTATGGTTAGGTGTTTTTCTGATTTTGAGAGGGTTAGGGGTAGACTCATCTTAGTGGCAGAGTCAGTGGCAGGCCCTTCTCTATTTTTGTAAAGCTTTGTGAAGAAGGGGGCACCCTTCTCTGTTCTTTTCTAAACAGATTTTGGCTTCTTGGTCATTAACATTTTGCAGATCCGGGGAAGGTCTCAGGAGCAGAAAAATGTTTTGCAGAATTTGCGACCAAAAGATAGGAGTTAGGCATGACCATTACGAGAGGGTATGAGAATATTACAATATTTCTTTAATGATCATCTTAGTTAGTGTTTAGTTTATTAGGTAGTTTCTATTTTTGTATTTAGTTCTTTCTTTTAGAAACATCACCTCTGCATATCTATATAAGGAGCCTCATCTACTATATTAACAACAACATCAATTTATCATAGCAGAAATTATCTTGAGCAGGAAATTCAATAGACTATTAGCATTATGTGACAGCATCAAGGATTACAGTGTCAAACACTTCTCTGGAGTACTCAAATATTTACATACAAGTATACACAATTGTATAATGCAACTTTATGAATATCTGTGTTTGAATATTATACACACACAAACATGTTTATGTTTGTAGATATGCAATAATGTATGTATGGAACGTGTATGTGTCTGTACACTCACAAACAGAAAAATAGCAATCATTAATGGCAATAAAGAAGTCTGAGAATGCATGTTTTAGAAAACACGTCAACTTTCAAAAATGTATTAAGATAAATGTGCTACTGCTAATACTGGCCTGCTTAGAAAACTTTTCAATAGTAGCCAATGGAATGGTGCCTAGAGGGATCAACTTCCTGGGTCCTTCGCCCTATAAACAAAGTAGAAATGTTCACAATATTATTCCATCGAAAAGCCCAAAAACATAACTCTAATAACAATAAACAAGATAAGTAATTGATAGATGATATGCCCAGATTGGTAAATCCTAAATCAAAAAAAACAGACATTATGGTACCCAGAGTGACAACAAATTAAAAATTTAATTACTTCACATACCATTTCACCATTTTCAAAAAATAGAACACTTTCAGTCAACTACAGTCTAAGAAATCAGAAGGATGCTACTCCAAGCCTTTGAAATGCCAAGTAACGCAGGAGAAACATATAGATAAACTCTCCAATAAAGACATTAAAAGAGAATGAGGGAGGAGTTGCAGAATTAGAACAAAACAAAACAGAGGTATACATCCAAAGGTTGCAATGAAGCAATTGCCATGATGATAACAATCACAAGGCAGGAGACCGTACAGAGCATGAAATCCGCCTCTAACCAGTGTCAGTACCAGAGATAAAAAGCATTATGTATATTACTCTCATAGCAGATTACTGATATCAAATTGTATTCCATTTGTGAGGTTGAAATTCGGTTAGATGTCTAGAAAAATGGGGAAGTCAAAAAGATTCATAAGAAAACAAGCATTGCCTAGGAATGAATAAAACTAACGGAGGGGCAATGCAGAAAACTTCCTGAACTACCTAATCAGACTACAACAAACCTGAGCATAAAAACTCTAAGGTAATTAAACACACACATAAATGATTTGGAAATTTGGTCAAGAAAGAGATAAATTTGAGTTAATATAATTGCAAATATATGTAACAATAATTTAAAAAGGAACCAGAAAACTGTTATTAACTGTTATTGGACAGTTATGAAAAGAAGAGAGTCAAAAGAATAGAAAAGAAAAAACACATTTTTAACATTTTATGTTGAATACGATAAAGAGATTCTCACTGCCATTGTATGAGGAAAAGAGCCAATAGGCCAATATTCTGGCAATGTGCAGGCTGTCATAGAAATCTTACAATACTTTAGCAACTACACTTAAACTATGAACATCCCCATCTACATTAGTATACAGCCAATAATTGATTGTTAATCCCTCTGTCTGGATGAATTGACTTTCAATCTATACTAAATTTGCCTACAAATGTGCATGGTTCTTAATAAGCAAAAGCATGTTTTCACTTTAAGATTTTCCAAAGAAATTGCACGCATCTCTACAAGCAATCCTAATAATTATTTTAGAGAACTTGTGGTACTCACCACAAAAAGTAGACGAAAGTTTGTTACCAAAAGAGTGCCAGCAACATCAGTGTTTACCATAACAACACCATGACCCTGTTCACACAAATAAAAAATATCCAGTTATTCATGAAAACACAATTAGTACTGCAGTTACTTCTTCATCATATTTGGCATAAAACTGACAGAGAGTATTTCTTTTCACTGTTATATACTTTTTAAGTGCTTGAAGATAGATAAACAAAATAGCCAAAAAAGGCCTAAAGGCAACAATTGTAAAACACAAGGCAAGGTACATGTACCATTTACACAAATGCAATTCCAAATACAGCAAACATGTAAAACGAAACATTTTAGCATCTATACAGTCGGAGACAGCCTTATCACACATTGGAATTTCATTCAATGTCTCGGAGGTTTGCCTATCACCATGGATTATTTGATCAAGAAAGTTCCCAAAAGTTTTAAAAGCGCCAATCTAGTCAACCCACCTGGTCCAAATTAGTGTTTCTTCTACTCACATAGTTCAATAGCCAATTTCCAATGAGCTGTGGAAAACTGGTTATATGCATGGAATTAGAATAAGACATTTAAAAACTGTTGTAAGGTAGAGAATTACAAGAGATGTTGATCAGCCCATAGGCTATTATAGCTCGGAGTCCTGCCACAATCGACATGTCTCGCATCAATTCCAGTGGTCCCGAAAAAATAATTGGTTGCTGATTCCAGGTTGCAATGAAGCATTATTTTCATTTTTTAACTAAGTTACCACATTCATCCAGACAGGCCAGAAGCCACTGTTCAATTCGTACATAGTTTGGATGCGGACAAATTTGTTGCAAAGTCGATAACAAACTGTGACATTTGCTCCAAAGTCGACCACAGGACCCTGGATGACTTCGTTTCTGCCCACACAAGCCCAGAACAACTTTCTGGCAACTGGGCAACGACTTTCAGCACGGGAAGACTTTTGACTTCCAAATAGTATTTCAGATTTCTTATTATTTTTTTACCTTTTTTCATTTTGTGTGCCTGGACACCAAAGGCGGACTCTTCATCCTAGTTGAGTCCAAGGATACTATGCTCGACAGTATACAACAAGTAGGAATCTCAGTTATGTTTAAATGTTGATGTTTCCAGCCCTCTGTTCTAGCATAGTGAATAGCATTAGGAGTACTGGAGCCCTTTTTGTAGGGAACAGAGCAATGATGAACAATCCAGTTGGTATGATGTAGAAATTCTGTGAAGTAAGCCCATTTTGGGTTAATATAGGGCATGTTTATTGATATGTTAGGGAGATAATCAGGGGCAGTAGGAGAAAGTAAAGTAGAAATTGGGAGCCTTCAATGGCACATCCCTAGAAACTGAATTTGAAGGACATCATGATTTAGCTCTGTAATATTTACTTTTAATATTATTTCAAAATATCACTGATCAAAAAAATTAAAAAATAAGATACTTTAATTTTTATATCTATTAACTATATGGCTCGCATAGCACACAATATGTGTTACAAGATTCAAGAAGAGTTGGCAGATTAACGGATTTCCGGATGATTCATTGATTAACAGAGGAACAAATGTGTTCCTTATAAAGAATTACAAGGACGTTGTTTCTAAAAGAAACAACGTAGACTGAAGACGGAATTAGAAACAAAACTAGAGACAGGATAGGAAACATTCCTATCTGGACTGAAGAAAAAAGAGACGGGATAGGAAACATTCCTATCTAGATTGAAAGACGGACTACAGACAAGTAGTTGACTATTATAGAAAGTATAAGATATTATCTTAATAATATGTAACCAATTTAACTCAAATTTTATAAAGTAGATTTCAAACAAGTATTACATTAAAAAAATTATCCTCTTAGTGCAAATTTGTTTACTTTGAAGAATTTTGTGATACAAGTTTGGGTAAAATTATTTACTGTCTAAAAAAAACAGATATAGGACAAAGCACTATCTGGCATGTCACGTAGTTTCAAGTATTTATATTTATAAGCCGGTTATAAAATAGATTTATTGTGATGAAAACTAATAATTTTACATAGTTTTCAATAGGATAGTATGATTCAGATGGTAACTTTGAAGTGAAGAACGGGCCAGTGAACATACAGATAACAAATAAACCTTATGATAATAATGGCTTGTACGGCTCATTTATATTAGAGCCTCAGTTGGTTAGTGGTGGAGAACTTGTGCTCTGAAAAAAGAGGTCACAAGTTCAAATCCCACAAGGTGGTAGGGTACTTTCCTTTTAAGCTCTGCTTATTCTGGTCATAGTGTACCTAGACCCAAAAACATATGGGTGGTACCATGGACTATGGTAGTTGAATATACATGTCATATAATTATTGTTCATATGCTTGTCTAACATTCTAATTACTATTTATAAGGAAATCTAAAATAAAATTAACAAAGCTCTTTGCTAACTTTCAGGAAAATTCTAAAAATTTATTATTAAGCCAATTGTAACATCCCAGTCCTAGAGTCCAATAATAAATAAAAGAACTAAATAATTGATTAAATAATAACTAACCTATGTAGTTAATCGATTTTCAATCCATACACATAAGAAATAATCAACATTAACATTTAAATTTTATTTAAATATATTAACAATGCAAATTTCATTATCTTACGAATTATTAATAAATTACATTCATATGTTTCATCATGCTCATTATCCCTTCTAAGAAAGTTCAACAAACTAATTAATAATAATATGTCATTGAATCAATGGAAACACATTAATTAATTAACGTATCATGTGGGGCCACTGGTCCCAATAATCATGGCCATAGCCAAACAAGAAGCATTATAGATATAGAGGATCGTTATATAAGAAAGGACACAAAGAAGTAAAATAAAGAAAAGCATAAGAAGTAAGGGTGAATACCTTATTAATTTGACCAGCCAATGTACAAAAATCACAACTGGAATATATTTTTAAAAAGGTGGACAGTAGCAACAATAAGATAATAAAAAGCAAAACATATTCAAAAAAGATGGCACACTCTGTGATCAACCCATATTGTGAAGATTGATTTCAATTCCATCATACATTAAAGTGGTACACGTGGCCATCAGATTGTCACACTGACTATAGAAACGTTTGCCTTCCCCTGCAAAGAATGCCCCATGTGGATACCTACTAAAGGGAGTGTCGAGCTGAGGCTCCCATCTGAAGTTAGGAAGAGTCCAAACCTGTATACCCATGGGTTCTAGTTGTGATTATCACAGTTACAGGTGCAGTTGATATAGTTGGGATGAGTGAATTTGTTCAGAGTGGCAAAGAACCACATGTTGCATTTGGTTCTCCTGTGGTTACATCCACTCCAGGAGTGGTTGGTAATGAGTTAGAGGATAGCTTTTATTCTAGACTATGACAATCAACACTTGACCGAGATGGAAACTTTTTATTGGGACTGCATAGAGAGGAGAGCTCATCACAACTTTTTTAATCCACACACACAGGATTTGATGATGCATCAGCGTGGATTGGTTCTAAGGTTGTTCCATCCTTTGTGAGATAGGTATATGCCATCTGTAGCAGATGGTATCAATGGCTGCAAGTTGGATTGCTTGCAGAGTCAGCACATCCAGTAGAGCCTAGCAGAAAATGGAGATAGTGGTACCTTAGGATGTGATTATCTCCATAGTATGGATGGATGTGACTTTAATTATTCTGACATTGGTGTTATAGGAACTATTGGTGATCATAGGTTCATTATACGATTCTACCTTTGGGATCCAGATAGACTAATGTGTTTTCTATTTCTAAGATTGCTTGACAACAAGCAATTAAGGGCAGATTGTAATGTCCCATTTTGGTGAGTGTCAACTTTCAGAGGATTAACCTATTTCCTGACCCTCATAGGCTAATGGAGTTGTCTAGAGGGCCCAATTAGCAGAACCAGAGAGTGATTCCCACTCTTGTGATTAGGGATGTTCAGAATCGCTCTTCATTTGAATCAGATCGACACACTTACTATTTATATTAAGTCTCTATTCAATAAAGTTTGGGGTTTTTATCTTTAGCAGGATTCCTGAACAACTTGATAGCAATGTTGAGATTTAGTATCATTGATTGGAGCAGTTATTCAGAGACTAACTATTTACAGAAAGTCATTATTGTGGAGTTGCTAAATCTAGCTGGGGCACCCAAACTCATAGCATGTGCAGTAATTGATTCACTCAGTGATATCAATTTTCCACAATCCATTAGAATTGAACAAGTAGCTTCTGGTTTAGATTGTGTATGAGTTTTTTAACATCAACCTTTCCAATCACACTCTAAGATCCATCATCAAGATGCTAGAGAGCAAGAGATGCATGAAGCTACTTGTTCAATTGATTCACTCGTCAATTGGCTCGGTTTGAGGGACTTACAAATTATAGTAAGTCAATTTTATTCAGTTGCTATTTTCGGCAAGGCACTTAGGCGTCAAACACGGGTAGTAAGTATCTACATTATGGGTTGTTCATCCAGTGGAGTTAATAAGCTTTTGATTTTATTAATGATTATTAATCAAGTCATGCTTAATATTAATTAATTAAGTGAGCTTATTATTAAGTGCTAAAAGTTCATTAAATGTTTATTTAATAAAGTGTATTATAGCACCTAAGCTCGAAGCTTCCAACAGATTTGCATTTGAGAATTATACATGCTTTTAATGCAAGGAAATAAACATTCTACAGTGCATTTGCTTTTGTTGATTTGGGTGAAGAGAAGAAGCAAGGGTTTGAAGAATTTCAGCGTGGTAGAATTGTGAATTCTACACAAGCTTCAGCACTATGAATTGGTTGAAACTACACCAGTGAATTGCGCAACTGCTTTGGCTTCATACAGTGGCCACGACTCATTCAACTGTTAACAGAAATTGGTGACTAGAAGTCCATTTCATTGCAAAATTGCTAGCAAGGGCAGAAGGTTCCACTTTATGAATATGGCAGCCTATATGTGGCTCAGCTTTTTGAGTTATTTCTGTCCGCAGGTCATATAGAGCAGCAGCATATTGTTAAAGGACAACATTTGGGGTCTGGGTGGCTTGCTTTTTATTTTACTGTGTGCTTCTCATACACATTTTCTAGCATAAAAGTCACTTCCTAGAGCAGCCACATTTCATTGGTGGTGTTAATATGATCAGCGATCATTCCAGGTTTTCATAATTGTTGATAAATCTTATTTCTATAATTCCAATAACTGCCATTGTATGAAATCAGATTTCTTATTGAATAAAGTGATTTGGAGAGCAAATAGTTAATTTCAACCATTGTTATATGTTAAGAAATTCCAAAACCATTCAATACAAACAAAACAAAGACAAACATTCACAAATCGGAACTTAGGGATTGCATGCCAACCATTTGACAAAATGTCAAAAGGTCAAAATTAAATTTTCAGAGTTAGAATCACAGGATTCTTATAAATAACACCACAAACAGCTAAGGAGAGATGGAGTGAACTCTCTCATAGATGCTACTGCAAGATTATCCATAACATGAGCAAAATAGTCATATGACAAGATTATTTTTATTATAGACACACTAAGTTCCTAAAAAGTTTAGTTAGGAATGTGATTCGAGAAGAGATTTTCCTCTCTCCCTTTGTAATATCAAAACTGGCAACTAAAACTGGAGAAGCATCTGCCTAAAGGATACTGTTGTCAATAATCAAAGTAAGAAATATGCAACCTTTGAAAAGAGTTTGAATCAATACACCAATAAGATCAAGAAAATTATATAGAACTCTTTAAAAAGAAACTAGTTATTAAAAACCTTGGAAGATTTTACAAGCAATTGCAAATGCTTCTTAATGAATCATGGACAGAGTTGCACACCATTGAAAGTTGTAGCAGCAATCATACAACGATACAATCGCCCCTAAGGACAGGCATGAAGGGAACAATGAATAGGAAAGAAGGACGTTCACCCTTCAGACCACGCGACCAGGATTAGAGAATACACAATATTTCCCATGACATAATCAAAGAACATGAAGAGATAAAGAATTTTGTAGCATATGTGGCTGATCTTCCTATGCCTTATATCGATAATTATGAAAATAAATGCCAATGACACTAAGGTAATCATAGACGATCTGAATAAAAGGATGAGCTATATGATGTTGAATTTCTCTACGGAAAAAATTAATCTTAACATGATTCAAAAGGTAATAGTTTACTATGCAATTCTGACCCAACTTGCGATCTTAAAAATTTGCTTTACATCCTCAATTCTTTCAAATGCTTGGATGAGGTGCAACACAGAGACATAATGGTTGACCCAGCCATAATTCAGGACGCTACTATCAAGATGCATTAGTGTATGTCCCTCATGGATGCCAAGAGATGTATGACAATAATGGCATAATGGGGTACGTGAGATCTAAGCCATGGTATAGACAGTTGTCCCTGGCTAGTTAGTTATATAATTTTCTCTTAGATACCAATTCTCTGTTCCAGCAACTGGATGCTGAAGCAGATGCATGGATGCTTTTGGGTTAAAACAATCGAAAGATTATTTTGTATTGAATAATTGATGAAAATATGAGCTTACAAGCTCATATATACAAAACATATATACAAAAAAAAATAAACAAACAGAAAATAGAAACAATCTATATACGATAGATAGAGCATTATTAGAAATATTATAATACCCTCCCATAATGCTTAATCTATCAATAACACCAATTGCCTCCCTGAATTTTACAAATTTATAAGAACCGAGAAACTTGGTGAAGATATCAGCAGACTGCTCTACGGTGGGAACATACAGCAACTGAATAGATTTGTCTTCAACCAGCTGACGAATGTAATGACAATGTGTTTCGACATGCTTGGTTCGTTCATGGAAGACCGGATTCTTTGCCAATTTGAGTAATCCCTGATTATCATAGAATATAGGAGTCGGTCCTACTTGAGGAACATGCATATCTGCAAACATCCGCAGAATCCAAACTACCTCACAAGCTGCCTTAACTGCTCCCCAATACTCTACTTCAGTCAAAGACAAGGCCACCGCCTGTTGCTTCTTACTAGTCCATGTCACAGCAGCAAATCCTAAATTAAACACATATCTGGTGGTAGACTTACGATCATCAACAGAGCCGGCCCAATCTGAATCTGTGTAGAAACATAGTGTAGAATCAGACTTTTGAGTGTATAGAAGACCATAATCAAGAGTACCACTCACATAGCGCAAGACACGCTTTGCAGCTGTACAATGATCAGTCTTGGGTGTTGTCATAAAGCGGGAGACATAGCTTAAAGCAAAACTAATGTCAAGTCTAGTAGCAGTAAGAAAAATGAGACTACCCACTAGTTGTCTAAACAAGGATTCATCTACAACAAGTGAATCAAACTGAGCGGATAATTTGAGCCCGGGTTCCATAGGAGTGAGAGCAGGTTTGCAATCCTACATTCTGAACCTGTCCAGAAGACTTCTAGCATACTTAGACTGAGAAAGAAAGATACTGTGTTCAGTCTGCCAAACCTCAATTCCGAGACAATAGTGCAAGAGTCCCAAATCAGTCATATCAAAAGTGTTGCACAAATCCTGTTTGATTTCCACGATCAAATGTGCTAAATTTCCAGTGATGATCAAATCATCAACATAAACAACGGTAAACAAGACATCATCACATACATGTTTGATATATAGGTTTGAATCCGATGGACTCCCCTGAAGACCATGGTAATTTCCATGTACCAAGCCCGAGGAGCTTGTTCCAGACCATAGAGAGCTTTGACAAGTTTACAGACTTTGTGTTCCTGACCAGCAACCTTAAATCCAGAAGGTTACGTCATGTCGACCTCTTCCTATAAGTCAACATTCAAAAAAGCATTCTTGACATCCATCTGATGAACTTTCCAGCCGAACTAAGCTGCTAGAGCAAGAACAAGCCGTATGGTACTCATTTTAGCTATAGGAGCAAAAGTCTCCTCATAGTCAATACCTTCCCTTTGTGAGAACCCTCGAGCAACAAGACAAGCCTTATACTTGTCTAAGGTGCCATTAGCTTTATATTTGACCTTGTATATCCATTTGCAGCTAACGAGCTTCTTCCCTGTAGGAAGATCAGAAAGAACCCAAGTTTGATTTTTCTGAATGCTCTAAAGTTCAGCTTCCATAGCTTGTTCCCATTCAGGAATACCTTTAGCCTCGGAATAAGTCTAGGGCTCATAAACACTATGAATGTTAGCCATAAGAGCAAAGTTAACTGTTTGTTTGCGGTTATTTCGAGAAACTCTACCTTCGATGAGCCCATTATCCCTTAGATCACTAATAGTTTTAACCCACCATTTGGGTCGGAAAGTAGAAGAGCTGACTTCTGGAGGAGCTAGAAGAGGTTCAGAAGCAACAACAGAAGG
Organism: Cupressus sempervirens; assembly: GCA_028749045.1. NCBI lineage: Eukaryota > Viridiplantae > Streptophyta > Pinopsida > Cupressales > Cupressaceae > Cupressus > Cupressus sempervirens. The sequence goes on from CM053793.1 coordinate 545,067,175, forward strand.
AGGATCATTCTCAGGAGTCTCAACAGGATCAACATCAGGTGTCCTAGGGCAGGCATTATCTATATCATTCTACCCATCAAATGGTGCTAAAGGAAGGGGAACACTGTGAGACTGTTCCTCAAAACATTGCTCAAAAGAGGACGGAAACGGTCCTCGAGTTTCATCAAAAACAACATCCCAACTAAAGATAAGATGATCAGTGTTGATATCTATCAATCTGTAGGCCTTATGGTTGTCACTATACCCTGTCATCATGAGTCTCTGAGTCTTGGAATCTAATTTGGAACATTTAGCATCAAGAATCCAAACACAAGCAAGAGAGCCAAAAATCTTGAGGTGGCTAATCTTGGGCTTATGACCAGACCACAATTCTTTAGGAGTTTTGTTCTTGACAGCCTGAGTAGGGGAACGATTCAAAAGGTAGACAGCAGTAAACACTGCTTCTACCCAATACTTATTAGGAACACTCCTGTGTTGTAACATAGAACGAGCCATCTCAACAATTGTACGATTGCGACGCTCAACAACACTGCTTTGCTAAGGAGTGTAAGGTGTGGTGAATTGGTGCTTGATGCCATGTTCAGCACAAAAACCGGTGAATGCATGAGAACAAAATTCCCCCCCATTCTCTGTTCCAAGTGAAACGATACTGCAGCTAGCCTCATTTTCAACCAACAACTTAAAATTCTGAAATGTACTAAGTGCATTTGATTTTTGTTTAAGAAAGTACACCCACATTTTTCTACTGAAATCATCAACAATAAGCAAAAAATATTTGCAACCAGTAACTGAAGATGTGACCCCAAATATCAGCATGAAGTAATTGAAGTACCTGAGAGGCACACCAAGAATCTCCATCTTTGAAGGGAGTCCGATGTTGTTTGCCAGCTTGACAGGCGTCACATACTCCAAGATGTTGCGGCTGAATCGGAAGAGTCCAGAAACAAGTTCCTCCTGAGATAGCTGAGAGAGATACTGGATGTTGAGATGTCCATATCTCTAATGCCACAAAGTTCTGAGAGATAAATCACGAGCTGCCATAGCTATTTCAGGAGAATCACCAGTGTCAGTAAGCTGATATAGACCATGATCCTCTAGACCAATAGCAACAGTAAGACGAGTCTCTCGATCAATAACGGAGCATTTGTGAACACTGAACACCACATCCAACTGAGGAGAATTTCTCATGATCTGACTCAGAGAGAGAAGATTGAGTGTCATACCAAGAACGTAGCAGACATTGAGAAATATGAGTTGACACCCTCCACACTATATTTGAACATTTCCTCTACCAAACACAACTGAATTGTTGTATGGATGGAAATCGGTAAACTAGTCATGCCGATGAGAGAAATGACGTGAAGCACCAGAGTCAATATACCAAGCAAAGGATCAAGTTGAATCGGAAGGGCTTTTAGCCATAAAAGCATAGAACACAGACTCCTTTGTCTCAGAATGTTCAGCAACATTGGCCTGCTAATTAGACCCTCCCAGCTTCTTCTGTTCAGACGCAAATCGCTGACGACAATCTTTCATGTGGCCGTACTTACAGCAATAATGACACTAAACACTCTTTTGTTGAAAAATGCCAAAGGATTGATGGGAGCTACCCTGTGGAGATGACTAAGTTGGCCGAAACTTAGCTGCAAAGGCTTGTTTTGACGAGGGTAAGGAAGCACGGTTGCCAAACTGTTGCTTCCAACAATCTAGCTAGGGGAGTTTGGTGCACAACTTTGGAAATTTCATATCAACATTAGTTGAGGTAATGTCGAGAGTCTCTATGAAATGCTCATAAGATGTTGGCAAGCTTTTCAGGGTAATAACTACCGTATCTTCTTCCTCCATTGTCTGACCAATGGCTTCAAGCTGATCATGAATGTCCTTGATCTTCATGAGATGTTCTTGTAAGGACATACATTCATCCATCATAATGGAAAACAACTGGCTCTTCAGAAAGAATGCTCGACTCTTATTGAATGTTTCATGCAGCTCCTTTAAATATTTCCAGATGTCTACAGCCAACTTGCCAGAGTGAATCTGAGGTAGCTGATCATCTGTAACAGAGAGCTTGAGAAGCATAACAGATTTGCAATTCCGATCATCAAACTTATCCTGATCTGTGGTAACGAAGGTCCCACCAGGCGTGCTAGTGGAGGCAAGACGATTCTCTGTGCCTAGAACAAGTGCATCCAAACGATGATACTGAAGATGGTTAACATGCGTTGCTTCTAGTGGTTGTAATTGCTGCCATTAAACAGTTGACTGTTTTCCAACATCAAGTTGGTCAAGGATGCCATTTGCATGAAGTTTGAGGCAATGTTGAGGCTGACCCAGAAAAAATGACAAGTACCCAAAAGAGTAGAAAACCCAAAAGGAATCTGTTGTTGTTTTCTAGATCCGCTGGCTTGAAAATCGAGGCACGAAAAACGAGGTACCTAGAAAATTGGACGACAACCCAGTTGAGCCCTCGAAAAACCCACTAAGAATCTGAAATCAAAATATTTTTTCGAACCCAAAAATTAGGGTTTCAAGCAAAAATACAGTCGGCAGCAATGAAAGCTTGGATTTTCAGAATAATGGAGTTTTGGAGGAAAAAACTAGATGTTTTCCTTAGCAGAGAGAAGTGTTGATCTGAGGCGGCTTGAAATATGTCGTTTTCTATGCACAAAGTTGGGTTACTATACCAAAAAAAAACATAGCGACCTTTTTGAAAAACGCCGATTTGTGATGAATAAAAATGGCAGATACAAACCATTACCAGAGGAAATCAGCGATTTGGCACTTCAAATAAAACTAGTCAGTCATGATTTCCGGAACGCAAGACCAAGAAATGTCTGCAAGTTCCTTCAAGACACGATTTGCAGAGAAGTTCGGCCCAGGAAAAAAATCGCAATTTGCAGATACTAACCATGCATCGGCGATTGCACAAGCATAGTTATGATTCAAAAAAAACTTGACCGAATTTCTCTAGACAGAAAACCCTAGGCATGTTTTAGAGAAATTAACTGACAAAATTTTGAAAAAAAATTAAACCAGCTCTGATACCATAAAACAATCGAAAGATTATTTTGTATTGAATAATCGATGAAAATACAATGAGCTTACAAGCTCATATATACAAAACGTATATACAGAAAAAAAGAAACAAATAGAAAATAGAAACTATCTATATACTATAGATAGAGCATTAATAGAAATATTCTAATATGGGTTCTGCCTGGATGCGCCCAAGAAGCTCATTCCAAGCCTGTGGATGCTTGTGGAGGCACTGCAAGCACCTCCACAAACATTCACAAGCCCGAAATGAGCTTCCTGGGTGCATCCAGGAAGTATCCACAGCCAAGATGCAATTCCAACGCCCAAATCACTTAAAGTTATATTATAGGATGTGCTTTATTGTTGTTGTTTTTATTCTTTTTTTGCTCCTTTTTGCTCCTAAACCCTAAAATGGCCCAAAAAGAGGTCATTCATTATTCATTCTTCTCATTTTGTTTGCAGCTGGGCTCTCTTCTCATTTGGTCTCCATTTTGGCATTTTGAAAGCAAAGTCATTATTTTTTAAGAGGATCATTCGTAGGGTATCACATAGCTTCTACAATTGACTTTTGAGCATCCAAGGTAAGCATTTGATCCCATTCTCGAATTATTTTAGTGGTTTTTTTTTGAGATAATGATGAATTTTCCAAGTTTTGAAGTACTTAAGGAATTTTTTTCCAAAAAAAAATGAAGAAACAAATTTAGCTAGCTATTTTAATATTTTTGCACTTGTATCCTTGATGTTCATAGTTTATTTATTATTTAATTTTTTATTTTCTTATAAGATTCATAGATTGTATTGTGCAAGATGGCCACTACCAGTAGTCAAAGTATAACTTCAAAATTGACGTAGCATCTTCATTATGGAGACATACCACAAGATTATCACAGGTTTCAAGAGGCGGGTCATACATCTAGAAATGTAATATATGTCATAGAAAAGCATTCACTAGCTCATATTCTCGGGTCAAAGCTCATTTTATGAGCCCTCCTGGTAAAGGAATAGGATTGTGGAAAGGAAGAAAAAAAGGAATAACCGATGCACAACTAGCAGGATTTATAAAGGAACAAGAAGTTGCTGATCATTTAACTAACAAATCAAAAACAATTTTTTACCAACCTTCATCTGGAAAGAGCAAAATAGAATTGCCCAATGATTATGTTGTATCCTCCAAACATCCTTTCTGGCAAGCACCTGTACCGTGAGAGGAAGAGAAAGAAGTAGAAGCTATTGCTCGCAAAAGAGGTCCATTGGATTCCGCATTCAAAATGGAGGCAAAAGAGCTTCCTAATCAAGCAATTGCACATTGCCTTTGTGTCAACGGTCTTCCTTTCAACTTGGTAAGACCAACATATTGAAAAGAAGCGGTTGCAACCATTAATAAATCACCGGCTGATTACACTGGCCCTGGGTATAAAAAAAGGTGGGACTACTCTTTTGCAAAAAGAAAAGACTTCTATGAGAAAGCTCTTCAACAAATTAAAACTTCTTGCAAAACTTCATGAAACTATTGTGTTTGATGGATGGAAAGATATAAGAAACCGGTCATTGATTGATGTGATTGCAATGTCACCCAAAGGGGCAATGTTTTTGAGGGCGGTTGATTGTGAAGAAGAAGTTAAGGATTCACAATTCATTTCTAGAGTTCTCGTTGAGACCGTAGAGATGGCGGGTTATGAGAATGTGGTCCAGGTGGTCACAGATAATGCCAAAAATTGTAGGGGTGTAGGTGCTTTGGTTGAGAGTCAATACAACCATATTCTTTGGACACCATGTATCGTATACTCTCTTAACTTGGTCATGCAACAAATTGGCACCCAAATAGATAGGGTGAAGCAAATATACCAAGAGGAGACACAAATGTTTGTGACAAACCACCACAAGTCACAATCCACATTCTGAGCATTCTCCAAGTTGGAGTTGTTGAAGGTAAATTTAAAGTTCTGATTAGTTAATTTCATTTATTTGTTTAATTTGAATAAGTTTTATGTCCATATTCAATTATCAAATTGTATATAGCTTTGCTTAATATTGATTGACATATTGTTAACTTGCTTAGGTTGTCAAGACTCGATTTGCATCTCATACTATTGTTATGAGACGACTCTTCAAGGTGCAAGGGGCATTGAGCCAAATGGTTATTTCTAGCCAAAAGGTCAAGGCTTTGGTCTTGGATGACAGTTGGTGGGTCCATATGCAATTTGAATTAGATTTCATCAAGCCTATCATAACATGCTCCACTTTGTGAATACAGATTCACCTTGCTTAGGGATGTGTAGGATGGCATGGACACCACGGTAGAAAAGGTAAAGCTTTCCATACAAACACAAGAGAATGAACCCAAAAAATGTGAAGCCTTATGCAATAATGTGGAAGCAATCATTCATCATCGTTGGGAGAAGATGACAACCCCATTGCACCTCATTGCTATGCCGAATAGATTTGCACCATATGCGGATAAAGAAGTTGCTAATGGGTGATATAATGCCAAGACTCTTCCCAGATGATGGAATGCACAAAATGGTGAGGCTAGAATTTGGCTTATTTGCTTTGGGGTCAAAACTTACTCCATGTGCATAAAAGAACCAAATTGACATGGGAGCTATCACATGGTGGTACATGTATGGTCAACCATTCAAGCATCTACAACCTCTTGCAATCAAGATCCTTTCACAAGTAAGGTTTTTTTTGTTTTTTGTTTACCAATTGAATTCTATAATTTAGTGTTTAACATTCTTTAGTTTGATTTTCAGTTATATCTTTAATTTTATGAACACTATCTACGTTGCAAGTTCTTATGCTGCAGAATGCAATTGGAGTGGACACTCCTATATCCATTTGGTGAAGCGCAACTCATTGGGCTCAAAGAAAGTTGAGGACTTGGTTTATATACATACCAACTTGCATCTTTTGTCAAGTAAGAAAGATGAAAACAAGTTAAGGGTCAACCAAGCTTTGGGATGTAGCCCCTTAATGTGCAAACTTAGATGCAACATTTCAAGTTCTTAATACAGCCATAGACGATGATATTAATAGCATCATGGCACGTGCATCTGGCACAAGTGAAACCATGTTTTGTTCAAATGATTTTGAACTTACCAGTCTTGCAACAATTGGAGATGATGATAATGTGGATTTTTTCGAGAATCTTTATAATTTTGAATGACTGAATTTGATTAGTGAATCTTGAATCTTGACTCTTGACTTTTGATTGATCAACATCAAATCATAAACCAAGCTTTTACTTTGTAATTCAAATTGCATTGGAATCTTGAACTTGAGTAATTAGTTATTTCAATCTGTATATTTGTCACTTTGTGTCTGTAAAGTTTGAAGTTGAACTATCAATGGTGAAGTATCATGCTATGAAATGGTTTATTTTTATATATTGCTTGCATTTCTTTGCATACATAAATTATAGTGTGCGTGTGTGTGTGTGTTGCATTTCTTTGCATATATAAATTATAGTGTGTGTGTGTGTGTGTGAGACTATATATATAGATATATGCATCCAAAATTAAAATTAAAATCACGCATCCACGCATCCGATTTTCACATCTGCATCCGCATCAGCATCAGCAACTTAGAATTATCTAATTAATTATATAGCCATTTGAAATGCTGAATGACTTTATGGAAGTTAATTTAAAGGGTATTTTTCCATGTGAATGATAGGTATAAGATTTTAAATTTTTATTTTTGGTAATGTGATAGACTAAGAATTGGTTAAACAGAAGGTAGGTGTATATTTTTATTTTTTAACTTAAAATTGTGCCATCTTTTTGCCAACTTATCTAATAATATCATGTTGTAGAATTAGTTAAATTTTCAGCAATGTTATTGGTAAATGCTCTGTTGTGAATCTTTTATCATACAGTACAGTTGTTTCCTTTAGTTTCTCTCAGTTGGTTTCAGTTTGAAATCCACGGATACATTCAAATAAAACACAGGAAAAACAACCTCAATTTTCTATGTGGGGAAAGTCTTCATTAATTATTAACGATACCTTAGGCATCTTATTAAGTGTTGGCGAAGCATTCCCCTTCATGGTAAAGAAGGGGCATTTAGCCGCAAAGAATGCATCCAGATTAAATCACAAATCCCAAAAAAGAAATCGCTATTTGTTTATTTGAGAAGTATTTATTAGTCTCATACTATATCGTGTTCTACTTTGTCGTGCATCTTCTGACGAATTAGGGAAGTCTTCTTCCATCATGGTAAAGCGGGGATAAATTCTGATCACTGCCGCTGTCAAATTTCACCTCTGTGAATTCTCATGGATGATGTCGAGCATACTTCGTATTCTAAAAGAAAAGCATACTGCCTTCGCTAAAGTTGTTTCAGGTATAACATCGAGAACACTACATACATTCTGGCAGCTGCATTTATACAAGGGACACGATGAGAAACGCTGGCTTCATTACACATTCCTTGAAGTCTCATGGGCCACAGTACAGTTTTAAGAGAAGACAAATGTCAGAATGAGAATTGGATTTATACCAGAAGTGTTCAAATTAATAAAAGCAACACTGAAACAAGGATCCTTCAGACTGCAAATGCCTTGAATTCCAGCGAACCACGGGCCAAACCAAAACGGATTGAAATTTCTCATGAAAACAGCCCGAACTCAACCCAATTTGAGCATGGCACGAAGAAACTGCCAAAGTATAAACCCCCTAACGTGTGGCTATAAGCTAGTACGCGTCCGAAGCTTGAAACTGCGTATTTTCTCCACCCGCTTGAGTCGGGAGTACATACGATATAAACCAGCATAATGCTGCGAAAGATGTATTTTTTTCCCTACTAAAACCTAATAAACTCCTACGTCCCATTGGTATCCGTTCTCGAATGCAATTCAATTCCACGGAGGTCGAGTTTTCACATTGCTGATAGTATTAGATAAAATACAAATGTCAAGAAAGGAATCCCTGAAACCAAAGTTATCCAGGAAAATAATACCTCTGCAATAACATCCTCTTTCCGTAGAAGAAATTCATCCATGCCATGAGCCACGGACCGCGTAAATGCCTATAAGTTTTCGCCATTTCATACAAATTAGGTTAAACTGAAGCATCCATTACGTAGCAAAACAAAATTGAAGCCCGCACCAAATCGAACAAATAAATGTTTAAAGGAAGGGGTTTCAAACCTCGATTTTTGTCCACCCTAGGGCATCCCAGCTGCCTACAGTCTCCATTTCCATATTCACAGAAGGCCTTGCAAAATGATTGCTAGTGTTCAACACCCCATCGCATCGGCAAAAATTCGAAGAATTGGGGCGGTGTTCTACCTTTTCCAACTAACCATTGTCTCAAACAATAATTGTCCTTCCAAGTCTGTAGTCTGTATTTATACCTTGTTCAATAATTTCAAGCAGTGCTCTCTCACCCAATGTTTTTTTATGTCACGTGCCCTTCATTCTCGTTTTCTATGGAATATACTTCCGCGGAGATGGTTTATTCCACGTTTTATAACTGAAAACTGAAAGCCGTCTCTAACCTTCTCTTCTTATGCAAAAATTTAAAATATATTTACTTTAAAAAAATTCATTTTTTTATTTTAAAAGAGCAGTTAGTTGTAAAAAAAATTAAGTTTTTTCATAAAAGGGGAAAAATAAAATAAAAAATCCTATGGCCTAGTATAAAATGTATGTATTCAAAATAGAGCACATGCAAAAAAAAATTGGAAAGGATTTTATTTTTGTCAATTTCATGTGGCACAACTTTCAGAGACCATCACACCTTGTTCTCTGCAGCATCATTTGCCCTAATTCTCACCAAACGGGTTGAAAGGTAGTAGTAGCCGATTTAATAGGGGAACAGAGTGAACAATATTCATCTTAAATGAAGAGTCGCACTGCGAATTTACCAAAAGTAAGGCATAGAGCCCTGTTTTTGTCCTAAAGAAAGCTAGCCAAAAAAGACCAATATATACTGATATTTCAAAATCACCAATATCCTCTTTATGCAATCTATTATGATAGCAATAGAAATTTTGTGCAAATCAAGGATTCACCAATACCCTCGCTAGCCGAGGAATTGACCTAATTGAATAAGCTAAATCCAGTGAACATAGCCAAAAAAAAAGTGTGTTTCTAGAATCCCTTTTTAAGAATAAATAGCTTCGATTTGTAACCTAGTTGTGAAATTTGTGTTACTTTTCAGTGCCCTAAAGTTAGTCTGCAATCAATAAATTTTCTTCGAACACAAATTTTCCTTTTCTCCATCCAAAAAACATAGTTTGAGAAAATTTGTTTAGTGTTCCATCACACAGACACATCCAATCGCACAGTAAAATATAACAAAATGAATTGTCCCCAGAGATCGAGATTAAAATCTTCGCTTCTCTCTCTCCCTTTCGAACTAAATTTCTTCACATTTTCATAATCAAGTGTAGAAGAAGCGTCAATTGCCATTTTAGTAATACAGGTAAAACCAGTTACAAATCAATTGCATTAATTCATTTGAACAGTGAAAAAAGTTGAAGGTACAGATGATTTATTAGGAATAAAAACTATGAAATATCTGAACTGCAACAAGCACTGAAATATTTGCACCCCCACCTCAGTCAACTCTCTGTTTGAAATAAAAGACGAATAATTTCAAAAGCAAAAATATTTATATATTTTGAAAAAGTCAAAGTTGACTTATTTTGGATCAACGAATATGGCAAGCAAAGTAGGGTTTAATAATATGAATTATGCTCTTAATAACAAACATAGTTTCGAAGGCAGGCAATCTAATCCAAGATATTGGAGGAATGTTTAAAACCCTATAGCGTATTTGCATCAGAAAACAACTAATACATCCTTCTCTACACCAAAGCACCCAATAAATAAGAATGGGAGACGATACAACAGAAATAGCCCCTACATCCGCTCATCGTCTGCAAATTTGAGATATGCAGTAATGACAAATAATGCATTTTTGGCCCTAGCCAAGCCAAATGATTTGGACCATGAGAATGTACAGGACAAGAATCTCAATCACAAGATCATTAATAATACATCGGGTGCTACTAATCAAAATTGTCCAGAGAAATACATAGAGAAGATAGGGGTTTGGTCAATGATAAAACCAAATGGGTATATTAGTATGGTTCAGAGATTTTCTAACTAAAATGCCTTAATTGTGAATAAGGCAAGTAAGATTATGGTTAATCAACAAACATATAATAGTAATGATCTTCATAAAGTCGACAATTATTTGGCATAGGAAAGCTATCGATCTAATATTATTTTTTCTGTCAATAGCCTTGACAATCAATTTCAATTTTTTAATCAAACAAAATATGCTTCCCGCAAGAGATTGCATCTGTATTCCCAGTAGACAAGTCTCCTTGGTAAGCCTTATGTGAATTCCCCCAAAACCCTTGAAGCACATTTTTATAAGCCTAAATCCTCAAAGCTCAAACCCTCGCATAACCTTCCAAAAACATATATTCCCCCTCATCGCAAAAATATTTTGCTCAATTCTCCCTCTCAATACCCCGGTCAACTTCAAAAGATTGCTCGATCCAATATTAAAGCTAAAGAGCAGATGTGGATCATCAGCAATCCAAACAATGAAGAGCGGTGGCATGAATGAAAGAATCTCGATATTTTTGCACTATGGATCAGGCCAAAACAAGATATGATCAATCTAATTAATTAGCTCCAGGATTTTTGTCAAAACCAAGTAAGCATATCTCACCATTCTGAAAGAGTTATGTTCATTCAGTGCAGGGATGAAAATGTCAAAAAAGATTTTCTCTTTACCTCTATTTTCTATTTTAATGGTTATGTTGTTAAATTTTTGGAATGGGTACCAGATTTTAAGGAAGAATTGTTAAACTTTTCCATTCTAACTTGTGTTTCAATTCATTAGCTCCCACCGAAACTTTTGCATATAGAGATTCTCAGGAATATAGGTTCATCAATGGGGAACCTGATAGGAATATACACTTCATACAAATATTGTAATAACATTAAATTTTTTATTAACTGCGAGATTAATACTCCTAAATTCTAACCTATTAAGGTAATAACCAACAAATCTACCTATAACTTAAATCCTCATAGATTTGAAGGCAAAAATCTCTAAAATAATCAGATTAAATAATAAAAGAAGATCATTTTTAAAACTATGCAACCAACCTTTGAGCTTAAAGACATCTTCCCTATGATGTGTATAAGGAATAGAAAAGAATTTCAAGGGAACTGCAGTCATTCTACAGCAAGGAAAATAGTTGCAGAGTTAGAAGTTGGTAAAACAAGTAAAGGAAAAACAACAGTCATAACTAAAATCACAAATATCATAGATAAAGATCAGAAAGAAAGCAAAGAAAATCTACAAGAAATGGAAGAAAATGAAGCGCAAAATAAAGACAAGGGTCTTCAATATTAGATAATAGTAAAGAAATGATTGTTTTGTCTCATATAAAACAAAATAAAGGCACTAATCCGCAGAGGGGAAATGAACCAACTTATGAAGATCAAGTAATAAAGGTATCAACAAAAGAGATGGAGTAAAAATAGAACTTAAGACAGCTTATATTAGGATGCAAAAGCTAGCAAATAGATATAGAAGAAATAACAAGAAACAAAAAAAAGCTTAGATAGTGAAGGTGACAAAAGAAATTGGTTGGAAAGAAAAAGCATTAGAGAAAGAAACCAGGTCCTAGGAAAAAAATATTTCGGATAACTTTACCATCACTCTTGAAGAAATTGAAAATGAAGGTATCTTCTCTGTTACATCACCTAAGAGTAGCAAGGATAAACACACAAAATAAATATTAGAGGCCCCATTGCTACAAAAAGTATAGTCTATAAAGAAAACCATAGAAGCCAACAAAGAGGTAGTCAAGAAGTGTACCAAATTTTGGTAGACACCAAATACAATACAAGAATCTCCAAATAATAATCTTAGTGGGCACATTGTAAGAAAGAATGATCAAAGTAAGATAAAAGGAATACCAATACAAGATTAATGCAATCAGATTTCCACAATCCATAAAAGTTATAATACTAAGTTTCTAGATTAGATTGTGTAAAGATTTTTTTTTTTTTAAATTCATCAACGTTTTGAATCACACATTGTTTTACACCTCTTGCTCTCTCATCTTGATGATGGATCACATAGTGTGATTCGAAACATTGATGAAAAAAAAATCTTTACACAATCTAATCCAGAAACTTGGTATTATAACAATACAAGATTTTCATGACTTCTTGAATAATGAGTTGTCAAAGAATGATAATTTGAAAATGTCAATGTCAGATGAAGCTCAAAAAGAAAACTTGGAACGATTAACAAATGAATTGATACAAGTTTTTAATCATGATAATATTGATAAAAGAAATGATGTACAAAAAGAGGAACTAATTCAGTGAGTTTTGACACTAGGAGAAGATAAATACACTTTTGAAGGTTTAAGAAAAGATTTTTTAATCATTGATGATGAAGATAAGAATAGTAAAGCAGAATAGTCAATCGAAGATAGAATATGCTCAGGACAAGGAGATGTTACGGATGTGGGCAGAAAAGGGAATACACCAGATTTAGCAATTAATATGAGTACAAATGATCAGATAAATCTTGTTGATCAAATAATGATAGAATTAGAAAACGAAGAGATAGATATGAAAGAAGGTAAGCAATCATAAAGTATAGTAAATGCACAGGAGAACATAGAACATTTAGGTATTTTGATGAATCAAGAAGGGATAAGCACCCCTAAATATGGCATTCAGAAAGCTAAGAAAGGAAGGAATTCTCTGAAAGAACTAAGAGAAGTAGATGGGTAGGCAAAAGAACAGCAAAAGACAAGTTAGTTACTTAAACCTGGAAAGGGGTAAAACCTTCCCATGGCAGCATGAAGATCATGACCTAGAATGCTAGGGGCTTAAATGCTCCTGGCAAGAAACGTTTAGTAAAACATAATTTAAAACAATTTGATTATGAAATTGTAATGTTACAAGAAACAAAACTGAATAAGGAAGAAGGAATTAAGCTAGGAAAGAAATTAGCTAGCTGGAACATCTAATTGCATGAATCTAGAGGAGCATCAGGAGGATTAGGAATGATTTGGAACCTTAGGAAAGTAAATATAAATATTATAAATTCAAACAATTCATGGATGAGCAGCAAAATTAAAAGCATAAAGACTAACTTACAATTAATTCTAATAAACATCTATGGACCAATCCATAACAGAGATAAAAAATTGTTATGGGAAGAAATAAGTCTATTTATAAAAAAACACAAAAATGAACTTATTCTTATAGGTGGAGATTTCAATACTATCATGAATATGGATGAAAATTTTGGAGGTATCCAGCAAATTCCCCAAGCATCTTTGGAATTTATAAAATGGATAGACCTTAATAACCTAGTTGATATCCCTATTAATAATGGTAAGTATACTTAGAATAATAGAAGGAAAAACTTCTCATATATTGCTGAAAAATTAGACAGGTTCTTCCTCAAAGGAGAATTAAGAGGAATAGATTTTGATATTCAAGCCTCCATCCTACCCATATCAGGATCGAATCACTATCCAGTCAAGATTGAATTTACTGAACCCCATAAACCTACCAAAAACCCTTTTAAATGTGAAAAAAAAGTGGTTTCTAGACAAAAAATTTACTGATCTCATCAGAGAATAGTGGAATCAAGGCAATTTTAAAGGTTCCAAAATGTATATATTTGTATCTAAGATGAAAATGCTTAAAGAAAATATACTAAAGTGGAACAAAGAACATTTCAACAATATATTTAAAGAAAAACTAGACATAGAAGAAAGCTTAAAGAAATTAAACACAAAAGTAATTAAAGAAGGTATGAACAATGAAAACTTATTTCTAGAAAAAGAACTCCTTGCTAAACTAGAAAACATTCTAGCAAAGGAAGAAGTCTTTTGGAGGCAAAAATTAAGAGAGAAATGGCTAGAAGAGGGAAATTGTAACACACAAAAATTCATAATAGCACGCTAATCAACAAAGTTAAAAGCAAAATTAGTAAAATTGAAAAGGCTTCAGGTGCTATCACTGAGAATCTTGATAGTGTATCAAAGATTTCTTTATATCATTTTAAGAATTTATTAAATAATTTCACGAGTTTGAACATGATAGCTCAAACAAAAATGTTGGAAACTATACCAAAAGTGATCTCCTTAGAAGATAATAAAGCATTAAACACACCCATATCTTTGGAAGAGGTCAAATCAGTGTTATTCAACATGAATCTAGATAGCTCTCTAGGACCAGACGGTTTCCAGGCCTTCTTCTATCAAAAGTGTTGGGATATTATCAAAACTGATCTTTGGAAAGCCATTGAGGCTTCAAGAAATGGTGGATCATCATTATTAGAAATTAATTATACCTTTCTTACATTGATACCCAAAAAAATTGATCCCAAAAATCCAAAGGATTTTAGACCTATAGCTCTTTGCAACACCATCTATAAAATCCTATCCAAAATTTTAGCTAATCAAATGAAAGCATTCCTTCCTAAGCTTATATCAAAAGAACAAATGAATTTTGTACCAGGAAGATCAATACTAGATGGGATACTCATTATTCAGGAAACACTACACTCCACCAATAAAAATAAAAAGACAAGCATGTTCATGAAACTGGATATTCATAAAGCATATGATATGGTTGACTAGAGGTTTTTATGTAAAACCTTAGAAGCTTTCGAATTCTCTCACGAATGGATAAATCTTATCTATCAATGCATATATACATCTAAAACATTAATTCTCATTAATGGGACCCCAAAGGCTTTTTTGACACATCGAGAGGTTTAAGACAAGGAAATCCACTATCCCCTTTCCTATACATTATCATGGTAGAAGCTTTGGGTAAAGCTATTACAAAAGTATACTACGGTGGAAAAATCAGGGGAATTACTATTACTGAGAATGTTGCTAATATAACCCATCAACAATATGCAGATGATACCATTTTACTAGGAGAAAGCACAATAAATGAGGCCTTAAACATTAAGATGATTATTCAACAATATATGGAAGCTTCAGGTCAAAAAGTGAATGCTGAAAAATAAGAAATATTCTTCGTTAACACCAAAACTAAAATGGAAAAACATATTTGTAACATTATGAGGTGTAAAAGAGGAACATTCCCATGTAAATACTTAGGAATAGAGATAGAAAAAGGTAGTAAAACTAACAAAGGATGGCATAATATTCTTGATAGAATGGAGAAAAGGATAGGAGGGAGGAAAGATAAATGGCTCGCTAAAGCGAGTAAAGTTACTAAGATCAAAGCAGTTTTATTTGCGCTCCCAAAATATCCCCTTTCTTGCTTACCATTATCAAAAAATACCAATAAGAAGCTTTAGGCAAAACTCAGAAGTTTTCTCTAGAATGACATTGATGAACATAAAAATGGCCGCTTATTAAATGGGAAAATTTATGTAAGCCAAAGGAAATAGGAGGCTTAGGTATCAAAAACTTAAGCTAGCAAAATGAAGCATTAGGGACTAAACTTACATGGTGTCTCTTTGTAGAAAGGGGTCATAAATGGGCTAAAATCTATCTATAACAAATACCTTAATGCAGATGATCCCTATTTTGTGTTTAGAATGAGGACCCTCCCTAAAGGATCCAAAATTTGGAATTTTATAGCAAAAAGTAGAGCCCTTATTAGTAAACATCTTACATGGGATGTTGGGAATGGTGATGAAGCTCTCTTCTAGGAGGATTCATGGGACGATTACCCCTCAATAGATAGTATGGGAATCCCAACTAGCATCAAA
Organism: Cupressus sempervirens; assembly: GCA_028749045.1. Taxonomy (NCBI): domain Eukaryota; kingdom Viridiplantae; phylum Streptophyta; class Pinopsida; order Cupressales; family Cupressaceae; genus Cupressus; species Cupressus sempervirens. The sequence goes on from CM053793.1 coordinate 545,082,972, forward strand.
GAAAAATTAGTTAAACTCTGGGGAAGTAAGATCAGCAATTATAAAACTAAAAAAGTTATTAATAGAATTATAAGATGGAATTGGAAATTTGTGCAGAATATAGACATGGAACTAACAGTAAAAAAGGCATACAAAAAAATCATTCATAAAAGGAAAATAAAGTAGTTATAGAGAAATGACAAACTCATTTGAGCAACATCAAAACATGGTAGGTATAGTGTTAAAAATAGATATAGAGTTATCATGCATTTCCAAAGATGGGAAGAAGTGAACATCCCACTTAAACTATGTTGGGATTCATCTTGTTTGCCAAAGGTAGGATTTTTTTTGTGGATGGCATCTCAGAATAGGATCCTAACTATTGATATACTCAGTAAGATGAGTATCGAGGGACCATCAATATGTGTGCTATGTAAGCATGATACTGAAAATACTGATCATATCTTATATAGATGTCCATATACTCAATACTATTTGGATTGGCTCAGACAGATGTTGGGTTGGATCGCCCCTATGCCAGGATCCCTAGATTATTTTATTAAGGGATGGCCAACGGATAATAGTAAATGTATATACAAAAAACTATGGAATTTATGTCCATCTATCCTTATGTGGGAAGTATGGAAAGAAAGGAACAAAAGAGTATTTTGTGACAAGAAAATGATGGAAGATGAGATTAATAAAAAAATTGAGGCATGTATAATTGACACTTTAAACGCTCAATTGAGGAAAACCCAGAAAGAGGAAGGATCATTTTCATTATGGGATGGATTAATGAAAAAGAATTGGAAAAACCTAATTAATCCTCCACTTATTTATAAAAAGAAGAATAAAGAGGCGAGGGACAAATGTAGATGGATCCCACCACCGATTGGATGGACCAAATTAAATTTTGATGGAGCCTCAAGAGGGAATCCTGGTACTACTAGAATAGGATGTATAATTAATCATGATTATGGCAAGTGGATCGCCAAAAGGGCTAAATCCATAGGATCAACCACTAACAACCTTGCTGAACTAGAAGCTCTACAAGCTCTCCAAATTTTCCTAAATCTAGGTTTATCAAAACTTATTATTGAAGGAGATTCACATATTATACTAAATGCCATTAGGAAAGGAAGACACCTAATTAGGTTTTAAACTCTAAACTAGAAGAAGTATTAAATATTCTGGACCGCTTCGACTTCGAAGATATTCAAATTCGTCATATCTTCTAGGAACGTAACAAAAAGGCATATCAGCTAGCAAATAAGGGTGCTAATGACAAAAATATTTTAATATGTAAGGATTAATAATGTAAACAGGAATCAAATAACCATACTATATAAAAGGATTAGGAAAACTACTCTATTAGCGAAATTAGATTTGGAGGAGTAGTCAAAGATTAAGGATGCATCCACATTACCGTTAGATATCTATTTCTATAAGGGTACAAAGGTTGGCTCAAGAATATACATACGTAAAATCTATATATTTAGATGAATGTGACTTATAGTCACTGTAACATTTGACCCATGTAGTTATCAAAAGGATAGTGGGAGAAAATTTATAGCTACTAATCAAGAATTTGAAAAAATCAAAGGCAATATGAAAATAACTAATCAAAAAAGAAAGGTTTTTTTTTTTTTTAAATTAAAACAGTTAGAGAATAACTTGAAGATCTAGAAAAGGAACTCTATGTATGAATTAGGAATTAGTAAATCATATCTATTAATCTGTATTCCTAATTTATTGCTCAGAGGTGTGGGTTTATTAATACGTTCAGGGCTTTATGTTTCCCATGCTCTTATCATCATTGTGTGACACCAGGCTAAATCTTATAACAAATATATTCAGTGTCATCTAGCTGACATTAGGCAACGATGGAAAAAAATCTAGTTGCCTCTAGATCCTTCGAATGAGTTTTAGTTTTCTATTTATATCAGCCAGGTATTTATGGTGTATATTGTCCTATCCATGTTGAGTTTATTTTAGCTTCGTTATTAGAATGGAAACAAATGTGAGCCTATTTCATGCCTCAGAGGTCTGTACCATGGCTTTTAGATGAAATGTAAGACCAGAAAGATGGAATCACCTCTTAAACTCGATAGATGATATGACTAGGATTGTTGTCATGTGTGTCTTAGGGGAGGGTGTTCTTAATTACAACTTCTCATGGAGGACCAACAAGGACATTGTTGGCTCCTTTATAGGTTGTCTGGTCAGAGCCAAAGTGGAGAAGTGGGCAAGCATAAGACTATGTTATAATATTTTCAACCCAACTTGGTGTGTAGGGCTTGAAGAAGCTATTAGGAGCATAGATGATAAGCTTAGGATTCCCTTGCCAGAGCTTTATACAATGTATCCCCCAAGGATTTTTGAATTGGTCATTATACCAAGATGCCCATCACTAGTTATTCGAGAGAATGACCTATTTTTTTAGGTGTCACAAAAAATGGAAGCAAGTATTCACTTCCTACTTGGATGGAGAGGGATCCTTGAAGAACATAGCAATGTATGGCTCAAGAAGTACCTTAGCATTTTAAATTCCTATATTCACCTTGGAGTGGAGTTTGATAACTTGGAAGCTTTGGAATTCTATATTCTGAACATGGAAAAATCCAACAGGGAAAAGAGCACATTCGAATTTCTGCTGAATTTTCAAACATAGAATCCCAAGAACATAGCGGAAACCATCATGGTGTTCTGGGAAAAGGCAGTTTAAGTTGGTCAGAGTCCCATGGAGTGTGTTGTTGTTAATATTGAACATCTTAGATATTGGTTGGAGGTTTTTGTTTGTTTATCCTGATATATGTATGGAGGGAGGTTCAGTTTAAGACGCTGAGGTTACGTCTTCTTAGGTTTGTGGGTTAGGGTTATGTTGTTTTGAAGGCTACTTACTCTAATAAGTTTGCAATTAACATAAGCAAACATTTGGTTTTTGGGTTTACAAGGCTTCTGTTAGGGCATATGCTGGTGTCTAGTTTTATGTCATGGATAATATTCTGCTCTTTTTTGACATCGTCAACCCATTATACTCTGGGTTTTTATGGATTTTGTTCTTAGATGTAATACATAGTGAGGTTTTATAGTTTGGTAACAGTTTTTAGAAGCTCGGGCTCTTCCTTCTCTAGAAAGCTATTTTTGTAAATACTAGACATTATAAATACATATAATGTTTTATCTCCATCAATGTGTTGGGCTTATTTCTTGATTTTTGCATCATTAGAATGGTTTTTGATTTATCAACATAGCTGAAACTTTCAAGGATGACTTATTTGCATTATGAATTGGCTAGATAAATAGACCCTACTTTCTTTGGGTTAATTGTTTAGATGTGATAGAGTTCTGATATCAGAAGGTGAGAGATGTTCATCATTTACACTAATCTCAAGTACAAAATTGAGTAGTTTCTATAGATTTAAACCAATTAATAGTGGGTTAGTTGATATTTGAAAGCTAGTGTAAGCATAATTTGTTAGTATAGGATAATACAGACTCAATTCTAAAGTATAAAAATTCATAATATGCTAATTGATTTGGCATTAAATTGACATGTAAGGGCACGATTCTATTTGTCGTTAGGAAACTATTGATCATCAGATTGAAGCCACAACCTTAGATCTAAGTATAAGGCTTTTAAATAAAAAATGATTTTAATAGGGATCCAGATCGACTAACAAAATCTTAAACTATTCAACACTGTTAAGATCAAGTTTGTAATATAGGTGGGTATTATGTTAGAATTTAAGTAAGAGCATTCTTAACATGTACTACTAATTAATAATCTTTTTCATAATATTAAAGGAAAGAAACATAGGAATCTAAAGCCAGGAATTCAGGGATATCTAAATCGATGTTTTTAATTAATAGTACTAACATTCATTTTGAGTTGCATTACTAATCAGTAGGTTAGATAGGTGTTATCACTCCATCCAGGATTGCAAAAGAAGAGTCAACTATAAAGTATATATAGATATGTTTGAAGCAGTCACTCTCATCTTAGACACTAAAGAGTTCAAATGATCATTGGAGGTTGTATAATTCATAGAAGGAATTAGTCATTTATATTGTACTCAACAACAAAATTTGGAAATTGGTAACTAGGGTATGCCCCTTTTAATAATGTAATAATAAAGGACTATGGTCCCGGGCAAGACTGGAGGTTTTCTTCTCCGTTCTTTCCTATTAATGCTTGTTTGAATGGAGATACTTTGATGTATTTTTATTTGTATTAAATTAATATAATTAAAGACTTCGACCATTTACCGATAAAATAAAAATAAAAAATGTATGTAGTATAGTCAGCGAAAATAAGTTTAAGCAATTGTAAGAGGCATTACCTTAAAAAAGAAAATAAATGGTCCTTTAAAATGTTTTTTTTAATAAAAAAATTGTGAGATTGACAATTTTATAAGAATATTTTTGGATATCTTAAAAAAAGTTTTGTAAGTTTTTAATACAAATTTATTTTCTTCTTTTCAAAAACAACAATTCTATTGGTCGAGTTTCACAAGTTATTAGTTAAAAAGGTAAAAAAATATACATTAAGAACTAGCCAAAACAACGTAGTGGCTAGTATTTGCCGAATAATAAATTATACTTAGAAAAATTAATATATTTATAATTAAAGTATTCATTATAACTATTGTTATACTATTCAATTACTTATAATTTAACTTTTAATATGTAAATGATAAATTAAAAATTAATGTTTTGATAATGCTAGAAAACTATATATATTTTTAAATTATAAAAATAGTATATAGAGAAAGTTAATTTTTCATAGTTTTAATGTATATGTTGGTTTATTTACATAAAAATCTCTTTTTAATATTAAAATATTGAATTTGAAAATCTCAATAATAATTTTTTATTTTAATTGATTGATAATATCAAATCAATTAATGACATGTAATATTTCTTTACTTTTCTTAAGTGAGAGGCAGTGGATATGAACAAACTGTCTAAATCATAGAGTTTTTTATGTATAAGATCTCAAATCTATTACCCAATAAGAGTGAAGATAAATCAATTCCATCAATTTACTATTAAAAATTTGTACATGTTATTTTAGAAAATATTTTAAAACTTTTAAAAACTAAAAAAAAACTTTTAATTAGTTGAAATTAGTTTTATTAACAACTAGTTAAAGCAAACTGATTGCGATAGTATATGTCTATCGACAAATATTAATAAACTCAAGCACTTGTACGTGGTATAGCCCTAAAAAAATGGGTAATTTAAAGAAGTTTTTGTTTACTTGTGAGACTGACACCTTTATAATAATGTATAATATTTGTAGATATTAGAAAAGTATTAAGTCATAAAAAAAAAAAAAAAAACTAGTTTTATTCAATAAAAAGAAAATAGTCAATTTAGATTGATTATTTGACGATTGTTAAACATTAGAAATTAAAATTAGATATTAAGATATAAAGTTGATATGATAAATAAAAGTAAATGGTCATATATTTGAAGGAGAAGAACAATCTTAATTTTATTAGAGCTATTTTCATCTTGGTTATAAATCACAGTGTGACTAGAAACTTTGATGACAAAAATTCATACATGATCTAATCCAAAAGTTACTAGTGAACTAAAAAGTTATCTTGATATGACACTAAATTATGTGCTTCGAAACTCAAAATTGATCTCATGTACTTGTAACATACTACTACATGATGTGAGGGATAGATTTATGTATTTGTTGGTCACTTTTGCATCTACAAATATGCCACACCACATATATTACTCTATTATTCACATGCTTCAATTCTATAATTGTCTATATTTACCATTTTCATGTATTGTTATATGGACTACCTTCATTTAGAATTATATTAGAAGATTATTTATAGGTTGCTAGGGGGATATGTTCTCCTAGGTTAATCTCCATATGTGTAAAAGATTCAAAACAATAAGAGCTCTAGTTGTGCAAATATTACAAGGATGAATCTATGTGTCTAGCTTTGTTCTACTACATCAATAGAACTATCCTTAGCATGTTTTTTCTCTACAGATATCAACAATATGCAAATGATCATTGTATTTGTGAAATTTATGCAATCGAATACATTTGATTACAAGCATTTGGTAATAAATTATGTAGAGATGTGTTTAATCATTTATAGAAAAGAAAAAATTGGATGACAGTTGTTAGGAACCTGTGTGTTCCTTCTGTTTATTTTGTTAGAGTAGTGTTGTTGGACGCATATGCTTTGTAAGTCGTCCCATGAGTATATTTTATTATCCCACATGCATAGGTAGTATTACTTTTCTAGATCGTACCCAGTATATAAGAATAGGTTGAGGCCCTTGATGGGCACGGACGAATTTATTGTATTGAGCTTGCTCAAAGGAGGTTACCCCCTCGAAGTGGCCTGCGATCAGTAGATTCATTCTGAGTTCTGCTATCACTTTGTATTCTGTTATTTCGAGCATTCTCACGATATTGCTATAAGGAGGTTCTTCACATCTGGTATCAGAGCACTCTCTTGGGCTCGCTGGGTGGAAATTACATCAAATTTTTTTTCTGTCGTGGCCTTCAGGTTCCTCTCACTTCTAATATCTCTTGTTATTGCAATAACTCTTTTCAGTTGTTCTGTCTGTGAGTGAATTTTTTTAAGTCGACTGTTCAAAAAAAAAGAGTAAAATTTTTTCTGTTTTTTAGTCGTAGCTTCCTTGTTTGCTTTTTGTTTCTGCTCATACTTCCGCAGAACGTCTGCAATATCATTTCGCATACTTCCTTCCTTGGCGACCCAACCCCAAATTTTACATATCAAAGCCCTAAATCCCTCATTTATCTAATTTTAGGGTTTGCCCTATCTTTTTCACCTCTCATCCAATCGCCACCAAACTGAGCCACAAGATTCAATTCCTCATTTTGCTCCCTTATCCCTCTTGGACTGTTCGCCTCATTTCGCCTCCCTACCCTTGAAACCCTCATTTTTCTTTTTCCCTTGTCCCCAGATAGTCTCCCACCACCCGTCGAACACCCATTTCCTATATGAGTTTTACCCAAATCCAAGTTTGCCGTAACTAAAAAAGTTTTTGTTTCTCATCTTCTACCCATTCCAAAAAAAAAAAAAAAAAAAAAAAAAACCTTGTTTTATGGTTGTTACGCGTACAGGAGCAAAAATCATGGAAGAGGAAATTGCATCCCTCAAAACCAAACTTCAAGATCTGGATGACAAAATTCTGGGTCTTAACTTTCAGCAGTCAGCCATGAGCCGAAACCATTCAGGAGATACTGGGTCCTCTTCTGGCAATTTCCGTGGACCAAAGCTTGATTTTCCACGCTTCGATGGTTCTGATCCGACTGGATGGATCTATAGGGCAGAGCAGTATTTCAGCTTGCATAATACTTTGGATAACCACAAAGTCCCCCTTGCATCTTTTCATTTGGAACATGAAGCTCTTCAATGGTTCCGTTGGTACATCAAGGCTAATGTAGGCCCAACGTGGAGAGAATTGTGCACCCTCATTTTGGAGTGCTTTGGCCCTAGTTCCTTTGATGATTTCACAGGAGCACTCACTAAACTGCGTCAAACAGGCACTGTAAGAGAATACCAGACAGAGTTTGAAAAATTAGCTAATCACACAGAGGGCTTGTCTGATGAATTCTTCCGTAGTTGTTTTGTCAGTGGTCTGAAGGATGCACTTCGCTCAGAAGTCAAAATGTTTCGACCTACTACAATGATGGAAGCCCTTGGGTTGGCTAAGTTAGCGGAAGACAAGATTAGTGCTCTACAACGCTCCAGATCTAATTTTGTTCCATTCAGAAATACAGGTTCTCACAACCCTCCAGTCATACCAGCTCCCAGAACTACTCTGATCAAGCACTTGTCTGAAACAGAGATGCGAGTCAGGCGAGACAAAGGGCTTTGTTATAATTGTGATGAGAAATGGTCTCGGGGCCATAGATGTGTTCAGCAAAAGCTCTATCTCTTGGATGTGGATTCTCCACCGGAACTGGAAGAATATGTAGATGCTCAGGAAACAGTGGATGATGAGGTTGAGCCTCACCAGCATGAACCTCCTTCACCAGAAGCTCCACCAGAGATATCTGTCCATGCTTTGGCAGGAGTCACTACTCCACAAACCATGCGGGTCCAGGGTTTCTTCAAGAAGATCCCTCTTACTATACTCATTGATTCTGGTAGCACTCATAACTTCATTGATCCACGAATAGCCAAACAGGCTGATTGCTTTATCCATCCCTGCTCTAGCTTTGAAGTCATGATTGCCAATGGGGGCACTTTACCTTGTAAAGGGAAATGTCGCAATGTGCGTCTCTCTATTGGAGATTATAACATGCGCTCTGACATGTTTGCCTTACCCTTAGGTGGTTGTGATGTGGTTTTGGGTGCCCAATGGTTACGCACTCTTGGCCCCATTCTCTGGGATTTTGCTGAACTTTGGATGCAGTTTTCAGCCGAGGGGCACCAACACACTTTGAAAGGCTTACAACCAGGGTCTCTTAGCATCATCAGTTCACACCGTATGGAAAAACTTCTTAAGAAGAATTCACATGGTGTCATCGCTCAGCTCCATTCCATTCAGATGCAGACATCAGCAGTCTTTAGCACTCCTGCCGATCTCCAACACATTTTGGACAAGTATTCTGGTATATTTGCTGAACCTGTGGGATTACCTCCTTCTCGTCCAGAGGACCACCGTATTCAGCTCCTTCCTGGCAGTGTTCCGCCCAACATCAGGCCCTACCGCTACCCATTTCATCAGAAGACCGAAATCGAGATACTTGTCCGTGACTTACTGAAGCAAGGTATTATTCGCCCTAGTACCAGTTCCTTTTCTTCTCCAGTTCTGCTTGTTCGCAAAAAAGATGGGTCATGGCGACTCTGCATTGATTTTCGAGCACTTAATCATCTCACTATAAAGGACAAGTTTCCCATTCCAGTTGTTGATGAACTTCTTGATGAACTTCATGGGGCTCATTTTTTCTCCAAGTTAGATCTTCGTTCTGGGTATCATCAAATTCGGGTTAATGAGGAGGATATACCTAAAACTGCCTTCCGCACACATGATGGTCACTATGAATTTTTAGTCATGCCCTTTGGCCTCACGAATGCTCCTTCAACATTTCAGGCAGTGATGAATAACATATTTCGACCATACCTCCGGAAATTCATTCTGGTCTTCTTTGATGATATCCTCATATATAGCAAAACTTGGGCTGAGCATCTCCATCATCTGGAGCTTGTCTTGCAACTTCTCTCTGATCATCAACTCTGTGCAAAACTATCTAAATGTGTGTTTGGCCAGGAGGAAGTGGAGTATCTCGGGCATATTGTTGCACACCATGGAGTGCGGGTGGATCCTACAAAAATAGATGCCATGACAACTTGGCCGCATCCTAAAACTCTCAAGAGCCTTCGGGGTTTTTTGGGGTTGACTGGCTACTACCGCAAGTTTGTCAAAGATTACGGGAAAATTGCAGCACCATTGACAGCTCTGTTAAAAAAGGATGCCTTCTCCTGGACCCCTGTTGCTGAGACTGCATTTGAACAACTGAAACAGGCTATGTGCAGTACACCTGTTCTCGCGATGCCAGATTTTTCCAAACCCTTCACTATTGAGAGTGATGCTTGCGGCAATGGATTGGGTGTTGTTCTCCTGCAAGATGACCATCCTATTGCGTTCACTAGCAAAGCCCTCTCTGGTAAGAATCTAGCCCTCTCTACTTATGAAAAAGAAATGATGGCTATTTTGCATGCTGTACAGAAGTGGCGGCCATACCTCTTAGGGAGTCATTTTTGCATCAGAACCGATCACCAAAGTCTGAAATACTTCCTGGAACAACGGGTATCCTCTCCTACACAACAGAAATGGGTCAACAAACTCATGGGGTATGATTATGAGATCACCTACAAGAAGGGTAAGGAGAATATTGTGGCAGATGCTCTTTCTCGCACATTTGATAATCAAGCTTCCCTTTCCGCTATTTCTATGCCCATTCCCAATTGGTTAGCGTCTGTTCAGCAGGGCTATGACAGTGACTCTTCTTTATCTCAAATCATTCACCAGCTAGCCAATAATCCTTCTGCTATACCACATTACTCTTGGGATGGTGCTTCTCTTCGATACAAGGGTCGGCTAGTGCTTCCTCAGAACCCAGCTCTACATCAGGCTATTTTTTATGAACTCCATGCTTCTCCTTCAGCAGGGCACTCAGGCTTCCTCAAAACTTATGAGCGAGCAAGGAGAAACTTCTTTTGGAAAGGGATGAAACAGACGATTCAACAGATGGTGGCTGAATGTGATACTTGCCAACGCCACAAGGGTGAAACGACCCTCCTTCCTGGCTTGCTCGAACCATTGCCCATCCCTACACGGATTTGGACTGATATTTCTATGGATTTCATTGAAGGGCTTCCTAAATCCGGTGGCAAGACAGTGATCTTGGTTGTGGTTGATCGTCTCTCGAAATATAGTCATTTTTGTGCCCTCAGCCACCCCTATACTGCCTCCTCTGTTGCACAAATCTTCATGGACCAGATATTTCGTCTTCATGGACTCCCTTCTTCCATTGTCTCTGATCGTGATGCAACTTTTACCAGTCATTTTTGGACTGAACTGTTTCAGAAAACTGGCACCAAACTGAAGATGAGTTCGGGCTATCACCCACAAACTGATGGTCAAACTGAAATTGTCAATAAATGCTTGGAAACTTATCTTCGTTGCTTCACTTTCGAACAGCAACATCAGTGGGCCAAGTGGCTCCCTTTAGCTGAATGGTGGTACAATACCTCTTACCACACTGCCTCTAAAATGACTCCATATGAAGCAGTCTATGGTCAGGCACCTCCAGTGCTCCTTCCCTACACTCCCAACAGCTCACCAGTCCAGGCAGTTGACATAGTTCTCCGCAGCAGGGATCAGATTCTTCGTACCTTACAGGATAATCTTCACATGGCCCGTAATCGGATGAAACAGCAAGCAGATCAACACCGTTCTGAGCACTCATTTCAAGTTGGGGATATGGTTTTTCTTCGTCTACAGCCATACAAACAATCCTCCCTAAAGCTGAAAGGGCGTCATAAGCTGGCCCCAAAATTTTATGGGCCTTATAAGGTTCTACAGAAGATTGGTTCAGTTGCTTATAAACTGGAACTTCCTCCTTCTTCCCGCATTCATCCAGTCTTTCATGTTTCTTGTCTAAAGAAAGTTCTGGGTACCACTATCAGAGCACAAACTACTCTCCCTGAAATGGATACGGAAGGATCCATTATCCTGGAGCCGGTGGCAATCATTGACCAGCGCACTCGCCAGCTTCGCTCTCGCTCCATCTCTAAGGTCTTGATTCAGTGGCATGGCATGCAACCAGAGGATGCTACCTGGGAACCCCTTCTTCAGATTCAACAACAATTTCCACACCTTAAGCTTTGAGGACAAAGCTTTTTTCTAAGGGAGAGGGGATGTTAGGAACCTGTGTGTTCCTTCTGTTTATTTTGTTAGAGTAGTGTTGTTGGACGCATATGCTTTGTAAGTCGTCCCGTGAGTATATTTTATTATCCCACATGCATAGGTAGTATTACTTTTCTAGATTGTACCCAGTATATAAGAATAGGTTGAGGCCCTTGATGGGCACGGACGAATTTATTGTATTGAGCTTGCTCAAAGGAGGTTACCCCCTCGAAGTGGCCTGCGATCAGTAGATTCATTCTAAGTTCTGCTATCACTTTGTATTCTGTTATTTCGAGCATTCTCACGATATTGCTATAAGGAGGTTCTTCACAACAGTTTGGCCAAAGTTTGAAGTTAAAATTAAATGTAAGGAGGTAAACTCTATGGACATTAGTTCAATTCTAGATACACAGATTATTCACAAAATTTTGAGAGCAAGTAAACTCAAATTTATTATTTTCTTCCAACACATATAAGAAGTTGATTTTGCACTACCATTCAAAAGTTGTGATAAAAAATGCACAACTACCATTTCACTATTAAGATAACAAGAAGTTGGCAAATTCAAAGTGAGTCTGAAACATCTAAGGATAAGCCCATGGGTAGGCACTATAAATGAAGAATAAAAGGGGATATACATAAATGTAAGATGTGAATTGAAAATAAAAATATGTGTACAAGTGACAACATGAGACTATTGAAAATTAAGGTGTCTCGGCCTTTATCAGTCCTAGCATTGTATTTATTAGTCCCCACCTTATATAAGGCAAGGAACTAATGTTCCCAGTAGACCGGGCCCCATTAATTTCCATGACAAATTAAAGGTCAGAGGCAAAGGTTTTTTAGCTGGTATTTTAAAATTCAATTGTCATAATCAAAATTTGAATTTATGATTGGTTAGAGGTGAATTTCCTAGGCATTAATCTTTTTTCAGAATTAGAAAAAGCCACAAAAAATAAGAAGATAAGAATGTATTTAATATTGTCAAAATTGTTACATTTTATCTTTTACAATGTATAATAGCTAAGTTAAAAGAATAGGAACTAAAATATATTGTAGTGAATAAGTTTATTTGGCAACACTATATCCGTGAGAGGTCATTTTACTTCATTGAGAAACATATGTAGTTGTCATAGATAAAACCATTCCCATCTTTTGCCCTAATCAAATTGGGGAAATAACAGATAGACGGTAATGAGAGGAAAAATCTTTTTCGTTTAACCACGTTAATATTTTTATATTCTTTTATTTAAGATTTATTATTTTGTTTAGTTTGAACATTTTAATTAATATATTATTTTATTAGTCTAAAATAATCTAAGAACTAGTTAAATCTATTTTATATGAAATGATATATTTCAGATTTTAAAATTCTTTAAGATTTATTATAATATAAATTTTCAAACTCTTCAATTTATAATATTTTACATTTCTTAAAATAATATTTTGTTGATTTAAAATTATTTAAGGATTGGCTAAATATATTTTATTCAAGATTATATATTTAAATTTCAAATTTCTATTATTATTTAATATATTATAATTTTAATACATAACTTAATGATTAAATCAAAATATCTTAAAATTACAAGAACAAGAATTTAAATGGATGTAGGTTTTGAGTGTTGTCAAATTATGACAAAGTTTTCTGAAAATTTGAAATTAAATTTATTCTTAGATGTTGGTGACAAATATATTTTATGTTTTTAAGATCTATAGTATTTCGGTGTAATGAGTCTGATTATTATACTTTTTGTCTAGGGGTGTAACTAAAACTACGACATAAGTTTCTTACAAATTATTCACTTGCACTATACATGTGTTAAGGAATAGATAATGATATTGTAGATAGTAATGTCATCTCATTCAATTGTATATGATCTCTTTGCATTCATGTGATTGAACACTTGCATTGACTTACAATTAACACTCCAATTACTAAAGGTAGGGACTCCAACTCCCAAGGATCTCTTGTTCATTTAAAGCCTTTTAATATAATTTTTTCTTGCTTGTTATATTTACTAGTGTAATATGGCATAATGAATTGTCTTCATGTTGATATTGGCATGGAAGATGGCAATGGTGTTATTTATGTCCATACATGAGAAAATAGGCATCTCACTTTTGTGGAGATATTTTTCTATTCTTATGACAAGTTTGACTGGTGTTAGATGTCAATCTTACATGGAGAACATGGGCACCCAAGTTGGATATGATGTTTTGTAAGAGAACCAATTATTTGTAGTCATTTATGACTATCATACCATCTACCATCTCTTTTTTGTAAAAAAAAATGGAGCATCTAAGTTGGAGGCATGTAAGTGGGGATAGAGAAACTTGAACAAGTGTTTATTACATTCTTAAAAGTGTTGGGAAAATGTTCCATATAAATTTGGAAGCCTATCTCTTTTCACTTAATCTAGAAGATACTTCAAACTTGTAAATAGTTGTATATTATATGTCTTTTGCATGGGGCTTTCAGATTTTCTCTAGAATAGAAACATCTAGACTCCATGTTAAGGTCTCGAGCTTGCAAGTGTATTGTAATAGCTTTTTGCATATTGATAAATTTGTTCAATACTTTGTAATAGTTCTTCTTTCATGTTCTTTCATGTTAGTTTACATGTTATGCTACCCAAAAAAATTTAGATCAATTGGTGGAAAATTAACTTTATATGTTTTTATTTTAATGTCTTAATAGTATGTGTTGGTGTTAAGATGTCAAAATTCAATTCAAAGAATGGAGGATACTAAAGGTGCAATCTAGATCTTTGAAATTTCTTGAATTTGTCTTTTCCTTTCATTAATAAAGAGAAAAGCTTCAAAAAATATTGCATTATTTGTTAATATGTAAAGGTAGTACCTCATTCTCTCAAAATGGGCACAAAATCAAAAAAAAGTATTGGGTCTACAAAATCCATCATAAAAATTTAGTCTTCTAGCTTTATCAATATCACTTTGAATAGATTTATTGAAAAATTGGAAGTTTGCTTATTTCGATTTTCAAAAAAAATATAAATTCTATTTATTTGATATATCAAAAAATAAATTATTTTTTTGGTAGTTATATAGGATAAATAATTAAGTAATTATAACAAATCCTTTAATTAAGAGTTACGAATGATAATTGATGTCACAAAGAATATTAAGATAAACATGATAAATAGTTAAATAAAAAGTGAATGTACTTTGCTCTATTTATAAGGAAGAAATGATCATGAAGCTCTTCTAAGGAAGAAAGGGTCATGGAAAGTGCCAAATACCAATTCATAAAGGTGCCCAAAAGCCAAAAAAAAAATTCAAATCAATAGTACAACATTGGATGGTTGATTGTATGACTATCTAGTTTACCATTGCAAATGGGGAGAAAAAATTGTGCATTGACATAAATGTAGGGTATGCACAAGAAGAAGGAATTGACTATGGTGAAACATTTGCCCCTATTGCAAGAATGGAAGGAGTTAGAATTCTGCTTGCTTATGCTGCATACAAAGGTTTCAAAGTTTACTAGATGGATGTTAAGTCTACGTTTCTGAATGACATATTAGAAGAAGAAGTCTACGTAGAACAACCAGAAGGATTTGTGGATAAAAACAATAAGAACATTGTATGTAAACTGCACAAAGCCCTATATGGATTGAAACAAACACCAAGAGCATGGTATGAGAGACTTCATACTTATTTTGTTAAGATTGGATTTGAAAGAATAGATGATAACAACAATTTGTACATGAAGATAGATAAAGAAAAAGGTATACTATTATCTGAAATATTTGTTGATGACATAATATTTGGAGGTTAGGATGCTTTGTGTAAAGATTTTGCAAATTAGATGAAGCAGGAGTTTGAAATGTCAATGTTTGGTGAGATCAAATTCTTTATGGGATTACAAGTTTATCAAATAAAATATGGTGTATATATCACTCAGTCAAAATATGTCAAGGAGATATTGAAGACATTTGGACTTAAGGATTCAAAACCAATAAGTACACCTATGGTAACAACACTCAAGCTATCAAAGAATGATGATTCAGTTGAGGTCAATCAAACATTATATAGATCCATGATTGGAAAATTGCAATATGTGGTACACAACAGACCTGATATTGCATTAGTTGTGGGGGATAGTTGCTAGATTCTCTACTAACCATAGAGAGAATCACTTGATGGCTATGAAAAGAATAATGAGATACTTGAAAGGAACATAAGAGCATGGCTTATACTATAAGAAGAATGAAAAGTTTGAACTGAAAGCCTACACTGATGTTGATTGGGCTAGAAATATTGATGACAGAAAAAGTACCAATGGAGGAGCATTCTTCTTAAGCAGAAGACTTGTTACATGGACAAGAAAGAAGCAAAGTTGTACTTCCCAATCTATTGTTGAAACAAAGTATGTTACTACTGCTATTAACTGCACAAACATTGTATGGATCAAACAACTTCTAAAGGGAATGAATGAAGAAATCACTGAACCATTGACAATTTATTGTGATAATACAGGTGCTATAAATATATCAAAGAATCATGTAATGCATACAAAGACAAAGCACATAACAATAAAGTATCATTATGTAAGGGAGTTGGTTCAAGACGATGGAATATATTAACACAAAGGAGAAAATTGTTGATATCTTCACCAAAGCATTACCTAAGGATGCTTATGAGTATTCGAGAGATAAATTAGGGGTGATACTCCTATCAAAGGCTATGTAAAAGATAGAGGGAGTATCCTGCATCAAACAAGTTGACATTCTTTTCATACAAATTGATGCAGTGGATCTTACTTTAAGAAATTGCCTAAAGTAATCACAAAGCTGGGATTTCAAATCAGTCACAAGCAAGGTGACAGAGGGCGAAAATTGAAGAGCCTACAAAAACTTATATCTACATATACCAAAGATGCCAAGTGTTGAGTATTTGTCTTTGGCATTATTGTCAAAGAGGGAGAATGAACAGTAAACTGATCAAGTGCTTACTGATCAAGAGGGAGATGATCAAAGTAGACAATCAAGGGAGAAAGTACATAGATTGTACATTGAACTGATCAATGCAAAATAGGAATAATGAAGTGAGAGTACAACATTAGAAGATCAAAATATTGAAAGCAATAAAGAGGGAGAAAGCAGAAAGAAAGAGGGAGATATTCAAATATTCTGTTGATCCATGAAAGAAGTCTTGAGTTATATTTTGTAACCTAAGAGAGGAAGAAGTTTTATTCACAAGCTTTCTTTTTGGTATTGCCTTCTTATTTTGACCTAGTTAGTTTGATAGAACAAGATGTTCATCATTTGTTTGACTAGTTGATCAGTTTGGTTTGCCAACAATGCCAAAGATGGAGATTGTTGATATATGATTGAAAAGATCATTTGAGTAGAAAGATTGTTGAAAGAAGACTGTGTGTTTCAATCATTGTTTTGTCACAGATGTCAAACCTGCTACATGTTGGAAAGATAATTGCTTATATGTTTTAAGCACTATCACTTAGTTGATTGATGAGGAGGATTTGATCAACAAGATGTAACAAAAGTACCTAGAGGAAAGGTTGAGTTATGATTATGTATTGAAGTGTAAGAATCAGTTAGGACTATGATAAT
Source organism: Cupressus sempervirens (assembly GCA_028749045.1). NCBI lineage: Eukaryota > Viridiplantae > Streptophyta > Pinopsida > Cupressales > Cupressaceae > Cupressus > Cupressus sempervirens. The sequence goes on from CM053793.1 coordinate 545,099,978, forward strand.
ATAATGTACTAATGATCTACTTGAGGTTACAAAATGACTGGCTACACTTAGAAAGTTGAGAAGAACAAGGCTGGACAAAGTTCATTTGCTAAGCTTGACCAAGTTGATAGAAGGTGTCGAGCAAAGTTAGTGCAAGCAGAGCAAAAAGTCAGTTGGAGTTGAGTGAAAGTAATTTCTAGTGGATGTCGAGTAAGTTAGTGGAAGTCGAGTGATTTTTAGTTGATGTCGAGTGATTTTATAGTAGATGACGAGTAACACAATATGTGTCAAGCATCAATAAATTGATAATGTCGAGCTGTTGCATTATGAAAAAGATCAAGGATTCACCAATTAAAGGCTGACAAGTTTATTTTCTTGAAACTTGCAAATTAGGAGGAAGATAAGATTGATGAGCTAGAGGCACAAAATCTTATGTAAATCATTTTGGAGGCAAACTCAAATAGATTCTAGGAGAAGTTTCTAGAAAAGACAAGATATGGGGTAGATACATTGTATCTTACCTAATCCATTGAAAACCCTAATTTTGGCGATGGATAATGAGCAGGAAAAGAGTTCTAATTTGCTATATGTAGGGATGTCTGGTCATGAAGCAAAGAAGTTAGAGAGTTTTGGAAGCAAAATTCTAACAAGGAGAAGGAAGAGGGTTTGCTTCATTAAGTGACCCAAGAGAAGAAGTCTGCAATGGCGAACTAAGCAAGAAGGCATAAAGAGGATGTATGCTTGAAGGGTGAACAAGCTATCAAATTTGCAAAGATTGGAAGCCAAGTAGAGATGAGGACTGAATAGTGATTTGTAATCTGCAAGTAAGGTTGTAAGTAGTATCAGATCAAAGCTCTATTGTTACTTTCTAATAATTGTATCAGATTAGGGTAAATCCTTTAGAGAAAGGTTGATTGAATAGTCATTGGTAAATCCTTTAACAAGGTGGCATTCTAAGTGAATGGCCTAAAGTCCTCTAATAAGGCTCACTTTTAACAAGGTGATTGAACTCCCTTAAACGGGTCACATTTAATAGTGCGTGTTGTAACATTTAACAGGGTTAGCCTTTAATAGGGCATCACTTCAGAAGAGTGAAAAAGGAGTAGCATGTTACTGGTGATTTTTCCCAAATTGGGTTTCCACGTTAAATCATTGTGTCAAGTGTATTGATGGATGTGTTATGTTTTATGCTTTATACTTTTGAATGTTGATGTTGCAGTAACATATCAATTTTGGTTAACACACAATGAATGCATGCATAGTTAAGAAAGTTTTAAGGGTTTAGTGAATTATGAAAAGTTTTATTTTGTACATCTAGACCTTGAATAACTAATTCACCCCCCCAGTTATTCTAAAAGAATTCCAACAATTTCACTTTTAGCTTTAAGTCTTTTTAGTTGTAAGATGGTCTCGGTATAGTGGTTGAATTTTTCTTATAAGAATAAGAGTAGGTAACATATAGATAAAGTTAGGTGCCAGTGGGATTAGAAACTTAAAGTTCATTCATCTTATAAACTTTCTAAGGGTTGCATAGCAGTGAGGCTTAGGGTTGGTGGGTTATCTAAGACGTGATGACATTTAATGGAATTATTAGGGTGATGTTAATCTGCTTTCGACAATGACACCATGATTAGTCTTGCAAACAATTTGGGCTTTTGACATACAAACTTTTGATGTGTGCATGTTTCTTAGTTGTACTCTGCCCGCTTTATTACTTGGTGACGTCAAGTTTCTTAATTAGGACAGGAAGAATTGAGGTGTCTCTAAAAACTTCGCTGTTTAATTTTCCTTTTATTGACACTGCCATGTCTCTGTCATTTGGCTTTACCTTGGAAATATGGACACATTCATTTGTGTTTTTCACTCAACAGAAAATTGTAATATGGCCTTTCGAGGCAACATCAAGCCCAAAAGGTGGAATCGGATTCTCAGGCTAGTTGTTGGGATGAACCACATTGCGATGAGCAGAGTAATAGGTGAAGGGTTCTTCAATTATAAACACACTTGGAGGACAAACATCAAAATCATAGGCACATTTATTAGATGTATGGCTAAAGCCAGGATCAACAAATGGGACATGGTAAGATTGTGTTTGAATATCTTCAACCATGTTTGGTGCCAAGGAGTAGTTGAAGCTATCATGAGTCTGGACGATAATTTAAGAGTGTCCCTCCCTGAGATGTATATGAATCATCCCCCAGGGAGTCTAATGGTGGAAAATATTTCTAGGATGCCAGCTTTAATAATTAGGGGTTTGGTAGCTTTTAATACAGTTTGGCCTAAAATGGAATCCTGTGTCCATTTTCTTCTATGATGGTAAAGGATCACGTTGGATAATGGACTTGATTGGCTTAGCAATTATTTGGGTCTCTTTAAGGCTTACATTCACCCAGGTGTGGGTTTTAGTAATTTGGACAAGTTGGAATTCTGCATTCCTAACATTGAGAAGTCTAGTAGAGAAAGGTCTTCCTTCGAATTTCCTCCATATTTTTAGTCAAAAAATCTGAATGATATAGTAGAAGTCATCATGGTTTTTTTGGAAAAAGTAAGGGGTGTTGAAACTATTCAGGTTTAGCTTCTCAGTCTATAATGTTTTAATATGTAGGTTGGGAGTTTCTGGGATCTGTATTCGATAAGATTGTAAGTTTATAACTCATTTCCAATATTGTTCTAGACTAGTTTCTGCTAGCATATATTAGGGTTTTGGGTTTAGTTGTAAGTTTTTGTATGTTGCTATCGGAATGTAGCCAAAGGTAGGATAGATTAGGTGTCTGTGGATATATAATGTCCCTGCATATTTGAATTTTGGTAATCAGTATAAACATATGTATGATTGAATAGCTAGTTTTATTTATGATATATCTGTCTTGATAGTTAATGGTCATAATCCCCTATTTTATGTTTATAAAGATCTCCTTTCTGATATGATTTAATGGAGGTATGTATCTTGTTTTAATCATATGAAGGTATTTTGAAATTTAAAAAGTGGTATTTTGTCTCTCAGTTTGAGCAGATGGTTTTACTGCATTCAAGTATTTATTATCATTTCAGCAGGTGGATTTATGGACCTAGAAGAATAGTCTGTCATTTAGTTCCTAATTTAGATAACTTAGTGTGTTTATCTATTTTGTTCATTTTTAATTGATTGTAGTCAGAGTTTGGTGAATAATCTGTGGAGACAGGTATTTGGCGTACTAAGTATGTAGAGCTGAGGTTTTTTTAGCTAGCCTTGATTTTGTTGCGTGATTTATTTCTAATTTAAATAAAGCTTGAGGTTTTAGTTGTTGTTTTGGTAGACTGAGATTATTTTATCTGGTTCATTAAAGGGAGTTGGGGTTGAGTTTTAGTCTTTGGACAATATAGGAATTGAAATGTGAGTATAATATTTTAACATTATTCAGTATATCAGGAAAGGTATAGATAGTTTCATTTACAGTCAAATGTAACCCGTTTTGGAAGGCTTTTCCCATGAACATTCTGCTGACATTTTCATGGAGTTAGTTAATAGAAGGGAAAGATAGCTATTTTAATGAGTAGGTAGGCTTTATTTAAAGTATTGCAGATGTAGTATTTACAAATCAAAAGAATAGGTATGTTTTGTTACTCTTTCCAAGAGATCTTATCTTACATGTTCAAGAAGACAATGAATTTTCTATCTCTAACCAATCCAATTGTTAAGACAATAAGGCAGGGATGATTTTATTGTTCTATAATGGATGGAGGTAAAGTGAAGTGGCTGGGACAATTCTTTGGTAACAAGCTTTTGATTCATTTAAGAGTCAATTGATCATTTGTATTCATTCGACTTTGATCCACTTTATTGTAATATTAAACAATTGTGATAATTTAACTGGGGTATGCCCCTTTTATGGTGTAATAATAAAGGACCTTGGTCCCGAGCTAGACTGGAAGTTTTCTTCTTCGTTCTTTCCTACCAGTGCTCATTTGAACGAAGGTACTGTGATGTATTTTTTTTATTAATCAATATTATTAAGACTTTGACCATTTATTGATTTAAAAAATTAAAATTAAAATTAAATAAAATTATATATATATATATATATATATATATATATATATAAAATTATAATTATTTATTTAATAATAATTAAATTAGAATTGCATTTAAATAATGAGCTTTGATTATTATTATTAATTTAAATAGTCAACTATGCTTTAATTAGTGCTTACACTAATTAATAAACTAGAAGAAAATAAAATATAAAAGAATATTTTAATTTAAAATGTTCTTTAAATGTGCATGAAAGGATTAAATGGTAAAAGTTTATTTTAAAGAGAGGTCTTTGCATGTTCAAAAATCAGAAACCCTAGGTAGAGTTAAACTCTTTATTAGGAGATTCAAACTCATTTCTACACACATAGGTTTTGAGAGTGAAAATTCATAATTGGATCAAAATAATTGTTGAAAGTTTCAGAGAGGTTGGATTTGCATGCATTCACATACTGTCTCAAATTTTAGTTGTGCCTTTGAGGTAAGGTTTGAAAATCCATTGTAGAATTTTATTAAAAGATTTGTCTACTTTGTGTCTTCATGGGTGCTTGTATTATGCTTATTAATTTATTGTATTAATTCAGGATGAATAATTATGTTATAGATTTTGAAAAAGAAAACTTATTAATCACGATAACTTAATTGTAGAAAAAACTGAAGAAAATTATTATGACTATATTCTTTTAAACCCCTTTAGATAATACAGGGAATATTTGATTATGAAAATTTGGAAGAAAATAATAAATTGACCAATTAAGGTTTCAACTTTAAATTTGTCACTAGAACCATGAGATTATCATTAATTTTCTAAATATACATAAATATTATTCTTATATCTAAAATAATTTAATTGCAAAATTTATTGGAAAAAGAAAAAGATTAATTGAGAGGAAAGCATGTTGTAACTAAACTTATGCATACATGTGAAAATAAATATACTAAAAATAGAAACTTAGTATAGTGTGGTTACATGCATGTGAAAACAAATATGTTAAAGATAGAAAACTAAGTATAGTATGGTTACATGCATGCGAAAACAAATATGCTAAAAATAGAAAGCCAAGTATAGTATGGTTACATGCATGTGAAAACAAATATATTAAAAATAAAAAACTAAGTATAGTATCGTTGCATGATTTGAGAGATCAGAGATATGCGAAAATACTGATTGCATGTGTATTTTTATTTTATATAATTTAATTTTTAGATTTATTTATTTTAAAAAATAATAATAATTTATTAATTTCTAAATTAAATAAACATTATCTGTTTAGTCATAAAGTGAATGTTAGTATTAGTGATTATTTAAGTCTAATTAAACTCTTAATTGCATATAAATGATTTTATATTTATTAATGCAAGAGGGAGGTTAATAAATAAATATCTAGAATTTTATTATATTTTAAGAGAAGTTGTGGTAGAGTTCACTTTGTAATTATTTAGTTAATAAGTATTTGACTTTATGAGAGAAATTATAAATAATAAAATAAAATTTATAATTTTATCTCTTGTTGCATTATGAATTAAAAGAAAAGTAAATGTTAATATTGGACTTAAATAGAAGTCAAATTGATATTTTAGAAATGAAATTGATATTAATATTTAATCTAATAATATACATTTATGTTATTAATTAAATCATTTATTATTTAATATTATTTAAATTTAAACATAATAATATTGCATGATATTTTATATGCAAAGAGATTGGATATTTAAATACTTATTAATTTAAATAAGTATATTAGCATAACAATTTATATTAACATGTATATTCTTACTTTATTTCTAAACACATTCTTATGACCCAAACTAAACAAGAGAAATTGGTAGAATTAAATCATGTGGTTGAAAACTATGTGTTTTCTAATATTCTATTTATAGTCTTATGATGTTTATTTTCTTGATAGTTTTTATTTGTGGGTTGTTTAGTTGGCCAAGTTAGGATGTGCACTAGAGACATTTTTGAGATTTTTTTTTTATGATCATTTGACTAGATGTCATGATGAACTTTATGATTTGAATTGAGATTTATGTTTTATGAGCTTTATGCTATTGAGCATTTATGAGAACTTGGGCTTTGAGAACCAATGTTATTTTTTGGGTTGCCTGTTAAGGAACCAAATTTAATCAATATTACTATTGTGGTATGGGACACTATTGTGGTTTGTGATATTTGAGAAGGTAGTCTAGGTGCATGTCTATGGGAGTGGTTTGCAATGGGGGTCGGGGCCCAAAGTGGCTGTCAGGGTAACTCATTTTTGTTGTGTAACAAGTGATAATATAGTAATTAAAATATCTTGCCTAGCCCTTTCCTTGAGATACATTAAAAAGATAAGTTAGAGATTTTTCCTCATCCATGCCTTGAGTGCTTGTATAGACCAAGGATGAGATGGGATGATACCTAGTGAGAGGTATGACTAGTTTCCTCGTCATCACGAGAGACTATTCTAGTTTTGCATAGAGTCACTAGGAGGCCGAGGTCTTGAGAGATTGCTAAGGTAACCTTAGAGTTGGCTCATGTGATGACACTCCATAGTATGTAGCTTGAGTGTCCTTCATGGTTTTTTTATATTTGCCTCTAGTAGTGTACTTGTTTGATATTACTTTTGATGGTGTATTTATTGTGAGTTGTTACTAATTGATTGGATGCCATTTATTTTTGACAATTGACTTTTATTAATGAATGATCAATTATTCATTGGTGGTGTTTTTATTGTTGGAGTTAGTGATTTGTAGTTTGGTTTTATTGATGACAATTGCTATCTATTGGTCATTGTGCTTGTGACACTTGACATTGATTTCGAGGTGGTTGTATATTTTTGGTCTTGGTATTTGTATGTTGACTTGTTATGAGATGTTAGTATTGGAATGAGTATCCTTTCCATTTTGATTATCTCTTCTTCTTGAGTAGTTTGTGTTACCCTTGAGGCAATTTTGGCTATCAGGATTTCTTGCCTAGGATTATTTTATGATTTGATTATTTGTATGTGGATTATACATTACCTCTCCTTTGATGGATCTATGTATTATGTGTTTTGAGATCCTATGGGATATTGTATTGTATATTGATGTATTTGTATCTATTTTCACATACCTTGTGACATGTGCAGTGGATGTTATTCATTAAATGTGCTTTCAAATTATTAGTTGTACTTATGTATTTGCTTATATGATTATGTATGTGTTTATTCTTTTTATGATTATGGACATTGTAATTGAGACTTAAACTTATTAATAAAACTTTCTTAAACGTGACTCAACGTGAAGGGACCCTTGAGGAATTGAAATTGTATTTGTAATTGCTTATGTGTATTTGATGTGTATGTAGATATTTGTTTTACATTATTGTTACTTTGATGTTGTTTAAACTTCAAAAAAAATTAGATCAGTAAACTTTGTAACATATTAGGTTTATTTCTTTTGGGTTCCTGAGTGAGGCATTACACTTGGTCACTTGTAAAGGGCATTACTTCAGGATGTTTTATAAATCCTGATTGCATTAGTCCTATATAACCTTAGTTAGGATTTTTTTTAGTATTGGATTAAATAGGCCACCATGGTCTAAAAACTAAGTTTTAATTATGTTTTCTTCTTATATTAAGCTTATAGGAAGTGTAGGAGTTGGGTTTTTCTATTTTTAAAGCAAATAACACTTTTTGCAAAAGTTGTTAATTAACAACTCTTTGCCAAGAAGTTGAAAAAACTTGAAAACTACCTCCAATAGCCCAAAATGTGGTTGTATCCACTGGAAGAAGGATATTTAAGATTTTTTCATCTCTCTCTAGTTAGGGAAGTACCATTATACTAAAAGATTTACTGATTTCAATAAAATAACTCTATTTTGTGCAAAAGGCCATTGTATTTATTGTTGGTACGGTTCTGTACAAAGTTTTCCAAAGTTTGCAAATGATATGGTTGGATAGGGGAAGGATTTAACATGCTATAGAAGTTGATTTGAATTCATTCCATCAAGTAGGGTAGAAGTTACATTCATCCTTGCAAAACTTGTCTGTTAAATCCTTAAATGTAGGGTATCCATCAAAGATAGAGCCCTAACTTGACTTCCGACTAGTGGATTTGTATGACCACTTGGGGGGATTAGGTTAGGATGATGTCCAAATAGGTTTCAAAAGCACAGACTAGGGAAGCATGGTTTGATACTTTTCTTTTCTTGCCCTAGGCTAAATATCCCTATGTGTTTAACAATTAGGAATTGAATTCGAAGAATTAGATGAATAAGAAATATTGATTTGGAAAAGAAGTGATGAAACTAGTGTAGATAATCCATTAATGTTAGTGATCCAGTCCCATGTGCCCATTCTAGAGTAGTTCCTTAAGAAGCCACGTCTAATTAGGCCAATTGGGTTTGTGAGTCTTGAGACCTTTTTGGAATGCTGGAGGAGGGTTGGAGTTTGTAGCCTTGCAGTCTCTAAGAAATCCCAAAAGGGTATTAGAAGCTCTAATTTTTTTGCCAAGTCTTTTGGAGGAATATCAAGTTATTTGTGAAACATCAAGCTAGGAGGGCTAATTGGGCTTTAGGCCTAAAAGTGTAGTTTTCTTAAATTCACAATTTGGAGATTGGTGAAGGAAAGTTATTGCAGGGTCTTGTCAAGGATGATCCATTGTCAGTATAGACAAGGATTTAGACCTTGTAAACATTTTCATTTACACCTTTGGAATATTAAGCAATTTCTTCAAACATTTGTCCAACATCCCAATTTAGGGGAAAACCATGTTTTGCTGCTAACACTCTGCATCAAGTGGTATCATAGCCAGTTTTATTTTGATTTAGGATTATTCATTTGGACAAGATTTTTGAAGGTGAAGAAGGGGATAGGGAAATCCCTCTGAGGGTGACCAACATGGAGTTGGCCAAGATAGTAAAGGAACAGATCGTAGAAAGTATGACATTCGAGGTTGAGAATAGAGCCATGAGAAGAGAATTGGATAAGTTGAAAGGGTAGGTAAGGAGAGGAGACAATTAAGAGTCAGAGGCAAAAGAGGTGGAGGAAGAAGAGCCACCTAGACCAGCAGACATGCTAGAAGATCAAAGGGCTATGCTTGTAGTCGTAGAGAGGGTAGGGAAGAAGGATAAGGGAGACTTACCTATGTTCCTTGGTAAGTTGGAACCAGAGGAGTGCATGGACTAGCTGGAGGCCCTTGAAAATTGCTTTGCATGTGATGCCATACTTGCAAACCAGAAGGTTAAGATTTCTATGTGCAAATTGAAAGGACCAACCCTTAGTTGGTGGAACTTCTTAGAAACTGAGAGGGTAGAGGAAGAGAAGGCTCTCATATCAACTTGGAAGAGGATGAAGGAGGAGATCAAGAATAAATTCATCCTAGAGGACTATGAGATAATGGTCCATAAGAAGCTATAAAACCTAAAGCAACATGACCTAGATGTAAGTACCTATACTCAAGAATTCCATTCTCTATCTTTGAAGGCAAGAATGTATGAGAGTGAGAAACAAAAGTTGGATAGGTACATAAATGGTTTTAAGTATAGTATTCAAGATGAACTCAATCTAGTGTCTATGGAGTCTATTCATAAATGTTTTCAATTGGCTTTGAAAATTGAGGATAAACAAAAGAGGAAGGGAGATCAAAATAACAGAGGAGGAAACTTTAGAGGAAGGGGTAGGTTTCAAAATAGAAACTTTAAAACTCAAGGAGAGTCAAGTAATCCAGATTAGGAAAGAGACAATCCACCAAGGAGAAACTCTAGAGGTGGCAAAGGTAACAATAGGGGAAGATTTGGAGGCAGAGGACAAGGTGTCTTCACAGGGAAATTCTTCTCCTACAATCAAGTTGGTCACTAATCCTTTAGGTATCCCAACAAGGTAAATTTTGGTGCAAATAATCAGAGGGGTGATAGGAGGATTTAATTGACATATGAGGCACAAGATGATGATTTCCAAAGTGCAACCTCCTACCACACCACACAATCAAGGTTTGTTGATCCAGAACAAGGTGAGTGCATAATGTTTAATAGGACTTTGTTATAAGAACCAATTAAGGAACCACAACAAAGGAAGTCTTTATTTAGGACTAACTACACAGTGAATGGAAAAGTATGTAAAGTTATTATAGATAGTGGGTCTACTAAAAACCTTGCATCCACTGAAATGATTAAGAAACTTGGACTCAAAATAATTCCTCATCCCACACCCTATAAATTTTCTTGGTTAAACAAAGAGCAACAAATTGTGGTAGATGAATAGTGTTGGGTTGAGTTCCAAATAGGAGAGTATAGAGAAATTTTTTGTGTGAAGTTGTAGGTATGGATGCATGCCATCTTCTTCTTGGAAGGCCTTGGCAATTTGATGTGGATGCCCAATATGGGGGGGAAGACAAATGTCTACACCTTAACCAAAGATGGATTCAGCTGTACAATGAAGCCCTTACCTAATAGTAAGAAGGACAGAGTCTTAAAAAGTGATGTTCTATTGATAAGAGAGAAGGAATTCTTAAAGATCCTAAAGGAGAAGGATACGCCTTGTTTTGCCATTGTGGTAAAACCAAAAACAAAGCCTAAGTTAAAAGTTAAAACCCAAGAACCTTTGAGGAAGGAAGGACCTAAAGAAGTGCAAGAATTATTGCAGCAGTACCAAGGAATAGTAGTAGATGAGAAATTAGATTCCTTGCCACCCAAGAGGGACATAAGCCACTGTATAGACCTAAGCCTAGGTGCCACATTACCAAATAAAGCTACCTACAAACTAATAGAACACTGAGATTGCAAAACAAATTTAGGGGTTACTAGAAAAAGGATTCATTAGAAAGTGTATAAGTCCTTATCTAGTTCCAACACTCCCAAGAAGGATGGTACATGGAAACTGTGTATAGATTTTAGAGCCATCAATAGGATAATAATAAGATATAGGTTCCTATGCCTAGAATGGATGACCTCATGGATTGCCTAGGTGGAGCAAGTTATTTCTCTAAGATTAACCTAAAAAGTGGTTATCATCAGACAAGAATAAGGGAAGTGGATGAATGGAAGACAACCTTTAAGACTAATGAGGGTTTGTTTGAATGAGTAGTCATGCCTTTTGGCCTCTCAAATGCCCCTAGTACCTTCATGAGGCTAATGAATGAAGTCCTTAAACCCTTTATAAACCTCTTTGTAGTAGTCTTCTTGGATGATATCCTAATATTCAACAGGGATAGTAGTGAACATTTAATCCACCTAGACATGGTATTGAAGAGATTACATGAAGAGCATATAAAGATAAATTTGGAAAAATGCATGTTTTTGCAGGAGGAACTAATATTTCTTGGTTTTGTAATCTCTAAGGGACACTTAAAGATGGATCCCTCAAAGGTGGAGGCTATTCTAAATTGGCCCACTCCAAGGGCTATAGGTGAGGTTAAAAGTTTCCATGGGCTAGCAAGCTATTATAGGAAATTTATAAAGAATTTTAGTGGAGTTTGTGCCCCAATGATAAATACTATCAAAGGGGGAAGAAAATGTCAATTTGTATGGACAAATGAAGCAGAATGGTCTTTTGAATACCTTAAGACAGAGGTGGCCCAACAACCCATACTAGTATTGCCAAATTTTCACAAAGTGTTCACCATTGAGTGTGATGCAAGTAGCAAAGCTATAGGTGGTGTTTTAAGTTAGGAAGGGAAGCCTATGGCCTTTTTCAGTGAGAAGTTAAATGAGGCTAAAAAAAATACTCAACTTATGACTTGGAAATGTATGCCATGGTCTAGTCACTTAAGAAATAGAGGCACTACCTTTTATCAAAATAATTTGTTGTTTATACTGATAACCATGCTTTGAGCTTCTTAAATAGGTAGGAGAAGTTGAATCACAAGCATCTAAAATGGGTAGAGTACTTGCAGGCATTTACTTTCACCATCAACCATAAGAAAAGGGTGGCTAATAAAGTAGCAAATACCTTGAGTAGGAGAAATCCTACCATTCAGGAGGTCTAGTTGGAGAGTGTTGGCATTTCAACACTTAAGGATATGTATCAAGAGGATGAATACTTCAAGATTGCATATGAGGTTTGTTTAGAACTTGGGGACAAGTATCACAATGAATGTCATGATTTTCTTATTCAAGAAGGTCTTCTTTTTAAAGGTAGTTAGTTATATATTCCTAAATGCTCCATGAGAGAGAACATAATAAAAGAAAAACAACGTGGTAGCCTATTAGGTCATTTTGGCCTAGATAAGACTCTTGAATTAGTAAGGAGATTTTATTACTGGCCTACAATGCAGACATGTGTTAGGAAATTTGTGGAGAGTTGTATGGTATGCCAAAGGACTAAAGAAGTGCCATCTAATGTAGGATTGTATACACCTCTACCAATACCCTCTAAACCTTGGGACTCTGTGAGCATGGACTTTGTCCTAGGTTTTCCCAAGACCAAGAATGGGTTTGACAAGATTTGTGTTGTTGTAGACAACTTTTCTAAAATGGTACACTTTTTGCCATGTAAAACAACTAATGATGCCTCTAGTATTGAAAGGTTATACTTCAAGGATATTGTGAGACTTCATGGGTTACCTTTAACCATTTTATCAGATAGGGACTTGTGGAGGACTTTGTGGAAAAAGTTGGGAACCAATCTTGCCATGTCTTCAACACACCATCCACAATCTGATGGTCAAACTGAGGTCACAAACATATCACTTGGAAACTTGCTTAGATGCCTAAACAAAGAATATGGAACATTATGGGATACTATATTGCCTTAGGAAAAATTCACTTATAATGATTCAATAAATAGGAGTATTGGTCGCAGTCCTTTTCAGATTGTCTATGGGACACACCCTAGAGGATTCTTGGAACTTAGAGAAGTGTAGAACATTATACAAAAGAGTGCATTGGCTAATGACTTTGCAGAAGTCATGAAGGGGATACATCAACGAGTTAAGGAAAGACTGCAATAGACCACTATGAAATATAAACAAGCAATAGATGTGAAAAGGAGATGTGAAATTCAAGGTGGAAGACTTAGTAATGATACATTTGAAGAAGAACAAACTTCCTAAGGGCAGATACACAAAGCTATACATGAAGAAGATAGGCCCTTTCAAGATTCTAAAACAATGTGGACCAAATACATATAAGATAGATCTTCCATCTAATATTGCTCTCTCACCCATTTTTAATGTTTTTGATATTTATGCTTATGAATCGATTAGTACGTATGATCGTGTTGTAGGACAAGGTGAAGTTGAAACTCAAGAAACTCTCAAAGATCTACCAATCCACACCCCACAAAGCATTGAATTCATTGTTGATAAAAGGGTAAGCAAACAAACAAGGAGGCATGAGTACTATGAATACTTAGAAAAATGACTGGTAAAAGCCTTAGAGGAGGCCACTTAGATGACAAAAGCTTAGATTGAAAAGGTCGGAGCAAACTTTTCCACCATTCCAACTCAAGGGACTTGAGTTCAATTAGCTAGAGGAGTATGGTGCAGGGTACCCATGCAAAGACAAGGAGGAAGGTCTACATCAACCAACCAAGATGATAATAAAAATGATTTGATCATGTTTAGAAATGTTATGTATTGGTCGTGGTCAATTGTAAAGGGCATTGCTTAAGGATGTTTTATAAATCCTAATTGCATTAGTCCTATATGACCTTAGTTAGAAGTCTTTGTTAGTATTAGATTAAATAAGTCCACCATGGTATAAAAACTAAGTTTTAATTATGTTTTCTTCTTATATTAAGCTTATAGGAAGTATAGGAGTCAAGATTTGTTGTTTCTAAAGCAAAATAACACTTTTTGCAAAAGTTGTTAATTAGCAACTCTTTGCCAAGAAGTTGCAAAAACTTGAAAACTACCTCCAACAACCAAAAATGTGGTTGTATCTATTGGAGGAAGAATATTTAAGATTGTGTCATCTCTCTCTAGTTAGGGGAGCACCATTGTATGAAAGGATTTACTGATATCAATAAAATAACTTTGTTTTGTGCAAAAAACCATTATATTTGCTATTGGTATGATTAAGTATGAAGTTTTGTAAAGTTTGCAAATGATATGGTTGGATAGGGGAAGGAGTTAACATGTAGAAGTTGATTTGAAGTCATTCCATCAAGTAGGGTAGAAGTGAATTCATCCTTGCAAAACTTGTTTATTAAATCCTTAAATGTAGGGTATCCATCAAAGATAGAGCCCTAACTTGACTTCCCATTAGTGGATTCATACGAACAGTTGAGGGGATCAAGTTAGGATGCTGTTTAAATAGATTTCAAAAGCAGAGACTAGGGAAGCATGGTTTGCTACTTTTTCTTCCTTGCCCTAGGCTAAACATCCCTATGTATTTAGCAACTAGGAATTGAATTCAAAGGATTAGATTAATAAGAAATATTGATTTGGAAAATAAGTGAAGAAATAAATGTATTTTGGGGTTAGAGAATCCCTTAATTTCAGTGATCCAATCCCATGTACCCATTCTATAGTGGTTCCTTAAGAAACCACATCCAATTAGGCTAATTGGGTTTGTGAGTCTGGAGACCATTTTAGAATGTTGGAGTAGGGTTGGAGTCTATAACCTTGTAGCATTTGAGAACTCCTAAAGGGTATTGGAATCTCTAATTTTTTTCCCAAGTCTTTTGGAGGAATATCAAGCAATTTGTGAAACATCGAGTTAGGAGGGCTAATTGGGCTTTAGGTATAAACATGTAGTTTTTTGAATTTCACAATTTGGAGATTGGTAAAGGAAAGTTATTGTAGGATATTGCCAAGGGTGATCCATTGTCAGTATAGAAAAGGAGTTGGAATTTGTAAAAATTTACATTTACACCTTAATCACCTTGGAATATTAAGCAATTTCTTCAAACATTTGTGCAACATCTTGAGTTTGGGTAAAACCATCTTTTGCTGCTAATACTTTGCATCATATTTTTACACAAATTATATATGTTAGCAGAGGGATTGTGGTTTGCCACCTTGAATTGAATCAAGTCGTCTGACTTTATCTTCTCCTCATCTAACTCATCCTCCTTTCGCTTTGTCCTTAACCTTATGTAGGTTTTCTTCTAAGGTTGGCTCGACTCTACTGTAGTGATTGACCTCTTGCCCTTAGGCTTTGCAACTTTACTAGCTTGTATAGTGGCTACCCTTGTGCTTGACCTAGTAGTAGGTATTGCAAGCTTCTATTGTGGTTTCTTCATAGGTTTCTTAGGTTTCTCCATTTTTTTTTCCCTTTTCTTTCCTCTTCTTAGTCTTTGTTTCCTTAGGTGCTTCCTTGACACCTTATGCTTCTTCACCTTGATCTTCTCCTAGGCTTTGTGTTAATGTCAATGGGGCTTGGCATTATTCTTCCTCTTCATCATCATCTTCTTTTTCTTCATCTTCCCCTTCACCAAATCTCTCTTTCAACTTTTTTAACAAGTTTGTTCTTCTTCTTAAGAACTATAGTTATCTTCAAATCAATTGTTATTCTTGATTTGGCTTCTTCATAATTGCCTAACGAGGTGGCACTCTTGTCAATGTCTTCTACCAATAAAGTTATAATTGCTACAAAGGCCTCATCTACGTTGATTTCATATGACAAGGGCTTCAACCATATGACCCTAGGTATTGTTGCTTGTACATATGTGTAGTCTACATCCACTAAGAAACAAACATCATTGTAATATTGCTCCACTAGTGACACATGTATCCTCATCCTCTATTTCATGAATTTCTTAAAATCCTCAAAGTAGCTAGTCATTACTCACTCAAAGTTATCTCCAAGTTGTTCAATAAACTCTACAATCTGATGTGTGACAAGACTATTTGTTTTCCACACCACTTTACCAAATGTAGGCAAAGTGTTTTGCACATTAAAAAATATGAAAACCAATAAAGAACCAAATTTGCATGATGCACTTTTTGCTTTCCTGATGGCCTCTAAGTTTTTTAAAAATTGTTGTAGTTGCAACTCGGCAAGGTCATAGGAATGGTCTCACTTTACTATCTTATATCCCAAATCAACAACCATGCATGATACATTGTTTAGTTAGCTAGATTAAAAGAACTTGTGAGAAATCACTCTTACTACAAAGGAAATTAGGGGGTCTGGTATAGTGTCAATACACATGTCTCTTTTGTTCCACACAAAACTTGTATTCTCCTTAATTGCTTCGTTTGCATCACTACACATATTCTCAGGTCTATCTAGGGTAGGGTAACCTGATGCTTAGTTAATAATCCTCTTAGTGATCTTAGTTGGCCCATTTTCCAACCAAATGTAGTTTTCATGTATGTGGCTTAACACTAATTTGATCCATTAAGTCTTGAACACTTGCGAGAAATCTAGGGCATAGGTTAGCCCTTTCTTCTCTAATTTTTTTCCCCCCTCAAGACTCCATTCTCACAAAGTTGACTGTATATCTCTCTAATCTCTATATCTCGTACTTCTCCAATTTTGCATGTATAGAAACACCTTACATCTTGGATCATGAGAACTTGTAGTGGTATCATCAATTATGCACCAGTCGAGTCTCCTTTATAAGCAATTTTAGGTATAACTCAAAAAGGTGGTTGCCTAACATCATTACTTATTGATTGAACATTGAAAAATTTCTTTCCCTCTTTCCTAACACCTACAAAAGCGTTAGCTTTCATCTTGACTACTTTAGGGTTTACAAAAAACTCAAACAATGTAACTCAACAATAGCTAAATACCTTTTAGATATGATGAATGATGTTGAGTAACAATAAAATTTAGTTCACAAATGCTAGAATCTCCTATTGCAATTCACGTTTGACAAAAAAACTCAGACAATGTAACTCGACAATAGCTAAATACGTTTCAAATATGATGAATGATGTTGAGTAATAGTAAAATTTAGTTTAGAAATGCTAGAATCTCTTGTTTCAATTCACCTTCGTGCTCTTCGTGCTTTCTTCAATTGCTGGTGAATGCAAATGAGTAAAAAATTGACTATATAACCCTTCATATTTGGCAATAAATGCTTAATGCTTATACAACTATAATCTCGACTATCATAGAACTTCCAATTCTCTTGGCTAACACATGATTTCCATTATGCTCAGCCAACATAGCGAGCTTAGCCAATACTAACAAAACTCCATCACTTGACAATAACTAAAATTTTATTCATGCTTAGCAACAATTGAGAAACTTTTCATGCTTGACAACAACATAGAAAACAACAAAACTATGGATTTTCTCTAGGTTCAAATCACTCCATTGCATCTTGATTCATAGATATATAATCTTTTAAAATCTTGGATTCTTAGAACTGATGCATTATATAACTTTTTAAATATCAATCTCATACATACCTCTTGATTGCCTCATTGGGGGTGATTTGATCACCTAATCCATTAGATGAAGTAACCTCATCTACACTTGATGCATTGTAATCTTCCTTTTTCTTCCATATCTTTCTCATTTGCACCTTTACCTTTTCAACATCAACCTTCTCTTTACGTTTGTTGGATTTTTTACTCAGTGCAAGTGACCTTGTTGGATAGTTTCTGCTAACATGACTAGTCCTCAAATAACCAAAGCATACAATCCCATTCAACCATCTATTGTTGTTGCCTCTGAAATGTGTTGTAATGCAATTTTTAGGAACATGACCATGCTCTTGACAATAGTGACAAATGTACCTTGTGTTGCAATCCCAATCATATGAATTTCTACTGTGGTTTCCCTTCTTTTGCTTGTTTGATGTCCACTTGGATTTGGATCTACACTCATGTGACTTGTGTCCATATTTTTGACAGTTGTAACAATAGCCTTCAAATATTTGTGTGTTGATATTCTTGGTCTTATGTTCATGTGCCTAATGTCCTTGTTTCTTGCACTTGTAATAATGACCCTTGAATTTTTCTTAGGGTTTTGATTTCTAGTTTTTCTCTTGCAAACATTTTTTGTGTGACCCAATTTTCCATAGTTATGACAAGTGAGTTTTCTGTTCTTACCTTTGTTAATCCTTTGCTCACCACTTCTAGATGGTTCTCCTTCTTCAATAGTGGTGTATCCCAAACCAATAGTATCATTGTTAGGTCTTTGTGATTCCATCAATGCCTCAAAATACTTTATGGCTTCACTTGGCTTGTTAATCTTTTCTCTTTCTGTCCTCAACTCATTTTTAGTAGGAAATTCTATGTTTCCAAGGTAGCAATTTTAATGTCTTTCCTATTCAGTTCTTGATTTTCAAGCATCAATTGATTCATTGTATCCAATTGCATGTTTGCAAGCTTTTGCACATCTGGTGTCTTCTCTTCAAGTTTGTTAGCTAGAAGTCTTTTGTCTTCTTCAATAATGGCTCTATCTTCTTCAACTTTCTTTTTCAATTCAATTGTCTCACACAACAATATTAATTGTGCTTCTTGTTCCCTTTTGAGATTTCTAACCTCCTTAGTTAGGGCACCATTCCTTTCCATCAGATCTACAATGGCTCCATCAAACTCTCCAAAGTTTCCATCCTCAAATAGTCTAGCAGTATGAATTTCTTGATATTGAGTGTCATCTTATTGAATAGCTATCTCTTTCCTTCTCTTTAATGAATGCAGTAGTTATTCTCTTGCATCCTAGAGTTGATGTAGGAAAAGTTGTATTTCAATCTTCTGGTTATCAATAGTCTTTCCATGTTTGTAGACTTCAATCTTCAAGCTCTTGTCTCACAAGCTATTAGGCTTTTCTTCAAGAGAACCAATGCCCTGATACCATTTTTTGGAAATAACAATGGAAAAGTAAACTCTAAGAGGGGTGCGGGCTGGGGGAGGGTGTGATGGGGGTGAATCAATACTTCAAAACTTTAACTATAAAACATTCACCACACATCCATCTTATAATTTAGCATGTAAACTGAAATAGTTAACTATACATTTGCATCCATAGAATAAAACAAATTTAACACGACACAAGATATTTGGTTACCGAGAGACCCTGCAAGGAGAAGGTAAAACTGGGGTAGGGATAACACCCACAAATCTTCACAACTGTAGTTGTAAAGTGTAGCCAATTATGGTTACAATAAGTTTGATCATAAACTATGTTCTACTATGGGAGGGGTCTGCCCTATCAAAGGCTACAAAGACTATTAGTGTTAGAAATAATGAATAATGAGAGGGTGGGATGGGGGTGGGGGGTGAATCAATATTCTACAAACTTTTATCACCAAATGGATATTATTAATTTCTTTGAATCATGCATAAGAAAGTAAACAAGTAATGTTGAATAGTAAAAGTAACCATGCATAGAGAGAATTCATAACACCATTTTTTTTAACTAGGGAAACCCCGACCAAGGGAAAACCCTGGTAGGGATGATACCCACTAGATGATGTACTAATATAAATGTTCCTTGTTAGAGGATGGACCCTATTAGGAGTCTATATACACATTCAGTACATATGAGTCCTTGTTAGGAGACTTTGAATCCCTGTTAGGAGATTTCAACCTTGTTAGGATTTGTGGTATAATGTATGCAAGAAGAGCTCACTGCCCAAACATGCACTTTCAATTATAAGAAAAGCTCACTGCCTAAACAAGTAGTTAAAGTTCCTTGAATTGTAGTATTATGGATGTTGTACCTTTTTTCAGCTGATCTACGACCTCAGCTCAATCTTGTATCACTAAATTAGGTTAACAAAATTCGCTTTTGCATATGATACAAAAGTTCACATTCAAATTTTTTGCATGTTACTTCACAATGATCTCACAAGATGTCTTTGCATAAATATCATGCCTTTTCAAAAATTTCTTCTAGGTCAGTAAGACCAAAATAAAATTTTCTAACTTAGAGTAAACATTTAGGATGTCGTCCCTAATTCGTCAAGTAATTATTTTGTACACAAAATAATTCCTTTACCTTTTATTACGATGTTCTATACATCTTAAATATCTTTGTTCTATACTATTTGTATTGATGTATGAGGTTATACACATTATCATCAACATGTATACTATTCCCCTATATCTTCTCTCTCAAGAATAATATTGTATAAATAATACTCTGTTGTAAACCATTGCCATACTTAGACAATTTTTTGAGTACCAAAAAGCTAAGTATCTTTATTTCTGGGGTTTAATACAAGCATGTACATCATGTGTTTCCATTAATGACAACATTCACATATCTACATATAGCCAATTGTCAACAATCTCCCCCTTTGGCATTGATGGCAATAAAGTAGGAAAATTGGCTAAGTATCATACACTTTACCAAAACTTACAACATTACTATACTCGCTATCTATTACAAATGCTCCCCCTTTTGACATGATTGCAAAATGCATAACTTACAATTTTATTATACAACTTCTCCCTCTTTGACATCAATGACAAAGGTCAAAATGTCCAAAAACTATCCAAAAGTTATGTCTATTTGCTATCAAAAATTTGTCAAAATTTCTATCTCGCTACCTCAAGCTGATATTACCTTCATACAATCATAAATTTTTTCCTTTAGACTATCCATACCTTTCTCCCATGTGTCCTTGACTTCTTTGACAATAGTGAGAGTTTCACATAAGGCATATGATACAATCTCAATTGCATTAAGGTCAGAGTATATGAAGTTTAAATAAGAATCCTTTGCTTTGACACATTCCTCCAATTATCTCTCAATGGTTGATAGCTTCAGAGCTATAGATTCTCTAAAATCTAACACTCTTCTCAAAATTAGCTCTTTCTCAAGTTGTAGTTTCCTGATGTTAGTGTGAACACTGGCAACTTGTCCTTCAAACTCATCAACTCTGCTAGAAGGTTGTTGTAACTAACTTGTTAGAGCTTCGAGCTCACTCAACTTCCCTTCCACCTTATTGTCCAAAACTTTAATCAACCTATGAGATACAGTCAACCTATGAAATAAAGTACAACTGATGTACAATACCTTACCATCTTGTTTACATCTTTAGAGTTCCATGATATAAGTATCAAGACTCATCAAACCATTCTTTATGTTCTGACAAACAATGCTAAAATTATTAGCATCATGAGAAATTTATGCCTTAGAATCTACAACATTTAACAAATTAGTAAATTCGTCATCAAATGATTTTACTACTACTTTGGCTTTTTGTTTGGGATTTGCTTCTGTATGTTTGGCTACCAATGTGCTGTGTAATCTGTCAGTCACCTCCATTAATGCTCTCTATAGACTCTTGACCTTTTAATTTTTATCAATCAGTTTGTTCAAAGATGAGATCAAGTTAGATTGATCATCATCATCACCTATAAGGTCGACAAGAGATAATGAAGTGGATGAGCTAGATGCTTTAGTCTCATCATCCATGTTTCTTTCGTGTTTTCTCGCTTGTTTTTATCTCTTCTTCTTCCTTCTCCTCTTTTTCTTTCCTTTCTTATTCTCTCTTTTCTTCTTCTAGTTTCTTCTATTTTTCTTTTTCTCCCCTTTTCTTTCCTTCTTTCTACCTCTTATCATCCTCAAGCAATTTCTTCTTGGCTTCTTCAATCTTCTTCTTCTCTTCTTCTAAGTGCCTTTTCTCCTCTTCAATCAGTTTTAACTGATCTTGAATGTCCTCACAATGACACTGAGACTGATTAAAAGGATCATCTTCAATATTAATAGTAATATTAGTTTGATCAATCTACATTGTATCACCACTTACTGACACTTCTAAAGTTTTATCTGCTGTGGTAGGTGGTGCCTTAGATTCGAACATCATCTAGTTGATGGCTATAGCTGTTTCACTTCTCATAACATTCTTCTCACCTCCCATAAATAGAAATGGCCTCATCTTGTTCCTTGAGTAGGGTGCTAGTTTGTTCATCTTTTTCTTGATTTCTTGTTCATCATCAGTTTTGCATACAGTCTTTATCATGGACTTTTGAAGTTCCATGTCTTCTTCTCAAACTGGTGCCTTCTTTGTTATAAATCTATCATAGAATTTCTGACTCATAATGCCTTCAATGTCTTCAAGTTTCAAATTATTAAGAATCATATATCTCATAGTAGAGGTATCAATCTGTTCTTTCTCAATTTCATTGCACAAATCATAGAACTTATTGATTTGCACAAAGTTCCCTTCATTGGAAATAGGTGTGCTAATCTTCTCTATCTTTGGTTTCTAGGGTTGCATTTTTTTACCTGCTAATTGCTTAGAAACAATAACCTTTTTTGGCCTTTTAACTTCTTATTCCTCATCATCTTCCTCAATGGAGTCTTCAATTTTCAACAATGTTTTCTTCCTTTTCTTAGGTCTAGTAGCTAGTTTCTTAACTCTCTTTGCCTTATGAGTCTCAACTTCTACTAACCTTTCAGACTTCCTTTTGGGTTCACTAGGTTGCTTGGCTGATACAACAACATATGGGGTGCTCTGCTATGTAGGAGTCACTACAATAGATACATCTAATGCTTGCCCAACTGATAGAGGTGTTACATACATTACACCTTGTTCACTAGTTTTCTTTAGTCTCGAGATTATTTGGCTAACTACCTGTGATTCACTTTCTGACATACCAACCTTAGTTAATGCATTCTTCAATATAGTCTCAATCTTCTTATGAGATGCTTTCTCCAAGGATTCTTGGTAAGCTGACTAAATTATCTCCTCATATGTTCCAAATTTGTAAGATGCTTAGTCCTTTATGGAGTTCAACAATAGATCAATGTAACCAATAGCTACATCGTCACTCAATTCATAACCTAATGGATCAAGAAATGTTTCCCAAGCTTCTACTACTTCAGTATGTGTTAGGTCAGTATCTACTATAAAACATATATCATCCTTAAATCTATCAACAATTGTAGGTGCAATTTTGAATCTCTATTTCATCTCATTCTAGAATGTTCTCATAATCAGGTTTTTGTTGTCCAAGATTTTATTTGCAGGATGCCTTCTACATACATCTATTATATTATCCATAGTACATCTCTCACTAATCATAATCTTTGTAACTGATAGAAATGTAAATCAAGTACATGAAAGAAAATGTGATTGATTAGTGACTAAAATCTGAATACACCATTCTTAGTCCTCTTAATCTTCTCCAGATTCTCAAGGAGTTGTACTCTCAAAATCTCACTCAAATTCACTTGATCATTTTAAACACAAATCTTGTAGGCTAAATAGATAAAACTTGTTGACAACTCATCACTCTTAGAACTTGCACAAATAGAGTAAGTAATGATTCTTCTCAAAAATCTCACATCATGTTGTCTGATGGTGCTGATCACCATTGCCTTACCATTATAAACTGCCTTAGTATTACTTTCAGCCTTTTTCTTTACCAATTTATCACCAACATGTACACTGCCTTTTTTGCTAAGATTAGTAATCTCATGAATAAGGCTAGCTGAAATGTCAACTACACTATCTCCCATCCAAAACTTCCCATTATGAATTCTGCTCAATATGATCTAAGTCCAATCTTTGGTATCAAGTTCATGGTAGAAGTGATATCTAAATAAGTCTAAATCCTTTAGATGTCCAAATTTGGGCTTCATAGTTATATCATGAATGAAAAAAATTTCCATATCCTTGTTCATAAACTCCCAATAGTTTCAAACTTGCTAGTTAAATAACTTCCTACGTCTTCCAAATATACTACATTGTTCGAAATTGTTGATAAAGCTGAATTAAGATTTTCTTCTAAGGGTTTCACAGGAGTAACCTTCAACTTGGTTCTCTCATCATCCTCAACATTATGAACTACTAATATAGCCATGATATCACCAAATATAAAATTATCCAAGAAATTCTGTACAAAAACGATAAAATACCTTTTTCCAAAGTAGGGTTTTGCTCAAAATCTCTTTGAAAAATTGCTTGAGTGCTCTAAGCTTCTAAGATAATTGCAATGAGGAAATAATCAAGTTCTTACTCTATTTTATCCAGCTAGAACTTGCATTAATTGCATATTTTGCCAAATTGAAAAAAAAACTATTAATTCCATTCAAAAATCAAATATTTGCTCAAAATCATGTATTCGATCTTCAAAATGCTACCCAAGGTTAATCATACTTCCTATCATCATGAAAATGCTTCACAAGACTTCACAAAATTTTCTACGAAAACATAGATTCCATCTTCTATCACGGAATAAACTTTCTCTGTTGTAACAATAACTCTTATTTCCTTCCTAACTAGTTCCAATAAGGTCCAAATTGCAAGTGAGCTTAGCTATAATCTAAACTCATCTAGATACATCTTGTCTCAACCTTGCTACTCATATCTCAACCTCTAAATGAAGTTTCAAATTTTGGTGCTGTGAACAAGTTTAATTAAACTTGGTTGAATCAAACTCGATTCCTGACTTCAATCTTCCTTTCTCTGCATCAACTAACTTTTCTTTATATCCAATAGTTAATTATTTTACAAATGTCTCATCAAGTTCTTCTCGAATTTCACTGACTACACTTATTTGATCTTCATTATCTTTCTTAGTTCTAGAATTACTTTCATGATTCCTTCTATCATTTCTGAAGTTTCTTCCATGATTTCTTCTATCATTTACAAAATTTCTTCCATTTTTACTTTTGTCCATTCTATGGTACTTTGTTGTATCTTCAAAGTTGTTGCATAACTAACATACTGGGGTTCTGCTTCTAGGATTCTGTTGATTAATAGGTGCTTGACAGTTTCAGGCTATGTCTCCAAAGTTGCTACACTTATAACACATGATCTAGTTTCTTTCTTCATAAGGTCTTCTTTCTCTTGATGTCCTTTCACTATATCTTCTTCTATCTTTAGGGTTAGTATTTCTAGATATTCTACTATTCCTTTAATCATTAACATATTTAGGTTTCTTACAATCAATTGCTTTATAACCCATACCATAACAATTATGACAATAAGAATTTGTAACATGATAAATGACTTATTTGTACAATTTCTTTTCATATGATCTATTTCATTACATGAAAGACACTTACCTCCAAATTCATACTTGGTTTCCTTAGGAGATTCCACTTGCTTAGGTTCATCCAATTTTTAAGTTTCCTTCTTTGGTCCAACTTCTTTAGATTTATCAGAAGATTAACTAGATTCAATCTTATCATTAGATTTTTCTTTTTCTTTCATATCTGATCCACTTTCAGATTTCTTCATAGACATGTTATATAGGTAACCTATACCAATCTTATCATAGGTAGGTCTTTTTATTGACATTGAATCATTAAGCTTTTCTCTGCTAGAATAAAGCTTTTCAAGCTATAGTTTTCTCTAAGTTAGTTTGCCTTTCATAATAGTGTTGTACTGGTGAAGTTCTTCATGATCTGCTTTTAATGTTTCAAATTCAGATGTCCTCTTTGCTAGATTCAGTCTAAGATATGAATTTTCAGCCTTCAAATCAGATTCAACTTTGCTAGGATCATTCTTCAAACTCAACTTTAGATTGGTAATCTTCAATTCATGATTCAAGATCTTGTAATCTATCTTTAGTTTTGATTATTCATCATCACTAGTTTCAGGTTCAGTAGATTTAGGCTTGGGTTTGAGATGTTCATTCTTGTCCTTTAGTTGTCCAATGTATAATTTGGAGTCTTAATATCTATCTTTCAATTTATCTCTTTCTTTAGTAAGGAGATCAATTTGTTCAAGTTCCTCTTCAAGGTTCTTCATCAACTATTCCATATCCATAGGGATCTTACTCAAGATGTTAAGCTTCTTTTGAGTAACTATGCTCTAATACCAATTGTTAGAAATAGGGAATACTAAGAGGGGGGGGGGGGGGGGGGGGGGTGTGTGAATTAGTATTTTAGAAACTTTTTTGTCAACTATATCTATATATATATATATATTTTTGAACCATGCATAAGAAAGTAAACAAGTAATACTGAACAACAAAAGTAACCATGCATAGAGAGAACTCATAACACCATATTTTGTTAACTAGGGAAACCCTAGCCAAGAGAAATTCCTGGAGGGGATGATACCCACTAGATGATTTACTAATATAGATGTTCCTTGTTAGAGGATGGACCCTATTAGGAGTTTGTAAACACATTCAGTACATATGATTCCTTATTAGGAGACTTTGAATCCCTGTTAGGAGATTCCAACCTTGTTAGGAGTTGTGGTGCAATGTGTGCAAGAAGAGCTCACTACCCAAACAAGTAATTAGAATTCCTTGAATTATAGTAGTATGGATGTTGTACCTTTTTCAGCTGATCTCTGACCTTAGGTCAATCTCGGATCACAAAATCAAGTTATCAAAATTTGCTTATGCATATGATGCAAAACTTCGCATTCACAACTTTTGCATGTTACTTCACAATGATCTTGCAAGATGTCTTTGCATAAATATCGTGCTATTTCATAAATTTCTGCTAGGTCGGCTAAGACCAAAATAAACTTTTCCAACTTAATGTAAACATCTAGGATGTCATCCCTAATTGGTCAAGTAATTATGTTGTAAACAAGATAATTCCTTTACCTTTCATTCTGATGTTTTTTACATCTTAAATATCTTTCCTTCGTATTGTTTGTACTGATGTCTAAAGTTATACACATTATCATCAACATGTATACTATTCCCATAAATCTTCTCTCTCAAGAATAACATCACATAAACAAGTTATACACAAAACAATACTCTGATGTAAACCATTTTCACACTTAGACAATTCTCTGAGTACCAAAGAGCTAAGTATCTTTATATCTGAGGTTTACTACAAGCATGTACACCATGTTTTTCCATGATATCTACATATAGCCAATTGTCAACAATCTCCCCCTTTGGCATTGATAACAACAAAGTAGGAAAATTGGCTAAGTATTATAAACTTTACCAAAACTTACAACATTACTATACTCACTATCTATTACAAATGCTCCCTATTTTGACATGACTACAAAATGCATAATTTACAATTTTCTTATACAACTTCTCCCCCTTTGACATCAATGACAAAGGTCAAAATGTCCAAAAACTATCAAAAAGTCCTATCTATTTGTTGTCAAAAATTGTCAAAAATTTTTGTCTCGTTGCCTCAAGTTGATATTATTTTCATATATTCATCAAAATTTTCCTTTGCACTTTCCATACCTCTCTCCCATGTGTCCTTGACTACTTCAGTAGTAGTGGGAATTGCACATGAGGTATATGATGCAATCTCAACTACATCAAGGTTGAAGTATATGAAGTTTAAATAGGTGTCCTTTGCTTTGACACATTCCTCCAATTCTCTCTCAATGGCTAATAGCTTCAGAGCTATAGATTCTCTAAAATTTGATATTCTTCTCAAAATTAGCTCTTTCTCAAGTTGTAGTTTCCTAATGTCAGTGTGAATATTTGCAACTTGTCCTTCAAACTCGTCAACTCTACTAGAGGGTTGCTGTTACTAACTTGTTAGAGCTTCCAACTGACTCAACTTCCCTTCTATCTTATTTTCCAAAGCTTTAGTCAACTTGTGAGATAAAGTACATTTGATGTACAATACATTTCCATCTTATTGACATCTTTAGAATTCCTTGATATAAGTATCAAGACTCATCAAATCATTCTTTATGTTCTAACAAACAGTGCTAAAAAGATGAGCATCATGAAAAATTTGTGCCTTAGACTTTGCAATATTTAACAAATTAGTAAATTCATCATCAAATGATTTTACTACTAATTTGGTTTTTTGTTTAGGATTTACTTTTGTATCTTTGGCTGCCAGAGTGTTGTGCAATCTATCAGTCACCTCCATTAATGCTCTTTGTAGACTCTTGACTTTTCCATTTTTCTCAATCAATTTGTTCAAAGATGAAATCAAGTTAGATTGATCATCATCATCACCTATAAGGTTGGCAAGAGATAGTGGAGTGGATGAGCTAGATGCTTTAGTCTCATCATCCTTTTGTTTCTTCTCTGTTGTCTCCTTGTTTTTCTCTCTTCTTCTTCCTTCTCCTCTTTTTCTTTCCTTTCCTGTTCTTTCTTTTCTTCTTCCATCTTCTTTTATTTTCTTTTTCTCTCCTCTTCTTTTCTTCTATCTGCCTCTTATCCTCCTCAAGCAATTTCTGCGTAGCTTCTTTAATCTTCTTCTTTTCTTTTTTCTAACAACCTTTCTCCTCTTCAATCAATTTTAACTGATCTTGAATGTCCTTAGATTGACACTCAAGCTAATTAAAAGGATCATCTTCAATATTAACAGTAATATTAGTTTGATCAATCTACATTATATCACCACTTATTGATACTTCCAAAGTTTTATCTACTGTGGAAGGTGCTACCTTAGATTTAGACATCATCTGGTTGATGGTTGCAGCTATCTCACTTCTTATAACATTCTTCTCACCTCCCATAAATAGAAATGGCCTCATCTTATTTCTTAAGTACGGTGCAAGTTTTTTTATAAGTTTCCTGATTTCTTCTTCATTATCAGTTTTGCATATAGTCCTTATCATGGACTTCCAAAGTTTCATGTCTTCTTCTTGAACTGGTGCCTTCTTTGCTATAAGTCTATCATAGACTTTTTGACTCATAATGCCTTCAATGTCTTCAAGTTTTTACTCTATTTATCCAACTAGAACTTGCATTAATTGTATATTTTGCCAAATCAAAAAAAAGTTGTTACTTCCATTTAGAAATCAAATATCTTCAAAATACTACTTGAGGTTAATCATATCTTCCTTTCATCATGACAATGCTTCACAAAACTTTGGTCCATTAAATTTGTTGTGAAAACATAGATTCCATCTTCTATCATAGAATAAACTTTCTCTATTGTAACAGTAATTCTTATTTCCTTCGTAACTAGTTCCAATAAGCTCCAAATTACAAGTGAGCTTAGCTACAATCTAAACTCATCTAGATACATCTTGTCTCAACCTCGCTACTCATATTTTGGCCTCTAAAAGAAGTTTCAAATTTTGGTGTTGTGAACAAGCTTAGTTCAACTTGGTTGAATCAAACTCAATTCCTGACTTCAATCTTCCTTTCTCTACATCAACTAACTTTTCTTTAGATCCAATAGTTAATTCTTTTACAAATGTCTCATCAAGTTCTTCTCAAAGTTCATTGACTACATTTCTTTGATCTTCATTATCATTCTTAGTTTTGGAGTTACTTTCATGATTCCTTCTATTATTTCCAAAGTTATTTCCATTGTTGCTTCTTTCTTTGAAGCTTCTTCTATGGTTTCTTTTATTATTTCCAAAATTTCTTCTATTGTTACTTCTGTCAATTCTACAATACTTTGCTATATGTCTGAAGTTGTTGCATAACTAACATACTAGGGTTCTTCTTCTAGTTTTCCATTGATCAATAAGTGCTTGACAATTCTGGGCTATGTGTCCAAAGTTGTTACAATTATAACACATGATTTGCTTTCTTTCTTGATAAGGTCTTCTTTCTCTTGATGCCCTTTCATTAGATCTTCTTTTATCTGTAGGGTCAATATTTCCAGACATTCTACTATTACTTTTATCATTATCATATTTAGGTTTCTTACAATCAATTTCTTTATGACCCATACCATGAAAATTGACAATACAAATTTGTTACATGATTAAATGACTTATTTGTACAATTTATTTTCATATGATCTATTTCATTACATGAAAAAATACTTACCTCTAAATTCATATCTAGTTTCCTTAGGAGATTCCACTTGCTTAGGTTCATCCAATTTTTTAGTTTCCTTCTTTGGTCCAACTTCTTTAGATTTATTAGAAGATTGATTGGATTCAATCTTATAATCAAATTTATCTTTTTCTTTTAGATCTGATCCACTTTTAGGTTTCCTCACAGACATATTAAATAAGTAATCGATACAAGTCTTATTGTAGGTAGGTCTTTGTATTGACATTGAATCATCAAGATTTTCTATGCTAGAATAAGGCTTTTGAAGATATAGTTTGCTCTAAGTTAGTTCACCTTTCACAATAGTGTTGTACTTGTGAAGTTCTTCATGATCTTCTTTTAGTGTTTCAAATTTAGATGTCCTCTTTGCTAGATTCACTCTAAGATCTAAATTTTTAGCCTTCAAATTAGATTCAAATTTTCTAGGGTCATTCTTCAAACTCAACTTTAGATTGGTAATTTTCAATTCATGCTTCAAGATCTTATATTTTGTCTTCAGTTTTGAATATTTGTCATCACTAGTTTTAGATTCAGTAGATTCAAGCTTGGATTTGAGATCTTCAATCTTGTCCTTCAGTTGTCCAATGTATACTTTGGAGTTTTCATATCTATCTTTCAATTGATCTCTTTCTTCAGTAAGGAGATCAATTTGTTTAGGTGCCTCTTCAAGGTTCTTCATTAGCTATTCCATATCTATAGGGATCTTAATCAAGCTGTTAAGCCTCTTCTGAGTACCTATGCTCTAATACCAATTGTTAGAAATAAGGAATACTAAGATGGGGGGGCAAGGGGGGGGAGTGAATCAGTAATCTACAATTTTTTTTCACCAATTGGATATTATTAATTTCTTTGAACCATGCATAAGATAGCAAAAAGCAATGCTGAACAATAAAAGTAACCATGCATAGAGAGAATTCATAACACCGTATTTTGTTAACTAGGGAAACCTTGGCTAAGGGAAAACCCTAGTGGGGATGATACCCACTAGATGATGTACTAATATAAATGTTCCTTATTAGAGGATGGACCCTGTTAGGAGTCTATAAACACATTCAATACATATGAGTCCCTGTTAGGAGACTTTCAATCCCTATTAAGAGTTGTGATACAATGTGTGCAAGAAGAACTCACTGCCCAAACATGCACTTTCAATTACAAGAAGAGCTCACTACCCAAACAAGTAATTAAAGTTCCTTAAATTACAGTAGTATGGATGTTGTACCTTCTTTTAGCTGATCTCTAACCTCAAGTCGATCTTAGATCACAAAATCAAGTTATCAAAATTTGCTTCTGCATACGATACAAAACTTTGCATTCACTACTTTCACATGTTACTTCACAATGATCTCGCAAGATGTCTTTGCATAAATATCGTTCCTTTTCACAAATTGCTGTTAGGTTGGCTAAGACCAAAATAAACTCCAACTTATAGTAAACTTCTAGGATGTCATCCCTAATTGGTCAAGTAATTATTTTGTAAACAATATAATTCCTTTACCTTTCATTCCGATGTTCTGTACATCTTAAATATCTTTCTTCCATACTGTCTGTACTAATGTATGAGATTATATATATTAGCATCAACATGCATATTTTTCCCATATATCTTCTCTCTCAAGAATAACATCATATAAAGAAGTTATACACAAAACAATACTTTGCTGCAAACCATTTCCATACTTAGACAATTTTTTGAGTACCAAAAAGCTAAGTATCTTTATTTATGAGGTTTACTACAAGCATGCACATCATGTGTTGCCATTAATGACAACATTTACATATCTACATATAGCTAGTTGTCAACCATTAGGTCTCACCTTGTTAAGTAATTTACACTCACAGTTAAGTAAGCACTTGGTTAAGAGGTTTACAAGAGCCTATTAAGACTACAAAACATGTTAAGGCTACAAGCCCTATTAAGGCTACTCCGTTTGGATATTTTCTCTATATTACCTATTAAAATGATTCAACACCATGATCCTTCAGTTGACACCTCACTTCTAGATGCCAGATCTTCTCTTTCTTGATAAATCCTTGATCCTTCTAATAAGATATGCCTCCTCTATCCTTTCTCTGCTCTTCTATGATCTCTCTTATTGTTTCTTCTATTCATAACACTATCATAAGCTCCATGAACACCATGAATTCTCTCTCTACACTTAGCATTCATCTCTTCACATCCCTTTTCACTTACTTACAAACTCTTTAGGGTTTTCCTCCTTAAGTAAAAATAGGTTGACTAGGATTAGGTTAGAATCAATAGCTGTGGTTGATCCATATTGCCATCGAAAACATCCCTTAATATGATTGGTTGCATGTACTGCATAGAAATTCTCAATATGACTTGATCCTTATCATCTATAATCACAAAATAATGTTTATGTCAGCCAAAAAATGATTTACATAGTAGTTTGTACCATTACAAATAACTATGTCACAAACTCTTCACTCAACATCCAAAGGCTCTGATGCTTGGCCATCACTGTGCTCTCAATGTTGTAACTTGATGTATAAACAACTTGACATACATTGTTTGCTTTGCACCTTTTGTTGGCTCAACACTTGAGTGACTCAACAAGCATAGACTGCTTAACACATACTAGTGCTCGACACTAACTGTCATATTGCTCGACATTTATTGTTTGGAAATTGATGCTCGACATGCACTACTCACTTGGCATGCACTAAGTTTCTGCTAAATATTGACTTAATTGTTTTTTCATTGCCTTGTCAAAATGAAAATGAGATCAACACTCAATTTTTTTATTCTCTTCCCTCAAGATTCCAATATTACAAAGTTTTTTGTAAATGTCCCTTATCTTCATGTCTCCAACTTCACCAACATTGCATGTGTAACAACAACGCACACCCTGAATCATTAAGACCTTTGGTTGTATCATCGATAGTGCACCAAACAGGTCTCCCTTATATGAAATCTGAGGGATAGTTCGAAAGGTGGGTTTCCTTACATCATTACTTATCAACTGAATGTTGAAGACCTCCTTCCCCTCTTTTCCAATAGTAGATAAAGAACTAGCAGTCATTTTATTTTCCTAGGGTTTGCAAAAAATAGATAATGTAACTCGAAACTAGTGAAAACCTCTTGAATCCATAGTTCTATGATGTAGAATAATAGTTGAATCAATTCCCAAATACTTGAAAACTCTTTTCTCGAATCGCCTTTGTGCTCTTCAATCACTGGTGAATGCAAATGAGTTGAAAATAAACTATATAACCCTTCATATTGGACATTAATTGCTTAATTCTTACACAACTATAATCTCAGCCAGTATAGAATTTTGAACTCACTCGACTAATATAGGAAGCTTAGCCAATACTAACACAACTCCATTTCTTGGCTATAACTACAATACCATAAATGCTCGATAGAAACATAGAAAATAACAAAACTATGGATTTTCTCTATGTTCTAATCATTCCATAGAATCTAAATTCATGCATATATAATCTTTTCAGATGTTAGACTCTTCGAACTTGTGCATAATATAAACTTTCAAATATTAGTTCCACACATACCTCTTGATTTCTTAGTTGGGGGTGATGTGATCACCTAATCCATTGGATGAAGTGATCTCATCTGCACTTGATGTGCTACAATATTTCTTCTTCTTCCATGTCTTTCTCATCTACACCTTTACCTTTTCAACATCAACCTTTTCTTTTCCCTTGTTGAATTCATTGCTTAGTGTAGGTGACCTTATTGGATAGTTTTTGCTAGCATGACTAGTCTTCAAACAACTAAAGCATACGATTCTATTCAACCATCTATTGTAGTTGCCTCTAAAATGTGTTCGAATGTAGTTCTTAGGAACATGGCCATATTCTTGACAATAGTGACAATTGAACCTTGTGTTTTAATCCCAGTCATATGAATTTCCATTGTGTTTTCCCTTTGCTTGCTTGTTTGATGTCCACTTGGATTTGGATTTGCATTCATATGCCTTGTGTCCATATTTTTAATAGTTGTAAAAATAATCTTCAAATATTTGTGTGTTGGTAGTCTTGGTCCTGCATTCATGTGTTTGATGTCCTTATTTCTTGCATTTGTGACAATCATCCTTGAATTTCTCCTTAGGGTTTTGATTTCTATTTTTTCTGCCATAAACATTTTTTGTGTGACCCAATTTTCCATAGTGATGACAAGTGGGTTCGTTGTTCTTTCCTTTATTTCTCCTTTGTTCACCACTTCTAGATGATTCTCCTTCTTCAATAATAGTGTATCCCAATCTAGTAGTATCATTGTTAGGTCTTGGTGATTCCATTAATTTATCAAAGTATTTGATGGCTTCACTTGGATTATTAAGATTTTCTCTTTCTGCTCTCAACTTATTTTACAGTAGGGAGTTCTATCTTTCCAAAGTTGTGATCTCAATGTCTTTCCTATTCAGTTCATGATTTGCAATCATCAATTGATTCATTGTGTCCAATTGCATGTTTGCAAGATTTTGCACATATGATGTCTTCTCTTCAAGTTTGTTAGCTAGAAGTCCTTTGTCTTCTTCAATCATGGCTCTATCTTCTTCAACTTTCTTTTTCAATTCAATTGCCTCACACAACAATATTGATTGTGCTTCTTGTTCCCTTTTGAGATTCATGACTTCTTCATTTAAGAAACTATTCTTTTCCATTAGATATGTAATTGCTACATCAAATTCTCCCGAGTTTCCATTTTCAAATAGTCCAGTAGTATCAATTTCTTGATATTGAGTGTGATCTTGTTGAATAGGTATCACTTTTCTTCTCTTTAATGAATGCAGTAATTCATCTCTTGCCTCTTTGAGTTGATGTGGGGCAAGTTGTATTTCAATCTTCTAGTTATCAATAGTCTTTCCTAATTTGTAGACTTCCATCTTCAATATCTCATCTCCAAAGCTATCAAAATTTCCTTCAAGAGAACCAACACTCTGATACCAATTGTTGGAAATAATAATGGGAAAGTAATTTCTAATTGGGGGGGGGGAGTGAATCAGTACTTCAAACTTTTGTCTCTAAAATACATCACCAACATCCATCTCATAACTTAACATGTAAACTAAAATAACTTAACCATGCATCACATTCATAGCATAAGGTAATAACATATAAAATAGTAAATTGGTTAACTAGAAACCCTCCAAAGAGAAGGTAAAACTGGGGTGGGGATGACACCCACAAATTCTTCACTATTGTAGTTATAAAGTGTGACCAATTATGGTTACAAGTGTTTGATCATAAACTATGATCTACCCTATGAGGGGTCTTCCCTGTCAAAGTATTAAAAAGACTATTAGGTCTCACCTTACTAGAGGATTTAAACTCACAATTAAGTAAGCACCCATTTAAGAGATTTACAAAAGTCTATTAGGAATACTTTTTTAGTAGATTTAATCTATATCACCTATTAGAATTATTCAACACCATGATTCTTTGGTTAGCACTCTACTAGTTAATATCAGATCTTCTCTTCTTGATAAGTTCTTGATCCTTCTAATTAGACATGTCTCCCTTGTCCTTTCACTTCTTTGCTTTGTTCTCTCTAACTAATTCTACAATTCATAACACTTTCATAACCTTCATAGCCACCATGAATTCTCTCTCTAAACTTAGCATTCATCTCTCTCACATATTCTGCAAACTCTTTAGAGTTTTCCTTCTTAAATAAACATAGGTGGAATGGGCTTGGTTAGAATCAACAATTGTGGTTGATCCATATTGCCACCTAATTCATCCCTTAATCTGATTAGTTGCATGTACTCCATAGGGATTCACAATATTACTCGATCCTTATCTTCTACAATAAAAAACTAATATTTATGTTGGCCCAAAAATGGTTTACATAGTAGTTTGTGCCATTACAAATAACTATGTCTTTGACTAGTTACTTGGCACCCAAAGAATCTAATGCTTGACCTTCAATGTGCTCTCAATATTGTAACTCAAATTTCGAATAGCTCAGCACTCACTATTTACTCGATACCTAAATTACTCCATACATACTAAATTTCCCAGTTCCTAAATGACTTGACACACATAGATTGCTTGACACCTCCTAGTGCTCAGCACTAACTGTCATATTGCTTAGTATGTATTTTGTGGCAACTTATGCTCGGCATGCTTTGATCACTTGGTTCACACTGATTAATCAGATCACTCAAATCACTCGACATGCACTACTTACTTGACTTGTACAATAATTTTGTTATATAATGACTTAAGTGTTTTCTCTACGCCTTGTCAAAACCAAAATGAGATCAACACATTTGCTATGAAGGATTTGGGGGCAGCAAAACAAATCCTTGGTATGAAAAATTATAGAGATAGGAAGAACAAAAAATTGAAGTTATCTTTGGATGATCATATTGAGAAGGTGTTGCAATGTTTCTCTATGGAGAATGCTAAAGCTGTCAGTACACCTTTACCTAGTCATTTGAAGTTGACTAAGCAGATGTATCCAAATCACAAGAAGAGGAGGATAAGATGTCCAAGTTACCTTATGCTTTAGCTATAGGAATATGTTAGAAACAATATCCCACCAACATAACTGGGGGGGGGGGGGGGGTGTGAATAAGTTATCCAATGATTAAAACATTTATCAACTTTAAACAAACTTAACCATTCAACCAAAGTAAAAAACAACCATAACAAGATGCACATAGACAATTACACCATATATGTTAATTAGGGAAACCCTTGATCAGAGGAAAAACCTCGGTGGGAATGATGCCCACAAGAAGATGTACTAATATAAATATTCCTTGTTAGAGCATGGACCCTTTTAGAAATCTATTACAACATTTAGTACATATGAGTCCCTGTTAGCAAACTGAATCCTTGTTAGAAGATTCTAACCCTATTAGGAGTTGTAGAAGACATAAAGACCCACAACTTCTAGGGCAAGATCATCAAATTCACTATCCAACTGATCTCTCAACTATTCCTTGTAGAATAATTGCATGTACTATATTTTAACTTCTTTCCTCTATCCTGTCAACCAGACCAATCATTTTCAGACCTTGTAGACTAGGTCACGAACCTCGGATCCAAGTATCCAACTTCAGATCACATAATAAAACCTTGGCAACAAAGTTTCCTTCACCTTTGCTTTACTCTACTCAACTTCACATTTTGCTCTTTGTGTTTCTTACAATCATCCACATGCCTCCATATATGATAAAGGAAAATGTCCTTCCTTTATACCAAATCCATAAAATAATTCCTAAGTCGTCTATTACACTTTCTCAATTAATTATTATAGGACCACATTAAGAACTCATTACATTTAGCGATAACATTAATGATCCAGGTGGATCTAGAAAAGCCAAAAATTCACAATCTCAAAATCTATCAAATTTAACATGCATAGAAAGAGCTCTAAAAATTGAACCTGGTGCAACTTGAATGGGTGAAAAAGGAGCTCATGTGCAAAAGTTATTCTTGGTTAAAGTTCAAGTCAAACAAGCTAAACAATGGTTGACCAAAAAGGTAAAATTTGACCATCTCAAAAGTAGTCAACAATGAATTTCAAATTATAGATCTCATTGATATCTTTCCAAAAACATTCATTTCATTGAAAATGGAGGTCGTATGTGGAAGATATGCTTGTTTGAAGATGGTAAATAGATTAAGTCAAAATGATGATGTCAGCTAGTACAAACAATAGTTAGATGACATAGACCAGTCATGTTTTGACACATGGAAATGGGTTTTTTGTTATGCAAAATGGTTCTCATGAGATTTGAACTTAGGACCTACAATGTGTAACATTATCACTCCACCATTGCACCATTTCATGGGGTGGTTACTTTATTTAAACTATGCAAAAAGGATAAAACACACTAAAAGACAAAATAGGACCTGGCAATATTTTGAGCTTCTACCATCCCATTACTAAATATCTAGTCAACCATTGAGCTACCTATTAATTTTAGGATTGATATTGACATTTTTTATACAACCAAATAATTGGTAGCAAAGAGTGGAAGGAGGATATTTAGTTTAAACTAAACACCCCCAAATATATTCATTTTTATAAGCCGATTAGTTTCTTTGAATGTCTTTGATAAAAAATTTAACGATTTTGGATTATTTTGACTATGTAAGGGATATTATGAAAGATTTGTAAAATATTATGGTTTCTACCATAATAGGCAAATGCAATATTATAAAAGGGGGTGATTTTGGGCATTGGAAGGTAAGTGTGGTTTGAATAATTAGTCCTTGGGAAAGAAATTAGTTTTGGAGGAAAAATTATTGTGAGAGAATTTGCAATGTGTTATTTTACACCAACAATTGTAAAAGAAGAAAGAGACTGTGAAGGCTCAAAGCTTGGATTATGCAACAAAGTGTTTTGCTTGGTAGAATTAATAAAGCAATCCCTTGATTGAGAAGTGGACTTGAAGACATAGTCCTGCCAGGATGAACTCTGTATCAAATTGTTTGTGTCTCTTATCCTCTTTCATATTCTCTCATCCATTTTAAGTTTCTTTTATTATTATTCTTTTTTATGTACATTAAAAATATTATTAAATTAAGTGTTTAAGCTTTAATATTCTTGTAATTTCAATGATTTAAAGTACATACCACGTGATTATTGCCTAGATCAAGGATTAAATCTATATTTGGATTGAAGTTATACAACTTGTAAATCCTAGTTTACAGGTCAATTAATCTTCCACCTTGAAACTTAAATAAATTTCCACACATGTGTCATTATGATGAACAATCTTGGCCATGTCATCTCTAGAATGTCTCCTTCACATCTTTAACTTCAGCTTCTTAGAATAAAAAATCTGCTAAGAGATATAACAAGTTTAGCAGAACATGCCTATGTAAACTCTATCTTAGAATAACCTTCATCAAAACTTGCATAACTTCTTCCAAACTTAATATTTTATGCTTCTGAGGTTAGCTGCTTATACTAGACACTTAGTAGTATCTCCCTTTAACCTCACTTAATGAAAATGCTCAACTATCTATCTGTACCACATTGATCTTTCCACTGTTCTTTTATTAGATACCATAGAAAATTGCTATGTTGACATCAATGACAAACATAGTCATGAATGTAATACATCATCATGATAATGATCTAATAAAGTTTCTACAATACTCACCCATAGGAATATCATCAAAATTCATACTTCCAACAATCTCCCCCTTTGGCATTGATGGCAACATAGATGAAAAACATCTAGTTCCAAGAATACCAACTGCAAAAGATTGTTAACCTTAAAAAAAAAATCCTCTTCATTAATCATTCTTCCATGTTGTACTTTTCCATGCTTTTTGAACTATTTTTCCATGTTTTTTTTTAATGCAAAACTTCTCCAAATTATTTTTCATGCTAAACTTCTCCCCCATTAACATCAATGTCAAAGGTTTTAGCAACCAATCAAATTCTACAATAATTATTTCTGACTAGCTCAAGTGTCTAAAGACATTGTTAAAAAACAACATCCAACAAGAGTCCTAGTTGACTCTATCCTTCATAGATACTCCCCCATATA
Organism: Cupressus sempervirens; assembly: GCA_028749045.1. Classification (NCBI taxonomy): domain Eukaryota; kingdom Viridiplantae; phylum Streptophyta; class Pinopsida; order Cupressales; family Cupressaceae; genus Cupressus; species Cupressus sempervirens. Next base: position 545,138,945 of record CM053793.1, read on the forward strand.
GGAAGCATTAGCATTTAGTCCATGTTAGAATCTGAAAAGATTAATAACCCAGAAAACTAGTGCAAAGAGTAAATATCTAAACTATGAATGCAAATGATACAAAATCAAAATAGCATCATAGAGTTAGTCTCCAAGAGAGTAATGCAAATGCTGGAAGCAAAATAGCATTAAGATGATGAAAATACAAGAGATACAAATACAAGCCAGGTAGCATGCTTATATAGGCTAGGAAGAGGGAGGAGGTGGCAACACCAACCAATGAGGAGCAACCATCTATTGGACTAAAGATAGAAAAGTATCTTCCCAAGATAGCTAATGGATGCTCACATGTAGGAAGGTGACACCTCACAACCATTCACCTAATAAGACATGCTTTATTAACCTAAGCGATATTATTAAAGTGTAGGAAAAACCTAGCAAAATAGAAAAAATAAAAAACTACACTAACACCCCCCCATAAGTGAAGCTTAGGTGGATGTAGAAATGGGTCCCGGCAACGAGGCCATGTTAGGTACCCAAGTACAATGTAAGAAGATGCAACCTCTGAAAGCGGGGAAAAAGAGAAAACCACATGGAAAAAACCCTCCCCCAAAAAGAGGTAAGAACCTAGTGAAGAACTAAAGAAGTCTCCCACTAGGGAAATTGTCCCCTAAAACAGGAATAAGGAGTGATCATGAAGAAGCAGCATCACTGAAGCATGAAGAACCGCAAAACTCTATCAAAATGCTGATTTGTAGAACCTCCATGGAAATAGAAGGCACAAACCATCAACCAAAGGAACCTCCATGGAAATAGAAGGCACGAACCATCAACCAAAGAAGCATAGAACAACAATATAACCTCCCCTTAAGGTAGGTGAGGTGACAGGCAGCTGAAAAGATGGGCCAAAAATCTCCTACAACACAGGAACCAAACACATCGAGAGTGAGGTACAAACACAAATAAAGGCATGTGTCATCGATACTGCATGAAGAATTAGAGAAAGAGGGCCTATAAGCGGCAAACAACTATCCCCCCATGGCACTTTATATAATAGTGCGAGTACAACGAATCACAATGATGAAAAGGATCTCAAAACGCAAGAGTGGCACTTTATCTGAGTGCATTGCATAAAGATGCTTACAATGAATATCAACAATGATAAAAAAAAAAAAAAGGCTAAAACAACAGAAGGTAAAGCCCAAAACGAAGCAACTGAAGCAACAAAATCGATCTCCAAACCTGAAACAAACAGAATATCTACCAAAATGCTAAAATGCAAAAGACTGAATAGGATGTGTCTGAAATAGAATCTGGAACAACAACCAGCATCACTGGAAAGAGCACAGAAAGAGCTTTCCAGCGATATAAAGAAGTCCAAAATCAGAGATCGAAAGCTCAAGATACGCCTCCCAGAGTGCAAAATAGAACATCTAGCTTTGGCTTCCATAACAGGCAACCAAACTGCATCAAAACTCAAAAACACCTATACCAGTATCTCCGTCTTAGAACCAGCTTTCCGACGCTTCTTTTGAATCAGAAAAATACCTCCGTATGCAATGTAGAACAAGATTTAGTATGCAAAGAACATTAACAAATAAAGTAAACATTCACAAACCAAAAACTAAATTCACATATATGCTTAGACAAAGAAAGCAAACAAGAAGTGCAAACTTCACAAGAGAAAACACTCCATGCTTTCTTGATTCTGTAGATGTGTCCTTTTGCTATGGATGTATGCTCAAGATGCTCAAAAGCTGCTTCAATGGAGATGGGTAATGGAAAATTGGTAGCTTTGTGAGCTCTCAATTTGGCATTATAAGGGTAAGATTGATGGCTTTGGTTCTCAAAATAGCATGGTAACTTTAGCTCAAAGATTGTTGATGAAATGGCTTGGGATGGGATTCAATTTATAGGCTAAGGGGTAGAGGGATGGAGGGCTTAGATGCAAGGATGGATGAAGGCTTAAGGAGGGCTAGGATGCACTCAAAGGAGAGCACATGGATTGTGCTTGTTTAGCACTAATGGGAAGGTAACACTTGTCACAAGGAGGATGAGTGTGAGAGGGTAGGGTAAAGGGTTGGTTAAAGGCATGATGAGTGAGGTTGAGTATGTAAGAGGGATGTAAGAGGAATGAGTGTGGAAGAGGGAAGAGTGTGGAAGATGGGTGTAAGAGTCATGAGTGGGCTTGTAAGAGTCTTTTATGTTTTGTAAGAGCACTCATGACTTAGTGGTTGGGTTTTTTGAGGGGAGACTTTGGTTTGGATTAGGAAAGTCTTAAACTTGTTTAAGGAATGTGACAACATTAGGGGGTGGATTAGGCTTGGGTTTAGGATTAGATTAGGGATGTTAGAGATGTGCAAGTGGATGGCATTAATGAGGGTGGGTGAGTTAGTGGCTAAGCTTGGTTAGTATGGGTGGATGGGGTGGATTAGGCTAAATGGAGGATTAGAGATAGGTTAGGGGTTTTTGAATTTGAGGATTTCATTTATCAAATAGATTTATTTAATAAATGGGGATTTTTGGAATTAGATAGGAGAAAAGGATTTAATTGATAAATAATAGATTATTTGATTTATCAATTAGGACTATAGATGATTAATTAAATTAATCAACTAGGGATGGCAAAGGATTAATTAAATAAGAATTTAATTAATGATGCCTTTAGAGATGGCTAAATTAGATTACCAAAGCAGTGTAATCAAATTTAGGTGTCTACATGCAAAAGTTATGGCCAAAAAACCAAAGGTAGGTCCAAAATGACCCTAGGAGAGGTGCAAGAAGGTGCTGATGCAGGATGACGTCATGCTAACACCAGTAAAACATGGCATTAAAATTGATGGCCTATCAGTCGTCGTAGCAAAAAAAGTCACCACGTGGCATGTACGACTGATAACGTGGCAGGGGCCATGTGGCAATGTGCCACGTGGCACACCTGCCACGTGTCACGCGCACTGGCTGCTCATTGGGTGGAAAAAGCCACGCTGTCGCTGATGGGACACCCGCTGGAGACTGCTGACTGGGACTGGGTGGCGTAGAGCAAATGGGCGATGACTTCCAGTGGAGGTGGCGAAACTGAAGCGGCGGCCGAAAAAACCACCAGCGGAGGTGGCCGCAGTGGCGGAGACTGAGCGGCGCCGGGGTGGCCTGGGGGAGGCGCCGATCTGCAGCGGCGCTGCCGGTGGCAGCGGCCGGCGAGCTGCGTGGCGGCAGCTGCTGGGTGGTGTGGCGGTGGCCGCCCGACAGTGCGTTGCAAATTGATTTTTTTTTTGAAATTTTTTTTTCGCACTGTGACCGTACGATTCGTATGACAGCGACCCTAGAGGGTTAAAAAATCTCAAAAAATGCCCTGTGTCCAAAATTGAAAAGCTTTATATGAATCTTGATTGCAAACGGCCTTCTGGATCCAATGGTGATGTCCATTTGGGCTGAAAATACTTTGAAAATTTGCTGTAGTGTAAATCAGATGCCTTTAACAGTAAAAAATGGCTCCAAAAATCAAAAACCGACCCCAGCAACCAAAATATGACATGCAAATGCTGGATCAGCTTCTCAAGTCCATCAATGGCATGCTGGAACCTACAAAATTGATTGAAAACTCCAAATATTCAAGTTGGTTGTCAGATTTGAGATTGAAACCCCAGAGAAAAACTATTTTTGTCAAAACTTTTCTGATTCTCAGGATCATCCAAAGATGCAAGAGAAGAGCATACTTCATTTTTCAAAAAATTACAATAAAGTTTATTTGCCCCCCCCCCCGAATCTTTCCAATAAGGAAACTAAAATCTACTCTTGCACATAGAAAAGCTCTGATACCATGTTAGAATCTGAAAAGATTAATAACCCAGAAAACTAGTGCAAAGAGTAAATATCTAAACTATGAATGCAAATGATACAAAATCAAAATAGCATCATAGAGTTAGTCTCCAAGAGAGTAATGCAAATGCTGGAAGCAAAATAGCATTAAGAGGATGCAAATACAAGAGATACAAATACAAGCCAGGTAGCATGCTTATATAGGCTAGGAAGAGGGAAGAGGTGGCAACACCAACCAATGAGGAGCAACCATCTATTGGACTAAAGATAGAAAAGTATCTTCCCAAGATAGCTAATGGATGCTCACATGTAGGAAGGTGACACCTCACAACCATTCACCTAATAAGACATGCTTTATTAACCTAAGCGAGATTATTAAAAGTGTAGGAAAAACCTAGCAAAATAGAAAAAATAAAAAACTACACTAACAGTCCAAACAAACAATGTTGCTCTATTACACTAGACTAAAGCACTCTTGCATCATCTACTATGATGTAGGAAGGGGCATAACCCCTATTATACTTTGCAAATACTCAAAAGTATCTTTAGGAAGATGCTTACTGAAAACACCTACAATATGCTCTTTAGTGCTTACATACTCCAATCTAATTTCCTTTTTTACAACTTTTTCTCTCAATATGTGATACTTGATAGAAATTTGCTTAGTCTTAGAATGCAATATTAGATTCTTAAACATATTTATTGTGCTTGTGTTGTCACATTGTATGACAATAGGTTCACTAAATTCTATCCTTATATCCTTTAGCATTTGCTTCATCCAAACAACTTGATTACAATTGTTTGCTGCTACAACATATTTTCTTCTACTATACTTTGTGAGGTACAATCCTACTTCTTGCTTTGCCAAGAAATCAATCTTCCTCCAAGAAAGAAGGCTCCACTATTAGTGCTCTTTCTATCATCCATACTACCTACCCAATCAACATCAATATAAGAATATAGAATGAAATCATTAGATCTATCATACCACAATCCAAATTCTGGTGTTCCTTTAAGATATCTAAATATCTTTTTGACTGCTGCATAGTGTGCTTCTTTGGGGTTAGCTTGAAATCTTGTAATAATTCCAATTGCATTAGCTATATTCGACCTTCTGTGAGTCAGGTATTGCAATCCTCTGATCATAGATTTGTACTTCTTCTGCTCAATAGTAGGTGTCTCATCATCTGTAGATAACTTGTGTCCAGTTACCATAGGTTTTCCAACAGTTTTACATGTTTCCAAACCAAACCTTTTCAGTAAATCTTTCAAATACTTAGTTTGAGAAATAAAGATTCCTTCTTTTTCCTGTACAATCTGTAATCCTATAAAATATTTCATTTCTCCTATCATGCTCATTTCAAATTCCTTCTTCATTTCTTTTGCAAACTTGTCACTTTCATCATCATTTCCTCCAAATATGATATCATCAACAAATATTACCAAAATCATTAATCCATCACCAATTTCTTTCCAGTAGAGATTACTATCTACCATTCCTTTGCTATATCCAAGCTTTGTCAATTGCTTTTCCAACACTACATACCAGTTTCTAGGTGCTTACTTCAAGCCATACAATGGTTTCTTCAATTTGCATACTATGTCCTTGTCATCTGTCAAAGGACAACCTTCAAGCTATTCTATGTATACCTCTTCTTCAAGTTATCCATTCAAAAATGTTGACTTGATATCCGTGGTCAGTGAAGATGGTGGATGGGATGCCGAAGCGGAAAACAATGTGGTACAAGATGAACTTGGAGACTTGAACTCCTGTAGCTGAGACTAGGGGGACTACTTCCACCCACTTAGTGAAATAGTCTGTAGCTGTTATTATCCATTTATGTCCATCAGATGAGAGAGGGGTGATAGTTCCAACTAGATCAAGGCCCCAACAAGCGAAAGGCCAAGGTGGTGCAATAGGCTATAGATCTTGTGCTGGAGCGTGCATAAGATTTGCATGCTACTGACATGGGAGACACTTTCTGACAAAGTCACAAGAGTCTTCTTCAATGGTAGGCCAATAGTAGCCTTCTCTAAGGATTTGTCGTGCTAGGACAATACCACTAGTGTGGGCACCGCAAAGTCCAGAATGTACTTCTTTTAATGCCATCGCGGCCTCATTTTCATCTAAACATCGAGAGAGAGTATCGTGATAACCCCGACGATATAGGGTATTGGCTATGATAACATAGTGGGATGATTTTCAAATAAGGTTCTGGCGTTGGGTGCGTGTGAGGTGAGGGGATATGATACCATCGTTAAGGTAAGCGTGAATTTCATGGTACCAAGGGGATTGGGGACCAACCAAGATACAAACACGGTTTGAATCCTCATTCGCATAAGCGGGTGTGAGGAGCTGCTCAACTAAAAATTCATACTGCGTAGCATCTTGGGGAATTTCCAAGAGCGAGCCGATAGTGGCCATGGCATCTGCTGCCTTATTCTGCATTCGAGGCACTTGTGTAAACTGAAGCTTTGTAAAATGCTGGGTCAGCTGATCAACTAGCTCTTTGTAGGGTAATAGCTTTTCATCTTTGGTTTGATATTCATTTAAGACTTGTTTGATGATGAGCTGGGAATCGCCAAAGATTTCTAACTTAGTGATATTTCATTCTGCAGCTATCTTTAATCCTGCTACAAGAGCTTCATATTCTGCTATATTGTTGGTGCTAGGGAATTGTAGCTTGAAGGCTTTTGGAATGTAATCTCTTTGAGGTGTAACTAATAATATTCCTACCCTTGATCCATGAGAGGTGTATGAGCCATCAAAATAAAGCTTCCATGGGGGCTGTTCTTCAATTAGGCAGATATGCTCATCTGGAAATTCTGTGAGCAAAGGATATTCATCTACTAGAGGTGCATTAGCTAGGTGATCTGCTATAGCTTGCCCTTTGATTGCCTTTCTGTCCACATACTGGATGTCAAACTCACTTAGTAGCATAACCCATTTGGCCAAACGGCCTGTAAGTGCTGTTCTGGAGAGCATATACTTGAGAGGGTCAATCTTGGAGACTAGTTGGATGGTATGACTTAGTATGTAGTGGCAAAGCTTTTGAGTTGAGAAAACAACTGCCAAACAAGCTTTTTCCATAGGAGTGTAATTGAGTTCATAACCAACTAGGGTTCTACTGATATAGTAGATGGCTCTCTCTCTGCTATAATCATCATGTTGTGCTAGAAGTGCCCCTAGAGCAGTAGGTGTTGCTGATATATACAAGATCAAGGGACGACCAGGAACTGGTGGAACCAAGATAGGGGGATTGGTGAGATACTGCTTGAGCTGATTGAAGCTGCGCTGACATAAAAGATCCCACTTGAAGTTCTCATTCTTCTTTAGCAAGTGTGAAAATGGTGTACACTTATCTGCAAGTTGGGAGATGAAGCGCCAGACAGATTGAAGTTTTCCCTGAAGAGAGTGAAGCTGTTGTAGTGTTTGGGGAGGAGGCATGTTTAAGATAGCCTTGACCTTTTTGGGGTCGATCTCTATACCTCATTTAGAAACTATGAAGCCTAGAAGCTTGCCAGATGTGACCCCAAAGACACACTTCTTGGGATTTAGCATGAGATGATATTGGGCCAACCTATCAAAGACTTTCTCCAGGTCAGCAAGATGATCCATGAAGGTGTGAGATTTGACTAGGATATCATCCACATAATCCTCCAAAATGCTATGGATAAGATCATGGAAAATGGCTATCATAGCTCTTTGATAGGTAGCCCCAACATTCTTTAGGCCAAAAGGCATCATGGTGTAGCAAAAGGTTCCCCAAGGGGTAGTGAATGCTGTCTTATGCTGGTCCTCTTCTGCAATCTTGATCTGATTATACCCAAAAAATCCATCCATAAGGGACAGAATTTCATGTCCAGCTGTAAGATCTACAATCATATCTATGTTGGGCAAGGGAAAATCATCCTTTGGACAAGCTTTGTTAAGATCTCTAAAATCAGTGCAGATTCTGATGTCACCGGAAGGCTTAGTGACAAGGACCATGTTGGAGATCCATTCTGAGTAGTCGATAGGTTGGATAACCTTAGTAGCTAACATTCTTTCTAGTTCAACTTTGACTAGTAATGCCACCTTGGGGTGCATTTTTCTAAGCTTTTGTCTGACAGGCTTGATCTTTGGATCGACTGCAAGATGATGAACTACAAGCTTTGGATCAAGTCCTGGCATGTCCTAATATGACCATGCAAATCGACCAATGTTCTCTCGTAAAACCTCAAAGAGGAGGTCAGCTTGGTCTTGTGATAGGGATGCAGCAATGCAAACAATTCTAGGGATCTCTGAAGAACCAATGTTGACTTCTCTAGTATCCTCTATTAGAATAGAAGACACCTCTGGTCGATTATCTTGAGGAGGCAATACTAAATCCTCATGTTCTGCTTGTGGCTCTGGATTTTCTTGCTGAGGGGTTCTCTTCACTGCCTTAGCTAGTCCCAGATTTACCTTAGTTTCAGTTTTGGGTGTATCGAAACTAGGTTGGGGATTTTCTCCAAAATACCCCTTGGGATCTAGCTTGTAGATGTAGGCAGAATCTGGCTTTGTCTTCTTATGAGGAGTTTCAGCTCCCATGAATCTTAGAAGCGCTTCCTCTGATGCGAACTCATCAATATGTATGACACTTGGTTGGTCCCAATCTATGAGTTGTGGATGAGCAAGTGGTAGGTCAATGAGATGGATGGATAGTTCTTGGAGAACAGAGTCTCCTAGGAAGATTTGGTCTGGGATATCGTCGTAGGCTCTCTTTTCAACTTTCTCAAGAATGTCTTCGATTTCGACAAGGTCGCAGTGGATGTTCAAAAAAGCGTGACCGTTCTCGTTGGTGCCCCCAGTTGTGGGTATGCCAAAGCCAAGACCTGACTTCATTTCCCAATTATGTGCTTCGATGGGACATTGCATGCCCCTTTCTTCTGGTCCTAGTCCACCTCCTTGATAGTTCCATTTTTCAGTGATGAGCTTATGTTGTTGGGGATACTTCTGGCTGAAGTGATCAAGGCGTGCTTGATTTCTTGGAGGTGCATCCTTATGTAACCAATTGTTGATATCTGGAGTGAGCTCCTCATGAAGAGGCATTTTTGAGGACACAAAGGTGGTTGGGCCAAACCATTTGTATCGAGGAGGTGGAATCTCCTTAGCTTTGTGATATGTTGGCCGTCCATGGGTATGTGGATCAAGTGGGATTGTTCCGACAGCAAATGCATCTGATAGACTATATTCTCCACAGCTTTTGTTGTTGATCTTTACAGTAGATAGGGTGGAGGCGAGGATGGTTTCTGCATCATTATAAGTGTGGGATGAGCTGGCGATGGCTGTGCCGATGTCTATTCCAGGGCAATGGTTTGTATATGAAGCTTCAACTGCATTGCAGTAAGCAAAGGGTTCTGGATCGGCATGGATGGTTACCTCAGTGCCTTGATGCAAAAATTTGATGCACTGATGGTAGGTGGATGGAACAACCTTTATAGCATGAATCCATGGGTGACCGAGGAGGATGTTAAATGGTAGGTTTAGATCAACAACATGGAAAACTGTCTCTTGGATGACCGGCCCAACCTTGATTGGTAGCAAAATAGTCCCTTTTGTGGTCCTTTTCAAGTTGTCATAAGCTTTGATGGTGATAACCTCACTGATCATATCTGCCTCAGTATACCCAGCTTGTTTTATGAATTTTAGGGTGCAAATGTTCAAGGCTGATCCATTATCTATCATTACTCTTTTCACGGCAAAATTGGATACCATGATGGCTATGCGAAGCGGAAGGGTGTGATCTGGCTCAACCGCGGGTATGTCGGTGGGTTTGAAAGATAGGGCACATGAGGATGAAAGGTGTCCAACAAGATTACGAAAATTAGTAGCATTGATATCAGAAGGGACACGGGATTCTATGAGAGCATTGTCAAGGATGTCTTTGTACACAGGACTAGTGCGGAGAAGGTCTAAAATGGAGATTTGGGCTGGCATGTTCCCAAGGTGTTCCAAGATATTTTACCGGCTTTTTGATGGAGCTGATGGTGCTGACGAAATTGGTGGGCCTGCGATGTTAAATCGCGCTCTTCGAGTGGTGACCGCACACTCATTGTCTGGTCCTCGGATATTGATAACATTGACAGAAGGCTCTTTCTCAGATATACAACCTATAAGGCTACCATAGTCTATATAGGATGAAGTGTGGTCATTGTTCTTCCCATGCTGTTGGTTTGGCTGGCGGTTGTTGGTGTTGTTTTGGATAGGTGCTTTTCTAGGATTTTGGTTGTTGTGTGGAGGAAAAGCATTTTGATAAATCTGTAAGCCTGCATTGGGAGAGGTTTGGGCACCAACAGTGATTTCCTTTCGATCAATGAGGTCCTGCACATAGTCTTTCAGTTTCATGCATCTGAGGGTGGTGTGACCGTTTACCCTATGGAACTTGCAATACTCATTGTCCTTGTACCATGCAGCTTTGGATTGGCTTGGATCAATTTGCTGGGTAGGAGGAAATTTGATGAGGTTTTCCTTAGCCAATTTCTCAAAAATAACATCCAGTGGCTCACCAATGGGTGTATAGTTTCTAGGTGCAGGTTGGAATTTGGGCTTTTGCCTTGCAGCTACATTGATGGCATTAGCTTGATTGTTAGACCCTTGAAAGTTGGGTCTTGTATTGTGGTTTTGATAGCTTTGGTCATTTCGTTGTTGGTAATTGATAGCTTGTTGGTTGTTTGTTTGATATGGTGGGTTAGACTGGTTTTGAGAAGGACCAACAATATTCACATGTCTGGTGTCAGTAACCCCATCTGTTGCAACATGCTTGTTTTTGTTCCAATACCTAGACTTGTCATTGGAATGTGATTGATTTTGGTTGGCCTCTTTGTAAATCTTTACCACACCATCTTTGATGAGTCCTTGCTCAAGAATCATTCCTTTCTCTTTGATATCCTTATAGGTTTGCAAACAGTTCATGGTCATGTGGTGAGCCAAGCTGGGATGTGCATTATCAATAAACATTTTCACCACATGGCATTCTGGTAAGGTGCAGGATATGCGGGTGGTAAGGGTTTGCCATCTTTGCAGGTATTCGGCAAGGCTTTCTCCACCTTTTTGCTTGGTGTGGACAAGATCAACTATTGATAGCTCTGTTTCAACAAGATGGGCATATTGGGCTACAAATGCCTCAGATAATTCAGCAAAGTTTTTAATTTTGCCATAGGGGATTCTATAAAACCATTCAAGAGTTGGTCTAGCCAAGCTTTTGGGAAAAAGGCGCAAGAGGAAGACATCATTGTATGCCACGTCCTGGCAATGCATGTAAAATTCTTTGATATGTGTGACAGGGTCTCCTTTTCCTCTGAATTTGTCAAATTTAGGTACCTCAAAGTGTTTGGGAAATGGTGTCGTGGTAATGGCTCTGTCAAATGGGTAAGGACACACATTCTCAAACTTGAATGTCTTTGGATCATTCCCTTCTTGGATGGCTTTCAGAGCTGTCTTCATTTGCTCCCACTTTGAATTGATAGGTGATGGTTGGGGTGCCCCCAATGTAGGAGTGCCTTGAGGTAGGTATGTGCTGGATGGGGCCATTGAATATGGATGGTTATGAGGGATTTTCTGATAGGGATTGTACATTGTTTGGGCAGCTGCATGGTGGATGACGGGTTGTTGAGGGGGAGGTGGCGCATATTGCTGCATGTGCTGCGGGGCTTGCTGTTGATATGGGATTTGAGGTTGGGATTGAGGAACATAAGCTGGCTATGGGATAAATGGATTGCTTTGTGGAGGTAAGGTATAAGATGGTTGTGAGGCTTGAGGAAAGGATCGGGGGGCTTGTGGGGTTTGACCAATATATGTGGGTTGTGCCCCCATTTGAGATGGTATCTGCAAATAATTGGTGGTTGGCTGGGGTGGTGGATTACCTCCTAGAAGTGGCATTGAAAAGTAGTTGGTAATAGGAGGTAATGGATTAGTTGGTGGTGGAGGTGGTGGGAATTGAAAGCTTGGGAATGGAATTGATGGGGTTTGATAGCTTGGTGGCTGGATTTGGAAGCTTGGTATAGTGGTGGCGGGAGCTAGGGTCACTTGGGAGCTTGGTAGAAGATTGGCAGTAGCTTGTGGGATTTGATAGCTTTGTGGAGTGAAGGTAGTAGCTTGTGGATTTGTGGATGGTGGTATTGAGCTCCCAAGACCTAATGAAAATGATGGGATTGTGCTTTGGGCTATGGTGAACAAGCTGGGGGCAATGAAAGGTTGATTACTTGGCCCCATGGGTGGCATCCCTGTTGTATATTGCTGAGGTTGGCCAAAGATGCTAGCACTGATTTGGGAGATGGGTGGATTTGGAAGGCTGGGTTGGGGAGCAGCAGCAATAGTGAAGGGGGTGAACGGTGAGATGTTTTGGGTAAAGGGGGTTTGGAGCGGAGAGGTATGAACCAACGATGGAGTGGTGGTGGCTGGGTTGGCTTGCGGCATGGAGATTTCAACTTGGGTGGATGATGGTATGTTTGGGTCTGTTGGGTCATATGGATTGGCTGGAGGCTCTTCTTTTGGAATATATTGAGGATAATTTGGATCATAAGAGCCTATGGGTGGTGGCAGCTGCCCAAACAATGGGTGAGATGGATCTGATAATGGAGGGGGTCTTCCAAAGTCAAAGGTTCCTACATTGTCCCTTCGAAAATTAGCCATGATTGTCTCTTTGTTTTTGTCTATAATGGCGTTTACCAATACTGCATTTCCTGGTTGGTTCATGAAAGCTTCAATCTCAGTAGGTGATGGCATAGCTGGCTCTGGGCTGAAGGATGGCTGAGTGCTCAAGGGGAGTGAGGCTGTTCGATCCAAATGATAGGGCTCCATTGTTTCTTTCTTCTTGGCTAAGTGAGTGACGGGTGGCATGAAAAATGCTCCTAGGGATGAGATGCAATAATGCTGATGGATGCAAAAGGGGGAAGGCTTTTCTATGCAAATGATTTCCTAGGTTGAGGCAAAGCTATATGAAAAAACCTAAGGAGGATTGGGTTGGGGATTCTAACTTCAAAGATATGTTGTCAAAGCACAAAAGGTCTGCTTTCCTATGTGCAAGCTTGGTGGTGATTGTGTCAACTTAAGGATAGACTGATGATCCTTTAGGAAGAACACGAGATTGACCACTTGCGGATCTCAACCTTTAGCTCAAGGTGATGAGGGATAACAAGTGACAAAGCTAGATTACCCTAGACAAAGCTCTGTCAAAGGGATAACCTTGGTGAGATTGGTGGATTTGGAAGATTTTAGGAATGGAAAACTTTTAGCAAGGTGACAACAATTTTGAAAGCTTAGATGTGCAGATTTTCGATTGCTGGCTAGATGGTTTGGTTCTAAATGAGATGGATGAGCTAATAATGCTTAAGGGGATAACCTAAGATGGCTGGCTTTTCTACAAAGATGACTCTAAAGTGAAGCTTATCCAAGAAGATGGGGAGAAACAAGGGTGTCTAATCATAGAAATCATGCCTAGTTGGTAAGGCATAAGCAGTATTAACTCCTGGATGTTGGCTAAATTTGATGGCGCGCTCTAACCAGGCCTCTTGAAGTGCTTCGTCGGTAGCTTTGTCCTTTGCTTTGTGGAGTTTGGCAATTCGTGGGCTTGGTGTTATTTCTTTTCTCTTGGCTGAAAGTTCTTGGTATGCTAGAGATGGCTTGAGTTTGACCTTGTGAAACTTCTGTTTGGGTTTGGGTTGTTCCGACATAAATTCCTAAATTTGCTTGGCTTTGGGAGATTTTGTTTGTTTTGCTTCAACTTGTTCAACTTCTAAAATAGGCAGTGACTACGCTAAGTGTGCCCTAAGCTAGGATTGACCAAGTTTGGCAAACATTCATTCAACAAGTAAAATAAAAACAAGCAATAGATAGGAACACCCAGATAGAAGTTTGTGGTTCTCAAAATGTGATACTTGCGCCGAGGAGTGTGTATGTTCTACAAATGTTTCGATCAGTCACTCCAAACACATTAACATCCTAGATGGTTTTCTGCAAGGCTGACAGTTGGTTTAGCTAGGGAGTCCTCGATATACGCAAGGTACGTGAGGCCCAAATCTGTAGATGAGACCAAAAGGATGTCACACAGCCGAGAGGAGCGGTAACCCACTTCTCCTCTTTCACTTCTCAAGGGTATAAAGTTCCTTGAGGCTTAGCTCGAATGACAAAATCTCGATCCCAAGAGAGGTGTCTTTCGATTCACCTCCCGATTTTTATACTCCGCTGGAACGCTGGAGTTGAGGTCGTCCAAGGGGTGATGAAATCCCCAAGCAGGCCTCCTAAAAAGAAACAAGGTTTTGGATCCTAATCTTATGCACCCAAGATGGCCTCAAAAGACGACAAGGGGAGAGAAGACTTGGATGACCTTGGGCTAAAAAACACGCTTGTTCTTTTACCAACTGACTCTTATGTGTGCTAATCTAGACTTTGCAAGCACTCATGTTTAAGAGACAATGTTCAATTCCAACTTGAAGCGCCAACAAAAGTAAATCGATCGAAGAATGCAAACAATAAGAAGAGTTAGGGTCAACAAAAGCAAACTCGCGTGCCCGGAGGCCCTCCACATCAAGTATCGATTAATTTTCTTTAAGGCATTCAAGATTGAGTGTGAGTTTGTTTTAAGCCCAAAACAAAAGTGTGTGAGATTCGATTTCAAGCGCGCACCCGGAGGCTCTCCACGTCAGTTGTTGTTCAATTTTAGTGCCCAAACTTGAAGTGTGATCGATTTAATCTAGAGTTTTGGCCATTTAAGAATTTTGATAAAGTTAAAGCAAACGTTCAAAGACCAAGTGAGTGAGTTAGATTGTGGAACATTTAACACCTTTTTCAAGTAGACCCATCCCCATAAATGGCACTGAGATTGCAACCAATGGTTAATATTTGATGGGTGATTAGAAAAGAGGTGAGTCCAAGGAGCTACTCAAATTGATTTTTGTAAATTTGTATTTTAACTTAACAAAGTTTCTTAAATGTCCAAAAATCAAACTTTACCTAGATTGCATGTGGAAAAGAGATTTGTTTTGTTCAATTTTAGAAGCTCCAAATGAAGTGTTTTGATATTGCAATGGTTAATTGATCCTTGGCATTCAAGATTGGATTTGTTGTTTTAAGCATGCATTCCAAGGAAAGTTGATTTTAATCCATGACATTCAAGAGTGTGTTTTGAACAACATTCATTCAATGGAAAATGTGTTTAACCATTCAAGTTCTTTTTTTTAGCAACATGCATTCAAAGACAAATGGTTAAATATTCAAGTTCATTTTTTTAGCAACATGAAAACTTGCAAGAAACATGGTTAGTGGTTCCATATGTGCTCCAACCTGCAATGAGACAAAAAAAAGCAATTTAGTTAGTTAGCCAAAATCTTCAAAAATGAGAGCTTAACTATGGAAATTTTTTTTAAAACTTTTTTTGCTATTTTTTCTACGTGTAAAAATGTTTAAAATGGTCTAAATCCTGTGGAATCACTAAAAGTCAAATTGTAAAATTTTGATTTATACTCTTTTTTTTTTTTTTTTTTTAAAGCTACAAAGAGCAAAAATAAAGATTTTAAAGCAGAAATGCAACATAAGTAGGCAGAGACGACAG
Organism: Cupressus sempervirens; assembly: GCA_028749045.1. Lineage (NCBI taxonomy): Eukaryota > Viridiplantae > Streptophyta > Pinopsida > Cupressales > Cupressaceae > Cupressus > Cupressus sempervirens. Next base: position 545,154,313 of record CM053793.1, read on the forward strand.
TCTATCAAGCGGAGACGCCAAAATACGAAGACGCTAAAATACAGAGACGCTAGTATTCGAAGACGACAGAACAGATTTGCGACACAAAAAATAGGTGACAAGCAGAGACGCCGATTTGCGCAGATGCAGATTTTCGCAGATGACGATTTGGATTGGCGGTGGCGGAGACGTCGATTTGCGCAGACGAGGATTTTTGCAGACGTCGATTTGCGCAGACGCGGATTTTTGCAGACAGAACAGGTTGTAGATGCCAAAATTGCGCGAAAAAAGTTGAAAAATGCGAATTTTTTTTTAAAGATTGTATTTCTTCTTCCTAAGTGCGTTCTTTAACCTGCAAAAACAAGAAAAACACCCTCACAACACACTCAAACAACAACAAACATTAGATGGTTAGAAAAAATGACATATAGATGAAAATAGATGATTAAATGACCCATAGTGGGGTCCCACCGGGCGTGCCAAAATGTAGAACAAGATTTAGTATGCAAAGAACATTAACAAATAAAGTAAACATTCACAAACCAAAAAGTAAATTCACATATATTCTTAGACAAAGAAAGCAAACAAGAAGTGCAAACTTCACAAGAGAAAACACTCCATGCTTTCTTGATTCTATAGATGTGTCCTTTTGCTGTGGATGTATGCTCAAGATGCTCAAAAGCTGCTTCAATGGAGATGGGTAATGGAAAATTGGTAGTTTTGTGAGCTCTCAATTTGGCATTATAAGGGTAAGATTGATGGCTTTGGTTCTCAAAATAGCATGGTAACTTTAGCTCAAAGATTGTTGATGAAATGGCTTGGGATGGGATTCAATTTATAGGCTAAGGGGTAGAGGGATGGAAGGCTTAGATGCAAGGATGGATGAAGGCTTAAGGAGGGCTAGGATGCACTCAAAGGAGAGCACATGGATTGTGCTTGTTTAGCACTAATGGGAAGGTGACACTTGTCACAAGGAGGATGAGTGTGAGAGGGTAGGGTAAAGGGTTGGTTAAAGGCATGATGAGTGAGGTTGAGTATGTAAGAGGGATGTAAGAGGAATGAGTGTGGAAGAGGGAAGAGTGTGGAAGATGGGTGTAAGAGTCATGAGTGGGTTTGTAAGAGTCTTTTATGTTTTGTAAGAGCACTCATGACTTAGTGGTTGGGTTTTTTGAGGGGAGACTTTGGTTTGGATTAGGAAAGTCTTAAACTTGTTTAAGGAATGTGACAACATTAGGGGGTGGATTAGGCTTGGGTTTAGGATTAGATTAGGGATGTTAGAGATGTGCAAGTGGATGGCATTAATGAGGGTGGGTGAGTTAGTGGCTAAGCTTGGTTAGTATGGGTGGATGGGGTGGATTAGGCTAAATGGAGGATTAGAGATAGGTTAGGGGTTTTTGAATTTGAGGATTTCATTTATCAAATAGATTTATTTAATAAATGGGGATTTTTGGAATTAGATAGGAGAAAAGGATTTAATTGATAAATAATAAATTATTTGATTTATCAATTAGGACTATAGATGATTAATTAAATTAATCAACTAGGGATGGCAAAGGATTAATTAAATAAGAATTTAATTAATGATGCCTTTAGAGATGGCTAAATTAGATTACCAAAGCAGTGTAATCAAATTTAGGTGTCTACATGCAAAAGTTATGGCCAAAAAACCAAAGGTAGGTCCAAAATGACCCTAGGAGAGGTGCAAGAAGGTACTGATGCAGGATGATGTCATGCTGACGCCAGCAAAACACGACATTAAAATTGACGGCCCGTCAGTCGTCGTAGCAAAAAAAGTCACCACGTGGCATGTACGGCTGATAACGTGGCAGGGGCCACGTGGCAATGTGCCACGTGGCACACCTGCCATGTGTCACGTGCACTGGCTGCTCACTGGGTGGAAAAAGCCACGCTATCGCTGATGGGGCACCCGCTGGAGACTGCTGACTGGGACTGGGTGGCGTAGAGCAAACGGGCGACGACTTCCGGTGGCGGTGGCGAAATTGAAGCGACGGCCGAAAAAACCACCGGCGGAGGTGGCCGCAGTGGCGGAGACTGAGCGACGCCGGGGTGGCCCGGGGGAGGCGCCAATCCGCAGCGGCGCTGCCGGTGGCAGAGGCCGGCGAGCTACGCGGCGGTGGCCGCTAGGTGGTGCGGCGGTGGCCGCCCGATAGTGCGCTGTGAATTGATTTCTTTTTTGAATTTTTTTTCGCACTGTGACTGTATGATCCGTATGACAGCGACCTTAGAGGGTTAAAAAATCTCAAAAAATGCCCTGTGTCCAAAATCGAAAAGCTTTATATGAATCTTGATTGCAAACGGCCTTCTGAATCTAATGGTGATGTCCGTTTGGGCTGAAAATACTTCAAAAATTTGCTATAGTGTAAATTAGACGCCTTTAACAGTAAAAAATGGCTCCAAAAATCAAAAACCGACCCCAGCAACCAAAATATGACATGCAAATGCTGGATCAGCTTCTCAAGTCCATTAATGGCATGCTGGAACCTGCAAAATTGATTGAAAACTCCAAATATGCAAGTTGGTTGTCAGATTTGAGATTGAAACCCCAGAGAAAAACTGTTTTTGTCAAAACTTTTCTGATTCTCAAGATCATCCAAAGATGCAAGAGAAGAGCATACTTCATTTTTCAAAAAACTACAATAAAGTTTATTTGCCCCCCCCCGAATCTCTCAAATAAGGAAACTAAAATCTACTCTTGCACATAGAAAAGCTCTGATACCATGTTAGAATCTGAAAAGATTAATAACCCAGAAAACTAGTGCAAAGAGTAAATATCTAAACTATGAATGCAAATGATACAAAATCAAAATAGCATCATAGAGTTAGTCTCCAAGAGAGTAATGCAAATGCTGAAAGAAAAATAGCATTAAGAGGATGCAAATACAAGAGATACAAATACAAGCTAGGTAGCATGCTTATATAGGCTAGGAAGAGGGAGGAGGTGGCAACACCAACCAATGAGGAGCAACCATCTATTGGACTAAAGATGGAAAAGTATCTTCCCAAGATAGCTAATGGATGCTCACATGTAGGAAGGTGACACCTCACAACCATTCACCTAATAAGACATGCTTTATTAACCTAAGCGAGATTATTAAAAGTGTAGGGAAAACCTAGCAAAATAGAAAAAATAAAAAACTACACTAACAGTCCAAACAAACAATGTTGCTCTATTACACTAGACTAAAGCACTCTTGCATCATCTACTATGATGTAGGAAGGGGCATAACCCCTATTATACTTTGCAAATACTCAAAAGTATCTTTAGGAAGATGCTTACTGAAAACACCTGCAATATGCTCTTTAGTGCTTACATACTCCAATCTAATTTCCTTTTCTGCAACTTTTTCTCTCAACATTTGATACTTGATAGAAATTTGCTTAGTCTTAGAATGCAATATTAGATTCTTAAACATATTTATTGTGCTTGTGTTGTCACATTGTATGACAATAGGTTCACTAAATTCTATCCTTATATCCTTTAGCATTTGCTTCATCCAAACAACTTGATTACAATTGTTTGCTGCTACAACATATTTGCTTCTACTATACTTTGTGAGGTACAATCCTACTTCTTGCTTTGCCAAGAAATCAATCTTCCTCCAAGAAAGAAGGCTCCACCATTAGTGCTCTTTCTATCATCCATACTACCTACCCAATCAACATCAATATAAGAATATAGAATGAAATCATTAGATCTATCATACCACAATCCGAACTCTGGTGTTCCTTTAAGATATCTAAATATCTTTTTGACTGCTGCATAGTGTGCTTCTTTGGGGTTAGCTTGAAATCTTGTAATAATTCCAATTGCATTAGCTATATTCGACCTTCTGTGAGTCAAGTATTGCAATCGTCTGATCATAGATTTGTACTTCTTCTGCTCAATAGTAGGTGTCTCATCATCTGTAGATAACTTGTGTCCAGTTACCATAGGTTTTCCAACAGTTTTACATGTTTCCAAACCAAACCTTTTCAGTAAATCTTTCAAATACTTAGTTTGAGAAATAAAGATTCCTTCTTTTTCCTGTACAATCTGTAATCCTATAAAATATTTCATTTCTCCTATCATGCTCATTTCAAATTCCTTCTTCATTTCTTTTGCAAACTTGTCACTTTCATCATCATTTCCTCCAAATATGATATCATCAACAAATATTACCAAAATCATTAATCCATCACCAATTTCTTTCCAGTAGAGATTACTATCTACCATTCCTTTGCTATATCTAAGCTTTGTCAAATGCTTTTCCAACACTACATACCAGTTTCTAGGTGCTTACTTCAAGCCATACAATGCTTTCTTCAATTTGCATACTATGTCCTTGTCATCTGTCAAAGGACAACCTTCAAGCTATTCTATGTATACCTCTTCTTCAAGTTATCCATTCAAAAATGTTGACTTGATATCCATCTGATATACTTTGATTTTCTTATATGCTACATATGCTAAGAATATCCTTACTGCTTCTATTCTTGCCATAGAAGCATAGGTTTCATCATAGTCTATTCCTTCTTGTTGTGAGTAACCTTTACATACCAATCTTGCCTTGTTTCTTACAATTTTTTCTTGTTCATTCATATTTTTTCTGAATACCCATTTAGTTCCTATTACATTCTTATCTACTGGTCTGGGACCAATTCCCATGTCTCATTCTTTATTATCTGATTTGATTCCTCTTTTATAGTTTGTTTCCAATAGTCATCTTTACATACTTCATCTACATTCTATGGTTCAACTTGAGATATCAAACACAATTCTTTATTTATTCTGCTTCTTGTCATCACCCCTTTATCTTTTCTTTTGATGATCTTCTTGGGTGGATGACTGTTTGTCATATTTTTACGCAAAGTAGGAGTTGCTATCTCAACTCTTAGCTCTGTTGAAGGTTTTGAGCTTTGTTCCTACCTTGGCTCTCCTTCATTCTGTAAATCATTGTTAGTCTCAAAGAATACTTCATCATTCCTTGGTTTACTAACAACATTCTCATCATCTAAATTGTAATCAAATAATCTTTCTTGTGTCCTGAATTTCTCATCAACTCTTACATTTGCACTTTCTATAATAGTCTTAGTTCTTAGATTATAACATATGTAAGCCTTCCTTTTCAATGAATAACCAAGAAATATACCTTCATCACTTCTAGCATCAAACTTACCAATATCATCATCCCTTTTGACATAACACTTACTGCCGAAAATTCTGAAATATTTAACTATAGGTGAGTGACCAAACCATAGGTCATAAGGGGTCTTGTTTGTGTCTTTCCTAATTTGTACTCAGTTCATAGTGTAGACTGCTATATTCATAGCTTCTCTCCAAAACATCTTGGATACATCATTATTAGTTAACATAGCTCTTGCTGCTTCTATTACTGATCTATTTCTTCTCTCTACTATACTATTCTATTCAGGGGTTCTCGAAGTTGATAACTATCTTTTGATTCCATTAGCTTCACAAAAGATGTTAAACTCATTTGAAGTAAATTCTCCTCCTCTATCTGATCTTAAAAATTTAATCTTCATACCTAATTCATTCTAAACTCTCTTCTTGAATATCTGGAACTTATCAAATGCCTTAGATTTTTCTTTAAGATATGCAACTCACATCATTCTAGAAAAGTCATCAACTGAAATCATGAAATACCTTTCACCATACAATCTTTTAGTCTTTGTAGGACCACTAAGATCTGTATGTACAATCTCCAATTTTGCTATAGTAGTAAACTTCTTGATGGGAAAATAAGTTCTATTATGCTTTTCCAATACACACTCCTTGCAAATTGTGTTAGTAGGCTTTATAATCTTATAAAAATCTCTAACTACAAACATACTACTAGTCTTTACAATACTGTCAAAGTTTATATGACAATATCTCTTATGTCATAACCAACTATCATCAATCTTTGTAACCAAACATGTTATTTTATTAAGATCTGCTTCCTATTCCAATTACCTTTCCATCTTTGTCTCTGATCATGCATGTCTTCTTTGTGAACTGCAACTTTAACTTGGCATGCTGCATTGTTTCCAACTCTGACAATGCCTTCATCATAACTTTTGAAGTCAACAAATTTGTTCATATCACCAGTCATATGATGTGAATGACCATTGTCAATTATCCAATTAGATTTCTTTTCAACCTGTGATACCAAAGCTATTTTCTCTAGATTTTCTTCTTTAATAGCTACAAATCCAATTTCATCATCACTAGAACTTACTGCTTGTTCATCAAAATCATCTTCTTCATTTGCATACAAACATTCTCTATCTCTTCTAGCTTTGAAATTACCTCTATACTTTTTCTCTCTTTTAGGGCACTTAGATGCATAATGACCTAATTCATTACAAGTCCAACATTTAAAGTTTTTCTTACCATCTTTTTCTCTTCTTACTGAACCGCCTCACAATAGGTGTTCCATAGTCATGCGCTAGGCCTGGCTTAGGAATAATCTATTCAAGCTAAGGACTGCTTTTCCCCTACCATGAGGTGCATTTAGATTGTCAACCCAGGGACGTATACTTGAAATGGTCGGCACAATATGTGCACTAGGTACCTTGATGAGTCATTATGCTTGTGCTGCAAGAAAGTAAAAATGCAAAGGAAGGAAACTACACTACTGCTGTAGAAAGGAAACTACTGAATCTATGAATGTTGAAAACACAATGACAAGATAACAGAGATTCCATCTTGACTCATCCATTAGACTTTTCTCGCAGATGCTGCAGGAACATTCATGAAGTGTGATGCTACAAGAAGGAATTAACTAGCTATGTCTTATTTAAAATGTTGCTAATGCTAGTAAAATGAATCTATTGTATTCTAATGTAATCCACCTTCCAAGTGGGCCCCCTTGGTTGGCTTCTCTAATCTACCAACGCAGGATAGAAACTAAAGAGAACTAATTCATTTTATTAATCAGTCATTACATAATTCAGAATTGTAAAACACAACTGCAACAAACTGTGAATCAATGTTTTCTTCTTACTCAATAAAACTTATCAAAACCAAAAACTGAAAACTAAAAACTCCACACACATGAGTCAATCCCAACATATATAGGGAATCTATTCTTTATTACATAACAGAAAAGCAACTATCCTAAGTTAAGTCCGCAGGAGAGAATACAGGAGAACAACTGAAAGCGGAAAGGAAGGATAACGAAATTGAGGAGGGAGCAATGAAGTCGCGGCATCCACTTGTTACAACGTAAATGCAGAGAAGGTAATGGCTCATAAAAGCTCCTCCTTATTCACTGTCATGTTTCTTGGAGTGGTTATAACTTCTTTTTCGTGGTTGTTCCTTGATGCTCGTTTCTCCTTGAATGCTGTCGGCAACCAACTTCTGGATTCTTTCGCTCATCCTTTAATCCTTATCATCAAGTTAGTTATGATATAAAACATGTTTGCAAATAAACATCCATCAAACTAAATTCAAGCATAAGAACACACATTTAGATATTTATATGAAATACTGCATATTAGATATAATTTAGGCAAAGGATGACATAGTTTTTCTACCCCATAAATCATCAAAGGTTTATCAAACATAAGCTTATAAGTGTTAAAACAAGGATGAACAGAGTATCATAAAGTATCTTAAACATAACAAAATAAAGGCATTTTTTAGACTCATCATTTGCCCCCTACTAAACTAATGCTTGTCCTCAAGCATTACACTTCTTTGTCAAAGATCTGAGCTCCCCAACTTCTGTCTTTCCCTTTCTGCTGCTCTTGAAGGTGTAATAGAATCCTCTGGTCCTTTCCCATACTTCTCGTGTATGGTCTTCCTGCAACTTATCAAGTTTGTCAACATCAATATCATACAGGGGCCATAAAAGCATTGGAGGTTGCATGGTTAAAGGACACCGCAGCTCTGGCCTTAGTTGCTTTCCTAGTTCTAAATATTTTGGAACTCTATATAATGCTGCTTCCAAATTAATAGGACTGTGTGGCTCTGATTTCTTGAGAGAATCAGGTAACCATGCCCATCTACCTCTTACTCCGGTCATAGCTCTTTGGATGGCTCTAGCAGCAAATACCTTCTTTCTAATGTCTGGATTACTCTTCCCATAGGTTAAATGGTCAAAAATTATCTGCACAGGAGACTCTGGAGCAGGTGCTTTAGACAATATAGGATTTTTAAAAATCTACCCTCTCATTCTAGGGCTTCTCCGCAAAGGAGTCTCTTCTTGCACTATTGTCTTTTGCCTACTTTTCTGTTTCGGTATCACTGTTGTAGGATTAGTTGCTGTAGGAACCTTCTTTGTTTTCTTTTGTTGCTAAATTGTAGGACTAGGTTTTTGTTGAGCAACGGTTTCTTCTGGTGACTTCCATTTCCTTTTAGCTTGACTAGTAGTGGGTTTAGGGATGTCCTGGTTAGGTGAAGGCACATTCGCTTGAGTGGAAGCAATTTCTGGTTCAATCCCTTGTGCGTTTTCTGTTTCAGCTCCCTCAATATTTTGTTCTGCAGGCTCACTGCTAGGAACTACGTTTTCCTCACCCTGCTATTCACTAGGGTCAACTTGGGGTTGTAGGGTTTTAAATTTCACAAAGTCATCCCATGTCAAAGGGGATACATCCTTAAGAGACCTTTCTATTAATAACTTAATCAAAGCATGGTGAGTGACATAATTATCTTTCCCTTTTTGAGTCTCTTCCACACTAATACAGAGCATATTATATAGAAAATTTGGGAGATTCATGGCAATATTGTGCCTTATACAACTAAGCAACTTAAAATGGTGTGCATGTAAGTGAGAAAATCTGCCTTCACAAGTAAAATACCTGATGACATGCATTGCTAGGTCAGGGTATGGAGGTGGAAAAGATAATCTCTTGCACCCCTGCTTTGTAACATCCAATGGAGGGTCATGTGGGGTAGTGAACTGGGCCCTTGCTGACCTAGCGTCATGCGAGCTCGGATAATGCTCTCCAACAGGAGGTAACCCTATTACTTTTGCAATTCATTCTTCTATTGCAATTACTGTCAAACCCCACACAGAAGCTTCACCTTCATCAAATGTTCTGGTGAATTCTACAGCTGCTTCTTCATCATATGCTGTTAAATTCAAACAATAACCTAACCACCCGTATGCATTGAATCTTCTTACTGCTTCTACATCAGAGAGCAACAAAATGTGCTCGACCAACTCTTTTCTCTGTAAACCTCCTCCCATTTCTTGATACTTCTGCTACTCCGTTTCCCTCTCCTTTTCTGAATGCAAACTTCAAAACTCTGCGTTATTTCTCAGACGCTTCACCGCTTCTTTTTGGGAACATTAATTGCCATAACCAATTGTTATGTGCCATAATTAAACTTTAGGTAAAAGTAAATCATGAATTTGCATGGAAATCATCCGAAAACATGGTTCAAATGCCAATTTTTTTTTTAAAAATAGGTCACATCATGGCTTAGCTTAGCACAAAAAATTTGGCACGAACAAAGAAAAATTCATTCAAAAAGTGGAGTACAACACTTGACATGGCATACTTATGGAAAAATGTTCTCATTAATAAAGGGTAGTGCCAATATTTTTGAAAATCATCACAGTTAATCAGGCATGTCATTGGATAATACGACACTCCCCTACCCCCTGCTAATTTTATGACAAGTGTCCTCACGTGTCAGACTAGTATGGGTTAGGGATTGGAATACGCCATAATTATAAAGACTATGCAGTATTAGATATAATTAACAAAATCTACAAACTTATAAATGAATAATAGTTTGAAAATGTTTATACCTGCCAAGTGGATTGTCATGTGCTCTAAAGAAAGGTGGCAGAAATAATGTAAATGGCAGCATCCATTAACATGTGCAGATTTGATTGAAAACACAAAAACGTAAGTATGTAGAAAGTGAGTGGATGAAATATTAAGAAATGGAGTGAGGTGGGTGGATGGAAGATTAAGATATGAATGGAAAGAAATATCATGAAAAGAAAATGGACTTTATGCGAACATAAAGTTATTATTATGGACATGCAAATTAGAATTAATGTTGAAGAAGAGCAGGTGAAAGGTTTTCACCTTCGGCTACAGGAAGAGATACTTGAGTTGTTGTTGGATCCGGTTGTTCAAACTGTTGCATGAACTCGGCTTTTTTTTGAGGTTGTTTGTAAAGGTTAAGTCGATGACCGTTGATCAGCATTTTGAAAGGCAGATCATCAATTGTGGTTAGTTGAACTGTTCCATTGTCAAAGACATGGATGATTTTATATGGTCCTAACCATCGCGTCTACAGCTTCCCTGGCATATCCTTGAAGCAAGAATCATACAATAATGCCCAATCACCAACTTTGAACTATTTGTTGAGGATATGAGAATCATGCCAATGTTTTCTCTATTTTTGCACTAGTTCAGTATGTTCTAAAGCGATCTTGCACATTTCATCCAAAGAATTAAGATGTAGGAGACGTTCTCTTTGTGCTGTAGGAAGATCAATATCTAAGGTCAAGGTTGTTCTTAAAGTCTTGTGTTCAAATTCAATTGGAAGCATTGCCACTTTCCCATACAAAAGCTCAAATGGTGTGAATCCAGTAGTGGTTTTCCAAGTTATTCTATAAGCCCAAACAACTTCTTGTAACCGGCTGGTCCAATCCTGACGATGCAAATGGATTGTTTTAGTTAGAATATTTTCTAGCTCACGGCTGGTAACTTCTGCTTGTCCATTGGCTTGTGGATGATAAGGACTGGATCTGCGATGCCTGATGTTATACCGTTTCATCAATTCTGAAATCAGGTTAGAAGTAAACTGTGTGCCTTGATCAGTAACCAATTCTTTAGGAACTCCATAACGTGTAAAAATCTCTTCATATAGGAATTCGACAACTTTTGCATCACGGGCATGTTTCATAGCCTTAACCTCAACCCATTTAGTTAAGTAGTCAGTACAAACCAGAATATAAGACTTCCCATTGGATGGAGAATCAATAGGACCGATGAAGTCCATTCCCCATTTGTCAAGTGGAGTTAACACCATTTGAGGGTTCAAAGGCATTTCATCTATTTTGGTTGGGCGACCCATTCTTTGGCATTGGTCACACTTCCTTGTATAATTGATTGCATCTTTATGAAGGGTAGGCCAATAGTAACCAGTGGCTAAGATTTTGAAAGCTATTTTTTTGGCTGCAAAATGTCCTCCGCAGGGCTCATTATGACATGCATGCAAAATATCATATGTCTCATCTTCTCTTACACATCTGCGCATAACTTGATCAGGTCCAGTATAGAATAGAAAATTGTCTATCCATGAGAAATGGAAGCTTTTCTGTATGAGCAACTTTCTTTCCTTATAAGAAAAATGCATTGGTGTCTTATTAGTTACAATGTAGTTAGCAATATCTGCATACCATGGAACTTTAACAACAATATGAAACAAATGTTCATTTGGAAATGCATCATCTACCATAGTAGTGTTAGTATCATGATGATTGATTCTTGACAAATAATCAGCTATGACATTTGTTTTTCCAGGCTTATCTACTATGGTTATGTCAAATTCTTGTAACAAGAGTAACCATCTTGCTAACCTACTAGTTATAGCAGGTTTGTTTATGAGATACTTGATTGCTGCATGATCAATATGAACATAGATAGGATAACCTATGATGTAATGCCAAAATTTATTTAGAGCATAGATTACTGCTAACAATTCTTTTTCAGTCACTGTGTAATTAAGTTCTGGACAATGAAGACTCTTACTAATATAATAAATGGCATTCTCAAGATTTGAGTGTTTCTGTGCTAAAACTGCTCTTGTGGCATAATCAGAAGCATCTGTATATATGTGAAAAGGTAGGTTCCAATCAGGGCCTTGTAAAATTGGGGCTGTGATCAAAAGTTGCTTAAGCTGCAGGAAAGCTTTATCACACTCAGGTGTCCATTTGAATTCAGCTTCTTTTGTAAGCAACTTATACAAGGGACTGGCTATTTTACTGAAATCTTTTATAAAACGCCTGTAATATCTAGTATGTCCTAGAAAAGATCTGACATCTTTTAATTTAGTGGGTATGGGTAATGTTTGAATTACCTCAATTTTAGCTAGGTCTACTTGTATACCTACAGTAGATATGAAATGACCGAGTACCACACCCTCTTGCATGAGCATGAAACACTTTTCACTATTTAGTGCCAAATTATGTTCTTGACATCTTACCAAAACTTTTTCAAGATTTATCATTGCTTCTTCAAAACTAACTCCAAATGTTGTAAAGTCATCCATATAGATTTCCATACAATCATGTGATATATCAGCAAAAATACTAATTACAACCCGTTGAAACGTTGCAGGAGCGTTACAAAGACCAAATGGTAAAACAGAGTATGAAAAAGTACCCCATGGACAGGTAAATGTAGTTTTGTCTTGGTCTTCAAGAGCAATACTGATTTGATTATAGCCATTGTATCCATCTAAAAAGGAGAAGTACTTTTTTCCAGCTAGTGTATCCAAAACTTGATCTATGAAGGGTAAAGGAAAATGATCCTTTTTAGTAGCCATATTCAACTCCCTATAATCTACACAAATTCTCCATTTTCCTCTTTTCTTAGGTACTGTAACTAGCGGTGATACCCATTTACTATTAGATATAGGATAGATAAAGCCAACATCAAGTAGTTTTTGCAATTCTGTTTTGACTATTTCTCTGAGGCTTAGATTTATCCTCCTCTGAAGTTGATGAAGTGGTAGACAACCTTCATTAATGTATATCCTATGGGTACATAGTGTAGGGCTTAATCCTTTCATATCATCATAATCCCAAGCAAAAGTCTTCTCATGCTTCTGAAGCAATTCTTTTAGTTGTTCCATCTGTACGGATGTCAATTTGGGGTTAACATGCAGTTGATGGCCTTTACTCAGTTCAATAGGAATAGTGGATTCTACCATAGCAGTTTCAGAGATTGGGCTTCCTTCTACTTCACAGGGAAGTAATGAACAAAGATTTTCAGGTTCCTTAAGTAAAGTACAACTTGTATCACACTCCTCATATGTAATCAATTCTAATACAGAGCTTTCAGACACATCTTTTCCTACCACACAGGTGTTGGTAAGGATGCTCTGGATTATTGAATCTTCTTCTTGCAACTTAAGAAAAGATTGCCTATGTAACATCATAAGTTGTACTATGGAATTTATCTCTTCTTCTTCATCTCCTAAATCTGGCCAAAAAGATGTACTCAAATCTAGTAATGGTTGTGCAGGAGGATATAGATCAAATTGTTTGGTTGCTTGGCCATTTGATATGGTCATATTCCCTGATCTGCAATTTATGTTTGCATCAGCTGTGGCCAACCATGGTCTACCTAGAATGACAGGATAGCCAGATAGGTTTACTTTAGGGGACAAAATCATGAAATTCGTAGGATATTCTAGGGAATCTAAGGTCACAACAATATTTTCTATCATTCCATCAGGAGTGACATTGGAACTATCTGCAAGCTGCAGAATAGTTGGTGTGGGCCTTAATCCTTCTATTTGTAACTTCTTCATGGTTTCTTTAGTCATCACATTTATAGCAGCTCCCAAATCTATTAAGGCATTTTTAACAAATTGACCATTGATGCTGACACTTACTATTGGACTCCTTGGGTCAGAATATTTTGGTGTAATCAGTCTACCTAACATGATATTAGCTAAATGTCCAACAACATGAACTGTGGCAGGATCCTTCTTCCTTCCAGGTTTCTTTAGACAAGCTTCCCTTATAGCTTTTCCATAAGCAGAAATGTCCTTAATAGCTTGAAACAAGGGTATTCAGACATGCATATTCTTCAACTAGTTAACAATGTCAAAGGGTTGTTCCTTGCTTTGTTCCTTGCTTTGTTCCTTGCTTTGTTCCTTGCTTTGTTCCTTGCTTTGTTCCTTTTGTATTAGTTGGTCTAGAAAAGGAGGCTCTACTGCTGGTTGGTCTGGTATTGGTATGGTAACATTAGTTGGGTCAACAGGTTCATCAACCAAAGTTTTTGATGCTGTAGGAGAGTCTGATACTTCAGTTATAAGAGGTGGCCTTGGTGCTGGTAAGGTCGTTCCAGATCTCAAATGTATATCTGCGACATCTAGGGCATAAGCAGGGTACTGCTGGGTATCAGTACTATACATGGGTTGCTGTGGTTTTCTATTTGGATTTGGGTGAGGCTGTGCAGGTAGCTGTGTTTGCCTTTGACGTCCACTATTTGCAGGTGGTGGCATTAAAGCAGGTTGTTGAGATGGAGGGGGTAATTGTGGAACACCAGTATTTTGGTTAGGCCATTGTTGAGATCCCTTCCATTGGTTTAGAGATTTCCAATTCCCTTGGTTTGGAGATTGCCAATTACCTTGGGGTGGTTGCCATTGGTTCTGCTGGTTCTGGGGCCATTGGTTATTCTGCTGGTTAGGCCAAGGTTGTTGGAAATTTTGAGACCATTGAGATTGTTGTGGGTTATTTTGCCCAGCATTATTCCAATTGGGTTGGTTTTGTAGAGGACCTTGGGTATTGCGGTTTTTCCATTGATTACCATATAAATTTGAATTTTGCAAGGGGTCTTGAGGCATACCTTGATGTTGAGCCCATGGTCAGCATTGAGCAACAAAGAATACTTGCTCATCATCCCCATATATCTTTACAGTACTCAGCTAGTTGTAACTCAGCCTCTGCTTGCTTCTTCTTTGCAGTCATTGTATCCAGCTGTGTAGCGACATCATTACTGATGTCTTGTTTGAAATCTGACAACAAATTGGATATTTCAAGTTTTGAAATGCCTTGACTAATTCCTTTTGTAACCGTAGAATGGGGTCCTCGACCTTTCTTCATGGTTGACCTTGAGTAGTTCTGACATATATTTTTGAGGTCATCCCATTTATTTTGATATACATCTCCACCGCCATCAGGTCCAATGCTTCCAAACAGTCTTCATTCACTCCTCTTAGAAAGACTAGTTTTTGGGAATCTTCAAACAATGTGTGCTGAGGATTCTTTTGTAGTGTATATAAAAATCGAGAAACATAGTCTTCTAATGTCTCTTCCTCCTTCTGTGATATCCTAAAGATATCATCTCCTCTTGTGCCAGATGCTTTGTAATATTCTTTATATTTTTCCAAAAACAAGGCTTGCATTTCATCCCAATTTATAGCTGCATTGGCTCCTAAGCCCATGAACCATCGTAAAGCTGATTCTGTCAATGTGGCTAGAAATAATTTAAGCTTATGGGCATCAGTGTTGTAGTCAAAACTATGACAAAGGATGCCGAACTCAAACAAGAAGGTATCAAGGTCTTCAGTTGCAAGGCCATAGAACTTCGGAAGAGCAGTGGGAGGTATATTCTTGAGATTGGCATTGGTTATGAGACTTGGAAGTGGAAATGGAAAAGTGGGTTGCGCCATGACTGGTGGAACTGGATTATGAGGTTGTTGCTGAAAAGGAAGGTTAGGCACTGGGTGATTAACAACTGGTGGATTTGAGGTAGTGTTATCAAGAAAATTGGTCAATATTTCAGTGAAGGGTTGGAGACCAGATATATCTAGGGATTCAGCTCTTGATGATGATACTGTGGGGAAAACAAGACTTGTGTCTTCAAAGGGCAACTCAACTTCTTCTTCAACTTCTTCATTCAAATTAATAGATCCCTATGGAAGAAATCTGCCATATTCATCTCGTTGTCTTCCTCTTCGATGCATGCAACTAAAATTTTCACACTGGTAAAAATAACTTAATCTAAAAACTATGACTCAAAAATACTCCTAGCTTGACACCATCCCCGACAACAGCGCCAAAAATGAACCGCCTCATAATAGGTGTTCCATAGTCATGCACTAGGCCTAGCTTAGGAATAATCTATTCAAGCTAAGGACTACTTTTCCCCTACCATGAGGTGCATTTAGATTGTCAACCCAGGGACGTATACTTGAAATGGTCGGCACAATATGTGCACTAGGTACCTTGATGAGTCATTATGCTTGTGCTGTAGGAAAGTAAAAATGTAAAGGAAGGAAACTACACTACTACTGTAGAAAGGAAACTACTGAATCTATGAATGTTGAAAACACAATGACAAGATAACAGAGATTCCATCTTGACTCATCCATTAGACTATTCTCGCAAATGCTGTAGGAACGTTCATGAGGTGTGATGCTACAGGAAGGAATTAACTAGCTATGTCTTATTTAAAATACTACTAATGCTAGTAAAATGAATCTATTCTATTCTAATCTAATCCACCTTCCAAGTGGGCCCCCTTGGTTGGCTTCTCTAATCTACCAACGCAGGATAGAAACTAAAGAGAACTAATTCATTTTATTAATCAGTCATTACATAATTCAGAATTGTAAAACACAACTGCAACAAATTGTGAATTAGTGTTTTCTTCTTACTCGATAAAACTTATCAAAACCCAAAACTGAAAACTAAAAACTCCACACACAGGAGTTGATCCAGACATATATAGGGAATCTACTCTTTATTACATAACAGAAAAGTAACTATCCTAAGTTAAGTCCGCAGGAGAGAATATAGGAGAACAACTGAAAGCGGAAAGGAAGGATAACGAAATTGAGGAGGGAGCAATGAAGTCACGACATCCACTTGTTACAACGTAAATGTAGAGAAGGTAATGGCTCATAAAAACTCCTTATTCGCTGCCATGTTTTCTGGAGTGGTTATAACTTCCTTTTCGTGGTTGTTCCTTGATGCTCGTTTCTCCTTGAATGCTGTCGGCAACCAAATTCTGGATTCTTCCGCTCATCCTTTAATCCTTATCATCAAGTTAGTTATGATATAAAACATGTTTGCAAATAAACATCCATCAAACTAAATTCAAGCATAAGAACACACATTTGGATATTTATATGAAATACTGCATATTAGATATAATTTAGGCAAAGGATGACATAGTTTTTCTACCCCATAAATCATCAAAGGTTTATCAAACATAAGCTTATAAGTATCTTAAACATAACAAAATAAAGGCATTTTTTAGACTCATCACTTACCATAAGGGATACTCCTTCTTCAATCTTTCTATCCTTATTAGTTTTTCTACTGCTAGAAAATTCTCCTCTAACACTTGTGCTCCTTGATAAACTAGGTTGAATATTCAAGGCACTAAAAGTTGTTTCTATTCTGGTCAATTCTCCAGACTATCTAAGCTCATTCTCAACAACTTCAAGTCTTCCAAGTAATGTTTTCTTTGTGAAATCTTTGATATACGAGATCAAAAATTGTATCATTTGAACTACTGGCTTAAATGGTGGTGTTAAGCTCTTCAATATCTTCCATACCATCTCATCATCTTCTTTGATTCCTCCTTGAGATCTAATAACTGCAATAATTTTTGATATTCTGCCTACATATGTTCTTATAGATTCATCTTCCATCATTTTAGCATCTTGAAATGCACAAATCCAATTTTGTAGCCTCAATTTCTTAGAGTGTTCATCACCTCCAAAACTATTTTCCAAAGCTTTCGAAATCAAATGAGAAGTAACAAGTGACTTTACCTAGTTGTATTCAATTTCTAGGAGTGCAGACAATAGTGCTTCTCTAGCTCTCATGTCACACATAAAAATATCTCTTTCTTCCTTGGTACAAGTTTCCAAATCTTTCTCAATAAGGATTGTCTTTGATGATCCAATATCCTAGACCCATACACAACAAATGCGTCTTCATCTTTTCTTTCTAGCAGTCATAATTTGTTCCATCGAACTTCATACTATCTTTCCTAAACATGTTCTCCATAGATCTCCCAAAGTTATTAAACTTTATCTTTAAGGACCTGATACTTTGATACCAATTGTTAGAAACAATAGTCCTCCAAGATAACTAAGAGTGGGGGAGGGGGGTGAATTAGTTATCCAATATTAAAAATATTTATCAATTTTAAACAATCTTAACCATTCAGCCAAAGTAAACAACAATGACAACAAGATGCACATAGACAATTACACCAAATATGTTAACTAGGGAAACCCTTGATTAGAGGGAAAACCCCAGTGGGAATGATGCCCATAAGATGCTGTACTAATATTAATATTCCTTGTTAGAGGATGGATCATGTTAGGAGTCTATTACAATATTTAATACATATGATTCCCTATTAGGAGACTTTGAATCCTTGTTAGAAGATACCAACCCTGTTAGGAGTTGTAGAAGATAGAAGGACCCGCTGTCCAAACAACTTTTGGGGCAAGATCATCGAACTCGCTATCCAACTAATCTCTCAACTATTCCATATAAAATAATTGTATATACTGTACTTTAACTTCTTTTCTCTATCCTGTCAACTAGACCAATCACTGTCAGACCTTGTAGACCAAGTCACAAACCTCAGATCCAAGTATCCAACTTCATATCATACAATAAAACCTCAGCAATGAAGTTTCCTTCACCTTTTCTCTACTCTGCTCAACTTCACATTCCTATCTTTATGCCACTTACTATCATCTACATACCTCCATAAATGATAAAGGAAAATGTACTTCCTTTATACGAATTCATAAAACTATTCTTGAGTTAGCTATTGCACTTTCTCAATTAATTATTATAGGACCACATTAAAAACACATTACACTTAGCGATAACATTAATCTTCCACCTTGCAACTTAAATAACTTTCCACACATGTGTCATTATGATAAGCAAGCTTGGCCATGTCATCTCCAAAATATCTTCTTCACATCTTTAACTTCATCTTCTCATAATAAAAACTCTGCTAAGAGAATTAACCAGTTTACTAGAACATGCCTCTGTAAACTCTATCTCAAAACAGTCTTCACCAAAACTTGCATAACTTATTCCAGAAAAAATATCTTATGCTTCCAAGGTTAGCTACATATACTAGACACTTAGTAGTATCTCCCTTGAACCACGCTTAGTGAAAATGCTCAACTGTCTATTTGTACCAACTTGATCTTTCCGCTTTTCTTTTGTCAGATACCACAAAAAAATGCTATGTTGACATCAATGACAAACACAATCATGAATGTAACATATCATCATGATAATGATCTAATCATATTTCTACAATACTCCCCCATAGGAATATCATTAGCATTCATGCTTCCAACATAAGCTTGATGTATGCTATGGTATGTACAATGCTAGATATTGCACATGCAGTGGGAGTCATTAGTAGGTATATGATTCATCTCAAAATTGAGCATTGGAATGCAGTCAAATAGATTCTTAGATATCTGAGAGTAACATCCAATAAGTGTTTACACTTTGGGGGCTCTACTATTGACTTATAGGGATATGTTAACTCGACTTTGGTAGGGGATATTGATACCAGGATGAGTACTATAGGTTATGTATTTACTATTGGTGTGGTAGTAGTGAGCTAGGTTTCCTTATTGTAGAAGGTTAATGCCTTATCCACTACAAATGAAGAGTATGTTGCTGCTACAGAGGCAGCTAAGGAGATAATATGGCTCTAGTTCTTCCTGGAAGAATTGGGACACCCAAAGAGGGATAATTATTTGTTTGTAGATAGCCAAAGTGCTATTCATCTTGAAAATAATTTTGCTCTACATTCAAAGGATAAAAACATCTAGTTATAGTACCATTTTATTTGATCAATTTTAGATGATTGATAGTTAAAGATGGACATATAGAGATGACAATCCAACATATATGTTTACAAAGATGGTGACAAGGGAGAAGTTGAACTCCTCTTCAGCTTTGGTTTATCTTCTTGACTGAACATAATAAAAGAACAACTAAGTCTAGGGTGGTTTGATCCAGTGGGAGTTTTATGGAGTAGCAACATTGCTATAGGACCAATCTCCAAGTGGGAGATTTTTGGCTAGTGTGGAGCCTAATCACTCCCCAAGTGGGAGATTGGTAGTTTGTGGTGACTAATTAGGGAAGTACTGTACATGTTCCATAATTCCTTGATAGGGTTTGGGGCCTTTTCGGGCCTTAAGAAGGGGTTTGGGGGTGGAAGCACCTGAGAATTATTATTATTTTTTTGTTTTTTTGAGGGGGCTATTTGTTGGAAATATTTTAAACTAGCTAGGTTACTAAGAGGGGAGGGGTGAATCAATAACTTCAAAACTTTTAACAAATTTAGAACTTAATAGCATAATCTAATTACCATTAATAGATCTAATCTACTGTATGCATGAGGAACTGAAAGCATAAAACACTTTGAACACAATATTTGGTGACCCGACAACCTTTCAAATAGAAAGTAAAATTGGGGTGGGGATAATACCCACAAAACTTCAATATTGTAGCATAAAGTTGGCCTATTAAGGCTTACAATGATCACTTCTGATGATTTTCCCTGTTAGGAGCAATTAGGACTGCTAGGTCCATCTTGTTAGATGTTTTACAAACATACAATGAAGTATGCACTTGGTAAAGAGATTTAATAAAAGAGTGTCAAGTCTACCTTGTGAAAGGATTTGAAGCTAATTCACCTATTAGGATGAAACAATAGATCTTTGGCTTACAACTAAATTTCTGATTGAGATCCTTGAAGTACTAATCACCTCTATGTGATAAATGTAACTCTGCTGCTCTTGATATGCCTTGCTGTACACTTTGTTCTGCTGCTAATTTACATTCACATGCTTGCATTTCATTCACATTATCTCATATCATTTCACTACACACTTGGATATGATACAATACATTACATATATACCAATCTAATTCACATAATTACAAGGTCAACCATTACACAAGTTAACACCAATATTACAAAGTCGGCCCAAATGTAGATACTTGGGTTCTGAAAATTGACTTGGTGAATTTCTGATACACAATGTCCACTATCATTACTCGACATCATCATGCACTTGATAGAAGTAGAGGCTCGGTCCATACTAATCATTTCAATGTAGTTTTTAATTCGGTATACACTGGTGACTCGGTAGATACTGTGTAACTCGATATAAACTGCATTCCCTATTTACTATAACTATGCTTGGTAGATACTATTCTTCATTCAACTAGGTTAACACTAGCTTTACTTGAATTAAGTTGTTAACTCGGTAGAAATTGCAAAGCTCAACGAACACTAAACTACTTGATAAACACTGAGCTGCTTGGTAAATACTGAACTGCTCGGTTTGAACTATAGTACTTGGAAAACATTGAACTACTTGGTAAACACTGAATTGCTTGGCAAACACTGAACTAGAATTTGAATAAGTGTTGTCACTAATAATAAACTTGACTTAATATCAACAATCTCAACCTTTGGCATTAGTGAAAAAAACACTTATCATCCAAAACTTATGTACAACATAGTGTGATACTTAGCTTGGTATGGCATGCTGATTTTTTTGAGATTTTTCAAAAATTTTCTTTGTAAATCTATTATATATACATTTTTTTTGCATATATCTCCCCCATACAATGTACATATCATGTCATACTAAGTGTATCTCTTGGTATTGTATCTTTTTCTCATGATATTTTCAAATATCTCTCCCTCTTAATTATATACATGTCTCTCCTCCTTTTTGACAATAATGCCAAAGATATATACACAATCTACTTATATGGAAACACCAAAATGTGAGAGAAATTCATAATGTACCTTAAGAATAAGAGTTAAGGTCTTATCCCAATTATCTTGCAAAACTTTGTAGGTTTGAAGAGCAACTTGTACTTCTGCAGAGAGCTCGATCATGTGATCTACAATTGAGAAATTATTGTCATGGATCAATGTTTTGGAATAGGCAATGCACTTCTGCATTGTATCCATGATGGGAAGGGTCATGTTCTAAGTGTCTATGAGTGTAGACTGGATCCTTGCTTCCTCTCTCAATAATTCTACTTGCATATCTAATAAGAATTTGATCTTCATATGATGTATAGAGCTTTGCACTACCCATCAGATCTTCATCAATTTTATTCAATTTGCTCTTTATTTCCTTATTATGCTCTATAACATCACATAACTTTACAAAAAGAGATGTTACATTTCTGTAAGAAGTTTCAAGATTTGTCAAAATTGAAGAAAGCTCTACCTGCTAGATAACTATTTGCTGAGCAATGGGCTCAAGCACTTTGTTATCAAATTTCTTTTCTGCCTTCTCAATTAACTTATCTTGGCCACTGGAATCTTCATTGAATTTGTTGAGTACCTCTTCTAATTGCAAAAAAATGTGTTGAGAAGAATCAACTTCAACACCTATAGCTTCTGTCAAAATATTCTTTGCATCCTCAATAATCCTATATTCTTTGTCTCTCTCTTCTTTGAGTTTCTTTTGCTTTGCCTTCTTTTGCAGAAGTTGACCAACTATTTGCATTTGATCTGCAGAGATGTTATCAAAATCCCATTTGGGAATTTCAATTTCCTCATCCAAATGTATATCTTCATCTATTTCCTTTCCACTAATCAGAAGTCTTGGTTGAACTGTCTTTGAAGGTTATGCTTTAGATTTTGGAATATAAATAATAGTGGAAATAATAGGATTAGCAATGAAAACTTGTACAGTGCCTATTGGTAGAATATTGATTGGAATACTTACAGAATCCAAAACTGATGTATTTACGAAATTTCCCAAAATTGAGGTATTCACAAGTGAAGTACTGATAGAAGTATTTATAATTGAAGCACTTACTGGAGTATGCACAAGTGAAGTAGTCAAAACTAAAGAATCCAAAACTGAACTTATTGCTAAAGAGCTTAAAATTGTGGAACACTCTATATCCATTACTAAGGTTGGCTTGGTAACTGAAGGATGTTGTAGCTCAATGGATGATGTGGTAGACACTTCTATCTATGATGGGCTGAGCTGAGAGGTAGTAGGGAGTGGTTAGACATTTGATGTATCAATGGTTGTCACAACCAAATCTGCTGAAGCTGTCTCCGAATTTGATGATGTTACAAGTTTTGCTGGAGAGTGAGAAAGTGAAGCAATGACAACTATAGCTATCTTGACTAGGTCAATTTCTTCTTCTTCTTGCTTGGCTTCCTCTTCAACTTATTCCTCTTTTTCTTCTTCATCATCCTTCATTAACTCATGATATTCTTTTGCATCAATTGTGACAAATGGAGTAGAGTCTTCTTCATTTTCTTCATCCTTTTCAGTATCATAATCATCATCTTTGATTTCAATAGGATTTTCACTCAGTTTGTGAAGATGGAATACATTTTTCCATGGGTTTGTAGCATTCTTCACAACATATTCTATATCTTTCATCAAAACTAGACAAGTGTTGAACTTTAAAGTCATTTTTTTCTCATTGTCTTTTAATGCTTTATTTACCTCTACATCAGTCAAGTTGGGCACCAACTATTTTAATGTTTGAGAAAAAAATGTCTTTTACAGTTTGTTTGGTGTTTTCCCATCTAACCTTGGTCTTATCCAACAAAATTTTATGTAGATGTGATGCTAGCTAGTCTGGAGAGGATTTCCATCTACCCAATTTGTCCATGACCAGATCTTCAACTTCTTTCTACTCTACTGGAGTCCTGGTCTCATACTTAAGTTCTTTAAAGTTGTTTATTCCAACACCTTCCCTTAGTATCTTCAACCTTTCTTGAAATGTGAGAGGAGGTCAGTTGAAGACAACATCACTATCATCTTTTCCTACTTTCTTCTTGGATCTTCTTGTAAATATTGTAGTGGATGGCTTTGGTGACTTGGTGATGATCACCTTGGCTTTCTTCCTTGTTGGCCCTTCTTCCTTTTCTAATTCCTCTTCATTCTTTGATTCTTCCACATCTTCTCCTTTTCCATCGATAATCAAAAGAGGGGTGCTTGTTATTTTCAATTTTGTTATACTCCTCTTTCCTTTGTTTATCACCTGTGGAAGCTTGATCTCAAGTTCAATTCTTGCTTTAGCCTCATCATAGGTCCCAAAGAGAGGTGCCTTTGGATCTATAGGCTCATTTACCAAGGCTTCAATGATTTCCTTCACCTCATCAATGTTAACCTCATATGGAAGAGGTTTTACCCACACAACTTTGGGCCTTACTGCCTGGATGTAAACTCTATCACTATCTACCATAAAGCAAACATCATCCTTATAATCTTCAACCAACTTCTTTGGTATCCTAAATCTATTATTCATCTTTTCTTTGAAGGTTTCAAAATAATTATCCATGATACTGTCAAAATTTTCACCCATTTCAGCAATATACTCATTGATATGATATAAAACTAGTGTGTCTTTTCTCCACACAATAGTGCCTTTAGAGGGGAAAAACTTTTGAAGATAGAAAAACAAACATGTCAATAATGAGCCAAATTTGCATGGGTTATTCTTTTAAGTTCTAATGCTTTCCATATTTTTGTTCAGCTACTTCAACAACAAATATGCTAGGTCATATGACAAATTCTTCTTTACGACCTTATATGCTAAGTCAACTGCTTCACAAGACACACTATTAAGTCAGCTTGAATTGTAAATCTTGTGTACTATCACATGGATTCCAACTTTTAGTTTTGTGTTAGTTACATTGCTAATTTTCATTCCTCTGCTGTCCCACTCGGTTAGGGGTTTCTTTTGTAACTCATCCCAACCTGGGGTTTTAGTGGCTTTGGCTTTGGCGAGCATGGGGAGACCAGTAATGTGATGTATCATTTTCTTGGTGATCAAAATTGGTTTCTCTAACCATAGTTGACCATTATGAACTTGACTTAAGATATACCTAATCCATTTGATTTAAAAGTTTCGAGACAGGTGAGGAATATGGGTTAAACCTTTCTCTTCCAAATGTTTGTGCTCAGGTTTGAGAATTCCATTCACGTAGAGTTCACTTAGGGCATTATCCATTTCAAGGGTTCCTATCTCTTGAATTGCACATTTAAAATGAGTTTGAATGTCATTTATGAGAAGTACCTTAGGTGGGATCTGTGACTAAGCTTCATTCGGGTCGAGGGTTTCGACGATCGCTGGCACTAGTTTGAAATTAGGGGCTTTCCATTCAACACCTCGCACCAATATTTTAGATCCTTTCTTCACCTTGCTGCTACTACTAGATGCCATGATAACTTAGTAAGCCAAGAAAAATCTTCGAAAAACTTTTGCTGCAAATTCTGCTCAAGGTCGCTGGGATGCTTTGCAAATTGCTCTATTCATAATATACTGAATTCACAGTGAAAATAAAGTCAATTTCCTACCCTTTTTGATAAAACTTCCCATTAATGCTCAGTACAATGAGAGCCATAATGACATTGTGCGCGACAGCCTATCATCCACTATCTGTATAGATTGCTTGGTGAAAGCTTGTAACTCGGCAACCAATCATAACCATGATACTCCTGACTTCGCTCGGTAGAGTCCATGACCAAACCTTTCTCAGTAGAGAAGTCAATTCGGTGATAACTATTATCGATCTTAATGATGATTCTTTTGTATCTTGAATATCAATATGAATCTTTACTTCCTTTCAATTAGAACTATTTAAGATGTGACATTGAAAACGCAGTTCTAGTTCTTTCTTAAGAACTTAATTGGAAATGGTGGAGTCACCCACTTCTTGAGTGACATGACTTTCATCACTTGAACTAGCTTTCTTGGTAGATTTAGGAATCCACTACTGTCTCATCTGCTTCTTGATGCTATCTACTTTTGCTTTCTTTTCATCTTCAACTCTACCTGTATTCATACAATTCTTAGCTATATGACCAAGTTTAGTACATGTGTAACATCTTATGGTTGTATCCTTTCTTCTCATGTGATGTCTAACACAATTCATGCCAATGTGTCCAAATTCTCCACAGTAATGACATCTACACCAAGTGTTGTAGTCCCAACCGAATATTGTCTTCACAAATTGTTTAGCTAGATTGAATAACTTAAATTTGCATTCGGATGCCTTGTGACCTTGTTTCTTGCATTTGTGACACTTGCCCTAAAACTTTGGTTTCTCTTTGCATTCATTAGCTTTATGACCATGCTGATTGCAATTGTAGCATTTTCTATTGAATCTTGCCTTTCCATTACTCCAACATTTGTTTAATGTATGACCTATCTTACCATAGTAATTGCAAGTAGGTCTTTGATTGCTTTAAGCACCTTGTTTGGAGGATTCACCTTCTTCTTTGTATCCAAGTCCTGCCTTACCTTTTTGCCTATAAAGATTCTGCTCACTTTGCTGATTCAATTGATCCATGACTGCTTGGGATTTCATTATTCTTTCATTGAGTTGCTTTTCAAAACTTAGATCAATTTTGATCCTTTCATTGATTTTCCTTTCCAAGTTTAAGTCATTGCTTAACCTTTCATTTTTAGATCTTAGACTCATGATTTCTTCATTTGCATTGAAGAGATGATTAATAAGATTTTCTTGCTAAAGGGATTGATTTTGAATTTCATTGTTCCTTACCTCCAAGTCTTCTTTTTCCTTATTTCTTAGTTTTGAGATTTTACACAATCTTATTGACCAAATTTCTTGTTGTCTTTTCAATTTTCTTACTTCTTCTTGCAGGGAGCCATTCTTTTCTAGGAGTTCTTTG
The DNA here is from genome assembly GCA_028749045.1 of Cupressus sempervirens. Classification (NCBI taxonomy): domain Eukaryota; kingdom Viridiplantae; phylum Streptophyta; class Pinopsida; order Cupressales; family Cupressaceae; genus Cupressus; species Cupressus sempervirens. Next base: position 545,180,708 of record CM053793.1, read on the forward strand.
ATTGCATCATTTTCTTTATCTGAACTATTTGAAGGGAGAAAATCTTCAATCTTTTCTTCAACATACTGGTGGTCATTCATCTGATTTGGAAGTTCCTTCCTTCTTTCTAGAGATTGGGAAAGATGCTCTTTTGCTTTCTTGAGTTGAGCTATGGCCATCTCTAGATCTAACTTTTCACTATCAATAGTTTTGTCAAGTCTAAATATCTCCATTATCCTTGATCTTTTCTCAAGCTATCAAACTTTATCCTGAGAACCATAGAGCTTTGATACCAATTGTTGGAAATATTTTAAGACTAGCTAGGTTACTAAGAGGGGAGGGGTGAATTAGTAACCTCAAAATTTTTAACAAATTCAAAACTTAATAGCATAATCCAATTACCATTAATAGATCTAATCTACTGTATGCATGCGAAATTGAAAGCATAAAACACTTTGAACATAATATTTGGTGACCCAAAAACCTTTCAAATAGAAAGTAAAACTGGGGTGGGGATGATACCCAAAAAACTTTAATATTGCAGCATAAAGTTGGCTTGTTAAGGCTTACAATGATCACTTCTGATGATCTGCCCTGTTAGGAGCAATTAGGACTACTAGGTCCACCTTGTTAGAGGTTTTACAAACATACAATGAAGTATGCACTCAGTAAAGATATTTAATAAAAGACTGTCAAGTCTACCTTGTGAAAGGATTTGAAGCTGATTCACATGTTAGGATGAAATAGTAGATCTCTAGCTTACAACTGAATTGTTGATTAAGATCCTTGAAGTACTGATCACCTCTATGTGATAGATGTAACATTTCTACTCCTAATATGGCCTTGCTATACACTTTATTTTGCTGCTAATTCACATTCACATACTTTCATTTCATTCACATTATCTCATATTATTTCACTACACACTTGGATATGATACAATACATTACATATATACCAATCCAATTCACATAATTGCAAGGTCGGCCATTACACAAGTTAACACCAATATTACAAAGTTGGCCCAAATGTAGATACTCGGGTTCTAAAAACTGACTTGGTGAATTTCTAATACACAACATCTACTATTATTACTTAGCATCATCATGCACTTAGTAGAAGTAGAGGCTCAATCCATACTAATCACTTCAACATAGTTTTGAACTTAGTATACATTGGTGACTTGGTAGATACTATGTAACTCGGTATAAACTGCATTCCCTGTTTACCACAACTGTGCTTGGTAGACACTATTCTTCATTCAACTCGGTTAACATTGGCTTTTCTTGACTTAAGCTATTAACTTGATAGAAATTGCAAAGCTTGGCGAACACTAAACCGCTTGGTAAATACAGAGCTACTTGGTAAACACTGAACTAGTCGATTTGAACTGTAGTACTTGGAAAACACTGAACTGCTTGGTAAACACTAAACTGCTTAGCAAACACTGAATTGAAATCTGAATAAGTGTTGTCACTAATAACAAACTTGACTTAATGTCAACACTATTTTATCAACATTTTTAGGCTAACATGTTGTAATTAATTTTAACCCTAAAGTGACAAAAAGTCTTGTATAAAATGGCTTAGGGTTAGGGATTTCATAAGGTGTGATGCTATAATTTCTTCTTGTAATGATATTGAGATGCAATGGATTACATATTGTAATTAGGTTGTAATCACTGGATAATAATAATATTGGACTCATTGTTTGGTGGACATAGCCTAGGGATTGGGTAAATCACATTAAATCTTGGTGTCTTTTGTTCTCTTCTATGTGATTTATTATTTTTTGATATTGGTTATATTTGCAAATGTAATTATTATTACTATCCATGGTTAATCCAAACAAATTTTTATTGGGTTGATGGATTGAGATATAATCTATTGAGTGTGGCATAACCGAATAGTTCAGGCTATCAAGTTGAATTTCAAAGTAAGAAGGAAAAAAAATATGATGTTACTATTGAACTAATTGGAAGTGGAGAGCAAATAAAGGGTAACTTCTTCTATCTAGACCTATATGAAGGTACATGTCTATTTGTATAATTTGAAGATGTTTGGTTATGGTGTAAGAGGTTATTTCATGTGAGCTTTGACAATTTGGTAAGCATTAGTAAAATGGAAAGATTAAGAGGATTACTAGGATTAAAAAATCCTCATAGAGTGATGTACAAACAATGTCAAATGGGAAAAATGAAAAAGTATAGTTTCAAGAGTAAGACCTATTCTTTGTTGGAAACTATAATTGGATAAATTTCTATGTTGTCATTCATGTCAAACCTGTTGATGGATATAATGTCAAACCTACTAGAGATACATTTACTAATAGTGTAGAGTGCCATATCATTTGATTGATGAAGAGGATTTGAAAAAAAGAGATCATGAGATGACCTAGTAAAAGGTTGAGATGTGATAAGTATCATGAAAATACAATGGGAATTTGATAAGTTAGTCCTTAAAAAGATAATGAGTTAATAATATCAGATTTCCACAATCCATTACTAATGATGATTTTGCTTCTAGATTTGATTGTGTATATTTTTTTATCATCAACGTTTCGGATCACACTCTATGATCCATCATCATGAAGAGAGAAGGATGTAAGATGTGTGCTTCTCTCATCTTGATGATGGATCACAGAGTGTGATCCAAAATGTTGATGATAAAAAATTATACACAATCAAATCCAGAAGCAAAATCATCAAAGATAATGAGTTTTTCATGTATATGTGAAAAACCTACTTGTTAGGAGCATGCTCAAACAAGACAAAGTTAGTAGTACATGTTCATATAAGAAAGCTTCAAGTAATAAAACAACTAAACCACTTGTATTTTACTAAGCTAAATAACTAACAAATATAGTTCCTACACAACCTCAGAACAACTCAACAAGGGCACCTAATGTGAAACTTGTTAGTCTGCTCTAGTTAAGAGGATGTGGATGTGCTCTCCCAAACACAACGATTTGAATCCCAAAGTGATTGAAATGAAATGTAAGATGAGATATGAATCTAACTAAGATGAGTGAGGGATGCTTCAAGAGGGGGCTATGGAAGAAGCCATTCTAAAAAAATCCTAAGAAGTGGAGGTGAATATAAGAAATAAAACTAAGCTATCAATGCAAGAATGAAATTTAACAACTACCAAAGGGTTAGTAACAATGCATAAAAATCACTAAAACCTCTAGAATTATTCTAGCATGATAACAATGCAAGTGAGGGAGATGGAAAATGCTTGAGACAACAGCTCTATTTATAGTTTTGAGAGAGGCCTTGGGGAGGTGGCATCTATGTGGCATCCACATAGGTGCCACAAGGGAGATACATGGGCTAAGGAGACAAGCCATGCAAAGGTCAAGATAAGCCTTTTTGGTGAAAGTGATGGCTAAAGGTTTGCTCACACATGTGTGAGAAACCTTGGAGGAAGGAAAGGGGGACAAGTGTGTAAGAGTGTAAGACTTTTTGGATAAAATGATAAAATGGAAGCTTTATTGGATCTTGAGTTTCTCACACATGTGTGAGCAAACACTTAGGGGCTAAAATGTGCTTGGGAGGTGTTTAGGATTAGTTAAGTGAGATTAATTAATGAGTAAACTTAGAAGGATGAGAGTGATGGGTGTAGACTAGGTTTTAGGATGGGATTAGGATTAAATTAAATAGGATTTAACTTAATCATAAGATTAAAGAATTTAATAAAGTGGAGGGAATTAAATAAATTGAGATTTCTTTAAAAGGGGATTTATGGAGCGCTATGCATTAAATAAATTTAATACATTAGAGAGGATGTATTTAAATTAAATTTAAATACATTAGGGAAATGAAACTATTTAATTGTTGGTACCCATAATGCACCCAAAAATTTAAATTTTTTAATTTATGGTCTTGAACTCCTTTGAACAATGGTTCGAAGTGGTCCGAAATGGTTCATCATGCAGGTTCAATACCGAAGTCTAGTGGTTCAAAGATCAAAAATTCAAATTGTCAGGGTTCAGATTAAGGTTCAAACTCTCGACATACAAATTCAAGTGTCATTATTAGATCTATTAGCATGAGATTTGAAGTTCAAGGTTTGACATAGTGTTGCAGTTCAAATTCAATGTTTCAAAATGTAGATTCAATGGTCCAGATGTCAAGATTGAGACAACTTATGGAAATACTCATGATCACATTATTAATACCAACTGAGTTGTAAGAGACAAGAATGCTAATTCATTTATGAGGTATAGCTTGATCCGTTTAGTAGGTAACTATACAAATAGTTTGAATGTTGGCGTCAATGCTAAGAATATGCCTAGTATATTTTGCAACATAGGAGGCTCAAATCTTCATCTCTATCCATTAGTAAGGATAAAGATATAAAAATTAGAACTATTACAATGGTATTTTCTTCATGAGCATCCACGTTCCTTGGTTTCTTTTCAGTATTAAAATGTGTAGGTAAAGGGAATTTCATCAAAATATCATTCCAAATTTTAAATATGTGAACCAGTGCTTTAATGAGCAGATAAAGATGGTCCATGACAAGTGGCACTAAGTTTTAAAATGATTTGCAAGATGTCATATTGAATGGTCTTCCCCCTCATCTCACACCAACCAAGTATGTAAAAAGCATAATCAAATGACCTTTCATTATTGAAAGTTGTTGATATGGGGAGCCCTACAAACCCTCGCCATAATTCCTCTCTTATTGCATGTGTAAGCAATACTCATTAGAGCTATGAATTTTTGGATGATGCAGAAGTAGGTACAAATAATTTGGCTAAATCTTCAACCTATATCCAAGATGGCTAAACATATCAAGGAGCTACCATAATGATGCTCATCCCAATTGTTTGAATGGTGATGAATGTTAGGTAGCTGGAGGTATCATTGTCTATCAATGATAATGCATCCCGTGGAAAGCATGATAATTATTTGCCAAAAGATTCATATAGTTACCATGACATTGGAAACATGCACCTATCTTGAAACTCATGGATATGGTAATTCTATTGATATCACAATGCAAGGATGGAGATGCTTGACTCAATGTGCAAGGACTCTGCCATCACTGATCATAATGGGTAAAACCCAAAAATCCAAAGCACTTCCATACATAAATCCATTCTTGGGTATGATTGGCTATCTCTAATACGAGCTCAATAATGGAGCCAACATGTGTTGAGGTTATCTTTACATCAAGTCCCAATTCACAATAGGTGGAGAGCAAAGAGATAATCGATGGCTAACCAAGGAAACCAATTAGCATATATAGAAAGGGCATAGGTACTCAAATAACCAAAGTCACACCCATATCTCCATTTGATAATTCATAAGGCATCATAAGCAAAACAGAGGTAGAGGTTGCCGCATTTGAAGGGAGATTTCATGCAAATCCAACATTAATTGATATGGTTGTGGGAAAAGTACAAAATAACCTATGCGATATGTTTGACAAAATGCTCGCAATCTTTGCAGTTGTATGTCATCATGGGAACTTACCATGAGTCAAGGGGAAGGAATGACAAATTGGATGCCACAAATAAAAGAAAAGAAAGAGCATGGAGCCATATTCTCATGATATAAATTGAGTGCACCTCCTTGAAAGAAGCCTTGAAACATGAAAGCTTCTTGAGTATTAACAAACTATAAGCCTAAAAAAGGAGACACAACATTCCAATAGATAATTCATGTTATAATCCAAGAATATATATCCGAAGCTAAAGCTTCCAGGCATGTTCATCATCCTCGACTGTTTCCAATCTAATTCTAGGTTACTTTGACTTGAACAAATTCAAATTCTTGAAGGAATAGCACGGAAACCTAAAGCAACCTTTACATGCCTAAATTTGATAAGTGCATGAAAATGTACGATTCATAAAAAACTCCAAAGTCATAGATTTTGAGTTCATTATCTCAGGTCCCATCACCCACCATTTGAGCACTTGTGACCAATTCAAAGAGGTTTAAATTTTTTGTATCCTCAATTGATGACACTCACCCAAAAAAAAAAAAAAGAGAGTGTGAAAAACCCATAATCTTAGTTGCAAACACATCTCTCACATAGCCTCTCCAGATGTCATCAGGCCTAGATGCAGAATATGAAAGATGATGTATTATTATAATCTTAATGAAATATGTCATTAGATTTGTAGCCTAATATTTAATTAGGAATTAAACATTTTTATTTGTGGGAGAATAAAAAGATTAAAGGGTAAAAGAGAAATCATAAAGATTTTCAAGATTGAGTTAGGGAAACTAAAAATTTCTCATGGAGTGAGAGATGATAAATATGTAAAATAAGTGTGAAAGAGGGTCCTAGTTCTTCGAGGAGACAAAGAAAGCAGACTGTGGGTTGTGGGAGAGGAAAGCTTTTGTTCTTTTTCTGAACTTTGTGTTAGGCAAAGGGAGAAATTTTGATTTTAAGCATAATGTAAGGGAGGAAATTTCTATGTCTTCTAGATGGTGATTTTGAAGCAAATATATAACGATATCTGTGTAATCTTTTACATTTTAGAGAAGGGATATTTGAGGGATAATTGCACATCAAAACATGGAGTTTGGGCAGTTATCTTTCCACTAATTATGATCTTTATATAACTTTCAATTTTCTCTAAATGCATTTTAGTGTCACTATTTTTTGAATACGTTTGATTTCAAGATGTCTTTGAAGCTTTGATTCTTCGCTTTCTCAAGAGGATGGAAGATTTATTCCTTATTTTCATTCTCTTTGTAATGCAACATTCATGTAAATTAACTTTGTGTCATTTACTATTTATTTTCTTTCTAGTCACTTAGTTTCTTCACATCTACGTCATGTTTGTGAATAGATGTTTGTAAACCTTTTGTGCTTAATAGTTAAATGCATATGTATTTGTATTTTTGTGAATTCATTGTAAATTATGCACGAGGAGCTATAACCAGATAAATTCAGAGAAAATTTATGCTTTTCAATAGCGAAGTGACCCAACTATTAGTGCATATTCAATCTTCCTATTTGGGCTTCTGGGGTTAATATTAAAAAAATTAATATAGGGTTTGGGATAATTTTAAGCTTCTACATTTTGCTCCTCTTTGATGTGATGTCGGGACAAGATTATATCAAAGAAAGAAAATATAGGTTGCCTTAGAGAGGATAGAAATTCTAGGAGTTGTGTCATTGCAGCAATAGGAGAGGAGGGTGCCCACTTGTGAAAATAGAGCAAAAAAAAATTAATTTGGGCAATTTTCGTGAAAAAGACCCTAGAAGAAAATAAAGGGTAGGAAAAAGGCATAGATGAACATTTTGCATGATTTAGGGATAAAGAGGGGTACACATGGCCAAGAAAAGGGTACGGGCTCAAAATGGGACCTCAGAGGGCCTATATAAGCCTCTAAGTGGTACATGGAAGTGTCATTTGCACACCTAGTGAGCATAGAGCTAGAGCGAAGGAGGGATCCGATCAAGAGACTACAACTTGGAGAGCACGTTCGAGAGTACTAGAGGTTAGCTAACATGGTACCACTGGTAAGTCGACTATCCTAGCTTGTCAAATTTTCAATTCTTCTTTTGAAATTTGCATTTATTATGTGGGAAAAGATAAAAAATGGGGTTGGGGTGGAGACAACAATTCTTTGCTTTATCATCTTCGTAGATAATGAACTAGCGCAAGTAGCTCTACAGAGATGACATGATATGTCCTATCATCTTTGATGATGATAGGGTTCATCCCGTTGTTTGTGTAGACCCTAAAAAGGGGAAATAGTAGGTTAGAGATGGGGTCAAAGATGACAATCTCCATGACATAATCTCTGCAGACAACAAATTGGTAGCCGTTGGTGGGAAATCTAGCATCTGTGAAACCACTGGAGATGCCATATCGACATCTCCATAGTTTGTCATCTCCAACAATCCACATTTGTTTAGATTGGTATCTCCACTACTTTGGACTAATTGGTGGATTCAAGTGACAAGGATGACCCGGGGGGGGGGGGGGGGGGATAGAGTATGATGACCCATGCTTAGATAAGAAAAAAGAATGGAAAACAAATGGTAAACTAATTATTGCATGTCTATGCTATAGATGGTGATGATGACATTTCGGTCATGGGAGAATATCAATTGATGATGGTGCTAGCAGAGAGAATCATGGAGGTGGAGTGGGGACATGTTTGACTATGTGGATTAGAGCACATCCATGATTGGCTAGACCTAAGGGTGCACTCAACATGGCTCTCAACATTGATATAGTGGTGACATTCACTGACTTCTAGTTTCCATCTACCTACAGGAGAAGTGATAGTCACTTTACTAGATGAATGGAAGATTTTGAGAGTGTCAATGCGTGATAGATATGCAGAGTATGTGCTAGAGGGTACAGATCCCTATCTGCATGAGTGCTTTGGGCAATGACTATAAAGGCTATTGATATAATGATCATGACTTGTATGGAGGGAGGCATTGGACTAGGGGTTGCCACAACTTGCTCTGTACTTGGCCTCACTCATATGGAGGATGGTAGTGGACCATGTTGGGCATATATTTATGATTGGATGGATAGAAGTGCTGAGCACTCTTTTACAGGCTGATGGAGTAGTTTTCTACTGGGGTCACATTGTCTTAGCCCAACTTTATTATGATCTCCATATGTGTGCTTATAGGACATAGTGGGCCATAGGTCCAAGGCTAACTTTGCTGATGGTATGGTCATGGGAGCATATAGGCATTACATGACCTATTATGAGATGAGAGACATGTCTTCCTAGTGAGCCATATGCATGTTAGTACATGCCACCAATTCAATACTCATCCACTGAGTCATTAGGATTCTGGAGGAGATGCTCGGATGGGATTATTATGTTTGATTGGACACCATATGCAGGTGGTGAGAAGTGGGGATTCATATTTCTAGTAGGGAAGAGGATGACATAAAGGATCATCTTTATCTCTAATGCATACAAATAAACTATTGGTTGATCAACTAGATGGCTTACATAGTCATGAGATATATTCCCTTTAGGGTGCAATGACAATTTGATTAGATTCAGGATGCTGTGCTAGATAGATTCCTGTATCCAGTGGTATCCTAGGAGTATGGTAGATTGTGGGGACATAGGACCACTTTGAGACTAGCAAGGGCTTCATGGTGTGGTATGTAGCCAGTGCCATTCATACATGGGCAAGATATGGGAGATGTAGGTATGACACCAACATATACACAGTGGTCGGAAGCTCATCAGCCCTTGAGACTGACATTACCAGGAGTGGCTCCACTAGCAGAGCAACGACAAGGCATGGGAGATGGAGTTGGAGGGGGAGATGGTCTATAGGTAATAATAGGGCCATTACTGATAGGAATAAGGTGTCTCAACCTTGGATAATTCCTATTCTTATTATTTGTTTTGTAAAATGTATTTTTGCAAATAATATGTAAATGTGAGTGTACATGTCTAGTTGGCATGTTGATCACTTACATGTGTCGGCATCTTGAAGTGTGTGAAGGAGATCATGGTTGAAATGGTTATGACGGATTCCTATGATGCGTAAGAGCTATTTAAGGAATGAGCTATGACAGGTGTAAGAGCATCTTATGACATGGGGCCTATTTGGGCGCCCAAGGATGAGTGGTTGGTGTGCGTAAGAGAATATGCCACAAATAGGTTGGTATGACGGATTCCCTTACACTTCTCTTGTGACCGCTATTTTTGGTGGATTCTATGACAAGCTGTCATTACCTATTCAAGGGATGGACACCCTTTTCTTGGTATTGCATGTACATGTGGCATTGTGCATTGTTCTTGGTGGTTGAGCCATGAAAAATGCCCAACTCCTTTGTGGGCATTTTGTTGGGTCTTAAGATGTTCATAAAAGTAGTATTGCATGTTGTAAATGCAAGAGAGAGCAAGAGGAGAGTGTGCAGGTATTGAGGTGCTTCTAGAGTCCTCTGTTGTCATTGTTGAACTTGCATTGCAAGTGTATTGTAGCCTTGTGTTGAAGATAATACATTGTGCAGGTTCTGGAGGGGTGGAGTTGTTTTACCAAAAGGTTTTTCCCACCGGCAAATCTTTTTGTTATGTGTTTCTTTCTCTGTCTATTTTCTGTATGCATGGTTAGCTGCAATATTATTTTTTATATGATATTGAATCTATAAGTGTAGAAGATTTTAATAGGATTTGCACCATACTTTTCTTAAGAGATTAGTGTAGGAAGCTATTTCTGCACCTGAGTTTCCTTACAAGTGGTATCAGGGCTTGATCAACTTTTGATCCTAGTTGTTGGGTAGGGTTTTTTGAGCTAATCTCAATTTGAGTGGGAGTCTTGTGCAGAGCATCCTGAATCTTATTTGCAGATTGAGATGGTGAGTTCATCATATGGAAGAATGGAGGTGGAGAAATTTAATGGCACTAATTTTGAGTTGTGGAAACTCAAGATGGAAGACATGTTGGAAGACCGTGACCTATGGGAAGCGACTTCAAATACTATGAGACCAGCAACTGTAGCTCAAGTAGATTGGGATATCAAAGACCGTAAAGCGAAGGGTCTCATAAGACTCTGTTTAACCGATGCAGTCCTTCTAAATATTCTAGATGAGAAAATTGCATATAGTTTGTGGGAAAGACTTGGGGCCATGTATCAGGCCAAATCTTTGGTGAAAAAGTTGTTCCTGAGGAAGAAGTTGTATTCTCTATGAATGGAGGAAGGTGGATCCTTAATGGATCATTTAAATGCATTTAATCTATTGGCTGCACAGTTGACATCAGCTGGTGTCAAGTTAGAGGAGGAGGATCGTTGCTACACACTTTTGTGTTCTTTACCAATTTCATGGGACCATCTTGTGATGGCTCTTAGAAGCACTTTAGTCACTTTCAAAATGGATGATGTGGTGTCTTCACTTCTATCAAAGGAGATGCAGAGAAAGGCTTCCATTTTAGAAAAAGAAGCCCTTGCTGTTCGTGGGAGATCCACGGAAAGATGGAAGAAAAATGACAATAAGTCTAACAATAAGGGTAGATCCAAATCCTATGGGAAGTCAAAGACTTCCAACAAGTCCAAGGAAAAATGTTGGAACTGTGATAAACCTGGGCACTTTCGTAAAGATTGCAAAGAGCCGAAGAAGAAGAAGAAAGGTTCAGATTTAGCTTCAGAATGATCTCAAGAAGATGGCGATGCATTCATCGTAGCTTTGGCAGCCCATGCATCTAATGGTGTGTGGTTGGTTGACTTGAGTGCATCTTTTCATATGACCTCTCATCGAAACTGGTTCTCAAAATATGAAGAGTTCGATGGTGGAAAGGTGTACTTGGGTGATGATTCTCACCTAGAGATAGTTGGATGCAGAAGGGTCACTATCAAACTTCCTGATGGACAAGTTAAGGGAATCAATGGAGTTATGCACATTCCAAGTTTGGCACAAAACCTATTATCTATAAGTATGCTGAATGATGTAGGTGTGCAAGTTGTTTTTTTGAAAGAAGGATGCAAGATGATGAGAGGATCGATAGTGCTTGCAAGGGGTACTAGGAGAGGTACCTTATTTTAGCTAGATGCATGTATTCCTCTATGTAATAGTTCTTCATCCTCACCATTTGAACGAGCAGTGAAGAATACTGTGGTTATTGGTTCCAATGGCAATGCAAAAACTTTGGAAGTTAAGCTTCCTGCAGAAAAGACAATGTTGTGGCATTTGAGATTTGGTCACATTGGCGAAAAGGGTCTCAGAACCCTGAAAAATAAAAATCTCATTGAGGGGTTAAATGACTGCAATATCGAGTTCAACTTCTATGAACACTGTGTCTATGGTAAACAAAATCATGTTTAGTTTTACTCTAGTTCTCACAAATCTTCTGATGTTTTGGATCTTATTCATTCTGATGTATTTGGTCCTATAAAAGTTCCTTCAATCTCCAAGTCTATATTTTTTGTATCTTTCATAGATGATTACAGTAGAAGGACATGGATTTATTTCCTTAAAAGTAAGACACAAGTCTTTAGTTGATTCAAGGAATTTAAAGCCCTTGTAGAGAATCATACTAGTAAGAAGATTAAGTGTGTGAGAACTAACAATGGTGGTGAGTTTTGCTCAGCAGAGTTTGAACAATTCTGTAAAGAACAAGGTATCGAGAGGCATAAGACAACTCCTTATACCCCACAAAAAAATGGAGTTGCAGAGAGAATGAACAAAACACTAATGGAGAAGGCTAGGAGTATGCTTAGTGGAGCTGGTTTAGAATAAAGGTTTTGGGCCGAAGTTGTGGCCACTACTTGCTATCTGGTTAACAGATCTCCTACATTAGCCCTTGTTGGTAAGACACCCATGGAGGTGTGGTATGGTAAGAAGCCTTCAATTAGACATCTTCGTGTTTTTGGTTGTGAATCTTATGCACATGTTCCAAAGGAGAAAAGATCTAAGTTGGAAAACAAAGCTATTAAATTTATTTTCATTGGATACAATGCTGGTGTGAAAGGATACAAGCTTTGGGATCCTATGACTAGTAAGGTGTTGTATAGTAGAAATGTTATTTTTAGAGAGCTAACATCTTCTCCTATTGTGCTACAACCAGATGAAAAAGAAAAGGAAAAAGATGTTGTTCAGTTGCCTCCTACCCTTGAGAAGATTGAACAGAGAGACCATGTTGGGTCTAATGATGAGGAGAGCTCTAGCAGCTCTGATAGTTCAGAAGAAGAGGAAGAACAACCTCAACCTAAGCCCTTGAGGAGAGAGAAAGAAAGCAACTAGAAAGGTTTGGTTATTCTATGCTAGATTCCAGTTGTGCTTTTGCTTTGATTACTAACACTGATGAGCCTAGATTTGTGAAAGAGGTTTTGGGCATGGAAGATTCAGGTTCCTGGATTGAGGCTATGGATGATGAGATGGCTTCATTAGAGAAAAACAAAACATGAGACCTTGTACCTTTGCCTAAAGGGAGAAATTTTGTTGGATGTAAATGGGTGTTCAAGAAGAAATTTTGTGCAGATGGCAGTGTTGAAAGGTACAAAGCCAGATTGGTTGTAAAGAGGTATTCACAGGTAGAGGGAATAGATTATGGTGAAATATTCTCTCCTGTTGTAAAGTTGACATCCATTAGATTTCTGTTATCTCTTGCTGCATAATATGATTTAGAGATATAATAGATGGATGTGAAGACAACTTTCCTTCATGGTGATTTGGAGGAAGAGATTTATATGTCACAGCCTGATCACTACATTGTTAAAGGTAAAGAATCCTTAGTTTGTAGATTAAAGAAATCTCTATATGGTTTGAAGCAATCTCCTAGGATGTGGTACCTTAAGTTTGATTCCTTTGTGTTGTCAATTGGATTTGTAAGATCAAAATCAGATCATTGTGTTTATTTCAGAGTTGAAAATGATCGCCTTCTTATTGTTGCATTATATGTTGATGATATATTGCTGTTTGGGAAGAGTAAGGGTATGATTTTTGATTTTAAATCTCAGTTGTCAGCACAGTTTGAGATGAAAGATCTTGGGGCAGCTAGGTACATCTTGGGTATGGAAATTAGTAGAGACAGGTCTAATAGAAAACTTTGGTTAAGTCAGAGTAAGTATGTGAAGTCTGTGTTGGACAGGTTCAGCATGGAAGATTGTAGACCACTATGTGTTCCTATTCCTATGAGAACAAAATTACCTATAGATGATTGTCCAAAATCTCCTAGTGAGGTGGAGGACATGAGTAGAGTACCTTATGCTAGTGCAGTTGGTAGTCTTATGTATGCTATGGTTTGTACTAGACCAGACATTGCTGAAGTAGTGGGAGTCTTGAGTCAGTTTATGGCTAATCCTGGACAGGTACATTGGGATGCAGTTAAGTGAGTATTCAGATATTTGAGGGGTACATCAGATTACTCCATATGTTATCATGGTAACTCTTCTAGATCTCTACATTCAGTTTGTATTCATGGGTTTGTGGATTTAGATTGGGCAGGTGATATTGACCGTAGGAGATCCACCAGTTCTTATGTGTTCACTATGTTTGGTGGTGCCATCAGTTGGATGAGCAAGCGACAACATGTGGTTGCTTTGTCCACTATAGAAGCTGAGTACATGGCTACTACTCATGCTTTTAAGGAAGCCATTTGGCTTAAGAGATTATGTTCTAATGTTGGTGTTGATGCATAATAGACTACTATTTGGTGTGATAGTTAGAGCGCTATTTGCCTTGCGAAGAATCCAACTTTCCATGCCAGAACAAAGCACATTGATGTGCAGTTTCACTTTGTGAGAGATATGGTGGAAGATGGAAAGGTAAATTTGGAGAAGGTAGATACCATGAAGAATGTTGCAGATGCATTAACGAAACCAGTGGGCACTGAGAAGTTTAGATGGTGTTCAGAGTCTATGGGCCTTTTGGCCTATAGCGGTTAGTTCCTATTATGTTCCTGTTGCTCTTACAAGGTGTTCAACAAGTGGGAGAATGTTAGGAATAAGGTTCCTCAACCTTGGATAATTCCTATTCTTATTATTTGTTTTGTAAAATGTATTTTTGCAAATAATATGTAAATGTGAGTGTACATGTCTAGTTGGCATGTTGATCACTTACATGTGTCAGCATCTTGAAGTGTGTGAAGGAGATCATGGCTAAAATGGTTATGGCGGATTCCTATGATGCATAAGAGCTATTTAAGGAATGAGCTATGACAAGTGTAAGAGCATCTTATGACATGGGGCCTATTTGGGCACCCAAGAATGAGTGGTTGGTGTGTGTAAGAGAATATGCCAAAAATAGGTTGGCATGACGGATTCCCTTACACTTCTCTTGTGACCACTATTTTTGGTGGATTCTATGACAAGCTGTCATTGCCTATTTGTTAGTAAATAGATTTGTCGTCTCCAAAAACACCTTTACAATTGACTCTTGATACCCAAAAGAAATACAAACTCTGAAACTAACAATAGAGTCACTTGCAATTATCTTGTCAAGAACTCTCTAAATTTTGAAATGAAGGTACAACTCCCTCCTTTTGATTTACAATAAATGATTTTCTAGTTATACCTTTAACCTAGAAGGCAATGAAGGAATACTAACATCCATTCATCAACATGACTAAACATTAAAATAAGAAATAGATGGACAATTTTAACTTCCTCCCTCAGAACCTTTAAACTCCAAAATACGTTTCCAATATGCAACAAAGGAAAGCTAAAATGTCACATGCAATTAATATCCACAAGAACATGAATCATAGTAGAGTAAACAATAGTATCTACTCCAGAAAGTTTAACATAACATATAAAACTGTAGAATTTTATATACTTTTCCACAACTTCAAAAAATATATTCAAAGTTTTAAAGCATAGAATACTTAGGCAAAAATAGTTCTGATTCAGTATTCTATGGAGAGATGAACTTTTCTGATACAAGATTGAAAAAAACTAAATTGTCTTCCCTTTCCTTCAGAAGTGCAAACTCCTTCAAAATGGGAGGAACCCATTTACAATAAAATTTCCTATTTTTAAAGAAATCCTACCCCAAGTTGTTTCTCAACTACCCTAACTTCTTTTCTTTAAAATCTATTTTCCAATCCCGTACAACTTTTCCATAAAACCCCCTATTACATTAATAATTAATTCTTTAAAGAATTAATCATTTTTAAAATCTCTTTCCAATTTACCCTACCAATGCTAATTACAATAATAATAATTAATTCCTTTAAAAAAGAATTAATTATTTTAAATCATTCTTTTCCAAATATAATTCTTCTACTTTCACCCTCATATTATAATTTATTCATTATAGAATTAATCATATGAGAAATTAGAGTAATGGTTTAATAAATAATGACTTTGCATTTAACTTGAATATATTTAATTCATTAAAGAATTAAATAATATAAATGCAAAATAATTTGTAAATTTTAAAGGTTTCTAATTTCTCATGCTGTTGAGCTAAGAGGGGAAGTATTTAGGATTCCAAAACCCTAGCTAACATTGGCTCTTTCTGGGGGCTGCATTCTGTACAAGATGCAGAGAACTCCAGAATCTTTGGCTCTTGCTATCCAGTGTCTATCCATTGGGTGTAGAGTCATCATTCCACTATTCCAATGTTTGTGATGATTTGAGTTGGTAGTGTGCTACCATGTGGATTGAGTTTATTTGCATCAGGGTGATCCACCCACTATTCCATGGCAACACGGTTATCTGCAATAACATTGTTAAGTGCAATAAACACACCACTGGGAATCACAAGCAACCACCCAAGAATGACCAGCCCACATATAATATATTGGAAGCTAAGAATATTCAATAAGAAATTGATAATGGCTACCAGAAGCATCACACCAGCTATTGCAATTAAAGTATCCTAGAGAACATCAAGAGCCTTCTGTATTTTCTCTTTGTTGACTGTTGTTTTCTCTTCAAGTTCATTTGATGCAATTCAACTGCCCTATCTGATTTGTTCAGATTCTGGGGTCACAAACTGAGCTAATGACAATCTGCATGAGCTAGATCCTATCGTATATGTAACAGACTCATCTATCTGTCTGAATCTTTCCCAGTGATCAAGGATCATTTGGTATATTGAAATTCCAATACATATATATATATATATATATTCTATTTGATTCCAATAAGTTTTCTCATATCCCATTGCGCAACCTTGACTGAACAAGATTCCTCATTTCTAACTCTTTGAAAACAGTCTAATGTTGCTAGCCACAACTTTTAAAGGTTATCATTATACGGGCAATGTGCTTAATGTTGTACATTACTCCCCTTGTGTTAAAGTTACGTTGCATTTTCTTGATGCTCTTTGGTCAATCAAGACCATGCAAATCCTCAAGAAGGTGATCAGCGTACTTAGTAATTTTAATTTTAAGTACCCACTAATGCATTGGCTTGTGAAGAATAGGATGACCGCCTGGCTCTCTAACACCATCAATCACTTCCTCATTAGCCAACATAGTGCCACTCTCATAGATTGCCTTGTTTCAAATTTGTCACTGTATACTCTGCCTTCGCACAAAAGTTTCACTTGAAGAATCCACTCAACGGGAGGCAGATGACCTTCTCTTGCAGCAATGCAGGGAGGAGCATTTCCTTTGAAAGTAAGGTCAACTAGAACATTCACATTATGGTCATATAAATTTTGAATATGAGCCAAAGCTCCAGATTCCAAAGCAAGGAACAATTCCTTATTCATTGCTCTCTCTTTATTCCTTAAATCAAAAACCCTAACAGACCCATCTGCTAAAACTAAAGAGAAAATGACCGGTCCACCCCAAGCAATATCATATACCTCCTTTATCATGAGAAATTAGCTATACATCCACCATCACAAGATCTCCATGGAATCGAGACCCGAATGTTTCTATGGATCAAGTATTCTGTCAAACCACCTACATGTGCTGTCCAAGCTTCACCTACATGTGCTGTCCAAGCTTCATAACTATTAAATAGAATTTCATGCCATTTTCCTTCATATTTGAGAGTCTTCCATTCACCAGTGTTAGAAGATGGTGCTATATGAACACTCGATATTTTGTTGACAAACAAAAAGATACTTATATGTATGTGAATAATTGATATCCAAAATATTTGATCTATTTTACATGAGTCTTTTGAAAACCCTAACTCAATTTTTGAAACCTCCTTTAGATCTTTGGTTTCCATCTTGAGACAATTTCTTGAGAAGGCTTTTTAGTTTTCTCAACGGTGATTCTTCAAGAACTGAACTATGTTTTGATTCAAATTTCACAGGAAACTTTTGAGATTGTTTTGTAAAGATGGTTTAGTTAATGCAGTTGTGGATCCACACTTCTTAGAGCATTCAATTACATCATTCCTTTGATATCTAAACTTTCACTTCTATGAGGAAGCGCAAATTTATTCCATGTATCCATATTAACAACAAACTGAGATACTTCCTGGTGAAAATTAATAAATCCTTCTAGAGAAGCCTTGGGATCTTTAGGTTTTGAGGAGGAACAGAATTCAATAAGTTCCTTTATGATCCTAACAATGGTCTCCATAACAGATGCCTCCTGTAGTGCTTCCATTGCAACCATATAAGCTTCCTCATGCCTCTGCGAAGCTTCCTTTCCTATCTTCGCAAGTTTTTCTAGTAGAGAAGTGCATGAATTAATTATGGACATGCTTTCCATGTAATCTGAGGCATCTTCATTGAGCTCCATAGCATCATTGATTCTCCCTGCTATGGTAATTTCCTCAAAATTGCAAGGATAATCTAAACTAATCAACTCATCATTGAGCACATTAAAACTTGCTCGGCTACTAACCTGATACCTTGACAACATCTGTACAAACCTCTGTGCTTGAACAACAAGATGTGCTTGCTCTTTGCATTGAGTTTGAGTACCACATTGAGTTTGAGTACCACCTTCAAGTTGTCGCCCAAGACATTTTGAGAGTTACATGAACTTCTTCATCATAGCAGTATTGATAACATATATTTGATGTCTTCGTATACTGATGTCAGCAAGGTTCTCAGATACCTTAATATGTCATGAAGCATTTTCTTTTTCTTTTTTCTTTTCACTTATTACTTTAGGGATCCCATCTTTATCGTGCCACCATATATAATAGAGTCAAGCTGGTGAAAATAGTGAAAATTTTATTTTCACCCCTCTTCATGATTGTGATCTGTAACTTATTCAACATTAAATCATCACCACTCCCAAATATTTTTAACTCTATATAGGCTACATTTACAAATACCTGATAAAGATGAAGAAAGCATAGTTGCTCCAAATTTTTACTTTGAACCACTGTCATATACTTTCATATACTCCTTTTTCCAAAGATATCTCTTTAACTATAGTCTGGCATCAAATATTTGCCCACATATTTCATTGATGAAAAAAATGACTATTATTCCATTATACCAACTCATCATCATTTATTTTTCAAAGAACCCTAATTTTGTGAGATTTAAGCATATAAATACCTAGAGCCCATGTAGTTGAAAAATATATCTGCTCCATTAATGAAAAGAGCCATTAGGGAAAGTCATAGGGCAGAGAACAAAGAGAGCTGCTTGTAGAGAAGAAAAGAGCAGGGGAACACCAAAAAAACACCAAAACCACCATCACCACAAAAATAAACAAAGCAAACCACACCTAACCACAACAAAAACTTTATGTACAAAGAGTAGGGAAAGTAGCCCCTACTCAGAAAAATGTACCTGGCTGCTCATGGAAAACCATTAACTAGTTGAGAGAAGTATGTGTCGGTGTGAAACAATGGTTGGTGTGCGAGTGAGTCCATTCCTAAAAATTGGAAAGCAACCATTGAAAAGAAAAACTCCACAGCTATAAGCTTTCCAAACAGAAGGTTAAAACCAAGAATCCAACCAACATTATAGCTGATCAACTATGGCACATCAATGTCTTCCCACATAGGTTGTTTCTTATCAGCACTCTTGATGTCTCCCATGAGATTCTTGGAAAATAAAATGGAGTCTTTATGATGAAATCCTTTCTTGAAATTATGGAAGTGATCACTCACATAGTTCTCATTTAAATCTGCAACTTCCTCCTTCAAAGATTCAGGTTCCAAGAATCTTTTTATGAAGTCTATCTCAAAACAAAAAGATTCCAACATAGGACCAAAATTCATCAACCCATCCTCATAGTCAAACCTATATACTTCTAACTCAGATTGTGTACATGGAATTGGTTTGGGGATAAGAGAATCTCCCTTGACTTCTATCTCAATTTTCTCAGCACCTTCAAATGCCTTGGGCTGTGGAGATTCTTCATTAGTTTCCATGTGACCAAACTGGAAGCATTCATAATCAGCATGCAAGAAATTATTTGTTTTAGCATTGCCAACCTTAAGTGTTTCTTGATCTTGATGAACTATTAAACTTTCTTGATCAGAGTAGCCGATTGAATATATGTCAGAAGTATCAAATCTAAAAGATTCTAACTCTGGAAAGAAAACACCTGACAACAAGTTCTTGCTTGATTCAACCTCAACAATGCCTTTCAAAGGTTCTTCTTGCTCATGTGGTGTTTCCACTGAACATTGCTGCATTGATTCCTCCAGAGGAAGATAATGGAAAAGATTTGCAGGAGGCTAAAAAATATGTGAATCTTTTTCCTCCTCTTGATTATCTACAGGGTCCTCTTCAAGAGTGTTTTCTTGTTCATGCACCACTTCACCAATTTCTTTTTCTTCACACATTTCCTATACTTTTTTTGGCTCTTTCACAAGAAATCTTCTTTGGATGAGGATAGCACCATAAAAAGATTTTAAAAATGCTACTCGGTTTTCCATGTCCTCTGTAATTTCTTGGATTGGATTTTCTTTGAATGGAGGAATAAAAATAAACACATTGACATCATCTTGATTTCTTGCAAGAATCCAATCCTTCAAGATTTTTGGATATCTTTGAAATACCTTCTGGTATTCATCTTCAATAGAGCTACCAACCTCCATCCTAGGGGAGGTACCTCAAAATATAAGAAATCAAATGCACAAGGCACTCTGATTTTCCCCAGCAGAGTTGCCAAAAACTATTAGTAAACAGATTTGTCCTCTCCAAAAACACCTTTACAATTGACTCTTGAATACCCAAAAGAAAGACAAACTTTGAAACTAACAATAGAGTCACTTGCAATTATCTTGTCAAGTACTCTCTGAATTTTGAAATGAAGGTACAGCTCCCTCCTTTTGATTTACAATAAATGATTTTCTAGTTATGCCTTTAACTTAGAAGGCAATGAAGGAATACTAACATCCATTCATCAACATGACTGAATATTAAAATAAGAAATAGATGGACAATTTTAACTTCCTCGCTCAAAACCTTTAAACTCCAAAATACATTTCCAATATGCAACAAAGGAAACCTAAACTTTCACATGCAATTAATATCCACAAGAACATGAATCACAATAGAGTAAACAATAGTATCTACTCCAGAAAGTTTAACATAACATATAAAACTGTAGAATTTTATATACTTTGCCACAACTTCAGAAAATATATTCAAAGTTTTAAAGCATAGAATACTTAGGCAAAAATAGTTCTGACTTAGTATTCTATGGAGAGATGAACTTTTCTGATACAAGATTGAAAAAACCTAAATTGTCTTCCCTTTCCTTCAGAAGTGCAGACTGCTTCAAAATGGGAGGAACCCATTTACAATAGAATTTCCTATTTTTAAAGAAATCCTACCCCAAGTCATTTCTCAACTACCCTAACTTCTTTTCTTTAAAATCTATTTTCCAATCCCGTACAGCTTTTCCATAAAACTCCCTATTACATTAATAATTAATTCTTTAAAGAATTAATCATTTTTAAAATCTCTTTCCAATTTACCCTACCAATACTAATTACAATAATAACAATTAATTCCTTTAAAAAAGAATTAATTATTTTAAATCATTCTTTTCCAAATATAATTCTTCTACTTTCACCCTCATATTATAAATAATTCGTTATAGAATTAATCATATGAGAAATTAGAGTAATGGTTTAATAATTAATGACTTTGCATTTAACTTGAATATATTTAATTCATTAAAGAATTAAATAATATAAATGCAAAATAATTTGTAAATTTTAAAGGTTTCTAATTTCTCATGCTGTTGAGCTAAGAGGGGAAATATTTAGGGTTCCAAAACCCTGGCTAACATTTGCTCTTTCTAACATTGTTCTAGCTTCATCTGAACGAAGACATTTGAGGAGGGTTCCATCGAAGTGTTTTCAGAAAACTGTTATCACCTAGAATAATATATTGGGTAGTGCGATGTATGAAGGTTTTGCTTTGGTTCATGGGAAGGGATATGGAGATTGTTTTGTGATGAAGGTAGGAACAAATGTCAAAGTACAATGGACACTTAGGACCAACAACTTCATACACCAGCTTTGGTTTGGGTTTCTCATAAGCATGAAGAAAAATATTCTCAACAAGAAACTCACACTTAGGACTATATTCAGGCATGCAAATCATGGAGGATATGGTAGCCATGGCATCTACTATTTTCTTATTAGTCCTTGGTATTTGCTAAAATACTATCTCAGTGAAGTGTTGTTTAAGATCTTCAACTATCCGACAATATGACAATAAATTTTCATCCTTTGGTATTCATCCATGGATTTCTTAATGACCAATTGGGAGTCTCTAGAGACAAGTAGGCTCTTAATATTCCATCTGATAGCTTGATGAACCCCTCTTACTAATCCTTCATACTCAACTATGTTGTTTGTGCAAGGGAATGAAATTTTATAAGACTTAGGAATAAGGTCTCCTTACAGTGTAAAAAACAAATTTCCTGCCCCCAATCCCTTAAGTGTAAATGAACCATCAAAATATAGTTTCTATTGTGTACTTAGGGTAATAGTCATAATTGTGTCATCTGGAAAATTTGCTATGATAGGATGGTCTCCTTGAAGAGGAGTTTTGACAAGTTGGTCTGCAATGACTTGTGCCTTAATGGCCTTGTAATCTTTATAGACAATGTCGAATTCACTTAAGATCAAAACCCATTTTACAACACGACCAGTGAGAGAAGATTTTGATAGAAAATAGTTGAGGGGATCTATCTTAGCAATAAGTTGTGTAGAGTGATTAAGCATGTAGTGGTACAATTTTTTTATGCAAAAGATTACTGCCAAACAAGCTCATTCTATAGTAGTGTAGTTCAACTCATAGCCAACTAATGTTTGACTAAGATAGTAGAGAGCTTGCTCATTACCATTGTCATCTAGTTGTGCTAGAAAAACACATAGGGGAATTGAAGTGGCGAAAATGTAGAAAATCAATGGTTGTCCTGCAATTGGAGGGACTAGTACTAGTGGATTAGCCACGTAGACTTTAAGTTGCTCAAATGCTTTCTGACATAGGCAATCCCATTGAAACTTGGTGTCCTTTCCTAGCAAGTGTTGAAGGGGATTAAATTTATCTACTAACTGGGACACAAACCATTTGATGGACTATAACTACCCTTGAAAACTATGGAGTTTTTTCAATGTAGTAGGTGGAGGCATTTCCATGATGGCTTTCACTTTCGTGGAATCTACCTCAATGCCTCTTCTTGACACTATGTAACCTAACAAATTTCTTGATTGGACCCCAAAAACACACTTCTTTGGATTAAGGTAGACTTTGTATTTCTCCAATCTCTCAAATATGGTGGTAAGAACAACAATGTAGGAATCATGTGTCCTAGATTTTCCTAGAATGTCATCAACATAGTCCTCCATTATGACATGTAGCAGATCATGGAAGATTGTGGTCATTGCATGTTGATAGGTGGAATTGACATTCTTCAATCCAAAAGGTATGACTTGGTAACAAAAGGTTCCATATGGCTAGTAAATGTCATTTTATGTTGATATTCTTCTACAATTTTTTGTAACTAGAGAAACCATCCATTAAAGACAACATATCATGACCAGTAGTCAAATCCACTATGATGTCTATGTTAGGAAGTGGAAAATCATCCCTAGGACATGTAAGATTTAAATCTTGAAAATCTAAATAGATGCAGATGCCCCCAGAGGCTTTACCTACAAGAACAATATTGGAAACCCACTCAAGGTAATCAATAGGTTGGATGAATTTTGTCTCTAACATTTTTTGTAGTTCTTCTTTGACCAAATGCTACCTTAGGATGCATCTTGTGTAACTTTTTATTCATAGGTTTAATCTTTGGATCCACTGCTAAATGATGCACAACTAATCTATGTCTAAACTAGGCATGTCTTTGTATGTCCATGCAAAATTAATTTTTCCTTTCTGCAGGAACTCAATCATCACTTTTTGTTCTTTGGGACTTAGGGTAGTAGCAATGCAGGTGATTTGTGGACTATCTACCATGACCAAGTTAACTAGAATTGTATCTTCATTCAATATAGATAACTTTTTTGGCGATAAAGATCAGAAAGGAAAGTCAATCTCTCCCTCTTCAGGCTCCTCTAAGAGGTTTTTACTAGAAGATGTGTCCTTTATTTTATCTTTTTCTTCATCCAAGAGTGCTCCAAAAGGGTTTTCACTAGAGGATGTTTCTTCTATTTTTTAATTTTAATTTTCTTTTTCATTTTTGCAACTAAGAGAGTTGACTTGGCTACCAAAGTAGGCTTCCTCATTGTATTGGATCTCATGTTAGTAATATTGGAGATTCTTAAGGCCAAAGAGTGCCAACACTACTTCATCAGAGTTATAGATATCAAGAGCTAGTGGTGTGTCTTGAAGGTCCCAGTCTATCATGTTAGGGTTAGTGAGAGGTAAGTTAGTGGATGAAAGGTTGGCTATGGTAATGGAAGGGACATATTTATCTAGGTAATCTTAAATGCATTGGAGGGTGATTTCGAAGAATTCCTCCTCCTCAGCCTCAAAATCAGGTTCAACCATATAATAGTTGTTAGCAAAGGACACCTTGGGTTTGATGGAGCCCAAACCATGTCTTTTAGGATAGATATTAGCCTCAAGGAGTTGTCTGATTCCATCTTCTTTAGGTCTAAGGCTGGTGTTGTGATATCCCATATTTTTAATGATCGGAGAAGCCTTGACATACTTATCTTTAGGGAATTCCATAGGATCATCTTTTCCATCAAAATATAGACAATCTAAGATATTAGACTCTATGTGTTCATCACTAAGTGAACCTCAATGTTCAAAAGTTGTTTTATTAACATGCATAGTATCCTTATTTGTATAAGGTGGTATTTGGGAAGGTTTCCCAAAGGATCAAGGGGAGAGTGGTAGTTGTCCAACACACAAGGAATTTTCAAACTTGTACTCTCCCATTCCTTGATTGACAAAGATCACCTTTTTCACTGTAGTATTGATCTTAATATCTTCAACCTTCTCTTTTCCTTTATGGGAACTGGAATTTCAATATTGGATAACTCTAGTATTGTTGTGGAAGGTGATTCTTTTATGGTGAGAGATCTAGATATAACCTTAACAAACTCACTAACTAGACAAAAATTTGTTGTGGCACCTTCCAATCTCTTACAAAAATAAAAAGGCAAAGGATCACTAGAACCGTGACCTCTCTTCCCTGGTGGGGAAATTTCAAGCATAGATGATATGTAGATGGGACCACTTTTAGTGTATGTATCCAAGGTCGATCGAGCAAGATGTTAAATGGCAAGTCCAAATTTAGGACATGACACTCAGTATTGATTATAGTTGGCCTAACTATTAGTGGTAGCATGATAACTCATTTTGGTTCACTTTCTCTTTCATCATATGCTTTAATGGTTATGCTTTTATTGATGTTTAGGAGATCTTCTAGGATCCCTAAGAAGCAGATCATCTTCAATGTACAAAGGTTCAAAGTGGATCCATTATCTATAAGGACTCATTTTATTTTGTGTCACTATATAAGGAATTTAATGTGGACAAAAAATTTTGGTGTTGGTTAGGACCTTGGAAATCTTTGTTTGTAAAGACAAGGTGTTTTTGTGCAGCAAGGTTTCTGATCATGGCAGTGAATTGAGATGTATTGATGCTTTTAGGAATATGAGCCTCTAAAAGAGTAGTCTCAAGAATTTCTTTGTGGATAGGGAAGGTAATGAGAAGCTTGAGAATGTATATTTGTGTAGGAGTCTTTCCTAACTAAGATAGGACATTGTAGCAAGAAACAGGTCTTTGTGAAGTGGATGGCACAATAGGCACATGTGGAACTAATGGATTAGTGAGATTGGGAGTGGTAGCTTGCAAAGTAGTTCTTCCCTATCAAGTGGTTGTACCACAATAAACTACTTGTAGGAAAAGGGTATTTACATGAGTGTCCACTTCTCCAATGTGGCCACACATGGAGTCAAAACTACATATATCATTTGTTTCTATTTTACCATACAAGGAGTCAAATTCTAATATGTGGTTAGTAGAATAGTCATAATGTAGCACATTAGATGTGGAAGCTTGGTTAACATTGTTTGTATTATTGTTTCCATTGTTATTATTGTCATTTTTGTGGTTGAGGAATGACTTTTGAAATATCTCTGGTTTAGCATTTTTAGAGGGTGGTCCTCCTTCAACCTCAATTTCCCCATCATCGACAAGATTTTGGATGAAGACTTTGAGTTTGATACACTTATTTGCATCATATCCTTTGATGCGGTGGTATTTGAAATATTCATTTTCTCTATACCACTTGGATAAAGGTTGATTTTCATCAAAAGACCATTTATTGGGAAAAATCATCAAATGGTGATCCACTAGCTTCTAAAATATGGCATCTAAGGGTTCACAAAAAGCTAGCGAACTTTCTATTTTGGTCATAATCACAATTGTAGTTGTTATTGTTGTTATTGCATGAAAAAATTTGTGTTTGATTGTGAGATTGTTGGTTGTTCTGATTGTTGTTTTGATTCTGATTTTGATTGTCACAGTTGGAATTGTTGTTTTGGTTATGATAGTTGTACCTTTTTTTAAAAATTATTTCCACCTTGAAGGTTTTGTACACTTTTGACATCGATGACACCATCCTGGGTAACACCTTTATTTTTGGACCAAAACTTGGGTTTGCTATTGATGTTTGTGTCATTGTTTGAGGATGAAGAGCTATAATGTTTAATGGAATCCTTATTTAAGAGCCCTTTGTAAATGTTCTTGCCTTTCTTGACTAATAAGGCAAAGTCCTTAGGACTAGCCATCTTCATTTGGAAAGACATCTCGAAGATCAAATTCTTAATAAATATATCTTCAAGGTGAGAATCTTCAATTTTGTATGGCATGCAGTTAGCAAGATGCCGCCACCATTGTAGAAAATTGGCAAATGTTTCACTGTTTCATTGTTTTGTGTTGCACAAATCACTCAATGAGGCATGATGTTCAATGTTGTAAGAATATTGTGCTACAAATTTCCCCATCAAGTCATTGAAAGAGGTGATGGAAACTCTAGGAAAGTTCATTAGCCATTCAAGTGTAGAGCTACCAAGGCTTCTTGTGAAGAGCCTTTTAAGATAATCTTCACTATAGGCCACCTCTTGACATAAGATGGAAAATTCCTTGAGATGTGTGATGGGACATGTTTCTCCCATGTATTTTTCAAATCTAGGAATCTCAAAGTTTGGTGGAAATAGTATCATGTTTATAGATTTATTGAATGGAAAAGGGAAAATTTCCTCAAAAGAGAAGTCTTTCACCCCTTTGTTGTTCATATTATGGATAAAATGTTGAAGTTCATGCAACTGATAGGCTAGATCTTGGTTTGGTTACATTTGTCATTTTTGGGAATTGATGAACCCACCTCCAAAGTTGTAAGGATTCCGAAATATATTATAAGGTGGTGGAGGTGGCAGTGCACCACTTTGGCCAATGTATTGATACAGTCATTGGGATTGGCATAGAGATTTTCATCATATTTGTTGGAAATTTCAAGTAGGAGGAATATATTGTAATGCCTCGCCAAGGGATCCAAAAGAAATAACCTAAAGTTTGACTAAGTTTGATAGCATTTTTTTATTATAAGAAAGTATAACATACACATCAAACACAAAGTAGCGGAAGCAATAACATACATAACAGGTTGCATTCCTTAAAGATCCCATGACGTTGAATCACATTTAAAATCTAATCTAAAACTAAGTCCATCATTTAATACATCCATATGAAAGAATAATGAAAAGTCCAATGTCCATAAAATATACAATTGTTCCGAATGCCTCTTGGCAAATTAATTCGGAATGCTCATTCATCCACTATACATGTCATAGGGTATGAAAGGCTTAAAAGAATATACATAAGCAAGATAAATAGACATCATCCTCTTCGGATCCATGATACACGTGCAATAAAATAAATGAAACCATCCATCATACATAATAAATCCATACATCAGGAGATATACATCCATCATAAAATGATACAACATCCAACATATAATATAACCATCTATCATAATGATCCATGAATAGAATGAAGGTATATGCCAACAGGAATACTCCAGCCATGGTGTCTCGGACGGATCTCAATGGTAAGAGTAAAAAGCACTACCACCTAACCACGTGGAACCTAAATGGTCCACTCCCACCGTGCTGAGGAGATAGTCTCAAGTCCCAAGCAGGATATCAAAAACATGAAACACAAGTACTCTCTAAGTTTGGGGAATCCTAAAAGTATACTAACTCAAAGGTTCCAACATAGATCGACATCTAGACCCAGAGGCACACAAAGACACATAGGAAACCTACTATGCAAGTGGGAAAGTGTCATCGCAAAAGTCACATTGGAAGTTACTCGAGCAATCCCTTAGGAATCCTGGGTCCCCTGTGATCCTGCGGCCACTAGTATCCTCTCGTACTGACGAGGCATACTACGGAATGCAAGGTCATAACCGAGCATTCTCGCTACCCCATCCTAGTCTGTACTAGCACTCAAGGCATGGGAGAGAACATACAATTATCTTATTAGTTTCATTTAAGTCAGTATTTAGGTGAGATGTTTTCACTTATTAAAACAACTTACAATGGGTTACTCCAAGCAGCCTCTTAGGGCCTCGATCCCCATTGTAAGCCACTTCCCGACACTACACATAGATAACCTACCCTAGGCTCATGAAATCACAAATCAAAGAATCATAATAAAATCACCTCAGTCCTATACAAGCGACTGAAAGCATCATAAATATAATCCACAATAATCACATTAGTTCTCCATGGGCAACTGATAAGCATCAAATAATAATCATGATGATCACAATAGTTCTCTATCAGCAACTGAAGGCATCCATGATAAATCACAATATCCAAAGGTTCTCCAATAAGCAACCAGAAAGTATCCCAATAATAAATCACAATACTGATCGAAGACTCAAAAATGGTTAAGCCAAACATGTCACAACATGACATCATCAAGAACAAATCATACACTTCAGTCCTCTCAAAGTGACTAGAAGGTAACTCAAGCATAACTGATCGAGACTCAAAAATGATTAGGTCGGTATCTCATATACATCCACCTCAGCTTCACACAAGGAAACTAGAAAGCAAATACAACCAGTAAATACATCCATCATAGAGCATATCAACACATCACCATGGTTGGGTTTAGGAAGATCGAGAACAAAACAACATAGCGTCACAATCGCATAACCCCCAAGCCTTTGGTAAACGTCCTAAACTGGTCAACGTTAAGACAAAGCCCAAAAATCCCAAACATAAATAGCATAAGGAAAACAAGATACAAGCACATGTTTTTCGGTGTTAAGTTAAATGTGGAGTTGCAGTTTCCATTTCAGATTTTACTAACAAGTGATGGAATATTTTCATCATTTTTCTTATAGTAAATTTAAATAATAGCTTAAGTATAAAACAAATATTTACCCCATGATCAATTTCCTAAATTTACTAAGGTAAATATTATTATATTGACTTTAAGCTGATGATGATAAGATTCCCGTTGATTTTCATTAATCTAGACTTAAATTAAATGATCACCTAATTTAAAATAATTAATTAATGTCTTTAATTAATCATTCACAATATATATTTTATAAAAAAAATATTATTTAGTAATATTTTATTTATATTAAAAAAAAAAATATGACTAATATTAATCTTATTAATAATAATTATTAAAAAAATTAATAATTAATAATTTATACATATTAAAAAAAACTATTAACAAATTTTAATAATTTAAATATGATAAAATAAAAATGTTTAAAAAAAAACAAAAGACTATGCGTTTATAGCCCGTGTGGCTTTAAAATGAAGATTGCAGGCCGCAACAACAGTACTACCAACTGTTAATGTGATCAAGTTTCCACAATCCATCATAGTTTTGTGCATCAGTTTCTGGATTAGATTGTGTGACAATTTTTACCATCAACGTTTCGAATCACACTACGTGATCCATCATCAGGATGAGAGAGCAAGAGATGTCATAAAATAATATCATCCTGATGATGGATCACGTAGTGTGATTCGAAACGTTGATGGTAAAAATTGTCACACAATCTAATCCAGAAACTGATGCACAAAACTACGTACTGTTGTTGCTGCTGCAGTCTGTACTGCGGTCAGTAGTAGCAGTACCATAGGAAAAGAGTGGGGACGGGGTGGGGTAAAACCCCTCCTCCCAAAGTCATTTTGATTTTGATTTTATTTTTATAATTTTTTTATATATATGAAACAAGTTTAAAAAAAATGACGTTTCTATGAAAAGTGTTTTTTATTTTTATTTTTTTTAATAAAAAACGTTTTAACAACAAGACTTTATAAATCATGAATTCGATTATAATCAAACCTATTTAAAAATGAATATATATTTACTGTGTAAATATATATATATTCTTTTACCGAAAGTTCAGAATTAAATCTGATAGACAAAAAAACTAGATCCCCATTTCTTATCTTCTTATCAATATTTTAAAGAAGATTTTCCAATAAGATTTCTACCCTTTCTGATAAGTTTTCACAATTTACAATCTATTGGGGAGAAATTATATTGATCAATTAAAACATTCCATGTACAGAATAATTTCTCAATATCCAGAATTCACAACATGATATATATATATATATGTATACATATATATATGTATATGTATATATATATATATGTATACATATACATATATATATATATATACATATACATATATATATGTATATATATGTATATGTATATATATATATATATGTATATGTATACATATATGTATACATATATATATATATATATGTATACATATACATATATATATATGTATATGTATATATATATATATATGTATATGTATACATATATGTATACATATATATATATATATATGTATACATATATATATATATATATGTATACATATATATATATATATATATATATATATATATATATATATATATATATATATATATATATACATATATGTATATGTATATGTATATATATATGTATACATATATATATATGTATATGTACATATATGTATATATATATATATATGTATACATATATGTATACATATACATATATATATATATATACATATATGTACATATACATATACATATATGTATATATATATATATATGTATATGTATACATATATGTATACATATATATATATATATATGTATACATATATATATACATATACATATACATATATGTATATATATATATATATATATATATATATATATATATATATGTATATATATATGTATACATATATATATGTATACATATATATATATATATGTATACATATATATATATATATGTATACATATATATATACATATACATATACATATATATACATATACATATACATATATATACATATATACATATATGTATACATATATGTATACATATATATATATATATATATATATATATATATATATATATACATATATATATACATATATATGTATACATATATGTATATATGTATACATATATATATATACATATATATATATCTACATATATATATATGTATACATATATGTATATATATATATGTATATATATATTACCAGAATTAACCAGACAATCATTTAGCAAACATGAAGAAGATAGGAATTAAAGACCGTATTTAAATTATGCAAATCTTCACAAGCATCTACCTGGACACTGATGCTAATTTGCTACACTCCAGAAATCTGTAGAGAACAATCCCCCTTTTAGAACTTTCTCCTTCTCTAAAAATTTCCTTTTCCTCCAAAATTCCCTGCCCCTTGAAAAATGAACCCCCAATTTGTGATAAGGAGTTTTCTCCTCAAATCAGAGCACTAATTGTGCGTTCACCCGAGAGGACTCCTTGCTCACCAGACTCAAACTCCAAATTAACTTTCTTTTTCTTTGCTTATTTTGCATTAATCTTTTCATGCACATTAAGTTGAATTATTAACTAACTTTATTTAATATTCCACTTGACTTCTATTTTAAATTAATTTATTACTTTAATCTCATGTGCACTTTATGAAATTAAAATAACATTATTATTTTCTATTATTTTATCTTTTAATTAATTTCTCATATTTAAACTCATGCTTAGATCATGCGATCTAGAAACCTTTAATAATTTAATATCTTTTCCACTTTTAATTTATTTTAGAAACTTTAATTGATAAAATATTTATTAATTCAATTAATAATAATATTTAGCATTTATTTAAAAATGAACTCTAAATATATTATTATTAAATTAAATAAATATTATCACGTTCTAAATTTATACTTAAAATTTTTATCTGCAAATTCAATTCTTTTTATTTAATTAATTTCTTAATTAATTAAATATTAAAATATCATAATAATTTTCTATTAAATTAAATCATTAATTACTCTTTTAATTAGACTTATTTAATAGAAAATACACCAAGGACTCATGAAACAACATACGAAAACCCATCATAGCAAAACACATACTAAAATAAACAAAAGGTTATAATCATGAATTAACATCATCTAACGCATTTGAAGGCTACTCACTCAGATACTTGTCCTAATTTTCAATTAGGAAAAATGGCTTAAAGGGTTAGGATTTGGACTCAAGAATTTCTCTCCCCTCTTACCATTGAGATAATGCGATAGGGTATGCTCATCCTGGTAATTCAGGGAAGTCGATATCCGGTACCTGCAACCTGCATAAAATCCACGCATGTACAGACACAATATTCTAAGCTAAACAAGGAATGGCAGGAAGTGGTGCATCGTGTAGATCCCGACTAGCAGGTGACTACAAATCCCTTCCTTGACCACATTAGAAACGCCATACATAAAGAAAACAAACATGCACACCATACACATGCAGTATGGGGTAAGTATCCATAAGAAAACACATGTGATAAAAAACTATCTAACTAATCATCATCAATAACTGAAAACACTGAATAATCATCATACATACATGAAATATAGAGTACCAAGTAATCTCACTATATAATAAACTGAATGTAAAACAATATTCAATAATCTGAAAGTAATGCTACTAAACATCAAGTATAAAACTGGCCTAAAAGAGTTTGGCAATTAAAATAAAATGCGACTGAGGGGCAGGCACTGCATATATTAGTTATGTATGGATTGCAATTTTTTGTATAGGTACTTTCCCAATGTTTAATCATCCTATAGTAGGACCTGCCAAGGTTGACTACTGAATACTAGCATGTATAGTCATGTTGGGCATAACACTAATGATTTGTTGGATGCATTCTACACTTAGTTGGAACATTGGTTGTGTTGAGGTTGATGTAGGTATGGAACTAGTTCTTACCATAGGTTCTTTTTCCTTACCAGATGTTTGGGCTATGTTTAGAGTAGGCAACATGGGAGCTCCATCCTTGGTAATTTTTCTAAACAAAGTCATCTCATCAAAACTTGTAGGGACATTAACACCATCTTTAACCAAGTTTAGGAAGATCTCATTCTTGTTTGGCCTAATAGATTTTTCCAACATTTTCAAGTTGTATGGATCTACGAGAAATATTTGGACATCACTAGGGATGTTATTATTGTCAATGGGATCTTCATCTTGGTAAACTTCTTGCTCATCATATGTGTTACTCCATAGAGTGGTGTTTTGAAAAGGATTCTTTGGTTCTTGTGTGGAAGTTTAGCTAGGCATACCAAATTTTGTACTAGGGGGAAATGTGTTTCCCAATGAGGTTGATAGTGGAAGAAAATGATTCTCTATCTCTTGTTGTCTTAGTGATTCCAATAAATGAGACATAGGATTAAATGTGAGTCTACTGGATCATGTTTGTACCATACAATTGTGACCAAACCAATGGGTGGAAGATTGTGGAAGAAATAAATGATGTGAAAGAGTAATTGATCCTTATATGATAAAAGGGAAAACAACCTAAATGTGAATAAAAGACCCTATTGATTTGGAAAACCAGGTGTGATATATGATAAAAGTATCTTTCTCTTACCAAATATGGACAAGTGATCTTTAGGCAAGATAGGGCATTAGATAGATTACTCAATATTTGGAGATGGACTTGTGATCCCAAATGAATGAGTGCAACTATGATAAATGTTTTCTTGTGGATCAAGGTCTAGTGTTCTAATCTCAGAAGTTTTGTAACTAAGATGTTCTTAGGCCAAAAGATTAAAGTCCAAATGATTAGGCTCTCTAGAGGAAAATTTGCAAATGGAAGACTAGAAATTTTAGAAATGGATTGATGTGGAAAATGAGGGTGATGTGGTCACTATGCAGATAACTTAATCCTCTCTCACTAGAAACAAAAATCTTGGGT
The DNA here is from genome assembly GCA_028749045.1 of Cupressus sempervirens. Classification (NCBI taxonomy): domain Eukaryota; kingdom Viridiplantae; phylum Streptophyta; class Pinopsida; order Cupressales; family Cupressaceae; genus Cupressus; species Cupressus sempervirens. Next base: position 545,214,811 of record CM053793.1, read on the forward strand.
TTATTCCAGGGAAAGCAGACCAATTTTGAATTTTACCATTGTATAAGATTCTATCATAATGATCCTATTCAACTTCATCCTTTTTGATGTCTTCGATAGCATATTAGAATTATTTATCATTGTTTGCTAGGCTTTTTATTTCCTTGTAGGCAGATAGTTTGGATAATTTCACCTTCTTAAGTTTGACTTTTTTGGACATGGTAGGAACAAAATAACCCCAATTATAAGACCAAGCATAAGAACCTTACAAAAAATATTGTGAATACCCAATGAATTTAAAATGCTAGACCAAGTATAAGGACTCATGAAAATAACTGTAGGTCAAGAGGACCCACTTACAACCATTTTTCTCATTGAATGTTTAGCTCACCATTTCATTTGTTATAGACTTATCTGATGTTTGGTATTGGTTTTTGATGTTTAAACACTCAAGCATGCTGAACACATCAACAATCCTAATAAGGCTGCAACTAGGATTTACAAAGATCAACTAGAGGGCATCCTCGATATACATAAGGTACGTGAGTCCCAAATCTATAGATGAAAGAAAATAGTTCCACACAACCAAGAGGAGATGGTAACCTAAGTCTCCACCTTCACTTCCCAAAGGCATAAACTTCTTTGGGGCTTAGCCAAGAGTGACAAAATTTTACTTTCAAGAGAGGTGTCTTTAGATTCACCTCCCAAAATTTATACTCTGTTAGAACATTGGAGTTGAGGTCGTCCCAAGGGGTGATGAAATTCCCAAGCAGGTCTCCTAAAAAAAAAGACCACTTATTTCTTGTGCACTCAAGATCACCTGAAGGTGTGAGAGGAGAGAATACGTAAGTGGCCTCAGGGTTTAAAACACACTTGTTCTTTTCTAATGAAACTTTAGATTTTCTATCTACTCTTGAAGACACTCATGTTTAAGCATAAATTGTTCTTTCCAACTTGACAATGTCATCAACATAATAAAAGCAAGGATTCACCAACAAAAGGAAATTGATCATCATTAACATAAGAAAATTGGTGAAAGTAGAGAAAATTCCCTTAAGTCATTCAAGATTGAGTGTATTCATTTTAAACACCAAGTCCAAATATTTCATATCAAGCTTCTTTTTCCCTTAAGCATTCAAGATTGTATGAGCATGTTTTAAACCCAAATCAAAATATTTCATCACATTCTTCTTTGATCCTTAAACATTCAAGAGTGTATTTTCTATCTAACCATTCATTCCAATGAAAATCATGTCAATTCATTAAAGCACTCAAGATTGCATTTTTCTATTCTACACATTCATTCCAATGAAAAGCTTGTTCATTCCTTAAGACATTCAAGAGTATGTTTGAACAACATTCGTTCCAATGAAATATGTGGAAATTCCCTTAAAACATTCAAGAGTGTATGTGTAATGTTACCAACGCTCTGATATCAATTGTTGGAAATAACAATGGGAAAGTAATTTCTCGAGGGGGGGGGGGGGGGGGGTGAATCAATACTTAAAACTTTTGTCTCTAAAATATATCATCAACATCCATATCATAACTTAACATGTAAACTAAAATAACTTAACCATGCATCACATTCATAGAATAAGGTAAATAACACATAACACAGTAAATTGGTTACCCAAAAACTCTCCAAAGAGAAGGTGAAAATGGGATGGGGATGACACCCAAAAATTCTTCACTACCATAAATTATGGTTACAAATGTTTCATCATAAACTATGATGTACCTTGGGAGGGGTCTGCCCTATCAAAGGATTAAAAAGATTGTTAGGTCTCACCTTGCTAGAGGATTTAAACTCAGAATTAAGTAAGCACCCAATTAAGAGATTTACAAAAGTCTGTTAGGACTACTCTATTAGCAGATTTACTCTATATCACTTATTATAATAGTTCAACATGATGTTCCTTTGGTTAGCACTCTACTACTAAATGTTAGATCTTCTCTTTACTAATAAATCCTTAATCCTTCTAATTAGATATGTCTCCTTTGTCCTTTCACTTCTTTTCTTTGTTCTCTTTAACTAATTCTGAAATACATAACACTTTCATAACCTTCATAACCACCATGAGTTCTCTTTACACTTGGCATTCGTCTCTCTCACACATTCTGCAAACTCTTTAGGGTTTTCCTTCTTAAATAAACATAGGTGGAATGGGCTAGGTTAGAAGCAATAGTTGTGGTTGATCCATATTGCCACCGAATTCATCCCTTAATTTGATTGGTTGCATGTACTACATAGGGATTCATAATATGACTTGGTTCTTATCTTCTACAATTAAAAAAAATGTTTATGTTGGGCCAAAAATGGTTTACATAGTAGTTTGTGCCATTATAAATAACTATGTCTTTGAATGGTTAATCGACACCCAAAGACTCTAATGCTTAACCTTCAATGTGCTCTCAATGTTGTAACTTGACTTTGAATAGCTTGGCACTCACTATTTACTCGACACCTAAATCATTCCATACATACTAACTTGCTTAGCTCCTAAATGACTCTGCACACATAGATTGCTTGACACCTACTAGTGCTCGACACTAATTTTCATATTGCTCGATATGTATTTTATGGCAACTTTTGCTCGACATGATTTGATCACTCAACTCACAATAATTGATTAGATCACTCTGATCAGTCCACATACACTACTTACTCATTAATTTTTTTATATAATGACTTAAGTGTTTTGTCTCTACCTTGTCAAAACAAAAATGAGATCAACACATTTTCTATGAAGGATTTGGGAGTAGCAAAAAAAATCCTTGGTATGAAAATTTGCAGAGATAGGAAGAACAAAAAATTGACATTATCTCTAGATGATCATATTAAGAAGGTGTTGCAACATTTTTGTATGGAGAATACTAAAGTTGTTAACACACCTTTACCTAGTCATTTAAAGTTGACTAAGCATATGTGTCCAAATTAAAAGAGGGGGATAAGATGTCCAACTTACCTTATGCTTTAGCTATAGGAAGCTTGATGTATGTTATGGTATGTACAAGGCCAGATATTGCACATGCAGTGGGAGTCATTAGTAGGTATATGATTCATCCCAAAATTGAGCATTAGAATACAACCAAATAGATTCTCAGATATTTGAGAGAAACATCAAATAAGTGTTTACACTTTGGGGGCTCTACTATTAACTTACAGGGATATGTTGACTCAGATTTGGTAGGGGATATTGATACTAGGATGAGTACTATAGGTTATGTATATACTATTGGTGTGGCAGTAGTGGGCTAGGTTTCCTTACTGCAGAAGGTTAATGCCTTATCCACTACAAAGGAAGAGTATGTTGCTGCTAAAGAGGCAACCAAGGAGATGATATGGCTCTAGTTCTTCTTGAAAGAATTGGGACACCCAAAGAGGGATAATTATTTGGTTATAGATAGCCAAAGTGCCATTCATCTTGAAAAGAATTTTTCTCTACATTCAAAGGATAAACATAGCTAGTTACCATACCATTTTATTTGATTAGTTTTAGATGATGGATAGTTAAAGATGGACAAGATATATATAGATGACAATCCAAAAAATATGTTTAAAAAGGTAGTGACAAGGGAGAATTTGAACTCCTCTTCAACTTTGGTTTGTCTTCTTGATTGAATAGAATAAAAGAACAACTAAGTCCAGAGTGGTTTGATCCAATGGGAGTCTTATGGAGTAGCGACATTTCTATAGGACCAATCTCCAAGTGGGAGATTGTTGTCTAGTGTGGAGCCTGATCACTTCCCAAGTGGGAAATTGTTAGTTTGTGGTGACTAATCAGGGAAGTACTATACATGCTCCATAATTCCTTGACACGATTCAGGGCTAGGCCGAGCCCTAAGAAGGGGTTTGGGGGCGACAACACTAGAGATTTTTTTTTTTTTGGGGGGGTCTATTTTATCAGTATTTTTGGGCCAACATGTAATTAATTTTAAACCTAAAGTGACAAAAATACTTGTATAAAATGGCTTAGGGTTAGGGATTTCATAAGGTGTGATGTGATAATTGCTTCTTGCAGTGGTATTGAGCTGTAAAGGATTACATATTATAATCAAGTTGTAATCATTGGATGATAATAATATTGGACTCATTGTTTGGTGGATGTAGCCTAGGGATTGGGTGAACCATGTTAAATCTTGGTGTCTTGTGTTCTCTTTTGTGAAATCTATTATTTTTTGATATTGGTTATATTTTCATGTGTAATTTTTATTTCTATCCATGGTTAATCCTAGCAAATTCTTATTGGGTTGATGGATTGAAATATAATCTATTGAGTGTGGCACAATTGAATAGTTTAGGCCATCGAGTTGAATTTCAAAGCAATAAGGAAAAAATATATGATGTTACTAGTGAACTGATTGGAAGTGGAGAGAAAGCAAAGAGAAACTTCTTCTATCTAGACCTATATGAAGATACATGTCTATTTGCATAATTTGGAGATGTTTGGTTATGACATAAGTGGCTATTTCATGTGAACTTTTAAAATTTGGTAAGTATTAGTAAATTGGAAAGATTAAGAGGATTACTAAGAATAAAAAATACTGATAGAGTGATGTACAAACAATGTCAAATGGGAAAAATGACAAAGTCTAGTTTCAAGAGTAATACCTATTCTTTGTTGTGAACTACAATTGGAGAAATTTCTATGTTGTCATTCATGTCAAACGTATTGATAAGATAGAATGTCAAACCTGTTGGAGATACATTTACTAATAATGTAGAGTGCCATATCATTTCATTGATGAAGAAGATTTGAAAAGAAGAGATCATGAGATGACCTAGTAAAAGGTTGAGATGTGATAAGTATCATGAAAATACAATGGGAATTTGATAAGTTAGTCCTTGACAAGATAATGAGTTGTTCATGTATACGTGAAAAACCTACCTCTCAAGAGCATGCTTAAACAAGACAAAGTTAGTTGTACATGTTCATATAAGAAAGATTCAAGCAATAAAACAACTATACCACTTATATTTTACTAAGCTAAACAACTGAAAAATATAGTTCCCATGCAACCTCAGAGAAGCTCAATAAGGGTACCCAATGTGAACCTTGTTGGTGTGCTTTAGTTGGATGTGCTCTCCCAAACAAACCAATTTGAATCTCAAGGTGATTGAAATGCAATGCAAGATGAGATATGAATCTAACTAGGATGAGTGAGGGATGCTTTGAGAGGGAGCTATGGAAGAAGCCATTCTCAAAACATCCTAAGAAGTGGAGGTGAATGCAAGAAATCAAACTAAACTATCAATCCAAGAATGAAATACAACAACTACCAAAGGGTTAGTAATAATGCATAAAAATCATAAAAACTCTAGAATTATTCCAACATGATAATAATGCAAGTGAGGGAGATGGAAAATGCTCGAGACAAGAGCTCTATTTATAGTTTTGAGAGAGGCCTCGGGGAGGTGGCTTCTATTTTCCATCCACATAGGTGCCATAGGGGAGACACATGGGCTAAGGGAGCATTCCATGCAAAGGTAAGCATAAACCTTTTTGGTGAAAGTGATTTCTCAAGGTTTGCTTCTACATGTGTGAGAAATCTTCGAGAAAGGAAAGGGGGACAAGTGTGTAAGAGTGTAAGGCTTTTTGGATAAAATAATAAAATGGAAGCTTTATTGGATCTTGAGTTTCTCACACATGTGAGCAAAAACTTAGGGGCTAAAAGGTGCTTAGGAAGGTGTTTAGGATTAGTTAAGTTAGATTAATTAATGGGTAGTATTAGAAGGATGTGAGTGATGGGTGTATACTAGGTTTTAGGATGGGATTAGGATTAAATAAAATAGGATTTAACTTAATCATAGGATTAAAGAATTTAATAAAGTGGAGGGAATTAAATAAATTGATATTTATTTAAAAGGAGATTTATGGATCAATATGCATTAAATAAATTTAATACATTAGAGAGGATGCATTTAAATTAAATTTAAATACATTAGGGAAATGAACCTATTTAATTAAATACATTTAATTAAACAAGTAGAAGAATATGAAAAATGTAATTAATTAATAATTAATTAATTATAATGTCAAAATAAATATTAAATAAATTAATATAGTGTTTGGGATGATTTTAAGCGTCTACATTTTGTTCCTCTTTGATGTGATGTTGAGATGACATTATATCAAAGAAAAGAAAATATAGGTTACCCTAGAGAGGATAAGAATTCTAGGAGTTGTGTCATAACGACAATAGGGGAGGAGGGTGCCCCCTCGTGAAAATAGAGAAAACAAATAAATTTTGGGCAATTTTCGCTAAAAAGACACTAGAAGAAAAGGAAGGGTAGGAAAAAGGAATAGATGAACATTTTGCATGACTTGGGGATAAACAAGGGTACACATGGCCAAGGAAAGGGTACACGCTCAAAAGGGGACCTCGAAGGGCCTATATAAGCCTCCAAGGAGCACATGGAAGTGTCATTTGCACATCTTGAGAGCATAGAACTAGAGCGATGGATGGATCCGATCAAGAGACTATAGCGTGGAGAGCATGTTCGAAAGCGCCAGAGGCAGACCAACATGGGACCACCGATAAGTCAACTATCCTAGCTTGCCAAATTTTCAATTCTGCTTTTGACATTTTCATTTATTACATGGGAAAAGATAAAAAATAGAGTCGAGGTAGAGATGAAAATTCTCCACTCTGTTGTCTTCACAAATAACAAACTAGGGCAAGTGGCTCTGTGGAGACAAAAGGATATGTCCTATCATCTTTGAAGATGATAGGGTTCATCCTGTTGTCTGCACAAATGTTGAAAGGGGGAAATAATAGGTTAGAGATGATGATCTCCATGATGAATAGTAACCAAGTCAAGTTGGTTTTATAGGGACTAGCAACCAACATAAATCAACAAAACAATAGGGACCAAAAGTTTAGAAAAAACTAGTTAAAAAGTTAGACCAGATCTTTGATAACACTAGTAATAGATGTGCCTAAGACATCAACATCTTTGAGAGAGTCTTGAATATTCTTTATAGGAAGCTAGAGGTCCACTTTCTTACTATCCACAATCAATTTTTAAGGGAAACTTCATAATCCTAAAGTTTAGTTGGGATGTTCCCAACCAAAGATTCCAACTCCCTCCACTTCTTACTTTCCTCATACAACTTTACTTGTAAAAATAGGGACTTGTCCCACAAGGAAGAAACAAATAAGTGAAGTTTTTAAATTTCATCATATATCCAATTGTCCATCACTATCCCAATATTAGCTCTACCTTTGGATTTATTGAGAAATTCTAGAACATTATCATCACCCTTTAAGTCTTGGAACCATCAGAATCATCATTCTCTAGAATATTATACTCTTCCAACTTTTCCTTAAAGTCTTGGTTTTGGGTATTGGGCTCATTAACTATATAGGGATTAATATATTTATGACTACATTTGGCCAAAGAAGCATTAGTTGACACTAGATTAAGGGAAAGGATAGCATTACCCAAAGAGTTCTTAGTACGCTTCGTATCCAATGTATGGGTGATCAAGTTGATTAAGCCATCTTTTGTCATTATTACTCTTCTCCTTCCTAACATTGTTATCATGCAAGACCTCCATATTAACCATATTTCCACTATCCTCTTTAATAATAACACCCTTGATCTCAAGGAAAGTATTAATCCTATTTTTTATTTTATGCTTCAAGGAAGGAATACTATCCTTAGATTTACCCTTATTAGAAGAGGGCTTACCTCTCTTGCTGATAGTACGAGGGGACGAAAGTAGGGAATCATGGGCTGCGATATCATCTAGACTAAGAGCGGTATCATTACTTTCTTAAGAGCACTTGTCACTCATAGTATGGGCCATGTCATTATCCAGGGGGAAACATCATCCTCCAAATCATTAGAGCACTGATAAGAGTTTGTTTGCATAGCTAGAGCTTGCTTACAACTATTTTTTCATCAAAGAACCATCAATATTTTCCTTTTTGTTGGGAATTCCTTCCCCTTCCCTTTTCCATTTACTACTAGAAACAGAGTGAGGAGGTGTGTTGTCTCAACAAAACTTAGTGATAAGTAGGATGATGCCCTCATGGATGATAGGTCTAGACTCCTTATGCTTATGGGATTTGAGCCTATTGAAGAGAGAATGCACCAAATAGAAAGGAAAGGAGATTCTTTTCTTATAATGGAAGTGATTTAGAAAAAAAAGTGTTATTTATGAACCCTCAAAACCCTACCATCCAAAATGAAATACATTTGCATTTAGGCTAAGACCTCTTGCTAAATGTCCTTAATTTGAGCAAGGTCATAGAAGTTACCGACCTTCACCAATCTTGCCTCCTCCTAGTCATTTTTGGGAAAATGCTTGATTGCCTTTTTCAAAGCTTTTTTTTGCTTGAAAAATCTCATACCTTCATTTGGCAGCTCGGTAACCTTAGCAATGAAATCAACATTAAGGATCAATTATCTGCCATAGAGTGTAAACTTTCCACCATCCCAATATTTGTAGAAACTATCCATCACATGAGGTTTGTAACCATGAAGTTTTTTAATGTAGCTAGTCACCTTCCCTTTCTTGAGTTGGTGCCATACTTCCTTCTTCTTTTTCCAGTAGTGGCAGTTCTTGGGTTCCAACTTTTTCACTTCCCCTCCCATATTCACAAAAAGAAAACCACTCTAAAAAATGTGATTGAGAGAGCTAAGAGAAATACCCCAAGAAAGGTTCAATGTATTACCTCTTGAAATCCCAAAAAACACCCATAATCTGTGTGAAGTTTTGACAAACATGCAAGCATGGAAACCATTCCATTTAAAGAAATAAATGGAAGTAGTGATGATTTGATAAGTGGAGGCTATAAGCATATCAAATGTATATTTTCCCTTCTTGAGATTGATGACATGAAGAAATAGAAGTCTTTTTGGCCCTTTTTGTGAACATTTGTCTATAACATATTGAACTTTATCATCTTTTAGTATAAGTGTTTTGAACTTTTGATGTATAAAGTATGGACATAGGGCACTAAAATGATAATCTGAATTATATCTAAAAAGGGGTTCATTTTGTGGTAAAAATATTTCTTCATGAATGTTTGATATGCGTAGATCTTCCTGCAACCGAAGAGATTGCAAAAACTGTTAGTTGAATAATTAATGCCTTTTCTTTGTAAACTAATAAATGCAAATAAATGTTTGTGGGAAGTTTTGTGTGCATTAAATGTTGATCGTAGGAATACAAGTTGAGTTGGAGTTAATAAAAAAAAAATTGCGAAGGAATAGCGCTGAGGCATTGATGGTATTAATGAGAAGCATTATGACACTGTTGTAGCTGGAGAGTTGGCAGCAAAGTCAGAAGGGACCTGTTTTAATGAATACCAAAGAGGGACTTGATAGAGAAGCTGAGCAAGGAAGCAAGCATCAAAGTGATTGATTAAACATGCAAAGCATGATACCTAGATTCTTGGAAGCTATTTAAAGTTAGATAAAAGAGTAGATCTAGCATTTGCTATGATCTATATTTGTGGGGAATTTAAGGGATAACTAATGTCTTTACAATTGCATGCTTGTAGTCTTAAGTTGTAACTAACTTTCCTTCATGAGGAAGTCATAATTATAGGAGTTTTTTGTTTTTCTTCCTTTTAAATAAGACCTCATTTGTATCTATGAGGTTAAGTAGTGAGCAGACAGATAGAGTTGATAGACATCTTGTTGTTTTCCCAAGTTATTGTAATACTGCATATTTGAATGAATACATGACTTTTCTGAGTTTTTATACTTTTGTCTAAGTCAATCTTTTCCTTCATTCTTTCATGGGGGCCCACGTGGAAGGTGGAGTTTACTTTAGTAAGTAGGAGTTAGACTCAGTTTTCTAAGTTAAGATTAGAACTGTTGTTTCTGTAGCCACTAGAAACATAACCAATCACTATTCTTGCAGTAGTAGGTGCATAGATGTATGGTTAAATAATTAGAATTCCCTTCCAAGTATTTGATAGTTTTCTTTCCTTTGGATAAACTAGATTTCCTTAATGGTTATTGCATTCAAGGTAGTAGTGACTTTTAGCGAAAACTAGAGCATATACTTTGCAGACATCATCTCAAGTTCACGCTCCTAGATTGAAATTTAATGAAGATCAACATAGTACTTTGGTAGTAAGGGATTTCCAATCCTATAACTAAAAAGGTGTTATATTGATTAGACATTTTTGGCACCATTTCCAGGGATGGTGTCAATCTAGTATTCACTATTGAGTCATTTAGTTTCATTTTTAGCATTTTTGCATGCATAGGAGAAGAGATCACCTTGGAAGATTTCTTCCCAACTTCAATCAGGAAGATCCTTTTTATCCTAACCTTGAAGAAAGAGAAGAGAGAGAAGAAATTGAAGAAGAAGAAGAACCATTTGAGAATGTATTTGTAGAAGTACTAGAACAAGTACAATCACCAACCACATCTGAAAAATCCTTCCATTTGAATAATCTTTTTACTGAGCCAAAATATCAAGATAATCCATTAGCTCTAGTCATTTATCAACCACCACTAGGACATCCACAAATGGCAGCAACTCAGCCTACCTTTCCCTTTCCAATTTTTCCTCAGCAAGGTAACCAAAATTTGAAAAATATACCCTCGGCTGCCCTGCCTAAATTCTATGGCCTTATTACTAAAGATCCAAAAACTTTTCTCTTTGAGTTCAACATCCTTTGTCGAAGTTATGACTACACAACTGATGCCCAGAAGCTAAAATTGTTTCCATCAACTCTCAAAGAAGCCACTTTAAGATGGTTCATGAGTCTAGGTGCCAATGCTATGACAGATTGGCCAGCTATGAGTAACCTAATCCTTAATAAATATAAGGAATATTGCAGAGGCCATGATTTGAAAGAAGATGACATTTTTAAAATGTCACAAAAGGAGGATGAGACTTTGGAGGACTATGTTGCCCAGTTCATGTTTAACTTACATCGTAACATGCAACATCAATTGAACGAGGAGTCCCAAAAGCATCTTTTTCTGAAAGGAGTGCATGATAGGAGTATGGAAGCTTTAGACTTAATGGCTGGAGGTGACATTACACAAAAGATGTGGGATGAAATACAAAATATTTGTTTGAACTATTTTAGAGCAGTAATAAAAAAAGGACAAGGTTTCAGGGACTTACTCCAAAAAACTCCTAGGGTGGGAATATCTAAGACAGAGCTGTCAAACCTCTTGTCAGATTTCAAGCAAGACATCATTAATGATGTTGCTACACAATTGGACACCATGCAAGCATGAAGGAAGAAGGAGGATGCTAATATTATGTTGGCAGAATATTGGCCCCATTGCAGAGAAAAGAAATGCAACTGCCGATGTAAGCCTATCACTAACTTGGAATTACAACATGTGCCTACTGAGTTCAAGGCAATTGATGGAGACAAGGAAGTCCTCTATGTTGCTCAATGAAGGCCGTGGGCTCCAAGATCAGGTATTACTCAAGACCCACTCCATAAGTATGGTGGTAGTAGCCAATGACAATAACAACATGGTAATTATAATAATTGGTAGCAACCTAACCAAGGGTGGTAGTAGCCTAACCAAGGTTGGCAGTAGCCTAACCAAGGGTGGCACCAACCTCAGTAGGGTTGGCAACAATCTCAGTAGGGTTGGCAGCAAACTCAGAACTAGCAACAACACCAGCATCAACTAGCCTGTCGACCTCCTCAATGGCAAGCCTTAATGCCTCTTGTAGCCAATACAACCCCTCCAAAATAGCCATAGTTACCTACACAACCTACACCTAATCCTAATAGTGCAAAACCTTTAGCCTAACAACAAAGTTATTCCATCACCCTGAATGATATCCATCTATGATTTGGAACAATGCTTGCCTCACCTCAATAGCCCATTATAACATAAATAAATGATACAAATTCTGAGTTAATTCAAGAACCTACCACCACTGTCTCTCCTGCAGCCAAGAAACCACCATTTCCTAGTAGGTTAATAGAGCAAGTTCTACCAATTGAAAATCAAGCTGCACTAGATTTTCTTGAGCAACTCAAGCAAATGACGATAAAAATTCCCTTGCTTGATGCAATAAAGGAAGTACCTATATATTCAAAAGCCATCAAAGAAGCCTGTGTTAAAAATTGAGGAAGGAAAAAGAAAGACCCAAAGACTATCCATGTCCTTGGGCAGCTTTTTGATCTTATGCTTGATAACTGCAAAATGCCTAAGTATGCAGACCCTAGAAACCCAGTAGTGACCCTCACCATTCAAGGAGTACAAGTGCAGAATGTATTAATAGACCTAGGAGCATCCATTAATGTAATGACCAAGGAAGTAGTGTCCAAATTAAGCATCATTGGTCTCAGGAAAACACCAACAATCTTGCAGCTAGCAGATAGTTCTACCATCATTCTTGATGGTATGCTAGAAGATGTCACTGTCACATTACAGTCATGGGATTATCCAGTTGATTTTCTAGTACTCTCTCCAAAACAAGTATTGGGGGATATTGTATCATTCTAGGATGACCATGGTTAGCAACAACAGATGCTTATATTGCATGCCGATTAGGAAAAATGACTATTTTAGATGGAACGAACACTAAAAATTTAACCTTGTATTCTCCTGCTCGGTCTTTGCTGCAGGATGATCAAGTTGTCTTGCCAAATATGGGTGACTCTGATATGGACATAGATTTTATTCAATAATTGATGATGATCTCACAGGACTCATTTATAAACATTAAAGAAGAAGATGATGTCATTTCTTCTATCATATTGAATGAGTATGGAACACAACCTAAGACATCTTCTAAACAAGAGTGTGTCTTAGAAAGCATTTTTCCTTTACCTACTGAACTTGATTATTTCAAGTCTACACAGTTTATGCATTCACTTTTGCCACATGAGCTAGATTCACAACCAATTGTGCAAATTTCAATGGCTGAACAAGTAGTCAAAATAACAATTGTTCCAGGAAGAGAATTAAATATAAGCAAGTCCTTATCTCAGGCACAACATCATAATACCCTGCAACTATTACAAAAGCACTGGGATGCTTTTGCTTGGGAGTATACATATATGAAAGGTTTGGATCTTGCACTCTGTACCCATAGGATTTATATCAGTCTGAATTGCAAACCTATGAGACAACCTCAGCGTAGGGTAAACCCAACATTAAGGGATATTGTCAAAAATGAATTGCAAAAGCTACTCAATGCTGGCTTCATATATCCTATTTTAGATAGCCAATGGGTGTCACCATTGGTTATTGTTCCCAAAAAGGGGGAAAATGGCAAGTCTACATAGATTATAGAGAATTTAACTCGGCTACCAAGAAGGATCATTTTCCATTGCCTTTTGTCGATCAAGTTCTTGACAATCTTGTAGGAAAAAAATACTTTTCATTCTTGGATGGGTTCAGTGGCTACAATCAAATTCAGATAGCACCAAAGGATCGGGACAAGACCACATTCATGTTTCCATGGGGAACCTTTGCTTATGCTATCCTACCATTTGGTTTGTGTAATGCACCTGCAACTTTCCAAAGAGCTGTTATTAGTATTTTTTTTGACATATCTGCAGATTGTTTGGAAGTGTATATGGATGAGTTCACCACATATGGAAAAACATTTGAAGAATCCAAGGAGAACATGGACAAGGTTTTACAAAGATGCAAAGACTACAATTTTTCTTTAAACAATGAAAAGTGTTTTATGATGATGCAAGAAGGAGTGGTGTTGGGACACTTTATTTCTCCTAAAGGAATTGAAGTAGATCCAACAAAAATAGAAGTCATACGCACATTGGACGTACTAGCTAAATTGAAAGAAGTCAAGAATTTTCTAGGACATGCAGGGTATTATTGGTATTTTATCAAAGACTTCAGTCAAATTGTAGCACCTTTATATAAATTGCTTCAAAAAGATGTAGAGTTTGTATGGGATTCATATTGTATGAAAGCTTTCTTGCAGCTTAAGGAAGTCCTCTCAATAGCACTAGTGCTTCGAGGACCAAATTGGGAGTTACCTTTTCACATACACACATATGCTTTAGATCATGCCATTGGAGCTATACTTGGCCAAAAGATAGATTCAGTAGAACATACAGTTTACTATATCAACAAAAATCTTCAAGGAGCCGAGTATAACTACACTGTGATAGAGAAATAATTGCTTGCTGTAATTTACGCTTTGAATAAATTCAGACATTACATTACAAGATACCAAATATTTGTACATATAGATCACTCTGCTATCAAATATCTGATGAACAAACCAGCAATCTTTGGATGATTGGCTTGATGGTTGTTACTAATGCAAGAATTTGACATCACCATTGTTGACAAGCCAGATAAAGCAAATGTTGTAGCTAATTTCTTGTCTCATCTTCAAACACCTGATGATCTTGCAGCCATAGAAGATAGATTTCCTGATGAACATATCTTTCTTTTGTCAGCACAAAACCCTTGGTATGCTGACTACTGACAAAACTCCCCCACATTTCTCTGTAAAAGAAAAATGATTGCTGGCGAAAAAGAGTTTTAACTTTTCATGGATCTTTGGGTTCATGTTTTATATTGGACCAGATTAGGTAACATGAAGATGTCTTAGAGAGGATGAAACTTATGATGTCCTTTGCGCTTGTCATAATGAACCCTGTGGTGGTCACTTTGCTAACAAAAGGACTAAATTAAATTTTTTAAATATGGGTTATTATTGGCCCACACTTCACAAGGATGTAGCCCAATATACAAAAAATGTGATAAATGTCAAAGAATGGGTCGACCAACAAAAATAGATGAAATGCCCCTGCAACCACGGCTAGTAGTAGAACCATTTGATAAATGGGGAATTGATTTTGTTGGCCCTATTGAACCACCATCAGAATGGAAAAGTTTCATACTGGTTTGCACTAATAATGTTACTAAGTGGGTAGAAACAAAACCCATGAAGCATCCTTGTGACAATAATGTTGCAAAGTTTCTATAAAAATGTATCTTTACTAGATTTGGTGTTCTAAGAGAATTACAATAAGATCAAGGGCCTTAGTTTACATCTAATCTAATAGTTGCACTCATGGAGGAGTATAAAATTCGGCATGACAAATCTTCTCTGTATCATCCATAGGCCAATGGAAAGGTAGAAGTGACAAATAGAGAGCTGGAACATATACTCACTAAAATAGTGTCTTTGCATAAAAAAGATTGGGTAGCTAGACTTCTTGAAGCCTTATGGGTGTATAGAACAACATGGAAATCCACTACTAGGTTTACACCTTTTCAGATCCTATATGGGAAGATAGTTTTTATGCCCATTGAATTTGAACATAAAACTCTATGGACAGCTTTGGAACTTGATTTACTCTTCTTGCAGAACAACAGGATCACATTTTACATCTCAATGAGTTGGATGAATGGAAAAAGTTAGCCCTTCATAACACAAAATTAATTTAGAGTCAAAGGAAGAAATGACATGACAAATTCATTAAAGAAAAAGAATTCTCTGTTGGTGATTGGGCATTCCTATATGATTCACAATATCAATATCACCAAGGCAAATTTCAGACTCGATGGCTTGGTCCCTATGAAATCATTGCAATTTTTAACAACGGAGTAGTTCAACTGTCAATAATTGATTTGGTCAAATTCAAACTCCTGGTTAATGGGCATCACCTGGAGTTATATCATAAACCAGCAACCCGAGAAGAATTTCTTCAATAGGTCAATACAACAGAAACATCTCTTCCTACAACCACTCCATCTGAGTCTCCCACTCAAATGCCTGCAACCCTTTAATTTATTTTCAAGGCCTTCATAATAATTTTTTTGCATTCATGCAAAATTCATTTCTTTTCCACCTCATTCCATCCCACCTTCTTGTCTTTCCATCATCATGCCATCTCACTTTCTTTCTCTCATATGGTACTACTCAAACCATCCTTCCTATCGCACCTCAGGTCAATCACACTTGACCCCTTTGCATTTATTTAATTTATCATTTATTTAGAAAAGCATTTTATTTTGATTTTTAGAATTTTCAATCTTTACGGTCTGGTGGGACCCAGTCTCTGCTAGGTTGGGGGGAGGGAAAATCGAAATCATGAATGCAAATGCAAATCAAGGAAAATCTTAAGTTGGCATGTAGGATGTATGGGGAAGGGTCATTTTAGTAATGAGCTGGCGCTCCTTTGTACTTCCAAAATGTGTGAAATAATATAAAGAAGGCTAACCATTAAATCATGATTTCACATAACCCCTCATTAATATGGTGTATGTTTTGAGCACGAACTTTATCCTCATTATAGTTTGGTGATTAAAATGCTGTCATGAAGTACTGAAGGATGTGATGTTTGGAAAGTATTGAAGTATTTTTAAATTTTTTTCCCTTTGTTGAAACCCCTGTAGCCATCTTTGTCCATACTCTCAAATCACTTGTAGTGAATTTTCCAGTAATAGCATTTTTTTTCCGAAAAATATGGGTGGAGAACCTAGACGACATGAACCAGCAGACCAAAGAGTCTTACTGGTATACCCATCAACATGTAGTTTATTTTAGCAATGAGGTTGGCTGGATTACTATCTCAGTTTGAAGCAATTTGATCAGGAAATTGTGCTCCAATTTCATAATACATTAAGGGATGGCTATGCAACTGTTAAGGGCATTCAGATAGGGTTTACAAAGGAGGTGGTGGTAGAAGTTTTTGGTTTGCCCACAAATGGAGAACAATGGACAGAGGACATGGATGCATGATAAGCAAAAGATAAATTCTCAGTACTTGGAGATCCTTAGCTGGAGGAAAAAAAAAAGTAAGGTACATTACGATTATCTCTCCCTCTGCAATTCATCCACCTTGCTGAATTTATCATAGGCTATTTTACTTGTGAAGGAAGGTATTCCTATTTGCATGCTGTTCATTTCAAAATTTTGAGTGGTTTGCGGTATGGTTATTATCTTGTAAATATCCCAAGTTTCCTTTATAATATTATCAAAAGGCAAGCCACCTATGTACAACAAGGAAAAACCTAGTCGGTATCCCACCATTGCTGGATTAGGGTTATAACTAAATGGGAGTTGACTAGGTAGCATTTGGGAACATGGAAGGATTTTGTAAAACTCAAGACAGAGGGACCTAAAGGGCAAGGAATGGGGACAAGAGAGAAAATTTCTGTAGGTGTCAGGAAAGTAGTATATAGAACGGCTCAAGAAGCTTCAACTTCTGCATCTATACCTAAAATTGTGAAAAGGAAAATTCCGCCCATAGAAGCCTCAACTCCTAGAAAGAAAATCACACACAGTTGTTGCAGAGGAAGGTTCAGAAGAAGTATCCCCAGTATCACAAGAACCTACACTCAACCTTAATAAAGGGAAATCTATTGATAAGAGTAAACAACCAATCTCTACCCCGCGATGAGTAACCAGATTGTTTGGGGTGGACTCGAAAAAGGAACCTTCCATTCCACGTGTTGATTTAGAAGCTCCACCTCTATAGACCTCAAAAACTACAACCCGTATTTGTGAACATGAAAATGATCTTGAGGAAATTCCCAAAAAGCCAAATAGCCCTATTAATATTGATAGTGACATGGAGTCCTTAGAGAAAATAGTGTCCAAGTTTGAACAGCTAGTGGAGGAAACTGATAATCTACCACTAGAGGAATATCCATCTGTTGCACAAGAAATGGTTTAGGAAATTGTTGAAACATTTCAAGTTAAAATAACTATTGCACCCTATCCTATAGTCATTGTACCTTCATAAAAAGTTGGTAGCACTATTGCCTATCAAAATAACAGCTTTATTGAACGTCAACATTCTCAAGATGATAGCACTATTGACCACCATCATCCTGAGCACCACCTTGAAGATTATAGACTTGTTGTCTGTCATTATACACCACCAGACATTTTTACTCCATTAAGAACCAACTTTAGTTTGTACCAATAGTTTCAATGGGAAAAAGAAAACTGGGACCTAGAAAGGAAGCAATTGCTCAGAACTATTAGGGAACAAGCACAACAAATTGAAGAGAAGGATAGTGAAATTATGGTCCTGCAACAACATGTCATGAAGATTACAGAGCTCATTCTAGAGCTTGTAAATTGTAGGTCACCATCTCTAATTTACACACTAGTCCTAAAGGAGCAAATGATTAATTTTCAATCATCTTGAATTACTCAGGGGTTGAACCCTTCCTTGCACACTCCCCAAGAATTCTACGTAGCATTCAAATTAGTTTTGATGGCTCTACAAAATCTCCTCTGTGAGTTATATGCTCATAATCTTGCTATTCTAGATGATAAAGATTGGAATTCATTGTTATATGTGGGAGATGTACAGTTTAGGGCAGTTATGTCATGGATGCAAAATGAGATTAGTCGAGAGAACTGGGCTGCTCCTTATAGGGAAAAAGAAATGTTTGAACCATTATACATTTGGCCAGAGGTGCAACACACTCACAGAGTATTCTTTGATTGGCTTTCTGTTAACAATAATCAAAGTGCTGCTGCCAAAATTCACCCTATTCGTGAACAGGCATTTTTGGATTGGGAGCAACATTGTCCTACAAATGCCCTTGATGCTATACAAGCCTCCCTTCAAAGATGGATCTGATTACCAGAAGATCTGAAAACAAGGGAGTTGCACTCTCCTCAAAATCTGGAGTTGGCCATCAATAGGATGCCCAGGTATATGATGTTAGGTAGAAGTCAGAAAAATTATTGGGTACCTTTTCGTTTCCAATCGCCAATACTCTTGCATCCTATGCTTGGAAAGAATGATTCATTTGATGAAAATAACATGATTGTTGAAGAATATAAATGGGAAAGGTTGAAACAAAATCATGGATATTTTAATTATAGAGCTCATGAATTAGGGGAGAAAATTGCCAATGATCTCAAGCTACGGATGAGGATCAAAAACCTATAGATGCTGAAGGGACCAACCTCAGGATGGTTGGGGGGAAAAATGATGACATGAAGAAATATAAGTCTTTTTGGCCCTTTTTGTGAACATTTGTCTATAACATACTGAACTTTATCATCTTTTAGTATAAGTGTTTTGAACTTTTGATGTATAAAGTATGGACATAGGGCATAAAAATGATAATCAAAATTATATCTAAAAAGGGGTTCATTTTGTGGTAAAAATATTTCTTCATGAATGTTTGATATGGGTAGATCTTCTTGGAGCTGAAGAGATTGCAAAAACTGTTAGTTGAATAATTAATGCCTTTTCATTGTAAACTAATAAATGCAAATAAATGTTTGTGGGAAGTTTTGTGTGCATTAAATGTTGATCATAGGAATACAAACTAAGCTAGAGTTAATAAAAAACAAACTGTGAAGGAATAGTGCTAAGACATTGATGGTATTAATGAGAAGCATTATGACAATGTTGCAGCTGGAGAATTGGCAACAAAGTCAGAAGGGACCTGTTTTAATGAATAACAAAGAAGGACCTCATAAAGTGGCTAAGCAAGGAAGCAAGCATCAAAGCAATCAATTAAACATGCAAAGCACAATACTTGGATTCCTGGAATCTATTTAAAGTAAGATAAAAGAGCAGATCTAACATTTTCTATGATCTATATTTGTGGGGAATTTAAGGGATAACTAATGTCTTTACAATTGCATTCTTGTAGTATTAAGTTGTAACTGACTTTCCTTCATGAAGAAGTCATAATTATAGGATTTTTTTGTTTTCGTTCCTTTTAAATAAGACCTCGTCTGTATCTATGAGGTTAAGTAGTGAGCAGATAGATAGAGTTGATAGACATCTTGTTATTTTCCCAAGTTATTGTAATACTACATATTTGAATGAATACATGACTTTGCTAATTTTCTATACTTTTGTTTGAGTCGATCTTTTCCTTCATTCTTCTATGAGGGCCCATGCGGAAGGTGGAGTTTACTTTAGTAAGTAGGAGTTAGACTCAATTTTCTAAGTTAAGATTAGAACTGCCGTTCTTGCAACCACTGGAAATAGAACCAGTCACTATTCCTGCAGTAGTAGGTGCATAGATGCATGGTTAAACAATTATAATTCCCTTCCAAGTATTTGATAGTTGTCTTTCCTTCGGGTAAACTAGATTTCCTTAATGGTTATTGCATTCAAGGTAGTAGTGACTTTTAGCGAAAACTAGATCATATACTTTGCAGACATCATCTCAAGTTCACGCTCCCGAATTGACATTTAATGAAGATCAACATAGTACTTTGGTAGTAAGGGATGTTCAATCCTGTAACTAAAAAGGTGTCATATTGATTAGACAGAGATATTTTTCTTTCATAATTACCCTTAGCTTTTAAAACATCATCCATGTTTAGCTAGTTAGTCCATGTGACAATTTCATTATTTGAACTACCAAGTTGGCCATCCAATCAACCAACGTGTTTGTCTCATGATAGTTATGAGAAATGAACACTTTAAAAAAAAATTTGAGGTCTTCTTTGATTTCTGAAATAAGATTAGAAATATTCTAGGCAAGGGCATGTTTATTATTAAGGATATTAACAATATTTATGGAGTCCCCTTGTAGCCAGAGATTCCTACATCCATTTTCCTTAGCAAACTTGATCATATAATATGCTCCAACCATCTCAGCTTTATGGCTAGAAGTAATTCCAAGAGGAATAGCTTGAGCCTTAATGATGTTGCAAATGCAGTCCTTAATGACTACTCCACAACCAACCTTGCTTGGTTTCCCTTTGGAAGCACCATTAAAATTAGCCTTCACCCAACCATTTAGAGGAGATAACCAAATGGCACTCTCCCTCAAATTATCATTTTTAACTTTACTATTTTGACTAGGATGATCCAAGTTGATATTTTTTGAGGGGCCCAAATGTGATATAAAATTCTCCTTTATGTTTCCAATAATTCTATTACCAATGACCCAGGAGGGGGTGTTGGTATCTCTAAATAATTTGTCACTCCTTTCTTTCCACAAGCCCTAGAAAATGCGAGGAAAATAATATAGCTAGAGGATGCAAACATGATCTCCTTTGAAGGGGCTACTCCAACTTAAAAAACTGTCAGAAAGATTCTCCTAAAAAGTCCATTGCATTTCCCAAAAATTCAAAACTTCTTTCCAAACATCCCTAGCATAACAAAAATGAAGAAAAATATGGTTAATAGATTCCATATCATTTCTACAAAGACAACCCCAATTGGTTATGATCATCCCTCTTTTTCTGAGATTGTCTATATTGAGAATTTTTTTTTGTAGAGCATTCCAAAAGAAAATCTCAATCTTAGGGGTTAAACCTTTGGTCCAACCTTTAACCCATGAGATATAAATTCTCTTTTCCTCAAAAAGGAAAGAAAATTTGAAATTATCACTCAGGTAAAGATCCCAGATGACCATGTCTTGGGATTTGAGATTGATACAAGAAGAAAAAAGAGAGAGTTAAATAGGGTGAAGATTGATATCCAAAGAAGAAAGGTCCACCCATGTATTTTTAACCCAACAGTCATTGACTTTAACATTGAAGGTGGCTTTGCAGTGCTCAATGATCTGGTCATTATTATAAAACAAGTTTAGGGGAGAATCTCATAACCATATCCTCCTAGATTTTTTTAAAATTTTTTGCCATCACCCAACTTCCATTTACAACCTTTGGTCAGAGTAATCTTCATATCTTGGACAAATTTCCAAATAGAGGATACATTATCTAAGTTACTGGCAGAGAGAAAACCATTCAGAGAGGGAGATCGTTGAAGATATTTACTCTTCCAAATTTTACTCCAATCCCTATCATCTTTGAAAACTCTCCAACCTTGTTTAGCCAAGAGAGCTTTATTCATTTCTCTAATAGGTCTAATGCAAAGCCCTCCAAGATTCTTGGGCTTACAGACATAGTCCCAAGCAATAAGAGGTAGTCTTTTTTTATTCTAAGTCCCAGACCACAGAAATGTTCTATGAATTCTCTCCATAGCATCAACATACTTAACATGAATTTTGAACAAACTAAGAGCATAGATGGAGAGACTTTGAAGGCAAGATTTGAGAAGAATAATTTTACCAGCTTGAATTAGCAAAGTGCCCTTCCAACATGCAAGTTTTTTGTTGTGTTGTCAATGAGCATTTCCCAGAAGGAATCAAGTAGCTTGGAACCAAGGAGGAGGCCCAAGTATAAGCCAGGAAGGGCAGCAATACCATAGCACAAAATCCTAGAGATTTTATTTTGTCTCTCCAAGGGAGTATTCACAAAGAAGATAGAACTCTTCTCCCAATTGATGAATTGACCTAAGGCTTTAATATAGAGATTTAAAACATTCTTGTAACTCCTAGATTCCTTCACCATGGAAATCCCCATCAGAATCGTATCATCCACAAATTTTTCATGAGAGATAGAATTAGAGATAGAAGAGGGAAAGAGGCCATGGATACAACCTTGAGAATTGAGATGATTAATGTATCTTCCTAGACATTCTACCATAATAACAAATAAGATAGGAGAAATGGGACCCCCCTGCTTGAGCCCTCTAGAAGGAGAAAAATAAATTAGAAGAAGAACCATTGACCAGGACAGCCATAAAAGCCATCAAAACAAGTTGAGAAATGAGCTGGATGCATCTTTTCCCAAAACCAAAGGACTCCAAGATCTTGAATAAGAAGCTCCACTCCACTTGGTTATAGACCTTGGATAGATCCAACTTCATAAGAAAACCTCAATTTTGAGAAGCCACCATAGAATGGATGTTGTCATGAGAAATAATAACCAAGTTTAGAATTTGATGACTGGGGAAACAACTGCTTTATTTAGGGGAGATGATGTCTAGAAGGATAGCAAGGATTCTAAGGGTTAGGACCTTGGAAATGATCTCATAAATAGAGTTAAAAATACTGATAGGATGGAAAGCATCCAAAGTATTAGCCCCCACCTTCATTGGAATGGGAGCCAAAAAGGTGACATTAATCTCTTTCAAGAGGCATCTGGCTCCAAAGAACTCTTTTATAGTGTCACACACATCTTTACCAATAATGTGAGACTACTTTTGGGAAAAAAAGCATCGAGAAACCATCAGGGCCTGGTGCTTTGTTAGCTTCAAAAGAGAAAATAACTTTATTGATTTTAGTAGTAGAAGGCATTGTAACTCAAAAAGAATTTGGATGGTCAGAAATGATGAAAGGAATATTTTCTATCATTTCCCTTTGGCTGGAATCATAGAGATTCTGGTCAACAAAAAGTAGGGAAGAGAAAAAATCCTTCATTTTGATAGTAATATCTTCCTCATTAGTGAACTCTTCATGGCCAATCTTGAGATTGGAGATTCTATTAGTAGCTCTATGCTTCAAGGTAGGGATACTGGAGTATCTAGAATTATGGTCCCCTTCCTTGAGCCAGATAGCCCTAGATCTTTGTCCCAATAAGACTCTTCAAAGGAGATGAAATTATGGAGTTTATATAGAGTGTCATTTTCTTCTTTGATAAGCTCCTCTGAATATCCAACTACTTGAATTTTTTCCTGAGTCACTTGAAGCTCCTTTTGAAAAACAACTTTATTTTTAAATATGTCACCAAATGAAGACTTGTTCCAAGCTTTAACTCTGCCTTTGACAATTCTAAGTTTTTTAGCAATTCTAAACATAGTTGTACCTTCTACTTTAGTTTTCCACCAAGTGTTATAGATATCTTTGAAATCTTTATGTTGGATCCACATTTTCTCAAATCTAAAGGGAAAATGCCTCTTCTTACTAATAGGATCAGCGATAAAGGGCAGAGGAAAATGGTCTGAGGCAATATTGGAAATGGATGGGAGAGAGAAATTCTTATCTTGAATCCAATCATGAGAAGCCAAAACTTTGTCAAGCCTTTCTTGAATGCAATTCTGACCGGTCCTTTTATTAGACTAAGTAAACTCAACCCATTTTAAATCAAAATCAATAAGACCTTCATGGTTAATAAAGTCCATAAGGTCCATTCTACCATCCAGATGAGTAATATTACCTCCCATTTTCTCATAATCATATAAAGGAACATTTAAATCACCCACAAAGAGCTAGTTGGGTTCATCAAAATTATTCTTCAAATCCTTAAGATTAGACCATAAAGTCTTCCTAGTTCTAGCTGAGTTAGGAGTGTAAATGTTGACTAAGATCCAATCATTGTTAGGTTGATATATTGAAATTTAACCATAGTAAAAATTTTATTCTCCATGAGAGTCATATTAGAAATGATCACTTCATTCCAAAGAATAAGAGTGCCTCTAGAGGCTCCTTCTGCACTACCAGTAGCCTAACCACAACTCTTGAAAACTTTAATTTTTTTTGCCTTATCTTTAGACATTTTGGGTTCTTGAATAATAAGGATGTTAGGTTTGTGATCTCTTGCAAGATATTTGACAACTTCCATTTTATGAGGACCATTTAGTCCCCTAACATTCTAGGTGATGAGTTTCATATTTTACCTAGGGTAAATTGAAGGATGGTAGTTTGTTTACCATCCACAATATCCTGCAAGCTCTCCTAAGCTCTGCTAGCCTTATTGAATTTCCCACCTCTTTTCTTAGGAGAGCTGGTCATAGCTTTGAAAGATGAAAAACAAACATCTTCTATTTTTCTTCTAGTAGCTCTATAACAAGATTCGATATTGCCACACCAAATTTCTTAAGATTAGCATTCCTATCAACCTTGTTAGGCTTAGAAACCTTTAGGCTTTCATCAGTAGAAATTGGTGATGTAAGAACTAGAATGGGTTGGGAAAAAAGATTCAAAGACTCAAATTCTAACATGAGGCATTGATTCTTTATGAATGGGCAAAGATCCTCCATTTTCCATAAATCACAAGGAATAGAGTCACCAATAGGCACAAGTGAGAGTTCTTGGCCAATACCCAACTCTAACTAGTCAAACCTTGCTATAGGAGACACATCCAAAAAGAAGCTTTCTCTAGATGGGTCAATTTGAAGTCTCTTGGTCAACTTTCATTTCTAACATTTTTAGTAAATAATTCCCCACAGGGGGCTTTGGGCACACTCAACAACATCATGTTCAATCACTTTTTGGGAGTTCAGCTTAAGGGTCATTGAGACCTCCTAATTTTCCATATCATGGGATTCTTCTCCTTCCAAATTTTTTGTCTTAGGGCCCTTAGGGTCTAAGATAGTAATCAAGTGTTGTTCCTCAAAAGAGAGTCAGTTGAAGAGGTATTCTATGATTCAAAAATCTTAACTGTAGCTTTTTTTGGCCTCCATAACAAATTATGCTTGTTATCCTTATTCTACTTCTTTTGATGCCCCTGATTCTTCCTAAAAGTTATCTTTTGAGCTAGCTTGGGGTGATTAGTCTTAGATTAGATTTAGGACAAGCCTTCACCCAATGACCCACTTTTCTATAGTAAAAGCAAGCACCAGGCATATCTTCAAATTCCAGATCCTGTGACCATTTGCCTAGTTTGGAGATAATGTCTATCTTAGTGGTGAGATATTTCATTTGATTAAATTTGACATAGATACAGGCATTAACTAACCTATATTTGGAGGTTGTTAGTTTATCAATCACTAGGAGACTCCCAAATGACTTTTCCAAACCCCTTAAGATATCCTCATTCCATTGGGAGACCTCGAAGTCTAACCCATCTCAGAGTGTAAAGCAAAAAATTATTTAAAAGATCCATATTTGGCTCCCACTTCTTCATAGTAAGAGTGTTATTACCAAGTTGGAAGGTTCCCCCACACAGGACCAAATTTTTTTCCTCATGGCATGTCAAAAATAAAGGACAAGAAACCTCTTTGCACAACCGCAAAATCCATGTGACCATGAAAGCACCATTTTTCCCTCACTAATAACCTAATGTTGTTGATAGTTGGTATTGGGACCATGAACTTCTCCAATAGGGTTAGATCCATCAAGGAAATGGAATGATCAACAAGGGGGTCAGGGACAAATATTTGAAAATGCCCTTTTTCCTAGCAAGCAAAGATCATTACAGGGGGTAAAATAGACTTACTCGACAAAATCTTACTAAAGAGTGAAGCCCAATCTTTTCTTTGTTTAGGTACTTGTTTCTAAATGCTAATAGGTTCTATATTGGTAGGTCATTTGGAGGACAAAGGTGGTTCCCCCCATGGGGAAGGGGGACCCATAAGTCTCTTGAGGAGCTCCCAGATTCCAAATGAAGAGAGTTCTCAGGAATATTGTCATTTCCTAATAACCCAAGCTACACTTTTTACACCCCTTTTAGTTGTTGAGTGATTGGAAAAAAATCCTTGTCCCTTGAACTTTCTTTCATTTGACCATTCCTTTGGTCATAGAGAGAATCCCCATGACCATTTTCTAGAAGCTTCTTCCCACCTAGTTCACCCAGTTCAACCAGACCACCCATTCAAATTTTTTGCAACCAACAAGGAGTGTTTTTTTAGTGATCAAAAACATGGATTTGATTAGAACTTTCTAAAAGAAGAGGGAGAACAAAAAGATGGAAGGGCTTGATGAATCTAACCTAACCCTAAGATCAATATTGATGTTTAAGTGACAAAATATTAAAATAACCTATTTAAGAAGGAATAAGAGGTGTTTTCTAAGGTTGGTTCACTATTGATTGGCAATCTTAAGGAGAAGATGTGAGGAGAAGAACAACATATGTGAAGTGTGAAGAGTAATTACTTGAGGAGATGCCAAGAAGATCAATGATGGAGATGAAAATGGAGGCTAGTCAATTAACCAACATATGAGTGAATGGAGATATGAATTGGCAAAGTGAGTTTTACTTTACAAATCAAACCTATTGTTACATTCTAACCATTATATCAGTCAAAATCCTTTAATCAAGGTGGCATTCTAATGAAATGGTCTAAAGTGCCCTAACAAGGCCACTCCTAACAGGGTAATTAAATCCTTTAATATGATCACATTTAATAGTGTGTTGTATAACCTTTAATAGAGTTGGCTCTAAACCAATCTCACTTCAAAAGAGTGAAAAATTGGTAGCATGTTACTTGGTGGTTTTTCCCAAATTGGGTTTCCATGTTAAATCTTGGTGCCAAAGTGTTATTTTCATGTCTGGATGTTATTGTTATGCATGTTATATTTTAGAGTAGTTTAATTACTGGAAGTCAACACATATAGAGACAGAGCATTAAGGTATTACATGCAATTTTGAATTGCTAATGATATGCTATATAGATTGAGTGGGTATCTAAGATTGATTAATCTGTTTGAAATTAGTAAAAGTTAAATTGGTACATCTAGACCTGAGGATAATTGATTCACCCCCATCTCAATTATTTTAAATCATTATAATAATTATTTTGATGATATTTTGGAGTTTTTTCATATTAATTTATGTGGTCCTATTGGTGTGCAACATTATTATGGTGACAAGTACTCTTTTCTATTTGTTGATGATTTCTCTAGAATGATGACTCTGATGTTTCTTAAAGAAAAATATGAGGCTTTTCAAATGTTCAAGTGGTATTTGGCTAGAGTTGAGAAGGAAACAAGTTAAAGTATGAAATAATTGAGATTAGATAGAGGAGGTGAATTTATATCTGAGGAGTTCAATACATTCTACAATGACAAAGGAATCAAAAGACACCAAGGACTCCACCACAAAATGGGATAGTTGAAAGAAGAAATAAATCAATCAAAAATTGTGCAAGGACACTGATGATGGAAATAAATGTTTCAAAAAAGTATTTGAGAGAATCTACAAGTATTGCTATCTATACACTAAATTGAGCTCAAGTTAAAAAATGTACAAAAAAAAATTCTTTTGGACTATGGTATGGCCATACACCTAATGTCAATTATTTCAAACTTTTTGGAAGAAAGTGTTACATATTGAAAGATGCAAGGAAAATAAAAGTTGATGCAAAGAGTGACAAAGGCATATTCCTAGGATATTTCACTAAAAGCAAGGCATACAAGTGTATGAGTACTAACATTAACAAAATTGTGGAAAGTGAAAATTTTAGAGCTAATGAATTTGCAGAAAAGAATAAAGAATAATGCAAGAAGGAACCTAAAGATTATAGAAACTTTGTATACATCTATGATGGAGAATGTAGTACCTTACCTAAACCTGAGGAGACTGTCGAGCATAAATAGACTAGCACTTACAACTATCAACAAATAAGCTCTACCAAGCATCAATAGGCTATGGAGCATCGAGCTATATGAGTTGAGTCATAGAGAGAGGATATCAAACATTAGACAAAGGAAGATAAGTTACAAATGGAAACATCTGGAGTAGATGAGAAAATTGGATCAAGTGAATTACCACAAGAAGAAAGTAGATCTAAATCTTCTTAGAGTAAATAATTATTATTTATGCTTTACTTAAGTTTACTTAGGTTAATGCATTTAGTTATCATCTAGGAGTTGTTGACAACACGGGAGTTTGTTCCTACTTAGTCATACTTATCTTCTCATCTACATGGAGGATAATCCACCTTTTTTGGATGTATGCTTAGTTGTTAACCTTATCTCCTAGCACTTTCTATCTTGGTACAAGCTTCTTGGAGGCCTTTATAAATAGGCTCTCCTATTGTAATTTCATCATCATCTCATATTGTACAACAATTTTATTTTTTTATTGTTGCAATATAATTTCTCTTTGTTGCTTCAAGCTCTTGTTCCTTCCTTCTTCAATTTCTCTTTAGCAAGTTATTTGCATATAGGTGATCTTGGTACACTGTGAAGTTGGCTTTCATCAACTTCTACATGGTATCAAAGCCTCCCTACTGCTTCCTAGTTTGAAAGATTTTTAAAGCTGCAATTCGGAGACACAAACCCTAGTTATTTGTATTTTTTCTTCAATCAGGAGGAAGAGTGATTTTTTGAGGCACTTTGGGCCTAAACGGATGCTACCATTGAGTTCGAAAGGTCATTTATTGTCAAGATTCATATAAAACTTTCCATTTTTGGCTTCTGTAGCGTCTAGCAAATTTTTTTAGCCCCTCCAAGACGTTGTATAGACTGTACGAACGTAAAAAAATAAAAAAGGGGGTAGTTGCAGCAGTGCCACTGTGCCAACATAGCACCACCACCACACCATCATGGTACCGTAGTTGGTCATGCCACTGCAGTGACATCACGATGCCACCCACCCATGGCTACTGCTCCGTGGCCATCACCGAGTTGTTGGCTCTCCACCTGCCACCATGGTGCCATTGACATTATCCACCTGTGCTCCACCTGTGCTAGTGGTGCCACCACCACAACACCTTTGACCAGTGATGTCACATTTTCAATGTCTGATGTCATTTCTTAGTGTATGACATCATCTTTCTTGCCTGCCACATTAGCATTTTCTTGCATGATGTCATCTTCTGAACGATTAATGTCATCACCCTAGGACCCCCTACTAACATCATTTTTTGATAGGGTGATGTCATATTTTAGCTGCTAACATCATCATTTTGATTGTCAAATTTTTTTTTCGTGTCTGTAATTTTCTAGTGAGCATTGTCTTTTGGAGCAATAGTTGGTTTTTTGGCCATAACTTGAGCATATAGAGCTATTTTTCCAATCCAAAAGAAGCACCAAAAAGCTAGTTTAGATATAGAGACAATGATCTAGTTTCATTTAATTTTGAGTTCATTTGAGTTCCCATTTTTGGCATTGAAGTAGAGGCTTCTATTTCCTCCTTCTTTGCATCTAGAATCCAGGTTCTTTTCTCAATTTTTGTGCTTTCTATAGTTGTTTTCTTTAGTATTTAAGGGATATATTTACTAATTGTGGGGGGCATTTTATTTTTTGTAATTTAATTTAGAATAAGATCCTTCTACTTCAATCTTCCCTCAATGTCAGATCCTTCTGTGACCTAGCTCATGCCACACAACTATCACACCTGGAAAGCATAGATGACTAGGCTTCTTATGTCATAAGGCTTATGGTCCTATCTGGATGAGAATCAACCTATTCTGTAGTGTCCCTTTGAGTTTCTTTATCATAGAAACAAAATGGATGAGGCCATGGGATTGATTGCACTGAACATCTCAGATAGTCTCCTATTTCACTTGGATGGTTTGACCACTCCTCGAGCTATTTGGACCAAATTTCACAACTTGTTTGTGTTGGTGTAAATAAGTATTTACTATTTACATAGTTAAGTTTACTTAGGTATATTTATTTAATTATTCACCTAGGAGTATGTGCACTCTTGTGAGTTGTCATGTTGACAACACAAGAGTTCACACCTCTTTTATGCACATGGTGTCTACAACAGAAGAGTTAGCACACTAATTAAGTACATGGTGTCTACTGTAGACACCTAAATTTGATTACATCACTTCTATAATCCTATTTAGTTATCTCTAAAGGCATCATTAATTAAATGCTTATTTAATTAATCCTTTGCCATCCCCTAGCTGATTAATTTAATTAATTATCTATAGTTCTAATTGATAAATCAAATAACCTATTATTTATCAATTAAATCCTATTCTTCTATCTAATTCCAAAATCCCCATTTATTAAATAAACCTATTTGATAAATGAAACTCTCAAATCTAAAAGCCCCTAACTTATTCCTAAACCCTCTTTTTAGCCTAATCCACCCCATCCACCCATACTAACTAAGATTATTCACTAACTCACCCACCCTCATGAATGCCATCCACTTGCAAATCTCTAACATCCCTAATCTAATCTTAAACCCAAGCCTAATCCACCCCCTAATGTTTTCACATTCCCTAAACAAGCTTAAGACTTTCTTAAGCCAAGGAAAGTCAACAATCTCAACTCCCCTCAAAATATCCCAACCACCCAACAATGAATGCTCTTACACAAGCCATAAAGACTCTTACAAGCTCTTACAAGCCATAATGAAGGGTCTTTATGAAGATATTATCTTTTGATCCTCCTTTTTTGACTCATCCTTCCCCTTTCCTCCATCCATTCACCTTGTAACATGTGTCACTCTCTGATTGGTGCTAAACAAGCACAATCTATGTGCTCCCTTTTGAGTGCATCCTAGCCCTCCTTAAGATTTCATCTTTCCTTCCATCTTAGCCCTCCATCTCTCAAGCCCTTAGCCTATAAATTGAATCCCCTCCCAAGCCATTTCATCACAATCTTGAAGCTAAAGTTATAATGCCCTTTTGAGAGCCAAAAAGCCATCAACCATACCCTTATGATGCCAAATTGAGAGCTCACAAAGCTACCAATTTGCCATTTTTCATCTCCATTGAAGCTAGTTTTTGGGAACCTTGAGCATACATCCCAATCCTTAGACCCATCTACCAAGCAAGGAGCTAAATCCTATTGGGAGAGTCCATTCATTTGGCTCACATTTCCAATTAGGGTTTCCTCTTTAGTCTCTCATTTATGTTATGGTTTATATGCTAGTTAATGCTTTTGTTTTTTTGATAGATTAGTATTACTTGGTAACATATTTCTCATATACATTTTGGCACACCTGGTGGGACCCCACTATGGGTCATTTAATCCTCTATTTCTATCTATATATTGTTTTTTGCTAATAATCTAATGTTTCTTGTCATTTGAGTGAGTTGTAGGGTTTAATCTTGTTCTTGCAGGTTAAAGGAAGCATTAGGGAGAAAAAACGAAGCTTCAAAAATAGAATTTCAAAATTTTTCTGAAAAAAATCTGCGTGTTTTAAACCAAATTCTACGCAGTGTCGTCTTTGCAGATCGGCGTCTCTGATTGGTCGACTGTCCTCTCTGAATCTAAAACTGTCATCTCCGAAGTGAATTCTATCATCTGCGCAAATCAATGTCTCCCCGTTTCAGCATCTCCGCCTGGCTTTAAACGTCGTCTCCACCTCTAACCATCATTTCCACCTGGCAATTTTCTTATTCAAAATCCACTCTGTCATCTCCGCTGCCAGAGTATAAATCAAAATTTGACTTTTAGTGGTTCCGTAGGATTTAGACCATTTTAAGCATTTTTACGCATAGTAAAAACAACAAAAAAAGTTAAATTTTTTTTTTCCCATAGTTAAGCTTTCCTTTTTGAAGATTTTGGTGACTAATCAATTTCTTTTTTGTCTTATTGCAGGTTGGAGCAACTTTTTGGGTGACTAATCATGTTTTTTAGATTTTTCATGGAATGAACTTGAATGGTTACACACATTTTCTATTGAATGAATGTTGCTAAAAAAAACACTCTTGAATGCCATGGGTTAAAATCAAATTTTCCTTGAATGCATAATTAAAACAAAAAATCCAATCTTGAATGCCAAGGATCAATTAACCATTGCAATATCAAACACTTCATTTGGAGCTTCTAAAATTGAACAAAAAAAATCTCTTTTCCACATGCAATCTAGGTAAAGTTTGTTTTTTGGACATTTAAAAAACTTTGTTAAGTTAAAATAAAAATTTGCAAAAATCAATTTGAGTAGTTCCTTGGACTCACCTCTTTTCTAATCACCCATCAATTCAACCATTGGTTGCAATCTCAGCACCATTTATGGGGATGGGTCTACTTGAAAAAGGTGTTAAATGTTCCACAATCTAACTCACTCACTTGGTCTTTGAACATTTGCTTTAACTTTATCAAAATTCTTAAATGATCAAAAATCTAGATTAAATCGATCACACTTCAAGTTTGGGCACTAAAATTGAACAACTATTGACGTGGAGGGCCTCCGAGCGCGCGCTTGACAAATCGAGTCTCACACATCTTTGCTTTGGGCTTTAAAACAAACTCACACTCAATCTTGAATGCCTTAAAGAAAATTAATCGATACTTGACGTGGAGGGCCTCCGGGTGCGCGAGTTTTCTTTTGTTGACCCTAACTCTTCTTCTTGTTTGCATTCTTCAATCGATTTAATTTTTTTGGTGCTTCAAGTTGGAATTGAACATTGTCTCTTAAACATGAGTGCTTGCAAAGTCTAGATTAGCACACATAAGAGTCAATTGGTAAAAGAACAAGCATGTTTTTTAGCCCAAGGTGATCTAAGTCTTCTCTCCCCTTGTCGTCTTTTGAGGCCATCTTGGGTGCATAAGATTAGGATCCAAAACCTTGTTTCTTTTTAGGAGGCCTGCTTGGGGATTTCATCACCCCTTGGGACGACCTCAACTCCAGTGTTTCGACGGAGTATAAAGACTGGGAGGTGAATCCAAAGACACCTCTCTTGGAATCAAGATTTTTGTCACTCGGGCTAAGCCTCAAGGAACTTTATACCCTTGAGAAGTGAAAGAGGAGAAGTGGGTTACCGCTCCTCTCGGCTGTGTGACATATTTTTGGTTTCATCTACGAATTTGGGCCTCACGTACCTTTGGGTATATTGAGGACTCCCTAGCTAAACCAACTGTCAGCCTTGTAGACAACTGTCTAGGATGTTAATGTGTTTGAAGTGACTGATCGAAACATTTGTAGAACACACACACTCCTTGGCGCAAGTATCACATTCTGGGAATCAAAACTGCTATCTGGTTGTTTCTATCTATTGTTTGGTCTTTTACTTATTGAATGCATGTTTGCCAAACTTGGTCAATCCTAGCTTACGGCACACTTAGCGTAGTCACTGCCTATCCCAAAAGTTGAACAAGTTGAAGCAAAATAACCAAGGTCTCTCAAAGCCAAGCAGATTCAAGAATTCATGTCAGAGCAACCCAAACCCAAACAAAAGTTCCACAAAGTCAAACTCAAGCCATCTCAGGCATACCAAGAACTTTCAGCCAAGAGAAAGGAACTAACACCAAGTCCTCGAATTGCCAAACTCCACAAAGAAGAGGACAAAGCTACCAACAAAGCAGTTCAAGAGGCTTGGTTAGAGCACACCATCAAATTTAGCCAAAATCCAGGAGTTAACAATGCTTATGCCTTACCAACTAGGCATGATTTCTATGATTAGACCCCCTTGTTTCTCTACATCTTCTTGGACAAGCTTCACTTTAGAGTCATCTTTGTAGAAAAGCCAACCATCTTAGGTTATCCCCGTAAGCATTATTAGCTCATCCATCTCATTTAAAATCAAACCATCTAGCCAACAATCCAAAATCTTCTCATGCAAGCCTTCAAAATTTTTTTTCACCTTGCCAAAAGTTTGCCATTCCTAAAATCTTTCAAAATCTACCAATCTCACCAAGGTTATCCCTTTGACAGAGCTTTGTCCAGGGTAATCCAGCTTTGTCACTTGTTATCCCTCATCACCTTGAGCTAAAGGTTGGGATCCACAAGTGGTCAATCTCGTGTTCTTCCTAAAGGATCATTAGTCTATCCTTAAGTTGACACAATCACCACCAAGCTTGCACATAGGAAAGCAGACCTTTCGTGCTTTGGCAACATATCTTTGAAGTTAGAATCTCCAACCCAATCCTCCTTAGGTTTTTTCATATAGCTTTGCCTCAACCTAGGAAATCATTTGCATAGAGAAGCCTTCCCCCTTTTTGCATCCATCGACATTATTGCATCTCATCCCTAGGAGCATTTTTCATGCCACCCGTCACTCGCTTAGCCAAGAAGAAAGAAACAATGGAGCCCTATCATTTGGATCGAACAACCTCACCCCCCTTGAGCACTCAGCCATACTTTAGCCTAGAGAAAGCTATGCCATCACCTACTAACATTGAAGCTTTCATGAACCAACCAGGAAATGCAATATTGGTAAACGCCATTATAGACAAGAACAAAGAGACAATCATGGCTAATTTTCGAAGGGACAATGTAGGAACCTTTGACTTTGGAAGACCCCCTTCATTATCAGATCCATCTCACCCATTGTTTGGGTAGCTACCACCACCCATAGGCCCTTATGATCCAAATTATCCTCAATATATGCCAAAAGAAGAACCTCCAGCCAATCCATATGATCCAACAGACCCAAACATACCATCATCCACCCAAGTTGAAATCTCCATGCTGCAAGCCAACCCAGCCACCACCACTCCATCCTTGGTTCATACCTCTCTGCTCCAAACCCCCTTTACCCAAAACACCTCATCATTCACCCCCTTCACTATTGGTGCTGTTGCTTCCCAACCCAGCCTTCCAAATCCACCCATCTCCCAAATCAGTGCTAGCATCTTTGGCCAACCTCAGCAATATACAACAGGGATGCCACCCATCGGGCCAAGTAATCAACCTTTCATCACCCCCAGCTTGTTCACCACAACCTAAAGCACAATCCCATCATTTCCATTAGGTCTTGGGAGCTCAATACCATTAGCCACAAATCCACAAGCTACTATCTTCACTCCACAAAGCTATCAAATCCCAAAAGCTACTGCCAATTTTCTACCAAGCTCCCAAGTGACCCCAACCCCTGCCACCACTCTACCAAGCTTCCAAATCCAGCCACAAAGCTATCAAAACCCATCAGTTCCATTCCCAAGCTTTCAATTCCCACCACCTCCACCACCAACTAATCCATTACCTCCAATTACCAACTACTTTTCAATGCCACTTCTAGGAGGTAATCCACCACCCCAGCCAACCACCAATTATTTGCAGATACCATCCCAAATGGGGGCACAACCCACATATATTGGTCAAACCCCACAAGCCCCCCGATCCTTTCCCCAAGCCTCACAAGCATCTTATACCTTACCTCCACAAAGTAATCCATTTATCCCACAGCCAGCTTATGTTCCTCAATCCCAACCTCAAATCCCATATCAACAGCAAGCCTTGCAACACATGCAACAATATGCGCCACCTCCCCCTCAACAACCCGTCATCCACCATGCAGCTACCCAAACAATGTACAATCCCTATCAGCAAATCCCTCACAACCATCCATATTCAGTAGCCCCATCCAGCACATACTTACCTCAAGGCACTCCTACATTGGGGGCACCCCAGCCATCACCTATCAATTCAGAATGGGAGCAAATGAAGACAGATATGAAAGCCATCCAAGAAGGGAATGATCCGAAGACATTCAATTTTGAGAATGTATGTCCTTACCCATTTGAAAGAGCCATTACCATGACACCATTTCCCAAACACTTTGAGGTACCCAAATTTGACAAATTTAGAGGAAAAGGAGACCCTGTCATGCATATCAAAGAATTTTACATGCACTGCTAGGACGTGGCATACAATGATGTCTTCCTCTTGCGCCTTTTTCCCAAAAGCTTGGCTGGACTAGCTCTTGAATGGTTTTATAGAATCCCCTATGGAACAATTAAAAGCTTTGCTGAATTATCTGAGGCATTCGTAGCCCAATATGCCCATCTTGTTGAAACAAAGCTATCAATAGTTGACCTTGTCCACACTAAGAAAAAAGGTGGAGAAAGCCTTGCTAAATACCTGCAAAGATGGAAAACCTTTACCACCCGCATATCCTGCACCTTGCCAGAGCACCATGTGGTGAAAATGTTTATTGATAATGTCCATCCCACCTTGGCTGACCACATGACCATGAACTTTTTGCAGACCTATAAAGATATCAAAGAGAAAGGAATGATCCTTGAGCAAGGACTCATTAAAGATGGTGTGGTCAAGATTTACAAAG
Source organism: Cupressus sempervirens (assembly GCA_028749045.1). NCBI lineage: Eukaryota > Viridiplantae > Streptophyta > Pinopsida > Cupressales > Cupressaceae > Cupressus > Cupressus sempervirens. Next base: position 545,251,102 of record CM053793.1, read on the forward strand.
AGGCCAACCAAAATCAATCACATTCCAATGACAAGTCTAGGTATTGGAACAAAAACAAGCATGTTGCAACAGATGGCGTCACTGACACTAGACATGTGAATATTGTTGGTCCTTCTCACAACCAGTCCAACCCACCATATCAACCACATAATCAACAAGCTATCAATTACCAACAACAGAATCACCAAAGCTATCAAGGCCACAATCCAAGACCCAACTTTCAAGGGTCTAACAATCAAGTTAATGCCATCAATGTAGCTGCAGGACAAAAGCCCAAATTCCAACCTGCACCTAGAAATTATACACCCCTTGGTGAGCCATTGGATTTCATTTTTGAGAAATTAGTCAAGGAAAACCTCATCAAATTTCCTCCTACCCAGCAAATTGACCCAAGCCAATCCAAAGCTGCATGGTACAAGGAAAATGAGTACTGCAAATTTCATAGGGTAAAAGGTCACACTACCCTCAGATGCATGAAACTGAAAGACTATGTGCAGGACCTCATTGATCGGAAGGAAATCACTGTTGGTGCCCAAACCTCTCCCAATGCAGGCTTACAGATCAATCAAAATGCTTTTCCTCCTCACAAAAATCAAAATCCTGGAAAAGCACCTATCCAAACCAACAACAACAACACCAACAACCATCAACCAAACCAACAGCATGGGAAGAACAATGACCACACTTCATCCTATATAGACTATGGTAGCCTTATAGGTTGTATATCCGAGAAAGAGCCTTTTGTCAATGTTATCAATATCCAAGGACCAAACAATGAGTGTGCAGTCACCACTCAAAGAGCGCAATTTAACATCGCAGGACCACCCATTACACCAACACCATTAGCTCCATCAAAAAGCCAATACAATATCTTGGAACACCTTGGGAACATGCCAGCCCAAATCTCCATTTTAGACCTTCTTCGCACTAGTCTTGTGTACAAGAACATCCTTGAAAATGCTCTCATAGAATCCCTTGTCCCTTCTGATATCAATGCTACTTATTTTCGTAATCTTGTTGGACACCTTTCATCCTCATGTGCCCTATCGTTCAAACCCACCGACATACCTGTGGTCGAGCCAGATCACACCCTTCTGCTTTGCATAGCTATCATGGTATCCAACTTTGCCGTGAAAAGAGTAATGATAGATAATGGATCAGCCTTGAATATTTGCACCTTAAAATTCATAAAAGGAACTATTTTGCTGCCAATCAAGGTTGGGCTAGTCATCCAAGAGACACTCTGCCATGTTATTTATCTAAACCTACCATTTAACATCCTCCTCGGTCGCCCATGGATTCATGCCATGAAAGCCATTCCATCCACTTACCATGAGTGCATCAAATTTTTGCATCAAGGCACTAAGGTAACCATCCATGCCGATCCAAAACCCTTTGCTTACTGCAATGCGGTTGAAGCTTCATATACAAACCATTGCCCTAGAATTGATATTAGCACATCCATTGCCAGCTCATCCCACACTTATAATGACCCAAAAACTATCCTCGCCTCTACCCTATCTATCGTGAAGATCAATTTGGAGAGTATAGTCTGTCAGATGCATTTTTTGTCGGGGCACTCCCACTTGATCCACATGCCCATGGATGACTGACATATCAAAAAGCTAAGGAGATTCCACCTCCTCGATACAAACAGTTTGGCCCAACAACCTTTGTATCCTCAAAAATCCCTCTTCATGAGGAGCTCACTCTAGATATCAACAAATGGTTACATAAGGATGCACCTCAAAGAAATCAAGCACGCCTTGATCACTTTAGCCAGAAGTATCCCCAAGAACATAAGCTCATCACTGACAAATGGAACTATCAAGGTGGTGGTCTAGGACCAGAAGAAAGAGGCATGTAGTGCCCCATCAACGCACACAAGTGGGAATCGAAGTCAGGTCTTGGCTTTGGCATACCCACAATTGAGGGCACCAATACAGACGGTCACACTTTTTTGAACATTCACTGCAACCTTGTCGAAATCAAAGACATTCTTGAGGAAGTTGAAAAGAGAGCCTACGATGATATCCTAGACCAAATCTCCCTTGGAGACTCTGTTCTCCAAGAACTATCCATCCACCTCATTGACCTACCACTTGCCCATCCACAACTCATAGATTGGGACCAACCAAGTGTCATACACATTGATGAGTTCACATTAGAGGAAGCACTTCTGAGATTCATGGGAGCCGAAACACCTCACAAAAAAACAAAGCCAGATTCTACCTATATCTACAAGCTAGATCCCAAGGGGTATTTTGGAGAAAATTCCCAACCTAGTTCCGATACACCCAAAACTGGAACTAAGGTGAATCCGGGACTAGCTAAGGCAGTGAAGAGAACTCCTCGGCAAGAACATCCAGAGCCACAAGCAGAACATGAGGATTTAGCATTACCTCCTCAAGATAATCGACGAGAGATATCTTCTATTCTAATTGAGGATACTAGGGAAGTCAACATTGGTTCTTCAGAGATCCCTAGGTTTGTTCACATTGGTGCATCCCTATCACAAGACCAAGCTGACCTCCTCTTTGAGGTCTTAAGGGAGAACATTGGGAGAATAGTGGTTTGAGATCTTTGTTCCTAAATTTTTTTTGCAACATGCAAATACCAATTTTTGCCACTTAAAATGCTTAGTATGAGCTCATCTAGAATCCAAATTAGGTTTTGTTTCTTTTGAAAGTGCATTTTTTTGTCTACTTTCTAGATCTATAATCATATTATAGGTTCCATGGATAGAAATACCGCCTTCAGAAATAGGGCCTAAATTGCCAAGTGGCTACCAAGTGCTTGAATCATCTATTGGGGGGAAGGGGTTTCTTTGAATTTTTTTTTTTGCATTTTGATAGTTACATTAATTAGTCCATCATGGAAGAGGAAGATTTAATTATCTTGAAACTAGACAACTATTAGGAATGGAGTCAATTGGTTATCAAATATCTTAGTCAACATAATGCACTACCATATGCGAAAGGACTTACCTACAATACGAACACAAGTGCCCTCATTTGGCATAATCTCTTTCTATTTATGGATATGGAGGTTATGGATTCACTTGAGGACATTAAGTCATTTGATCCATATGTTTATTGGATTCATCTTTGGGAGATGTATGGAGATCCATAAATTATTCCATTCCCCAAAGATCTTTTACCTCACATTGTAGCTGCATCCTCTCTAGATGAGATCACACCTCCAGATGCTCCTACTGATCCTATTTCAGCTATAGATGCTTCAGATTCAGTGTAGTAGAACACTTCATGTCTTCCTACTTTACCTTCATGCGATGACTTCCTTCTAACATTGCATGCCTACTTATGGAGTCTCACATTGAAGATGTGGGAGACACTGTTAATGATATTTATCTTCTTTTTTAGGCAAACTTATCATCCATTGCCATAGTGATAGATTCATGTACTTCAACACAATAGGGTACACTTTGTCTTCCAATTCTAGCCTCAGGTGATGGCTTCTTGACTGACATTTTATGTTTGTTAATGGAGTCACACATAGTAGACTTGGGAGACTTCTTTGATGATATACTGCTTCTCTTTGATGTAGACGATCCTTCTATAGTTGTTGCAAGGGCTCACTCTAACTCCCATGTCCATTCTCTACATGATCAATCTTTACAGGTTGATGTGATTGTGAATTCTTATGTATAGTAGTTGTAGGAAGTCTCTTTATCATTTGAGGAGATAGATTGTTCTTTGAAATAGGTTCTACATCAATTCTTGCTCGATCTGCATTTGTTCTTTTCAACAGTTTTGGAGAGAGGCATCATTAGTATCAACACAAGGACACTTGTGCAGGTTTCAGAGACACCTTTCATCATTGAGATTCTTTCCACATATAGTGAAAGTGTCTCACTAGTAGCTCTACCATTATTTCTTCCAAAGGGGAGGAACATCATTTAGCGGTCATGGATCAGCTTCTACATTGGAGCATTTCTCACTAATTAGCACCTTACTTTTAGGGGGTGGACTACCTTGTCTCCTTCTTCTTCTCCTTTATGGGGGGGACTTGTTCCTCTTAAGGGGTTTTGTCCTTCTACTTCACTTTTGTATATACTAGATGTATGTCGTAATGGGGGGGTCTTGATTACTCCATCCATCCATGCATCTTGTCTTTTCATTTCTCTTTTTGGGGGAGAGTTTATCCCATGAGGTTTTCCCTCTTTCTTTTCTTTATGAGAGATTGCATTTCATTATATACATGGGTACCTAGCATGGCCTAGTAGTTGGGACCCATTATGCATTTCATCCTAGTTCTTGTGAACTTAAGTGCATTCCCCTAAGTTGCACTTAAGGGGGAGGGTGTTGGTGTAAATAAGTATTTACTATTTACAATTACTTAAGTTTACTTAGGTTAATGCATTATTTTAATATTTATTTAATTAGTCACCTAGGAGTATGTGCACTCTTGTGAGTTGTCATGTTGACAACATAGGAGTTAGCACCACTTTTATGCAAATGGTGTCTACAACACAAGAGTTAGCACACTAATTAAGCACACGATGTCTACAAAATCTCCACTTGAGATACACCTTGTCATTCTTATCCTCTCATCTAGAATGATGGATAAGATGTGTGCTTAGTTATCATGCTTATCTTATCTCCTGGTTCTTTCTAGAGACATTCTAGGTGCTTCTTGAGAGGCCTTTATATACAAGCACTCCTAGTGTGTACACTCATTTGAATACAAAGAAATGTATGAGGAAATACTCTAATATATTAATCATACTCTTTTTGGTTTACATTTTTTCTTGTGTTCGAGTTCTATGATCTTGGGTGAATTTTTCTCTAAGGCAAATTCTTATAGTTTGGCATAGTGAATGAATTTTGGGCATTATAGCTTGATGCAAAGTTGACTTCTTTGACACCTAACACCTTTCCTACTATTAAAGACTTTCTAATGAAGTTCAAATCTCTGTGCACAATTTTTTAGGAACATGGGAAAAAAAAATAGATGATGAGTGTATCTTTTTGATACTCTCAAAGTTACAAGGACAATATTAGATCTTTTCTTCCACTTTCTACTCCAGTATGGATGCCTTGGTTAAAAAACATTAGATGCCATCTTTTGAGACATTTGGTGATCAGTTAACAAGGGAATAGTCCAAGATGACTTAGATGGATTCACTTATAGGTTCATAGTGACATACATTACTTGCCAAGGATACGTAGGAGCAGAAGCCAAAGCAGATATTTGATTCCTCCTCTTAGCACTCTACTGGTCCATCCTCTTCTTCTAAGAAGAAGGAAAAAAAGAAGATTGAGACTCCTACCAATTCCTATTTTTGGAAATGATCTCATGATGAGGCACATTATTTTCAGAAGAGATTTGATGGCTATGAGAAATAGATTGTAGATTTGCAAGCTCTTCTTTAGAAAAGCATTGTTTCATCTCCATCCTCTTCTACCTCACAGGGGTCTTCCTTTTAGTCTTCTTCCATATCTTTGATCTCTACATTAGATCTTGGAAAGGGTCATACATTAGGGTCATCCTTTGCATTCCCTTCACAGGTCCCTTGGATACTGGATTTAGCTACTTCTCACCATATGACGTTTTCTCAAAGTGTCTTCTCTACTCTTGAGGCTTCTCCCATTCCTCATATTCTCATGGGGAATAACAATACCCTACCAATCTGCAAGAAAGGTTTAGTTCACATCTAGGATGGTATATTCAATGATGTATTGTATGTTCGGTCTCTATCTACAAACCTTCTCTCAATTTCTCAGATTACACTCAGCGGATCAGGGAAGATAGTTAAGTTCACTATAGATTCAATCTTCATTCAAGATTGTGCTACAAGAGGCCTTATTGCTATAGGGGCAGTTGATCCTTCTACTTGTCTCTACACCTTCTCACACTTTGGTCCACCATCTCCATTATTGAAGCACAACTCTTCTCTTTCATGGGAGCATCATGTGGTGTAGTTTGGATACTTGAACCTTTCTATTGTTCCTGAGATCCCTATTTTGACTTCCACACCACATTAGTTGAGGTATTTTCTCTTCAGTAGGATTCTTCTTCAGCTTTGTCTAACTCTCCAACTCCTTTCATTAAGCCTTCAGGTGCACCTATTGTAGATTCTACAGTGGACATTCATGATAGTGCCATCACACCTACCTTGGGGATTCCCTTTCAGGATCCTCATATTTTCTGCTTTGAACTTTAGCTAGGCCTTCTATTTTTCCCTCTCATTCAAGTTCCCTTGTTTCATTGACATTGGAGTTTCATTGGTTTGATTCTTTCTCCAAGGGCTCCATTATTCTAGGGGGGCTTTGGTGTCTTTTCTATCTCTCATGGGGGGTTGATTGTACTTATGGTTTTTAGAGAATCTCTTAAAATTTTTTTGGTGGAAGTTATCCAGCTTGGGGGGTCTTGTTTAGGCCTTCTTTTCTTCCTTCATTTTTTTTAGCATGTTTGTACTTACCTCTTTTTGGGGGAGGGTTAATCCCATGAGGTTTTTCCTCTTTCCCCATTTTCAGAGGTCGCATTTCTTTGCATTTTACATGGGTACCTAACATGGCCTTGTTTCTAGGACCCATTCTGCATTTCATTTTAGCTTTTGTAATCTTAAGTGCATTCCCCTAAGTTGCACTTAAGGGGGGGAGGGGGGGGGGGGGGGGGGTGTTAGTGTAAATAATTATTATTTATGCTTTACTTAAGTTTACTTAGGTTAATGCATTTAGTTATCATCTAGGAGTTGTTGACAACACGAGAGTTTGTTCCTACTTAATCATACTTATCTTCTTACCTACATGGAGGATAATCCACCTTTTGTGGACATATGCTTAGTTGTCAACCTTATCTCCTAGCACTTTCTAGCTTGTTCTACAAGCTTCCTAGAGGCCTTTATAAATAGGATTTCCTATTGTATTTTCAACATCATCTCATATTGTATAGTAATTTCATTTTCTCATTGTTGTAATATAATTTCTCTTTGTTGCTTCAAGCTCTTGTTCCTTCCTTCTTTAGTTTCTCTTCAGTAGGTTATTTGCATGCAGGTGATCTTGGTGCACTGTGAAGTTGGCTTTCATCAACTTCTAAAAATTTGTCTTAGCTAAATATGTAAGAAGACATCATACACTAGATCAAACTAATTAAGACAATGATTCAGGAGTCATGACAAGAAACAAGTTGAAGAATGATACATGTTTGCTATGTGATTTTGAACCAAGAATAGTTAATGATGCATTGGAGAATGAAGATTATATTAGAGAAATGAATAAGGAGGTTGATTAAATACAAAAGAAAAAGACACAAACATTGGTACCAAGGCGAAAGGATAAGAATGTGAGTGGAACCAAGTGGGCATTCAGAAAAAAGATGAATAAGAAAGGTGAAGTAACAAGGAATAAAGCAACGTTAGTTTATAAGGGATAACACAAGAGGAAGGAATTGACTATGGAGAGATATTTTCCCTAGTTGCAAGGTTGGAAGGAGTAAGAAAATTACTTGGATATGATGCTTACAAAGGTTTCAAGGTATATCAGATGGATGTCAAATTTGCATTTTTGAATGGAATCTATGAAAAAGAAGTCTACACTGAACTACCTGAAACAAGCTTTTGGAGCATTATATGAAAGGTTATATACATATTTGGTGAAAATTGGTTTTGCAAGGACTAATGATAATTACAATTTGTACTTGAAGAGTGAATCAAAGAATAATATATTGCCAATTGAAGTTTTTGTTGATGATATCATGTTTGGAGAGCATGATTTATTGTGCAAATCATTTGCTAATGAGATGAATAAAGAATTTGAGATGTCAATATTTGGAGAGATTAAATTCATTGTTGGTCTAAAATTTTATCAAATGAAATGAGGTATATACAATACACAATCAAATTATATCAATGAGATAATAAAAACCTTTGGAATGGAAGATTCAAGACTAGTTGGAATACCTATGGCTACTGGACATAAACCTTCAACTAATGATGATTTGCTAAAGTAAATCAAACATTGCATAGGTCCATGATTGGAAAATTACAATATGTTGTTCATAGCAGACCTTACACTGCATTAGCTATTGGTATTGTTGTAAGATTTTCTGTTAATCCTAAGGAGAATCACATGATGGATGTGAAAAGGATATTGCGATATCTGAAAGGTACATAAGATTATGGTTTATTGTATAAGAAGAGTGCCAAGTTTAAGCTGAAAGTTTGCAAAGATGTTGATTGGGCTAGAAACATTTATGTCATAAAAATTAAAAGTGGAGATACTTATTTCTAGGAAAGAGATTGATTTCATGGATAATTAAGAAACAAAATTGTATTTAACAATCCATAGTAGAGGCTGAACATTTTGTAGCTGCAGTTAGTTGTTCAAATATTATGTGGATCAAGAAATTGTTGAAAGGTATGAAGAAAGAGATTATTGAACTCGTGGTGATATATTATGATAAGACAAGTTCTATAAACATATCCAAAAACCCTGCGATGTACACAAATACCAAGCATATTTCCATTAAGTATCATTACTTGAGGAAATTAGTGCAAGACAAAGAAGACTAGAGTATGTGAACACAAAGGAACACATATATGATATATTCACAAAGACATTACTTAAGGATGCATATGTGTATCTAAGAGGTGAACTAGGGGTCATTCCCCTATCTAAAGAAAACTAAGAATTGATGCAACATTGCATCAATTTTTATGATCAAAATATCTTACATATTGATGCAAGAGGTCACACTTTAGTAGCTACCTAAAGGTATAAAAAATATGTGAAAAGAAAGACATAAGCATGAGTTGATAAGACTGCAAGTAGGAAGATGGTGATGATAGAGGGAGAAATAATTTTAGAGATCAGTTAGTACAAAAAGTGATAAAGAGGATGATGTCTTTGTCATTGTAGTCAAAAAGGGAGAAGTATGATAGTTACCATCTAGTTACAAGAAGAGGGAGAATATATTGTCAAGTTACCATTCAATACAACCTATAAATATAGAGGGAGACTATAAATATCTAAATATGTGTAAGGAAGAAGTGTGTTATGTTATCATAATGGAGAGATGTCAAAGAGGGAGATAATACAATTGATATTACAAAAAAAAACTACAATTGGTATCATAGAGGGAGAAGTGCAAAAAAAATAGGAGAGAATATAGGATATTGCATGAATGAGAACTAGAAGAAAAATAAAGATATTAATGAAGATCTAATACAAATTATAGGGGGAGATGATAGTGAAAATCTAGAGGAAACTTTTCCATTGCATGGTAACTAAAGATGTTTTCATCAAATTTCAAAGAGGGAGATTTTTGGAAACTACAATTGGAACAATTTTTATGTTGTCATTGATGTCAAACCTTACTGGTAAGACATTTTCTAAAATTTTTGAGTGACATATCTTTTGATTGATGAAGAGAATTTGAAAAGAGAGATAACAATGTGAACTAGTAAAGTTGTTGAGTAAAGTGAAGTAAGTGTGTAGTTAAAATGGTCACTTAGTTAGTATTTGAAAAAATAACATGTTTTTTAATCATTATATTGAGTGAAGAAGACAATTGAGTTGAAGTGTAGAAGATATTCTTAATGAAAGATAAGAAGTTGAGTAAAACACTAAGCTTGACCAAGTGATATTTTACAAGGTCAATGAAGCATAAGACTAAGGAACTTAAGTTATAACCAAGAAAAACAATATTAGCTAAGTGATGGTAATGACTAAGAGAAATTAATAAGAAAACTATAATAGTGACTAAGCACAATGAAGGCCGAGCAAGTCTGTGTAAGTTGAGTGATACAAGATTAGTAGAGACTGAGCTACCAATTTTTGACCAAGTTGAAGAAAACAATGATTGCTAGAAAGTAAAGTCCACCAAGATATTTGAGGGGGGTGGGGGTGAATCAATTATTCAATCAAAAAATAATTTGGGTCGAAGCACAAACTTGTGCCACCCTTTGTGATATCCATCAGGGTTTTGACTGAAACACTTTTTTCCGAAAGGGTTACGACCAAAACAACTTTAGCCATACAGATGTGGCACTTTCCCGCACTGATGTGGTAGAGGGGGTTTCGGTCAAAACCCTTTTGGCTGAAAGGGTATTGGCCAGAACCCCTTGGGTTTATAAATACTAAAAAATCACTGTCGGTGGTCATTTCACTATTGCGGTTATCAAGCGATTAGGGTGTTTGGGTCGTAACAAGTAGGTGCATTTAAAAATAATAATATTTTTTTAGTTATTACATGATAGTATTAATTAAATGAATTGTTTTTAAGTGTTTTAATAATTAAATTAATTATATTTTAAGTGTTTTTTTTAGTAGTTGATTATTTAGACTAGTTAATTTTCTTTATATAGTTAGATGTTGATATGTTAAAGATAGAAAACTATATAGTATTTTTAAATTAAATATGTACATTTAATCATAAATGTATATTTTACATGATCTCAAACATAGAAAATTCAAGTTGAGACTTAGATAACTAAAGCAATTACATTTGATAAAACATTAACATAGTACAAACCTATATAAAAATATTTTAGTTACATTTTAGAAAACATTAACAACAAACCTATTAGTTACAATTTAGAAAACATTAACATAGTAAACCTATATGTACTAAATAACATTACATTTTACGAACCTATTAGTTATATTTTAGAGAACATTAACATAGTAAACCTATATGTACTAAATAGCATAGCATTTAACAAACCTATTAGTTACATTAACATAGTAAACCTATATGTACTAAATAACATTACATTTTACAAACCTATCAGTTACATTTTAGAAAACATTAACATAGTAAACCTAGATGTACTAAATAAAATACATGCATATTTTTTATTCATATACATGAGCTAGATGTGCATATTTGAGCTAGATGTTCACATACATGAGCTATCTATGTACTAAATAACATGTGCATATTTTTAGTTACATTCAATTTTATAAATATTTATATACATACATGTTCTAAATTAAATTTAACTTTCAGTTTTATACGTACTTATGTATGTATATCTTAACTTTGCATTTATAGATGGAGATCTTTGCATATATCATTATGTCATCTGGTACTAGTGGAGCACCTACGTCCTTAGGGGAGGCTAGTGTTCAGGGAGGGGGTCCTAGTGCTAAGTTAGGCACAATACATAGACCATCATCTACTGAGGAGAGACAATGCTTATTTGCAGATACTATTGCTAGATTATCTCGTGATCTCAACTATCTTGATTCTACATTGTTGGCTTCTACCACTCTCCCTAATAGGGAGAAGATTGTTTCTATTAGAGATGAGTTGTACCAGATGATCAAGATGATCTCTATGTACAACCCATTTGATGATATTAGTATTGAGACATTTTACTCTTCCCTTTCTCACAATGTCACTGGTACTATGAAGTATTCACAGATTGATGGTGAGGTCATCGCCGCTATGGTGAAGACCATGTTTCCCTCTTATACAGATAGGGGTAGGGTTAGAGGTTATTCAGTGACAAAGTGTACATATCAGCTCATTGCTCCATTTATATATCCTTGGTGGTTAGTTGCGCATCACAGGTGGCCACAAAAGGATGAGTTTCCTCTTTATTTCTGCAAACAATTATTTGCAAAATTTCATTTGCATCATGATGTTGATTATTCAAATTTTCCAAGTCATGTTGGATAGGGCCAAGGCCGATTGCTAGAGAGATTTAGACTTGCAAACACCTTGCAGACACCCCTGCGCTCGTTAATAAATAGGAAATGATGGGTCCAAACCTTTTGGTCATGCCAAGAGGTCCACAGATGACTACTGTGGGTTTGACTATTCCTGATGATACAGTTAGGAGTCAAATATTTTCTAGCATTGCCACAGTTGCCACACACTTATAGGAGATATCTTTAGATAGATGTGGCAGATATATGTTATGATCTCAGGGTCCCATTTTGACAAGTGCATCCTCTAGCACAAGAGATGATGATCTTTATGAGATAGCAGATATACCATCACCACTAGAGGTTTCAACTATATCAGATGTGGATGCATTGTGTCGTATGGCATCTTATTTAGCATCTAATCTTCTTGGATCATATCAAGCATTGTCGATAGTCATGAGGATTCCTCTTCATGACATTGGTGGACACATCAGCCATATTTTGTCATGCACAACAAGATCACAACCCTCACAGAGATAGGAGGATGTCACTGCACATTCTACAACACCTACTCCTATAGAGGGGCCATACATCACCTGTCCCCACACCTACTTAGGATCCTGTAGCACCTGCTCCTGATTTTGCATAGCTTAGCCTTAGAGCACTTGTATTCCATGATTCAGAGATTACTCTATCACTACATGAATAAGATATTAGCCAGATTGGTGGAGCATTGCATGATGCTATGGTAAATATTGTAAATTTATATATGTTTATATTTATTTGTTACTATAATTTACACATGTATACAATTTTTTTAGCGTAATCAAGATCTTTTATATGTATGTGCTTAGGTCTATACATACATATTCTTCAGTGATTCAATTTAACTTGTGTACATTTACATGTGTGTTCTATAGAGTCTTAGTGATAGTCTGTTGTGTTTTGGATATCTTCAAACCCCGACAGATCTCGCACGACATGAGTCATAGGCATGTTATGTATTTTTTATTATATATTTGATAAATATATATGTACATATGATATAATACATGCACATATACATATGTATAATTTTACAAATTTCTTTCATTTGACATAGGGTCCAGATCCAAATTGTAGAGCCTTTTGGGGTCAAGGATTAGGAAGGGGGATGTGGTTGATCTTAGTTTACACATGTCTATTTCATTGATGTTGGGATATTTTATATATATACATGTTATTTCAGATACTTTGATATCTAGAGATGTATGTTATTTCAGATACATGTGTTATTTTAGATACTTTTATATGGATATGTATGTTATTTCAAATACATGTCTTATTTCAGATACTTTTATATGGATGTACATGTTATTTCATATACATTTGATACATGTGGTATGTTAGAGACATTTGATGTGGTATTTTGGAGACATTTTATATGTTATTTTGGATACATTTTAAATGGGTATGTATACATTATTTCATAGATGTGTTATTTTACATAGATGCACATATTATGTTTAAATGTCTTATGTTAATCTTGAATGTATGTATGTTTTCAATATTTAATTAGTAAATTTAATACATATTCAAAAACATAAAGAGTACTAGTTAATGTCTTATGTACATGTTAAATTGATCTTTTAATGTCTTAATCTTTTATGTTTATGTATGTATTATTCATTTTTTTGTGTATGTTATTCATCTTAATACTTTATTCATGTTTTCAATATTCATGTCTTAAGGGGAGATCCTAAATTAACTATATTTAATGACATGTCTCAAGGGGAGATCATAAATTATACATAAGAATGTAGATTAAAATGTATTTTTTATTTCATAGATGTATTTTTTATTTTATTAAATGTATTTAAGAACATAAAGATTACTAGTAAATAATACATGATGTGAACTAAATATAAGAACACAAAGAATACGTAGAAACATAAAGAACGTAATACATATTTTCAATATTCATATTTTTATTAATGTTTATGTACATGTTATTGATCTTTTAATGTCTTAATCTTTTATATATATGTATGTGTTATTCATGTTTCTGTATATGTTATTCATCTTAATGCCTTATTCATGTTTTCAATATTCATGTATATTTTATTTCATAGATGTATGTAAATATGTTCATGTTAAATGTAGACATGTATATGTCTTCAATATTCATGTTTATGTATATTTTATTGCTTTTAATGCCTTAATCTAAGTATAATTAACTATATTTAATGACATGTCTTAAGGGGAGATCCTAAATTATACATATATAAGAATGTAGATTAATGCATAGGTAAGAATATAACATATACATGTACATAAGAAAATATAAAGACTATGACCTAAAGAATGCATGTTACAACATTTAATTAATAAAAGTTAATACATATAAGAACATAAATATTATATACAAAAATATAAATAATGTATCATATAAGAACATAAAGATTATATGTACATAAATACATAACATCATTAACAATCATAAGAAAACATAAACAATGTATATAAATAATACAAATACTAAAGGGGTTTTCTTAAGGAGAGGTCCTAAAAGGTGGTACGAAGGGGATGTCTGATGCAGAGCATGAAGGATCTACCCACAAACTTGCAAATTCAAACACAATATGGACCCAAACCCCTATGTTTCAATGGTGTTCCCAAAAGCACACAATGCCACCAAAGACTCCAAACTTGGATTTACTTTCACCAAGTGTTTCCTCCACCTCTACACACCTTAAAAAAATTCAACCAACATGTTTCTAAGGTTTCCAAACCCAAAAATCTTTGGTAGATACAAAAAGGACCAATTTTCCCCTTTACTAGGCTATTCTCTTCTTTGGATTAGCAAACCCTATTTTCTTGATTTTTCGCTGAAACTTTCCAAAATACCAAGAAAATAAATAGGCTTTTCAGATACCCTTTTGGGAGTTCTATAACATACTCAAAACCTAATATGGACTCCTTTGGAAAAATATGCCAAAAATCATGATTGTCACTATTTTTCAAGGGTAAAACATGAGGTTTTACAAAGCAACTATGCAAAATACTTATCCCAACTCCACCAAATTCATATATTCATCATATTTTGTGCCTAATTAGAAAAATACATCATCAATTTCATCCTATGAGGACTTTTGATATGAAACCCCCAAATTCAAGCCTTAAAACCCTCAAAATCAAGGGTATCACCAATCTAGGTCAAGCACAAACTTCCAGGATCTAAAACTTAGGATTCACCATCCAATAATAATGTTTTCAAAGAATATCAAATAAAAAATATACCTTGTTAAGCCAAATGTACGACTGCATAACACCTAGCACTCATTTGGGTACCCAAATTAGTCCTTCCAGCACTCAACTTTGCATTTCTTTCACAATAACCTGAAAATATTCACTTTTCTTGCATATTAGAGGTTAGTTGGGCATGTTAGTGCTATGGGTTCCATCCCAAGAAGCAGTTAAGAGTACACATTGGATGGAACCCTCATTTCTTCATGTTAAACAAGGCAAAACTGTGACTTTCAACGTGATAGCAGCAATAAAGATTTAAACCTGTTAAGAAATGTATTAAATCTGATTCAAAGTCTATTAATAACACTTTCCCAACATGAATGAAAGATTACACCACCAAAATATGCTTCAAATGTGCAAGAAAACTCAAAAATTTTATTCAATTCTTGGTTGTCCGTACAATTTCTGTACTATTCTATACATACCAATGTTTCTTGACTTTCATATGGCTGAGACATCTTAAATAGACCTTAGAATACCTGCCCAACTGAACAAGTTGGTTGGAAATGTTTATTTAATGAAACAAATAACAAGTTACTCTTTTCCCTCCAAAACACTATGTGACCGTTTGGATTTAAAATTCAAATTGCAAACTATGGTTTCTATGCAATTTCTAACCTTCTAACTTATGCTACTGACTTGGAATTGGTCCTATGACCTTATTAAATGCCTAAGACAAGAAACTACTCCCAACTATCACTTATGGCTCATTTGGCCATTTTATTACATTATGTTGCCCATAGGGCTTTATTAGGACCTTTGACCTTCAATGTACTTTGTCCATTACAATATGCCATTATTGGCCTTAGAATGTTCCAATTAATCTTCAAAGAGGTCCTTTCTCCATTGTCTTTATCTAGTACCAAGGTCTTCTTCATTGTCTTGATAGGTGCTCTTGCACCAATGTCCTAATAGGTGGTCTTAAGGGGAGGTTAGGTAATAGGTAGTCCTAAGGGGATGTCCTAAGAACTTGTCTTAAGGGGAGGTCCTAATAGGTTGTCTTAAATGAGATATCCATGTCTAATTTAAATAAAAATAGCAAAACACGTCTAATTTTGCATATCCAAGATAAATGATCAAATGTATACAAATTTATAAAACAAATATCCTGTCAACATTAAATGTGAAAGTATAAGAGCTATATAGACATAGCAGAACTAGAGCTCCACAATAAGTACATAGGTAAAATAGAGCTCCACAAACATTGTATTGTTAGGATCCTCTCTAGTTTTTATTATCTCTAGAAGTTTTTCATGTTCTTCAATAGACAATTTTTACTTTTTATTTCCACGACGTCCTCTTCTTTGTATTACTTCAAATTGTAACTTGGTTGCTATAACATGGTTACTGTAATGTAAAAATTTTCCTCTAGGCTTGTATTCAATAAATTCAATACCATTATCAGCTACCCTTTTTTGTTGATAATATGTTCCTTCAATAAAAAACTGATCCAATTGGATATGACTATTCATCAACATCTATAATTACTTCTAGCTACTTGTGTTTTTCTTTTGTGCATCTTAAAAGATAATAGTCCACATTTTCCGCATAATCTGGTAAGGCTTGAATTGCAAAAATATCTCCTGCATGTATATAAAAATAGATAAATATAAATTAATTTTAAAATGAATATACATGTATATTAATTTATATATATGTATATGCACACAAACTTGCCATAACTAATTTAGAAATGTGCTCATAATCAGTTGAATATACAAGATCATGAATGTCAATGTCAATGTCAATATCTTCAAAAGGAGGCTTTCTAACTATTTCCTTCAAATTCGAATGTGAAAAATATCCATTCACAATATTTTCACATGCACTCACTAGATTGTCCTTAATGTAGTCATCACAAAACATGTTTTCTCTCTTACTTTAATTATTGGAGGTTTATGATTTTCTGTAGTCATCACTTGATGTAAACTTCTAATACCAGGAATCATTTGACAATTGTAAGGATTAGATCGATCTATATCTATTACAAATACAAAAAGCAATTTTCATATTTCAATCTAAATATTTAATAAAAAATCAAGAATTTGAAAAATACATTAAAAATAAATATAACTTAGTTCACCTTTCACTTCCCAAAAGTAATTCTTATGTTATTCAGTATCTAAAGTAGAAAAATGAACTTTGCACCATTCAACAATTTGATTTGCACTCTCTATCCTATTCCCTATATGTACATACAACATGGATATATATAATTAAAAATATATGCTACTAGTATTAAACATGCACATTAAATACATATTTACCTACAAGTTCATGTTGTCAAAGTGTATGCTTTATACATGCTCCTGCTCCATCATGCTCTCCTGTTCTGTGTCCACTTTCAAAGAAATTTCATAAAAACCTAACATTGGTTCTAGCATGTTGCATTGCTAACCAATTAAATGCTTTTGCAGATTTGAATTGTCCTGTGAACATGAAACATGATAAGTATCTACAACTATCTGTGTACATGTATCAAATTGAAATAGACATGCACAAATAAATATAAGTTAAAATAAAAATAAATAAATGTGTAAGTTCATGTATACTATCCTGCACATCCATCAGACTAAATCCAGTGCTATGAAAAATTTATTCCATGATTTCTAAGATCTTTAGAGAACATTGCAAAAGAATGAGCCACATAACTCCTATCATGAACTCTATCATCACTAATATAGAAATGAACCTCTTTGATGATGATGTCTTCGTTTTCATCCAACCTTTCTCTCTCATCCACCTTAAATTGTGCATGTTTGTAGGTCACTTGCACAAATATTACAACTTGTTCAGAATGATAATATTTCCCTTAAAGCTCTGTTTGAGGTGCAAATGTGTAATTCACAGAAAAATCTACAACTAAAAGTATACAACTAGGTGGAAAACAATTTTTGGAATCATGAAACTATTTAGCTTGCCATCGTGCACCATGACAATGTTGGATATGTGGATATATCAACGGATGAAACTTGGTCATAAACTCATCATAACGCAATTCACTCTCCTTAAATATAATTTTTTTGGATTCATCTCCTATCTTATTTTGGTATGTCTCATATTCATATCTCATCCATGAAACTGGTGTTGATTCATTAATATTCTCAAATTGCATTTTAGAAAATTTGTGTAAATCTCCACAATCTTCACATTGATTTTTGATGCATTGCACTTTGAATTCATCTGAATCTTCTAATTTATTACATAATATGGACTTCACAAATTGTGTTGTACTGCTAGGGATGACCAAATTAGGATCAAGTACTACCATAAATTTTTTATATGATTGCAAGTGTAGACCAAATTCAACATGATTTTGACAACAACAAGTTTCACGTGTACAAAGGAAGGACACAAACTCTCAAAAATTCTCTGACATATTTTGACATTTGAAAATTCTTGCTTAAATGTTTGAAATAATTCACTTTGAGTTATATCTATGAAATATTTTGGATGTTTAATTTTGGCCCCTGTCTCTTCATCTTTAATTTGTATAGTATCACGTCTCTTAGAAGAAACATGAGAATCTGTGGTCCAAAATTCAATAACTTATTTTTTCACATCTTTAGAAATTTTTTCTTTTCGAGGAACTCTAGAAATATTCACCCAGTTATTCTCAATGTTATCATCTAGCATATTTCTCCTCTTGATGTATCTCTGATCAGTTCTTCTAGATATATGTAGTACATCAGAAATTGCACGTATCTATTTGTTATGTGTCAATTTTCTACTAGATATAGTAGTCATTTATGCTCTACGTGCATTACTCAAATCACCTCCTCGAGTTGTGTTGTCAATTTTGTTATAAGCATTTTGAAAGTTTTCAATTATTGTTTCATTGATATTATGCATATGGTTTTTCCTGTTATCAACACCCAACAACTCCAAAATACGTCTCATATCTTCTCTCCTAAATAACTTGACAAATAATTGTACCTATCCAAATATACTTTTATCATTGAAATATTCATCCCACATGTTTTGACAATGCTTTCTAATAGTGTTATCATTTATCATATCTTTAGATGGAATTTGGTTAAAAAGTAGTTTCTCATCCAAATCTATCAAATTTGTTATGCCTTCTAAATTGTTTCTTTTAGTAGAACTATCAATTTCTTCCTCTTCATTACTTTCATTCTCTACATGAATCTCATCCTATTCAGGAATTTCAGTAGGTTGGTTTTGGTTACATTTTGTATGACCTTTCATTTTGTCATCTCTTTTCCTATCATATTTCCTTGATCTTTTCCTTTTACTGCCCATTGAATACTTTAATCTATAGAAACAAAAAAATTAATTTAGATTTTGAACACTAAATACTAGCTAATGCTTCAATTTAGAATACATAAAAATAAAAATATGTAGATGGGAAAAAACACTTTAAAAATATTTGATTCTTTGCAATTTTGATTAAATCCATGAAATAGTTGCTGAAAATGGCTTCAAAAATTGTTGTCTTCCAAAAATGCTCTTCTATTTTTTGCTATTTTCTATATTTATTAAAAAAAAGAAAACACAAATCTTATTTTATACATGAAACAACCAAACTAACTTATTTTATATATGAAACAACCAAACTAACCGCTTGCAGTTTGTTGGGCTGACAGGGGTTTTGGCCAAAACCCTTTCAACCGAAAGTGTTACGGCTGAAATGGTTTTGGCTAAAACTGTTTATATGGCATCCTAGGTGGCAGCCACACAATAACAAATAAGAACTTCTACAAACATCTCACCTTGAAGGCCAATTTAGTTTTTAAAAAAAAACTTAAAATATACTTTTGTAGGTCTCAGAGTCAAGATTATGATCATATCATTTTATTATAATTTTGATTATGGATAATATGTTATAATTTGAAAATATTACAAGTAAGTATTTTAAGATTCAGGAAGATGTCTATTCAAAAATAGGAAAAAAATAGTAACTCATATTCAATTTTTTTTTTTATAATGCTGCACTAGAGGATAGAGTCCTCTTCAAGAATAGTAATTTGTTTTAAAAAAATGTAGATTTGATGGAAAAAATTTGATGGGAGAAAATAACTGTCAATTTTTGATGACTTTGACTTTGACCAGTTATAACTTGAAAAATATTAGCCAAATTTCAATTTTTCTTTTTTGGTGCACTAGGTATACATGTCAAATCTAACATATTCCATAATTAGACCAAAATATGAACATTTGCATATTTTTTTTGATGGGAACAAAACTCTATATTTTTAGCATTTAAAAAAAATTAAAAAATAGATTTTAAAAATTCAAAAATAAATTAATTTTTCACTCAATTTTTTAAAAAAAAAATTACAGACATAAACTTCATCCAATTTTACACATTTCATTAGTTTACATAATCTTCAAATTCTAAACACAAATGCCACTTTATGTCGTTAAATTTGAAGAGTTTAAATTCTAATATCACTTTTCTTTTATAAAAGGTGCAACAAGTTTGTACTTTTACCCATTTGTTATCCTTATTAAATCCAAAAAATGTAATTAGTAAGTGCAATAACCACAAGAAGATAACCATACACAATAACACCCAATTTTTTAAACTAGGGATACCCTTGATCAAAGGGAAAACCCCAGTATGGATCATACCCACAAAATGATGTACTAAAATAAAATTTCCTTACAAGGGGTTCAATGAAATACATTCAGTATATATCAGACCATGTTAGGAGATTTTGAATCCCTGTAAGGAGATTCCAACCTTGTTAGGAGTTGTGGAAGGTAGAAGGAGCCCTTGTCCAAACAACTCCAGGGGAAATACCATCGAACTCACTGTCAAACTAGCTTTTGTATTATTCCTTTCAAAACAATACCAAATGATCAATTGTCCACTAGTGCTCTCTACCAAATATAATCTCTTTGTTCACTCACTATGCCTCTACTACACCAAATACTTCTCAGATCTCAATACTAGATCTGTAAACTCACATCACACAAATCCCTTAGATCATTTATTCACATATAATTCACACTTGCAAATTGATTTCTCACTTCAAATACATATCCTTACATTTCTACTTAATCACAAGGATTTTTTTTTCCCTTTATACCAAGTCCTAAAATTAATTTATTGAGGTGGCCCTAAAGCTTTCCCAATTTACAATTACAATAAGACCTCAATAAGATAAATCAATACACATTACATTACATCTTTGCATAAATACATAATATTGTTAGCTCATAGTCTTCACAAATATTCACATGTGCGACCTCAAACTTCACACACTCACTAATGTCATCACCATGTGTTGGCATTATGATTATTTTTTTCATTAGTGACAACACTTACTCAATTATATATGCTTACTAAGCATCCAAGTGGGTATCTTGTAAGCATTCATAGTTCAATAGTTTACACTGAGCAGACAGTGGCTACCAAGCAAATACAAACAATGTGAAGTCCAGCAGTGTCTATCGAGCTTCACCATGCTTCATAGTGTCTACCAAGCAGTAAGTGTAAACCAAGTGATGAAAGATTTAGTGTTTATCTAGTGAAGCAAGGTAAACTTAGTGAACAATATCTATCGAGTGACACTACATCTACCGAGTCACTAGTGGTTACCGAGTTTAGAACTACATCGAGTGATTAGTATGGATCGAGCCTTCACTTCTACTAAGTGCATGATGATGCTGAGTAATGTAGTGGACACTGAGTATCAAAAGGTCACTGAGTCAGTTCAGTGAACTCGAGTTATTTACTATTGGGCCAACTCTGTAATGTATTTGTTTACTTGTATTTTGGCCGACCTTGTATATATGTAAGATGTATTGTAAGACATCAAGTATATATGTATGAATGAATGTATGATGCATGGAATGAGAAGGAATTACAAATTAATGTGAAGTATATGCGAAATATCATCAACAACAGTTCAAGGTACACAACAAGGTCAATTTAGAGACTAAAAAGTTATATCCATCACATGAGGTGATCAGTGCATAAAAGATCTTATCAACAATCAGTTGCAAGTAGATCCACTGCTTCATCCTAACAGGTGAATCAGATTTTCAAATCCTCTAACAAGGTAGACTTAACAATCTTTGTACAAATCTCCTAACAGAGTGCATACTTCATTGTATGTTTACAAATCCTTTAACAAGGTGGACCTAGCAGTCCTTTGTGCTCCTAACAGGGCAGATCACCAAAAGTGGTCAATGTAAGCCTTAACAAGCCAACTTTATACTGTAGTATTGAAGTTTTGTGGGTATCATCCCCACCCTAGTTTTACTTTCTATTTGGAAGGTTTCTGGGTCACAAAATATTGTGTTCACTTGTGTAATGATTGTTTTATGTTTTAGATTTTATGCATGCAGTAGCATAGATGGATGTATGGTAAAATAATAAAAAGTTTTGAGGTTACTGATTCACCCCTCCCCTCTCAGTAATGTATCATATCCTAAATATTTCCAACTATTGGTATCAGAGCTTTGTTGTTCTCAGGATAAAATTTTAGTAGCTTGAGCAAAGATCTAAAGGACAAATGGAGATATTCAGACTCGACAAGGCAATTGAAAATGAAAAGCTAGATCTAGAAATGGCCATGACTCAACTCAAAGAAGCAAAGGAGCATCTTTCCCAATCCCTGAAAAGAAGGAAGGAACTTGCAAGACAAATGAATGACCATCAGTATGTTGAAGAGAAGATTGAAGATCTTTTACCATCAAGCAGCTCAGATGAAGCTAATGAGGCTAATGAGGCAATCAAGGAACTCCTAGCAAAGAATGGCTCTCTCTAGGAAGAAGTAAGAAAACTTAAGAGAACAAGAAATCCAATCAATCAGGCTATGTGAAGTTTTGGAACAAAGAAACAAGGAAAATGAAGACTTGGAGTCAAGAAATAATCAATCCAATTAGCATGAAGAACTCATGGATCAAATCTCTGGAGCAAATGAAGAAATCATGATTCTCAAAGCACAGAATGAAAGAATAAGAAGTGATCTAAATAGTGAAAGAGAAATTAATGAAAGAATACCGAGAGAACTAAGATGTGAAAAGAAAATTGTTGAAAAATTAAAGAGTGACCTAAATACTAAAAAAAAAATCAATGAAAGAATGATGAAGTCACAAGAAGACACGAATCAACTGATTCAACAGAATGAGCAGAATCTTCATATGCAGAAATATAAAGCAGGACTTGGATACAATGAAGAACAAGGTGAATCTTCCAAGCAAGGTGCAAAAAGGAATTTAAAACCCTCATGTAATCATTGCAGAAAAATTGGTCATACATCAAACAAATGCTAGAGCAATGGAAAAGGAAAATTCAATGGAAAGTGCTATAGCTATAATCAGCATGGTCACAAAGCCAATGAATGCAAGGAGAAACCAAAATTTGAAGGTAATTGTCACAAATGCAAAAAGCATGGTCACAAAGCATCTCAATGTAGATCTAAAACTTTCAATCCAACTGAACAACTTGTAAAGGAAATATTTGGATGGGACTACAATACCTGGTGCAAATGTCATTATTGTGGAGAATATGGACACATTGGTATAAACTGTGCAAGGCATCACCTAAGGAAGAAGGACACTACTATAAGGTGTTATACATCCACTGAACTCGGTCATATAGCTAAAAACTGCATGAATATAGGTAGAATTGAAGATGAAAAGAAAGCAAGGGTTGACAACATAAGGAAACAAATGAAGCAACAATAAATTTCTAAATCCACTGAAGATACAAGCTCAAATCATGGAAGTGAAGTCACTCAAGAAGTGGGTGACTCTACCCCCTCAAACTAAATTCCTAAGAATGTGTTGGAGCTGTACTCAACAAGGAAATCATAAGCAGTTCCAAGAAATGTGAGGAATGTAAATGATCGAGTCAGTATTGTAGATACACTGGGATCATAGAAAAGTTATCTTTCACTGAGCTAACATCACAAATTTTAAAGCTCTAAAGTTTGAAACAAGGACTGACACAAAAAAGATGCAGATTGAGGAACTGGTACTTAATAAGATGGGAAAATGGAAATACTCCCCATACCAGCTTGTCCCTCAAATCTCCAAAGAGCTGTTGGTAAGATTGCAACCAAGGTGGGAGTTAGCCACCCAAACAGCCAAGGACATATCTGAGCAATCCTTGAAGAATCTTTTACCGAGTCTTACTGAGGCAGAAATAAAGGTAGTTATGAAGAAAAATGAAGGTAAAATGATGATTAGATTTCAAACATGTTTGATTCTAATTAAGGATATTGAGGATGTGGTAAGAGATGCAACAAACATGTGGAAGAACATCTATCATCTACAAAAGCCCAGTAATGATCCAGTTGTGATCAAGGATGATGGTGGTACCAGTAGTGATGAAGGAGATGACAATGCTCCAAGTACTAGTGATGATTAGGAACTAAGGTCTGATGATGAAGAAAAAGGAGAAGAAGATGAAAAGGAAGACAAGGAGGAAGAGGATGAAGAAGATGATCCAATGAAGATTGCAGCACAAGTTATTGCTTCCCTTCCTCACTCTCCACCTAATACAACCACATCATCAGGGTTGGAGACAATTTCAGTAGAATTGATCACACATCAGAAACATCATCTACTCCTGCTACCCCAAAGCTCCAAGCATCTTCTATGGAAGTAATAATTACTTCATCTATTGAGTTGCAACCTTCTTCATCAGCACCTGAGCAATTAGTTACTACAACATCAACTGTGTCAACCTCCTCTGATCAATGTACAATAAGTTCTACAGTTCTTTCTACAATTTTGTCTACAACTACAATTATAAATATTCTAGTCTGTACACTACCTATTTATACATCATTTTTGGGAAGCACACCAATTTTGGATTCAACCAATACTTCTCTCAGTTTTCCTCTAGTTGCATCTATTCAATTTTTCACTGCTAGTCCATTTATGTCAACTATCATTTCTGATTCTAAATCCAAGGAAGTAAGCACATAAGTAAAACTAAAAACTCCTCTAAAACTTCTCCTTACTAGAAAACAAATTGATGAAGATATAGATTTGGATACAGAAATTGTTAGTCCTAAGATAGACTTGGATAATGCCTCAACTAGAGAAATGAGAATGGTTAGTTAGATTCTAGAACAGAAGGCAAGACAGAAGAAACTCATAGAAGAAAGAGACAGAGAATACACTATAATTGAAAATGCTAAAAATATAATTACTGAAGCTATTTCAATGAGGACACCTCTGGGCAAGAGAAACTCATTGAAAAGGAAGAAAATAAATTTGACAATAAGGTGCTTGAGCACATTGCTCAGCACATTGCAATAAAGCAGATTGAATTATCTTCAAATTTGAGCAACCTTGAGCAAGCTTTCACAAATATAAATCACTTTTTGGCAAGCTCTGTGATGTTACCGAGTACACCAAAGAGATCAAAGAAAAATTAAATAAGTTAGATGTGGAAATGAAGGCTAGTGCTCAAAATTTGTAGCTTGACCATAGTTCAAGCTCATTACACCACATGAAGGTGAAATTTTTTGTCCAAAATGCAGGCAGAGTTACTTAGAGAAGAAGATAGAATAAGGTCTACACTGATTGACATCTAGAATATGATTCTTCCAGTCATGGATCAAATGTAGAAACACATTGCCTATTAAAAAATATTGATTCATGACAACAATTTTTCAATTGTAGATCATATGATTGAATTTTCTGTAGAAGTTCAAGTGGCTCTCTCCACCTGCAAAATTTTACAAGATAATTGGGATAAGACATTGTCTCTTATTCTAAAGGTACACTCCAAATTTCTCTCACATTTTAGTGTCTCAATTTAAATTTATTGTATATACATTCTTTGACATTATTGTCAAAAAGGGGGAGATGAGATTGTTGGCAGGGGGAGATAAGATTTAGTATGAGTTGTATAGGAAAAGGAAGCAAAAGGAGTAAGAAAGACATTGTACAAATAAAAGCTATGCATGCCATATGTATGGGGGAGATATGTGAGATATGTATATAGCAAAATAAATTAGAATGTCAGTTTTGGTTCATAAGTGTTTTTGTCACTAATGCCAAAGGGGGAGATTTTTGGCATTATGATTATTTTTGTCATTAGTGACAACACTTACTCAATTCTATATGCTTACTGAGCATCCAAGTGGTTACCTTGTAAGCATTCACAATTCAATAGTTTACATTGAGTAGACAGTGGCTACTGAGAAAATACAGACAATGTGAAGTCTAGCAGTGTCTACCGAGCTTCTTAGTATCTACCATGCTTCATAGTGTCTATCGAGCAGTAAGTGTAAATTGAGTGATGAAAGATTCAATGTTTATTGAGTGAAGCGAGGTAAACTTAGTGAACAATATCTACCAAGTGACACTACATCTACCAAGTCACCAGTGGTTACCGAGTTTAGAACTACATTGAGTGATTAGTATGGATCAAGCCTTCACCTCTACCGAGTGCATGGTGATGCCAAGTAATGCAGTGGACACTGAGTATTAGAAGGTCACTGAGTTAGTTTAGTAAACTAGAGTTATTTACTATTGGGCCGACTCTGTAATGTATTTGTTTACTTGTATTTTGGCCAACCTTGTAATTTTGTAAGTTTGAAAGGTATATATGTAAGATGTATTGTAAGATATCAAGTATGTATGTATG
Organism: Cupressus sempervirens; assembly: GCA_028749045.1. Taxonomy (NCBI): domain Eukaryota; kingdom Viridiplantae; phylum Streptophyta; class Pinopsida; order Cupressales; family Cupressaceae; genus Cupressus; species Cupressus sempervirens. Next base: position 545,277,592 of record CM053793.1, read on the forward strand.
AATGAATGTATGATGTATGGAATGAGAAGGAATTGAGAAGTAATGTGAAGTATATGTGAAAGATCATTAGCAATAGTTCAAGGTACACAACAAGGTCAATTTAGAGACTGAAAAGTTATATCCATCACATGAGGTGATCAATGCATAAAAGATCTTATCAAAAATTAGTTGCAAGCATATCCACTACTTCATCCTAACAGGTGAATCAAATTTTCAAATCCTCTAATAAGGTAGACATGAAAATATTTGTACAAATCTCCTAATAGAGTGCATACTTCATTGTATGTTTACAAATCCTCTAACAAGGTGGACCTAACAGTCCTTTGTGCTCCTAACAGGGCAGATCACCAAAAGTGGTCAATGTAAGCCTTAACAAGCCAACTTTATACCGCAGTATTGAAGTTTTGTGGGTATCATCCCCACCCTAGTTTTACTTTCTATTTGGAAGGTTTTTGGGTCACCAAAATATTATGTTCACTTGTGTAATGATTGTTTTATGTTTCAGAATTTATGCATGCAGTAGCATAGATGGATGTATAGTAAAATAATAAAAAGTTTTGAGGTTACTGATTCACCCCTCCCCTCTCAGTAACCTATCATATCCTAAATATTTCCAACATCATGATGTCTTCTACCTCTTTCAAATCGTGCTCAACCAGATTCTATCCCTGTTAGTAGATATAGTTTGATTACCATAAATCACTTCTTTGGAACTCTTTCTATATACCATCTTTCGTAAATCTTGAATAACTATCACCAGTCTTTGACTTTTTGCATGTCTCTTAACCACAACATCAAGAATATTTGTAGAACATGTCCTCAAGTGTGCTTGAGCTCATCTTTAATCCTTTAATCATATAATCTCAATCTATGTCTACTACTCTGTCAGTCTTCAAAAAATAACTAATATGTTGACATCAATGACAAAAACTCCCATGAATGCAACATAAGATCATACTAACAATCTCCCACATGCTCCAACAATGCTAGTATACTCCTCCATAGGAATATCATCAACATTCATGCTAACAATGATGACCGAGTGTCACGAAATTAACAATTTGTGAATCGATCAAGATTTGAGGCCGACACAGTTGAGTTTACTTATTGGTCAAAATGCATAAATGATAAGGATTGATGAGACAATGTGTTTAATTCATGAACTAATCTTGTTAAGGATATAAGGAGATTATTTAATGAGAAGTTTCTAGAATTTTCAAGAAAGGAAAAGGACTAAATGATGGATAGATTCAATGAATATTATCAAACCCTAAGATCTTTGGTTATGTTTAAGCAAAAAAAGATCAAAGCTACCCATTCAAGGAGGTATAAGAGATGTTTTATGGTTGTTGATTGGTAAATTTGTGAAGGACAAGTGAGAACATAGTTGCAAAGAAAAAGTGAGAAGTTAGTGAAGCATGATTGCTTGAAGGGTTGCCAAGTAGATCAAAGATGAAGAATGTGATGAAGTCCAATTAATGAACCAAGATTGAGCTGAATGGGGATTTGAATTTGCAAAGTGATTTATATTTTATGAGATCAAACCTAGTCATTACTTTCTAACCATTGTGGTAGTAAAATTATTTAAACAAGGTTGACCTAACAGTCATATTGTGAATTCTTTAATCAAGGTGATATTATGATGGAATTATCTAAAGACCTTTAACTAGGCCACTCCTAACAGGGTGATTAAATCCTTTAATAGGGTTACACCTAATAGTGTGTTTTGTAACCTTTAATAGGGTTGGCTCTTAACTAAGCTCACTTTAGAAAAGTGAAATGTGGTAGCATTTTACTTGGTGGTTTTTCCCAAATTGGGTTTGCACATGAAATCCTAGTGTCATACATGTGTGAATGCTATTTTTTGGAATGAAATTTTCTTATAAGATCCAAGCACTATCACTTAGTTGATTGACGAAGAGGATTTAATCAACAAGATGTAACAAGAGCACCTAAGGGAAAGGTTGAGTTATGATATTGTAATGAATTACAAGGATCAGCTAAGACAATGGTTAAATGATGTATTGATAACATAATCAAAGATACAGAGGTTGGTCACACTTAGAAACATTAGCAAAAGAAGTTGTAACAAGGTTGAATGCAAAACTTAAACTAAGTTCATTAGTAGGTGCCGAGCAAGCTAGTTGAAGCCAAGCAAATTCTCAGTTGGAGCTGAGCAAAAGGAAAATCTAGTTCATGCCAAGTGATCTTTAGGTGTTGAGTGAAGTTCAAGTGCTGAGAAAAGTATCAGGTGCTAAGAATCATAAAATCTTAGTTGGCGCCGAGTGTACTTCAAGTGTCGAGCATCAATAAAAACATAGTAGGTGCCGAGCATCGGTATTTCAATAGTGCCGAGCTACTGCATTATTTTAAATGACAAAGAATCACCAAATCTAAGTCATCATAGTTGTTACCTTGAATTTTTTGAACTAGTTGGAAGATAAGGATGATGAGTTGGTGGCACAGAATTCTATGTAAACCATTTTTGGGAAAATTCAAAGGATTATTCAAGAAGTTTCTAGAGGAAACAAATTATGGGTTAGATACGATGAATCCTACCTAATCCATATGAATTGAAATTAAAGAATGGAAGAATTGAGAGGGAAAGGAAATCCAAGACTTCTATTTAAGGAGTCATAGACCAGGAAGTAAATGCTACTGATGCTGCTACTGCTAAAGTGCCAACTTGCAAAATGGTTAGAAGGGTATCAAGGAGAAGGCATCTAGGAGAAGGAAGAGCACAGAGGCTCTACTTCTACAAGTGGTCAAGGAGAGATGATTGCATTGGTATATTGAGCATGCAAACTCAAGGAGACTAAGCTTGAAAGGAGGGCAAGCTATCAAGAGTTGCAGAGACTAAAAGCCAGTCAAGGATACGAGCTGAAGAGTGATCTGAGATCTGCAAGTTGAGTTGTATGTTGTAATCAGGTCAAAATCCCTAATTGCTACTCTCTAGCAATTTTTTCAGTTAGGATAGAAGGAAAGTCCTATGGACTTAGGTTGGCCTTACAACCATTTGTAAATCCTTTAACAGGGTGGCATTCCAAGTGAATGTTCTAAAGTCCTCTAACAAGGCCCACTTCTAACAAGGTGGATAAATCCTCTAATAAGGTCACATTTAACGGTGTGTTGTGAGCCTTTAATAGGGCAAGCTGTTCACAGGGCATCACTTTAGAAGAGTGATAATTAAGTATCATGTTACTGGTGGTTTTTCCCAAATTGGTTTTCCATGTAAATCACTGTGTTATGTGTTGATCTTTTATGTGTTATGCTTGCATGTTGATTTATAGTAACTTGTTGAATAAGAATATTAAAGCTTGGATGAATGAATGGTTGAATGGGCTCACTACACTTAGTGAAAAAGTTTGAATTGGACATGTTGGACCTTGAATAATTGATTCACTCACCCCCCCCCCCCCCCCCAAGTTATTCTAAAGAATTTCTAACAATTTGTAGGGTATAGAAGATTGGGCCCAACATTTTATCTATATTTGGGAGTAGTAGATGATTGACCATTAATAAAGAATGAGGCCTATCTTAATGGAACTTTGCATTTTCTATCTAGTTAATATTATATAATATACCAATTACTTGTTACATTTTGAATTTTAATTGGTGAAGAAGGTTCCAAGAAAGCATGTAAATCACTTCAAAGTGGATCAATTTTAAATGTTCGATGACATATTCTTTTTTTAACTAATTTTAATTTTAATGAATATAATTTAAAGATATGCCTTCAAAACACAAGGATGTCTTTGAAGAATGTAATGTGAGGGTATTTGTAGCATATTTGAGGATTTACAAAGAGTGATAGGGAATGTGAATTTAGTGATAATATTGTGTTGAAGGTTTAAAATATATTCCCCTCTCTTAATGGTTTGATTAAGTTTGGTGATCCATGAAAAATTTAGTCTTTTCCAAGAAAAACTTGCTATTTACAAGTGGATCAATGTTTTAGGGTTTCCCTAAGTAGTAAGTTAGGTTGCCTTAGAATTATTTTTAAGAATCCTTAAAAAATATGTTTTTGCATGGCATTATATTAAATTCATCCCTTGGAAATTATTATTCACCCAACCCCTATTCATATTAGCTTATGATCATTAAGATTTAACTCGTGTCTATCCGAGTTTATTTTCCAAGTAAAAGTTTATATTAACAAGTGGATCAAAGTTTTAGGGGTTCCCCAAGTAGCAAGTTACCTTACATTAAAAATATTTTTGAGAATCTGTAAAACCATATGTTTGAACATGTTATTTATATTATAGTTAGCCCTTGGCAATTACTATTTTCTCTAACCCTATTCGTATTAGACAATGTTCACCAAGATTTAACTCATGTATATCCTTATTTAGCTATATGTGTTATTTCAATAGTCTCCACATTTAAATTAATTTAAAACAATTGAATTTAGTTAGCCCACAATGTACTTATTGGGCCACTAATTTAAGGCTACCAAATTTTTATGTTTATTGACCGTCATATTTTAATATTTTCATAAAATTATAAAGGTATTTCTAAAACTTTGAAGAATGAAAATAATTTTAAATAACATGTAATGATACTTGGTGAGTTTCATGTGACATAATTATTTTCACTTAGCATAATAACAAAAAGGCGCGAGGGAGAGAAAGGAGTGTTTTTTTAAGATCACTATGTTGAGACAATGACTTGAGCATTGATTGAACATATTGAGATTAAAAAAAGGAATTCAACAATTATTGTGTAGTTAGATGTAGAATAAACTCCATGTGAAATCTATTCATCCATTATAATATACTCTAGAAGTAGTTTGTTTATTTATAGTTTTGAATTTATCTCAACCCCAAATAATACTTGGAGACATGGTTTGGAAAGTTTTTGATGGAAAATGATATAAATCTAGGATTGATTATGACTCAGGTTGAAATTTTTGTATAGACAAAATAAGTAAGTGGTGCTACAATCTTAATGTTTAATTATTTTTTTGATATTGTGAATTTAAATAAAAAACCATGCCTGTATCCATTTATGTGTTGCTAAATTATACTCTATCAATTTAGTTGGTTGATAATAATCTTTGGATGTGTATTTGACGTGATTAAGAATTTTCCTAATGCAAAGAAAGAAAAGGAAAAGTTCTCAAAAATTAATTGCTAGCATGAGATATATAGGAAAAATGATGATCAATTGATTCATTAATGATCAACAACACAATTCTAAATGGACATTTTAGATATGGATAATGTAGATATGCATGAATATATAGGAAATGGATGATAAATAGGAGTGATGAAATATATAACCTATCAACTAAAAAAGATCTAATCACATATCCACCAAAGGTGGATCATTGTCTATTGTACAACAAAGTATGTGCAACATGTGCAATAATGTGAGGATGATAATGTACTAGGAGAAACAAGTCAATATCACACACAAAGAGGTATGAGAAGAAAACTAACTCAACCTCAAGTGGATTTATTCAACACCATGTGCTAAAATAAAGTGACAACTTCTTTGTATATACATGATAACTAATATGCAAGTATTTTATCCTAAGTAAATTTAATTTAAGTGTAATTAGTAAGTATTTAACTACACCAACAAATTGCCTACAAGTGCAACTTAGGGGAATGTACTTAATCTTACAATGCTATATGATGATGCATAATGGGTCTTGACCACTAGTCCATGTTAGTTACCCATGTACAATATGCAAAGATAATATAATTTCTCTTAAATAAGAGAAAGAGGGAAAAATCCTACCCAAAAAGGGAGATGAAAAAAATTATGCATGGATGGATGGAGTAATTAAGATCCCTATCTATGACATACATAATATATAAAAGCAAGTATTTCTCCATAGAAAGAAAAAAAATAGAAATGATATCCCCCCATAATGAATGATCTACTACAATAATGGAGAGTGTTTGGAGGTAAAATATAAAACTATTCCTACAAATAACATTTATCCACTTAGGAAGAATATAGACCAAGTACAAATGCAAGAAGCATTCCCATTGAGGATGGAAGAAGGAAGGAGAATCCACATCAAGTATAAAGTATTTGAAGTATGCTCATGTAACAAGATGTCCTTGGTTGATGAAGATGTCACTAACCAATTAGGATCAAGATCAATTAAAGAAGGTTACAAACATGGAACCAATGATAACTAATCCATGTAAGAGCTTAGTTCAAACTAGAAAGACAAGGATGTCTCTTCAGAATATGAAGTGGGAAGAGAAGCAAAGAATCCCTCTTAAATTTAGATTGTATACCCATGAAAAATGCTCTTGGATCAATCTAGAAGTTTCACCAAGAAAAATAAATGATGTTCATATTTTTAGGAAGAAATAATTCCATAAGTATACCAATAAATCTTCCCCAATCTCTAGGAATAATTGTCAAGATGTATGATGTCTTGGGAAATTGAATAGGAATCTCTATTACATTAGTATAATCACTTTCAACCATGTAATTTGAAATTTCAAGTGTAATTTGAGGTTCATTAAAGAGGATCTCCAAAGTCTAAAATATCTTGTATAAATTGAAAGAGACATGAAAATTCCATATCAAAGGATCCACAATCACGTCAAAATTACAAGAGTAATAAAATTAATATGAGGGTTTAAGTGTCTGGTCACAACAAGTGAAGAAAGATCATCCCCAACAAAGAGAAGATGAATGTCATGATAAATTATGTCTCCTACATCCTCAATTTAGGACTCCACAAAATATCCTATAATGTCTATCAAGAATTCAGCCCAAGGAATTGTAACTGGAAGACCATGAATATCTTGCTACTCTAAATCATAAGTAATCTCTTGTTGTATTGGATCACAAGTTACTGTGGTTGTAGAAGTATAATAATCATCAAGAACAATAGGAAACAATAGGTGTGATCTCAATAGGAGAAGTAGAAGAAACTTTATGTTGAGCCTTCAACTCATTAGAATGCTCAAGTGTCATTATATAGTCAATAATTCATAAGCTATTTTCATCATAAGGACCATTATCTGCATCATCAAGTGGAATGAGGCAATATATATATATATATATATATATGGATCTTTTTCTAATGGAGGAACATGAGGATCTCCAAAATATTCTCAAACAATGGTCCAACATATTTATGGTCATTAAATATCCTCAAACTTGGATTGAACTTTAGGAAAGGAAGACACGCTGCAATATATTAATCCTTTGATGTCTCTATTTTTTCATCCCAAGCTATTATTTTCCATTTAGAAGCTATCTTAGGAATTATTTCATAAAAATGAGGCAAAATCTTCAACCATCTATCATATAAGATGATACCTTTTCCCCATGACTCATATTTATCTCTAGAAATTGCACAATTGTAGGATAAATTGTATATTATGTGATTTTAGCCATGATGTACTTCTCACATGATAAAAAACAAGATTAAAAAATCAATGCACCCTCCAAAATGAAAGGAAACAAAGAATTTCCCCTAAAAAGATGACTTTGGTACTTTATATTTAGTGTGTAAAATTTCCACTTGCCAAAATGGACCAAAGTGGACTTCTGATTTTGATAGTTATGAAAAGTATGAAGCTATAACTCACTCAACAAAATAAGACACAATATATCTCAATGATCTAATCAATCAAAAATTCCAAAATAGACCAAATGTTGAAATTACCATGTCCACTCATAATTTCTCCAAATTGATACCATATTTAGAAAGTAGGAAAATCATGAATTTTAAAAAAATGAAAACAAAAATGTGTCCATATGAGCCTAAACAAAGCCCCTATTTAAAAAAAACTCACAAAAAAGATGAGAAATTATCTATGTAATTATGTAGATTGAAGAATTATACCTGAAAACAAAAAATATTGCTAAAAAAAAGGGTTTGGATGATTGAGATATCATTGTTTGAAAATCGCCTATGTAATTATTTTTTGCTAATTCACTATTGCAACACTTCAAAAACTTAAATGGCTCTAGATTTTTCCTTCAATGTCCAATTTGGGTGAAAAAAAATTCAATTAGGGGTTTTGGGACCCTGATAATTTTATGCTAACCTTTTATGTTTACCAACAAGCCCCAATTTTGACTTGCAACAAAATTCCTCCAAGTGGGATATGCAATGATACTCCTATGACTTTGATACCATGTAAGAATTTGCTTAAGGAAAAGAATAACAATGGCAAGGTCTAGAAGCACAATTGATAACACAAGAGAGAGAGAGGGAGAATGATGATCAATTGATTGATTCAATAATGATCAACAAATAATTCTCAATATCCCTTTTAGATATATATAATGTAGAAATTCTTGGATGTATAGGCAATGCATGATAACTAGGAGTTATGAAAGAGAGAACCTATCAACTAAACAAGGTTTAATAACATGTCCACCAAATGGATCATCCTCCATTATACACCAAAGCATGTATAATATGCGCAACATTGAGAGGATGATAATGTGATAGGAGATATAGGTGGATCACACACACAAAGAGGCATGTGATGACAACTACACCTCAAATATGTTTTTGCAATACTATTTTCTAAAATAAAGTATAAAATCCTATGTGTCTACATGAAAAAAATTGAAAATGCACTATAAAAATTTTATTTAATTATATTTATAATTAAATTGAATATTTAATTATAACAATGATTAGCTTGGTTGGAGGAATTTGACTCACGTGTGCATGTGGTAAATGAGTTTGTAACTTGATCAATTCTAAGATCTTAATTGATGTTTAATATATTTTTATAATTTCATTGTTCTTAACATGAATTATGTATTTTTAGTTTATATTTGCATAGTTGAATGATCTAATCTAATTTTGTACAACAAAAAGTGTTCATTTGAATAATCATTGTCTCTACTAGTTGAAATATATTTTAATGCTTTTCTTGCATACTCTTTTCTTCTTTTGCAATTTAGTTTGAAATTATTGGTTAATTTACATTAGAAAGTTACTTTCCATTTTTCAAAATGATCATTGCAATCTTCATCTAAGTACCTTTGAAATTTTAGAAATAAAAATTGTAACAGTGAGAAGTGTTATACAATAACTATAATACAATTATTCTAATTATTTTCTAGCTAAGGCCTTGTTGTGAATATTAACATGATTCTAATTGACTTGTTTGTGTAGATGAGAATAGGCTTTCTAGCCTCTTGGAGTACTAAATTCTATTTTTCAAGAGATGGAACTCATTCTTGATGTTAGCCCCAATTGATAATGTTGTTAATTTGTGAGCAATATTCATAATAGTTTTTATGTTGTCATTCATGTCAAGCCTTAGTTGGTTAGACATTATGCTAATTTATTAGCATGCCATATCATTTGATTGATGAAGAGGATTTGAAGAAAGTATGATGAGTTAGAATTTTGATAAGTGTATGATATTCAATGAGCACTTGAATGAGTTGGACTTATGATAGTATAATGATAGTTTGAATGATTTATATGATCTTAAGAAATATGTATATACAAGATAGTTTGATTGGTGAATGAGGGAATACAAGACTAACCAAGATACTATAGTTGTCACCAAGCATCTTAGACATAAGTGTTAAAGAGCCAAGTAATTTTAGTGTTAACTGAGTCAAGTATTGACTTAGAGAGTTGTAATTGTTAATCTTAGATTGGTTTTGACATATGAGTGACAATATACTTGAGTCATTTGCTTAGTTCATGCTGAAAAAATAATATATGTTGAGTATAAGTTGTCAAATAATATGTGCCAAGCTATTTAGATGCCAAGTGATCAATGGATACCAAGTCATTCAAAGGCCAAGTTACAACATTGAAGTTGCAATTGATGCTAAGCATCAAGGACTTCAAGTGCCAAGTTATACAATTTTGACATAGTTGTTTGTAATGACACAAACTTCTATGTAAACCATTTTTGGGTCGACTAAAAGATTTTTTTGGGATCTTAGATGATAAGGATGAATCTTAATTGTGAATCCCCATGCATGATATGCATCCAGTCAAGAAAAAGGGAAGGATTAAACAACAATATGGGAGAATCACAATTGTTGATTCATAACTAACCCGAAATCACCTAGGTCTTCTTAAGGAGGACAAACCCTAAACTTTTTATGAATGCAAAAATAGAATTAAAGAGAGTTTACATGTGCAAATAGAGCATTCATGGTGACCAAGGACTTATGATTTAAGTTACATTATATAATTAGTTAGAGGAGAATATAGGAAAGGAATCAAAAGACATCTGAGATACATCTGATAAGAAAGGATCAAGTACACATAAGAAAAGAGGTGATCTGACATCAAGAAACAAAGTGCTAACTAAAGGATAATTGCTAAGACATTTTAACAGGTAAATAAGTTAAATCTCTTAATAGACTAGTCTTAATACATTATTGTAAATCTTTTAACAGGGTGCTTACTGTTAGCTTAAACAATAAATTTGACAACTGAGTGTCAATACACTTAACCAAGATCAAGAACAAGTGCCAAGTGATAACAAGTGCCGAGTAACAACAGGTGCCGAGTGATAATAAGTGCCGAGCGCAACATGTGCCGAGTAATATAACAAGTGTCGAGTGACAACAGGTGCCGAGTGATAATAAGTGCTGAGCGCAACATGTGCCGAGTGATACAGTTTTTGTTCAAGTGCCGAGCTATCCAAAAAATAGTATGTGCCGAGTGTCAGAAATACTTCAGGAGCCGAGTAACTCAGTAGAACAACATAAAATTTTGGAATTGCACAAATTATGATACAAATGGTTTTTGTAGCCGACAGAAGGTAAATCTCAAAGGATTGAATGATAAGATCAAATCTTTTAATTTTCCTATGCAATTTGCATGCGGCCAATAAGAAAAATGCAAAAGGCATGCAACCAATTAGCAAAAGATAAGTATTGAGCAGGAAATTGAGATTCAATATGAATCGTAGATCCAAAACAAACCCTAAGTCTTTGGAGTCTTTATAAGGAAGACGAAATTTCACTGTAATAGTGAGAGATGAGACATATTGAAGGACATACAAGGGCGCAAATCTATTTTCAAAAGAAAGAGTTATCAGATCACAAAGGATCAAGATTAGGAGAAGGTGGAAAAGGAACCTACATTCAACAATCAAGGATTGTAATCTATCAGGTTTATTGCATCTAATACTCTCTAGCAATTGTATTAGAATAAAAATCCTATGGTGATAGGTTAGCTTTACAGCTATTTTCTAAGAACCTTTTGATTAGGTGATTAAAATCCTTTAACCAAGTGACACTTCATGTTAAGTGTTTGCAAATCCTCTAACCAGGTCACTATTAACACAGTGTAAAGCCTTTAACAGGGCAGGCCTTTAATAGGGCAAACCATCAGAAGTGGTTGAACAATATTGCTGCAGTAATTTTTGTGGGTATCATCCCCACCCCAATTTTACCTTCTTATTCTTGGAGGGTTTCTGGGTTACCAAAATTCTTGTGTTGTGAGTTATTGATGCCTTTGTTTTGTTACATGTTTATTTGATATGCATACAATTTACTTTCAGTTAAAATTTTATTGGCTAAAGTTTGATACTTATGATTCACCCCCCCCCCCCCCCCCCCCCCCCCCCCCCCCCCCCCCCCCCCTCTCATAAGTACTCTTTCCATATTTGAATATTCCAACAATTGGTATCAGATCCTACCAGGTTCTCACAAGAAATGGCCTAACAGCTTGGAGGGAAAAGATCTAAAGATGGAAGCTTTCAAACTTGGAAAGATCATTGAAAATCAGGTGATAGATGTGCAACTTGCTCTGCATAGCTTGGAGGAATTCAGAAACAAATTAAGAAACTCATTAAAAAAGAGGAAGGATCTAGCCATAGCTGAAAACAATATACACTACAAGGAGATTGACACCACCAACATATTTTCCAGTGGAGACACTAAAGAGTTTGATGCAGCAATAGCAGAATTGATGGAGAAAATTAAAATTCAAGCAGAAGAAATAAGAACTCTCAAGATGGAACATGAATCATAGGCTATAATGATATGTGAAATTATTGAATAAAAGAAAAGAGCAGTTGATGATAAGGTCATGATGGAAAATGACAAAAGGAATCTTGCAAACAGACTTGAAGAAAAATGTATTGAACTGACAAGGATCTCAAACATGCAGATGGATACACTTGCGCAAATGATGAACCTTCATCATGAACTTAATGTAAAGGATATTGAGATCTCTACCTTGAAGATGCAAAATGAACAAATGCAGAATGAATTGAACAGGGAAAAAGAGGTAGCAGAGAATCTCAACAAATCAAGTGAAGCAATCAAATATTTTGAACAGTTGCTGAAATCACCAAAATCTACCCATGATACATCAGGACTAGGATACAATAGCATTGAAGTTGGAGAATCATCAAAGAGTGCTGAACAAAGAAGTGATAAAGGTAAGAATTCAAAACCCACTTGTCATTTCTATAATAAGAAGGGACATACAGCTAATGTGTGCAGGAGTAGAAGATTCAATCAATCAAAAATACCCAAAAGTTTTTGTCACAAGTGCAACATGCAAGGACATATGACTCAAAATTGCAAATCCAATGTTACAAGGACTCAAATATTTGATGGAAATTGTTATAATTGAAAAAAATATGGACATAGGGCATTTGAATGTAGATCAAAACCTATGTGGATAGTAAATCAACCAGCAAAGACATCAAACCATGAATTTTGGGATTATAAGACTAGGAACAGCTGTCACTATTGTCAAGAATATGGACATATCCCATAGAATTGCATAAGAACACATTTTAGAGGGAACTACAAAAGATGGTTGAGTCAAACCACATGTTTCAGTTGCTTAAAAATTGGTCATGTCAGCAGGAATTGCCCAACAAGGTCAAAGGCATCAAGTTTTGAGTTCAGCAATGGAAAGGCAAAGATAGATGTTGAACATATCAGAAGTGAAATGAATAAGACATGGAGGAAGAAAGATGAGTCTAGGACATCAAATATAGAGATCACTTCACCTAATAGGTCAAGTGATCACACTTCATCAAATTAAGTAAAGAATAAGTGTGAGGGATTGATAAACTGAGTTACATCATAAATCAGTCCCAAGACATATAAGAGAGCTGCAAAAATGAAATCAACATAAATAAAGATGCTAAGTCAAAATTGAGAACTTTGTGAAAATATGTCAAAATTTTCTTCAGGAGCTGAGTTACTAACAACGACCGAGTTAATAGTTGATGCCGAGCTATGAAATATCAATAGGAGCGGAGTAAAGTAAAACATAATAAGAGCCGAGTTATGACGAAACCTTTCAAGAGCCAAGTAGATAGTTGGCAGCATACTAAGCATTTATTACTCTATTTTGAAGGGTACATAAATCTGATTTTTGATCATTTTCTCACCATTCGAACAAGAAGCAAAGCCAAAAAAGGAGCAGAGAAGATTAAGAATAGCTCAAAAGCCATTCGTAAAAGATTTCAACAGTGATTCAAGAAAATTTTCGTTGATTTAAGGTATTTTACTTAAGTGCCAAGCTACGTAGGACTTATAAACTTGTTTGAATCATAAACCCTAGTTTGGTAAACAATGGCATCTAGGTCAGGAACCACCAAGGGTTTAGAGAGTCATGAAGTTCAGTTGGTTAGTAACGAAGTAAAACAACCTGAATTTAAGCCCATTCCAGAAGTAGCATACAAGAATGATCCTGCAGGAGCATTATCAATTATTTCGGATAAGGTTGTTATGGTACAAGATGTTCACAGATGTTACAATTGAAAATTGGTGACATAGGAGACTTAGAAATTCATAATGCATATGATAAACTGTGTGAAAACAAAGTACTAAAAAATGAGTTTTTAATCGTAGAAAGAAAAGGATTGACCAAAACCCTAGCATTTTTGACTATTTTCAAAACAGAATGGGTACGGATAATTTTGAGCCGAATACATGACAGAGCTTTTTGGTTAGAGTTAGGGCCAGTAAAATTTACCAAGAAAACTATTCATAGGGTTACTGGTATTCCAACCCTAGATCGACCAAAGACCTTGCGAAGTGACAAAAGGGAAATAATAGAGAAAAATATAGGTGCGAAATGGAACAATAGAGGAATGACTATCGACACAGTCACAGATCCCTTACTAGATTTTGCTATGAGAATTATTTCACACAAATTCTATCAATCAAGCAGGTTGAATAGTGTACCTTGTATAGCAGTTGATGTTGCATATAAGATAATCAAAAGAGATCACACTTATGATCTGGCAGAGCTCATGTTTCAACAGATTAATGAAAATTTGGAAGCTATAAGGAAAAGCAAGGGAGCTCAATGCAAATTTGGATTAGTTTTGATGTGTATGTTCTTCTATCCGATGAAAGAATTTCCTTCTATGGGGAAAGTAAAATGGAATCCAGATAAAACAATTGTTGAACAAATTAATGGATACATTGAACAAATGGGTGAAAATTTTGATGCCCAAATGACAGGTTATTTTGAGGACTTCAAAAAGTCCATGAAAAAAAGAATGAGAATTCCAGTCTCACTGACAAAAAAATATGAAAAAGACATTTGTTTTCTTGTAGGTATAGATTATACTTACATACAAGTAGTTATACCTAGAATAAGATGGTTTAGGCCACTAGGTTATGAACTTGATGTTGATCAAGCCTCTGCAACAATAACAACTCTACTTTCAGAAGAAGCTGATAAAAATGCACAAATTTTTGGAACCTATGATGTTGTCAAATCAAAGGTAATAATAGATTTGAAGACTGCTTTAGCAGTAAAGAAGAAAGGGAAAATGGTGAGACAAATCACAAGAAAGTTTGGCGTGGAAGAAGAAGAAGGAACAATAGAAGAAGAAGGAGAAGACATTGAAGAAGAAGGAGATAAACTTCAAAGTCAGACTCAAGGGTTAGGAGAAGACAAAGAGGAAAGTACTGAGGTAGGAGAAGCCAAGGAAGCACCAGTTAAGAGAAAGACCACAACTCCCTCTGCTCCTAAATCCAAAGGAAGGAAAGTAGCTGCCCCTGCATCAAAGAGACCTACCACAAGGGCTACAACACAAAAAGCCCAAGAAGAGGCAAAAGGAAGGAAGAAAGACTCAAAGAAGACTGCTGCTGAGACAAAGAAAAGGAAGTTTATTCCCCAACCTGAAACAGATGAGGAGAAAATAGAGTCAGAGGACAACAACCAATTTCAAGTGGTAAGACACAAATCTCAGACTGCTGTTGATAAATTATGTTCAAAAATTAGAAATAATGATTTAAAAGGTCTAAAGAACCTGAATTTTTCTAAGCTCACCAAAGAAGAGAAAAATAAACTAGAGGAATCTGTGTATGCTATGATGGCTGAGTATAAGCAGACACCTCTAGAATTAGATGAATCTATGCCGAGAGAATTGTATAAAATTGTAGAGGATAAATGGCATTTTTGTTTACAAATGGAAAAAGAAATAAGGGAGTCTACATTAGCAAGATTGTTGCCTGATCTGACTAAAGATCAAATAATAAATGCCGTAAAAAGGCATAATAAAAGATTCACTCCCAAGTATAGAGCATTTAGTATATTGCAGAATAAAATTGAAGAGGTAGTTACCAAATCCACAAGATTGTGGAAAATAGTTTACAAGAAAATTGAAGATGTATATAATGAAGAATATAAGGCAGAAGCAATTTCCAAGACAAAGGAAAAGAAAGCATCAGAAACAAAATAGAAGAAACTAGTGGAGAAGGAGAGTAAAGAAGAAAAGGAAGAAGAGGCACACAATGAGGAGAAAGAGGAAGATAAAGATACAGTTGAGCCACAAGATCAAAGTATGCAAGACATATAGGCATCTCCTCCTAGTCCTCCTCATGCCACCATCACACCTGCAGATATCATAAAAATAAAGGATGTTACAGATACTTCAAATCTAAACATCAATCCATTAACTAAAGAGGATTTGGAAATCCTTGACCAATCATCACTAGTAGCAAAATTAAGTTCAAATATTGTATTGGTCAGTGTTGATGAATTACAGAATCCAGAAGTCAAGGTAAAAGCACAAGTGCCACCTTTGACCACACAAACTACTGGTATTCTATTCCTTCCACCACCACCTCCACCAAGTATAATCACTGATACACTCCAAGTGTCGAGTACAACAACAGGGGAAATAAAATAAACATCTGAACAATCAACAAGTTCAACCCCACCTAGCATTCTTAAAAGGGATATTCAAGCTGAAGAAAAAGAGACATAGAAAAAAGGAGGAGACTACAATACAAACATTGGTTGCATTACCAAAATCTAGTACTCCTACACAAACTCTTCAGTAGCCGAGCACGAATGGACTACAATTGCAAATCAGGACACCAGGCTTGAGCTCATCAAAGGCAGTTAGGAGACTTCACTATGGAGTTCTTGAGCTTGATGAAGAAATAAAGATCCCATATTATGAATCTAGCACTCTTAATGAAGAAAAGATTAATGAAATTTAGAGTGCATTAGACAAAAGAAGGAGACAAGAATCACTAAGAAAGGAATACAAGCATAAGCTTACATTAAATGAAATTAAAGACATATTCACAGAAGCTTTTTGCTTATAATCTCCAGATGAGTGAAGACCAATCATGGAACAACTATCTGATATAGTTGACTAGGTGACTAATGAAGAACAGGGAACAAATGCCAGATTGCTTGAATGGTCAGAAAAGAAGTTCCAAGGTAAAGTAAATAGTAAAATATCTGGTGATATAGCACTGTCACAAGAAGAACTGGCAAAGAAAGTTATAATAGTTAAAATTGTACTAGGAAACATTTTTTCCCTGTATAACAAGTTGTGTGATTTTTCCACATTCACACAAGACACTAGCCAGAAAATACTGAGATTGGAAAACAATTTGAAAACTTCTAGCATGCAACTCCCCACAGATCCAGCTTAGAGTGAGAAGCATTTTGTTCAATCGCTTCACACACAAAGAGAGCTAGCTGTTTTAGCAGTAGAGGAGGCAACCAAAAAAGCCAAATTGATACAAATTCAATCATCAATTACTCCTCATTTGGAGTTACTTCACAAGGAGTAGATAAATGCAGAGATAGTCCTCAGGAAAGATCCCAACCTTTCTTCATCTGATGGACTTGTACACCTAGCAGCAGAGATTGCCATCCAGCATAAGACATTGGATATTGCATTAGCAAATTGGGATGTAGCTCTGAAGGTACTCCTTGAAGTAAACAACTCATTTTTGGCCAAATATGCCATTTCATTGTAAAGACCATTGACATAAGTGTCAAAAAGGGGGAGATAACATTGAGTACAGGAATGAAATGATAAGTATAATAATAGGGGGAGATAGCAGAGATAGCAAATTTTGTGAAATTTTGGGGGAGATAGCAAATTTTGGGAGCAAAGTTTGAATAAAGGATAAATTAATGAGTCACATGGATCTTAATTAAGTATTTTTGCCACTCATGTCAAATGGGGAGATTGTTAGCTTAAATAATAAATTTGACAACTGAGTGTCAATACACTTAACCAAGATCAAGAACAAGTGCCGAGTGATAACAAGTGCTGAGTAATAACAGGTGCCGAGTGATAATAAGTGCCGAGCGCAACATGTGCCGAGTAATATAACAAGTGCCGAGTGACAACAGGTGCCAAGTGATAATAAGTGCCAAGCGAAACATGTGCTGAGTGATACAATTTTTGTTCAAGTGCCGAGCTATCCAGAAAACAGTATGTGCTGAGTGTCAAAAATACTTCAGGAGCCAAGTAACTCAGTAGAATAGCATAAAAGTTTGGAATTGCACAAATTATGATACAAATGGTTTTTGCAGCTGACAGAAGGTAAATCTCGAAGGATTGAATGATAAGATCGAATCTTTTAATTTTCCTATGCAATTTGCATGCGACGAATAAGAAAAATGCAAAAGGCATGCAACCAATCAGCAAAAGATAAGTATTGAGCGAGAAATTGAGATTCAATATGAATCGTAGATCCAAAACAAACCCTAAGTCTTTGGAGTCTTTATAAGGAAGACAAAATTTCACTGTAATAGTGAGAGATGAGACATATTGAAGGACATACAAGGGCGCAAATCTATTTTCAGAAGCAAGAGTTATCAGATCACAAAGGATCAAGATCAGGATAAGGCAGAAAAGGAGCCTACATTTAGCAATCAAGGATTGTAATCTATTAGGTTTATTACATCTAATACTCTCTAACAATTGTATTAGAATAAAAATCCAATGGTGATAGGTTAGCTTTACAACTATTTTGTAAGAACCTTTTGATTACGTGATTAAAATCCTTTAACCATGTGACACTTCATGTTAAATGTTTGCAAATCCTCTAACCAGGTCACTATTAAAACAGTCTAAAGCCTTTAACAGGGCAGGCCTTTAACAGGGCAAACCATCAGAAGTGGTTGAACAATATTGCTGCAATAATTTTTGTGGGTATCATCCCCACCCCAGTTTTACCTTCTTATTCTTGGAGGGTTTCTGGGTTACCAAAATTCTTGTGTTGTGAGTTATTGATGCCTGTGTTTTGTTACATGTTTATTTGATATGCATACAATTTACTTTCAGTTAAAATTTTATTGGCTAAAGTTTGATACTTATGATTCCCCCCCCCCTCTCATAAGTACTCTTTCCATATTTGAATATTCCAACACTTACTTCATTGGAAGTTAAAGTCCTTTTACCAAAAAAACTTCTAACAAGGTGTTGAAATCCTTTAACAAGGTAAGATATAACAATCTTGTAAACCTTTAACATGGTAGACCTTTCACAGGGTAGATCATGTTTCATGATCAAAACATTGTAACCTTCATTAGATACACTTTATTACTATAATAATGAAGATTTGTGGGTGTCATCCTCACCCTAGTTTTACCTTCTCCTTGAAGGGTTTCTAGGTAACCAAATATCTTGTGTCATACATGTGTTGAATGTTTTACTTTCATGCTATGGATGCATATGCTTAATTTAGTATTTCAATTTATATGCATAGATTGTGAGATAGATGTGTGGTGAATGTTTTTGAAGTTGAAAGTTTTAAGTGTTGATTTACCCAATCCCTCTCCTAGAGTTTACTTCCCTATTTTATTTCCAACAATTGGTATCAAAGCTCAATTCTCTAGAAAGTAAAACTTTGAAGCTTTAAGAAAGGATCTTGAAGATGGAAGTCTACAAGTTGGGAAAGACTATTGAGAACTAGGTGATTGAAATACAACTTACCCTACATTAGCTGAATGAAGAAAGATATGAGTTAAAGCAATCATTGAAAAGAAGGAAGGAAATGACTATTGAAGAGAATGACATACAATACAAAGAGATCAACACTACTAAATTTTTTGAAGATGGAAACACAAACGAATTTGATGTAGTAGTTGCAGATTTGATGGAAAATAATGAAACTCTAACTGAAGAGGTCAAAAATCTTAAGAGAGAACAAGAAGTCTAATTAGTATTGATATGTGAGGTGACCAAGTAGCAATAGAAATCTGAGTAGGAAAAAGTCATGATTGAAGTTGACAAAAGGATTTTGACCAATAGACTGGAAGAGAAAAAATTAGAGGTAAATAGGATTGCTAACATGTAATTGAAAACTTTGAGTCAAATGATGATTGAAAATCATGAAATGAATGCAAAGTATATTTAGATCACAACACTAAAGCTACAAAATGAACAACTGAGAAATGACCTGAAAAGAGGAAAAGAGTTTGCTAAAAGTTTCAACAAACCTAGTGAATCCATCAAGTACTTTGAGCAATTGATGAGATCCCCTAGATCCAACAGTGATACTTCTGGATTGGGTTACACTAGCACTGAAGAAGGAGAATCATGCAAAAGTGGTGAAGAAAGAAGTAAAAAAGGTAAGAACTCCAAAAGTACTTCTCATAATTGTGGTAAGATAGGTCATATTGCTAATTTTTGAAGGAGCAAGACTAAAAATCAAAATACTAAGCAAAAATTCATGGGTCATTTCCACAAATGCAACAAACAAGGACATCAAGCACATGAATACAAAACCAAGACCATAAGGACATAGAGATTTGAAGGATATTACTATAATTGTCAGAAGTATGGACATAGAGAATATGAGTGTAGATCCAAGCCTAAATGGTCATCAAACAAGAAGACACAGGTAAACCACAATGGTAAATCTTATAATAGAGTTTATAATACTAGATATAGTTGTCACTATTGTCAAGAGTATGGAAATGTTTCTAAAAATTACATAAGAACACATTTTAGAAGTGACTACAAAATATAGTTGATTCAAAATACATGTTCTAGTTGTTTTAAGACTGGTCACATAAGCAAGAATTGTCCAACAAGGTCAAAGGCACCAAGCAGTGAGTTCAAAAAAGGGAAAGTAAAGGAAGATGTTTAAAATGTTAGAGATGAGATGAAAAAGACATGGAAGAGAAATGAAGATTGCAACACATCAAGTTTAGATGGGATCACTTCAGCTAATGGGTCAAGTGATCACACCACCTCCAATTAAGAAATCAAGAGGTATGTGTGGGAATGATATTTAAGTGATATACCATACATAAATTCCAAGGATTTAGTTCTTAAAATATTATATTTTCATGAAGAAAGATACAAGTGTTGTTACAAATCTAGAATAAATCTTTAAGTTTTATCAATTTTTATGTTACTACTGAGCATGAGAAGTTTCACAATGGTTGCTGAGTGAAATGTTAGTTGATTTTGAGCTATCAAAGGTGATAGTATTGACCAATCTCATAGTGGTTGTCAAGAGAAAAGGAAACTTCATGGAAGCTGAGTGAGTTGAAATCTCTATTGAAGCCAAGCTTATACCTATGTAAGAACTAATCATTAAATTCAAGGTTTTAAGGTCTATATGATCGATTTATACTCATTTGACATCATTCAAATTTGAAGAACATGAAGAGTGAAAGGTGAATTGAAGAGATCATTCCAAGGATTTGAAAACATGATTCAACAGTAGCTTGACATCATCTTAGTGGACTTAGAAAGGTATTTATCATGTTCTGAGCTAAGCTGTTTGAATTTTTGTAAACCCTAGATTTTCATTATGGTGTTTAGTTCTTCAACTCCTAAGGTTAAAGAGGGTAAAGAAGTTTTGAATGTATATTTGATAAGAAATGAAATGAAAAAACCAAACTTTAGAGCCATTCCTGATATAGCTTACAAGAAAGATCCATTTGGTGCGTTATCGATGATACTACCTCAAGTTTTGATGATTCAAGATGTGAGATGTTGCTACACATGCAAGGTGGGTAGCATAGGTGACATGGAGATTAGGGAAACCTATGGGAAATTATGTGAAAATGGAACATTGAAAGATGAATTCAAAATTGTAGAGAGAAAAGGGTTAACCCATGCCCTAGATTTCCCCAATATTTTCAAAACTGAATGGATAAAGATAGTTTTGAGCAAGATTCATGATAATTCTATATGGTTGGATAATGGACTGGTAAAAATCACAAAGAAAATTGTACATAGAGTAATAGGGTATCCAACACTTGTCTAACCTAAAACCATGAGGAGTGAATCTAAAGAGGTTATTGAGAAGAATATAGGGATAGTGTAGAACAAACAAGGAATGACAATTGACACTATCTTAGATCCCCTAATTTCTTTTGCAGTAAGGATTATAGCACATAAATTTTTTCAATCAAGTAGGCTCAATAGTGTACCTTGTATTGCTGTTGACATGGACTATAAGATAGTTAAGAAGGATCATACCTATGACCTTGCCGAGTTGTAGATGTGATAGTTGTTAGAAAATTTGGGAGCAATAAGGAGAACCAAGAGTGCACAATGTAAATTTGGTTTAATTCTTGTATGTATGTTCTTTTATGTCTAGAATACATTCCTAACTTGTGGTAAAGTTGCATGGAAAACAAACAGATCTATTTTAGTGCAAATAGATGAATTTATTTAGCAACTTGGAAATAATTTTGAGTCAGTTATGACTAGCTACTTTGAAGATTTCAAGTAGTCAATGAAGAAAAGACTAAGGATACCAATTTCACTAGTTGAGAAATATTTCAATGATGTTTTCTTTCTACTTGACCTATTTTTACATATGTTCAAGATGTTATTCCAAGGGTAAGGTGGCTAAGGCCACTCGGCTATGAGATCAATGTGGATGAAGCCTCTACAACAATAAAAAAATTACTTGTAGAAGAAGTAGATGCAAAGGTTATTGCCATTGGGAATTATGATGTGGAAAAATCTAGGATAATAATGGATTTGAAGATTGCCTCATAAGAAAGAAAAACAAGATTGTCAAGAAGCTTAAGGAGAAATTTGGTGAAGGAGCAGATGACGAAGAAGAAGAAGATGAAGAAGAAGAAGAAGAAGAAGATATACCTACTCAAGCACCATTGGCCTTAACTCAAGGTGAAGGGGAAGATCAAGTAGATGAAGTAGAAATTAAAGAAGGTGCCAAGGGAGAAGAAGCCAGTGAAACACTTGAGAAAATGAAGAGGAAAGCCAAAGCCCTAGCAATTAGCAAACCAAGGAAGGTTGCAAAACCTAAGCCTATAGTTCACATTACTAGACTAAGCACAAGGGCTACTATAAAAAAGGCTCAAGAGGTAGATAAACCAAAAGAGAAGAGGGCTAGACCAGTTAGCAAAGAAGAGGAGCCTAAGAAGAGACCAAAGAGAAAGTATATAGCTCCAATTGAATTTGATGAAGCGAGGACAAAATTTGATGACAACAACCAATTCAAAGTGGTAACTCACTATCCTTACTTAGATTTAGACACTATATGTAAGAACATAAAGAATAATGCTGATCTATCTAGTCTCACACATATTGAGTTTGATAAACTTGGAAAATTTGAGATAAACCAAGTAGAGGAGTCAATATATTTCATGATGGCAACATTCAAAAAAACTCCAATTGAGATTTCCATCTCTCCACCAAAGGAACTATTTGATAGAGTTGAGAAAAAGTGGCAATATAGTCTCAATATAGAAAGAAAAATTAGAGAGACTACACTTGCACAAGTGA
This sequence comes from Cupressus sempervirens, assembly GCA_028749045.1. NCBI lineage: Eukaryota > Viridiplantae > Streptophyta > Pinopsida > Cupressales > Cupressaceae > Cupressus > Cupressus sempervirens. The sequence continues at coordinate 545,300,532 of CM053793.1, forward strand.
TGCCAAAATTGGATAGGGAAAATATGCATGGAAATTTGCCCCTAAATATAGGGCATTCAACATATTGCAACATAATGTTGAGGATGTTGTACAGAAGACCACTTTGATTTGGAAATCATTATATGTTTTGACAACACCCAAGAAAATTATGAAGACCCATTGAGGTAGGTGAGGACAAGGATGAGCAACAACAAGTAACTGAGATTACCACAATTGACATTAAGATAGTTGCACATGAGGAAGGCACTGAGACACATGAAGATACACAAGAACCAACTAAGGATGAGCAACAAATAGAATGAAGTGTACAAGATACACTAGTGTCGAGTGCTAGTCCTCAACATGAATTGAATATAGATAGTGATACTATAAAGGTTAAGGAATATAGACTTGAAGAAGATACTAGTAGAATCCACTACCCAAGCCAAACTTTGTGAAAATCCTACACTGGTGAGTGTTGATGAGATTGAAAAGTTAGACAAGGTATTTGTAGGGGAAGAAGTATAGACACAAGAGACATCTACAACCCCTCCTCAATTCACATTAGTACAAACTCTATTACCTATTGTGGTATATCAAAGAAAGGTGACAAGAACTTTTACTATTAGTACATTGGTACAAAGTACTCCAGTCTTAGTCAATAAAGAAAAAAAAAATGAGAAGGATGAGACCGCTAGAGAGCATAAAGATGAAATAGAAGAGAATGAAAAAAAACAAGTTCCAATAGGTTAGGTAGATACTCTTGCACCTACAACACAAGATCAAGGTGCAACTAAGAATGTAGAGAAAGCCAAGGATAAGAATAAAGAGATATATTTGACTGTAAAACTTGAGGAGAAACTTGCAATACAAACATTGGTGACTTTGCTAGCATCTAATAATCCTCCAAGTCAAGATCTTCATATGTTGAATATAGAAGTTCTACCCCTAAAATCATCAAGGCAAAATCCAAGCACATCTAAGGTAGATGAAGTTATATCATTTATTGATGTGAACTTAGATGAAGTGATTGAGTTGCCTAAGTTTGTTTTGTAACCATCACTATTGAAAAGATGAGCACACTCCACTCTACTCTTGCAAAGAAGAAAAACCAAGAACTACTTAGATAGGGGCATAGGTAGAAGCAACCCTTGCTAGATATCAAGGAAAATTTTCTTGATGCATTTAGCCTACCAACACCAAAAGCAACAAAGCCTATCATAGAGCAGCTAACTAGCTTAGTGGAGAAGGTAAATAACACAGACCTAGATTCAAATGTGAAATTACATGAATAGTGTAAAAGAAAGTTTCAAAACAAGGTTGGTGAAAAGATATCAAGTGCTATTGCACTATCATAGGTTGAGTTAGCAACCAAAATCGACAGTTTGAAGAAGGAACTAGAGAATATTTTCTCTTTGTAAACCAAATTGTGCAATCCCACACTTTTCACACAAGAAATCAAGAGACACATACTAGGTTTAGAGAGTCATATACAATCATCTGGTATATCTCTACCAAAATCTCTAGCCTAGAGTGAGGAACACTTCAGGAATCTCCTAAACTCCCATCTAGTCAGTTAGCAGTGCTACATACAGATAAATCAAACATTAAGGCTAAATTGATCAACATCTAGTCTAGCTTGACTCCACATATGGATATATTTCACAAGGAACTAGCCTTTGTTGAAACACTCATGAAGAAAGATCCATATTTTTCTACTCATGAAGGCGTAGTCCACCTTGTTGTTGAGCTGATCATCCAAACCAAATCATTGGAGGTAGCTTGTGACAATTAAAATGCTACTTTAAAAATAATGCTTGAGGTCCACAAAACATTTATGGACAAATACACCTTAAGTGTATAACGCTTTGACATAAGTTTCAAAAATGGAGGAGAAATAAGAAGTATGGAGGAGATAATATTTCTGGGGAGCTACTATTTTTGAAAAAAGAGGATTCAATGATAGAAACATAGGACACAAATTAGATTATGCATATCTACTAAGCAAGAGGGATAATTTTTGTTTAGATACAAAATTACACAATCAACTTATGGGGAGAGTTATTAAATTTTGATGTATGACTAATGAGTCATAATTTTTTGCAAAATTTTGAATTTTAGAAGTTTTCTATGTAAATGAATATTATCTGAGTTACGCTTAAAAGGTTTAAGGTTATTCATACATGATCAAGTATTTTTCTTCTCATGTCAAAGGGGGAGATTGTTAATCTTAGATTGGTTTTGACATATGAGTGACAATATACTTAAGTCATTTACTTAGTTCATGCCAAACAAGTAATACATGTTGAGCATAAGTTGTCAGATAGTATATGTCAAGTAACTAGTAAGTTGTGAGTCACTCAAGGGTTGAGCAGATAGTATGTGCCAATATATTCAAATGCCCAGTCATTCAAAGGCTAAGTTACAACATTGAAGTTGCTATTGATGTCAAGCATTAGGGACTTTAAGTGCAGACCTTTCATAGGGTAGATCATATTTCATGATCAAAACATTGCAACCTTCATTGGATACACTTTATTACTGTAGCAGTGAAGATTTGTGGGTGTCATCCCCACCTCAAGTTTATGTTCTCCTTGGAGGGTTTCTGGGTAACCAAATATCTTGTGTCATGCATGTGTTGAATGTTTTACTTTCATTCTATGGATGTATATACTTAATTCAATATTTCATTTTATATGCATAGATTATAAGATGGATGTGTGGTGAATATTTTTGAAGTTGAAAGTTTTAAGTGTTGATACACCCTAGCCCTGCCCACCCACCCACCCACCCCCCTCGGCAAGATTTTACTTCCCTATTGTATTTCCAATAGTAATATTCATTGAGCATGAAAATTAAGAATAAGTTTACAAAAGATCAATTTGAGGCTGACATTTGTTAAAAATTAAGAATGTTTGAGAAGTTTCAAGATAAAGACAAAATTAGTTATGAGTTCAACGATTGGAGTTATTTAAAGAAGATCTGATGAAGGGGAATTATCAATTTGAATTTGAGCACAAAGTTCAAGAAGGAAGTCTATTTCTAGAGTGTCAGGATTCATTGAATTCAAATTTTGGGAAGATCTATGATGATGATTAAGCATAAAAATTGAGAAGATTCTAGAATGATAAAAGTTATCTATTTAAAGAGATGAACAAGATGTTTCTTGTTGCTGATTATTGTTGAAGCTGAAGGTATTGATCAAGTTGTTGACAAAAGGTGAACCAAGAAGAATATTAGTGTGAAGATCAAGTAGAGGAAATGTTAAGTTGAAGTGTGAAGTGTGTGAATCAGCTAGAAAGGGATCAAAAGGAAGAGATAGAGAAAAAAAATATTTGAATAAGAAAGATAATGCTAAAATGTAACAAATAATTTCACTATTAATTTCTTACCATTGTAGTAGAAAATATCTTAACTGAGTGGACCTTACAAGTCTTTGAAATCCTATATGGTAGCATTCTTTTGAGTGTTTTTTAAGTCCTTTAGAGCAGACCAATCTTTATTAATGTCAGGGAGTGATAAGGTCTAGATGATATTTGGTGAAAACCCTCTAACAAGGTCACACTAAAAATGTTCATGTAAATTATAACAAGGTTGGCTCCTAGCAAAGCTCCCTTTAGAAGAGAGAAAATATTTGGGTTGCCAGTTCCCAGGTATTTTTTACCTCTACAAGGTTTCCACGTTAAATACTTGTGTCAAATGTGTAAATGTTTTTTATTTTTCATATTTATTTTTTGGTAGTCTTCTAATGCTACAACTTGGTATAAGCTAGATGATTACTTTGACACTCGATATATTAAGAAACATTGAGATAGCAGTTTGATGTGAACTTCTTATAAGTTTGAATTATGATATTTTATGTGGTTATCGAGTTATTGATCTAAAAGTTTTTGAAGTTGAAGTTGGTACAAAATTAATTTTTAAGGCTTGTAGGATAATTGGTTATGACTGGTTCATCCCTGCTCTTAGTTATCTAACAAATGGTAACATAATTGAGTTATTGAAGGGAGAAGTTTGAAGGGAATTGAGATAGATATATGAAAATGAATAAGAGAGCAGTACCAAATATGAAAAAGGAGAATTTTTCCTCATGAAAAAGAAGGATGAGGCTTTGTCTATCTGGGATTGGAGATAGTTTACTATTCTATTTGGACAACCAATACCCCCCTCCCAATGGACCTATGGCAGTTAATGAGATGAACTAGAAGAAGGAACACAATAATCTCATGATAGAGATTGACTCTACATAAAATGATGCTAAGTTTGATGATGTCAAAAACTATGATACTACTAAAGAAATGTGGGACAAGATGATGTTCATCCATAGAGGAGATGTGAATGTGTTGAGAGCCAAAGAAAAAAGATTAAGAGGCAAATATGATGAGATGAAGAAAATATTGTGCAGTATGTCAACCAAATCAAGGAAGTTGTTAGTGTTATCAAATTTGTTGGAGGTATCATTAGTAATGAAGAATTTGTAAGTAAAGATCTCAAAACACTATTTCTTGTTTATTTTATAAGAGTCTCTACAATTCAAGAATTTAGAGCTATTACTGGTAATGATCTTACTCTTGATGGTTTAGTTGGTCATTTGACTGCATTTAAATTAAGTAACTATAATAATTTAGTGTGCCTAAGATTAAGAATGCTTTCAATTCATCACTAACCATTGGAATTTCAAAGAAAGAAAAGAAAAGAAAGGCTAAAAGTGATCTAGATTCATAGGAAGAATTGAATGCAACTAAATTACTACTTGCAAGGAGGCTACCAAGGGGTAAAGGAAAATCGCCCTTGATATGTTTTAAATGCAATGAAGTTGTTCACTTTGTTGCTAGATTTCCTAACAAGAAGATGAGTGATAAAAATGATAAGAAGGAGCCAAGAAATATGAAGATGCACTTGCTAATGAAGACTAGATAAATGCTATGAATGAAGAAATAGATCAGATTGAGAAGAACAATACATTGAAATTGTTGTAGAGACCTATAGACAAGAATGTAATTGGAACATAGTGGATTTTTAGAAACAAACTAAATGAGAATGGAGAAGTTGTAAGGAACAAGGCCTAATCAACTTGTAAAGGTTATTCCCAAGGAAAAGGTATTGATTATGGTGAGATGTTTGCACCTTTAGCAAGATTGGAAGGAGTTAGAAATTTGTTGGCATATGCAACTTGCAAGAAATTCAAGGTATATCAAATGAATGTTAATTATGCATTCTTGAATGGAATACTAGAGGGATAGTTATACATTGAACAACCATAAGGGTTCATAAATCAAAAGCATCTAGTATGTAGATTGAACAAAGCACTATATAGATTTAAGAAAGCACTGTGAGCATGATATGAAAGGATGCATTCATATGTGATTAAGATTGGATGTGTCACAACAAGTGAGAACAACAACATGTACTTGAAAAGTGAAGCTAAAAATAAGGTACTCGATGTTAGAAATTTGTTCATCACTCACCTCAAGATTTGTGACAAGGGCTTAACTACCTCTTATGCACTATAATTTGAGTGGTTGTATTGGGCATTGATAGATTAGTCTTTTGTGCAACGAAAACTCCATTCTAACAAGTGGTATCAGAGCTTGGTGATAGGTTGAAATCTTGAGAACCCTAGGTAACGTTGAGGGGGATATTCTTAAAAAATTGTTAAGCTTTCCCCTTAGGATTCATGACATGGGCTTAACCACCCCCTATGTATTATAAGTTGAGTAGTTGTATTAGGAAATTACATATCAATCTTTTGGTGCAACAAAAACCCCATTCTAACACACATTGTTGAAATATTTGTAGATCATATCATATTTGGTGGTAATGATTTGTTGTATAAATCAATTTCGAGATGTATATTTGGTGAGATTAAGTTTTTCATTGATTTTCAAGTTCATCAAATAGAAGACATATATGTGATTCAATCCAAGTACATTAAGGATATCTTGAAGACATTAGGTATCATGAATGAGTCAAGGCTAGTTGGTACACCTATGGTGACTAGATGAAAATTATCTAAGGAGGATACTACTATTGAAGTAAGTGAGACATAATATGAATCAGTACTTGGGAAGCTACAATATGTTGTGCTTGGTAGACCTGATATTGCACATACAATTGGTATAGTTGCAAGGTTTTCTTTAATCCTAGAAACACACATGACTAATGTTAAATAAAATTCCAATACATAAAAGGAACATAAGAATATAGATTATGGTACAAACAAGAAGGTGATTTTGAACTTAGAGTTTATGCTGATGTTGATTGGGTTGGAAATCTTGATGACATGAAAAGTGTTAATCTCATTGGAAGATATATTGTCAATTAGTGTCAAAACACTTAGTAATAATGGAAACATAGTTGTAACTAAGTTCCTAGCCTACAATGTTAATCGAACCCACATAGGAACCAAACAAACAATGTTAACCTTGCAAGCAATGTCAACCAAGTTGTAGTGCCAACTGAACTATTAGTTCACACTAAGCTATAGTGTTAATCGAGTTGACAGTGTCTACCAAGCTCTAGTGAGAACCGAGTTAGAAGAGTTTTCTAGAATAGTAAGCAAGCTGGTAGAGTAGTGGAAACTAAGTAAGAAGTGTCTACCAAGTGATCAATATGAACTGAGCATCTAGTATGAGTTGAGTGCCAGAGTTATCCAAGGTGAAAGTAGTGCTTGAGTATCTTAAGCATCACTCGAGTAAGTCAATGGACCTGAGTTCCAGCATTGAGCCAACTTGGTGATTATTTTTGGAAATAATTATGTTGTAGTTGACCTAAGTTAGAACTATTTGGATGAATATAGGTATAATATTTTTTGGTTATCCAAATAACATGAAAATAAGTTGAAAAACATTGTATAAGAGAATATGGAAGAGCAGATTGTCTAGAAGGCTACAAGAAACACAAGGAAAGGAAGAGACTCATCTATCATAGTCAGGTCACCAGTTTTACTTAAAAGGATCTTCATCAACAATCATAGTTGCATTTCAGAGATCATCCACTAATTCATCCTAATAGGTGCATTACTCCCAAATCCCCTAATAGGGTGGACCTAATAGTGCTTTGCAGAAACTCCTAACAAAGTACATACTTAATTGTATTGTATAAATCCTTTCACATGGTAGACCTAATAGTCCTTATTACTCTTAACCAAGTAAGATCATAATAAGTGATCATTTGTAAGCATAATAGATAATTTGTAAGCCTTGATAGAACAACTTTTTTATTGTAGTAGTGAAACATTATGGGTGTCATCCTCACCCTAGTTTTACCTTCTACTTGGAGGGTTTATGGGTTACCAAATATTGTGTTATGGTGTTGCTACTTTATAGCTTTATGTTTCTTGCATGAAAATAGAGTAGAAAACTTAATAAATTGGTTTAAAGAAGTTTAAGTGGTTCTTGATTCACTTGCCCCCTCTTAGTCACCTAGTTTGCATTACATTTCTAACAATTGGTATCAGAGCAGGGTTCTCAAATAAATTTTTTTAGCATCTTGAGAAAAGATTAGAGATAATGGATGTATAAAAGATAGAGAAATCCATTGAGAATGAAAATTTTTATCTACATGTGTCCATGGAGAAAATCAAGAAACTAAAGGAGCAACTCTCTCAATCCTTGAAAAGAAGAAAATAATTAGCAGAAAGGATGAATGATAGTCTCTACATAGAAGAAAGAATTGAAGATATTTGCAAAGAAAGAAGTTCAAATGAAATAGATGTAGTAATAGAAGATCTACTTGGAAGGAACCTTATTCTTTAAGAAGAAGTCAGAAAATTGAAAAGAGAATATGAGATTCATTCAGTCAGAATATGTGAAGTCATGGAACAAAATAACCAAGCTAAAAAATGATAAAAATATGGTAGAAGAATACATAAGATTACATAACACTAGGATAGAAGAAAAAGACAATGAAATCTACCAACTTTCACTACATTAGGTAGATATGGAAAATTAGTTGAATAGTGCAAATCAAGAAGTCATCAATCTAAGGACAAAAAATGAAAGACTCATGAATGATCTTAGAGCATAAAGAGAAACCAATGAAAGAATAATGAGATCACAAGAAAGAATGGATCAGTTAGCTAAAATATCTTAAAAAGACACAAAGGGAAAGAAGAATTGGGCTACACTCACTAGTTCATTTTGACTCATTTTTTTGAATAAAATTGGTCAAATTTTTGACCAATAGTTTCATCACTATTTTTGTCATCAAAATTTTGACCAAGCCTTCTAAGAATCAAAATATTGACATAAAATTTGGTAAAAAATCTCATCCTCATCAATGAGAAACAATGCCAATATGTTGGTAAAAAATTTGACCAAGTTTGGTCAAAATTTAGACCAATTGTGATCTTTGATCGACTATGCTGCCAAACCCAGAATGACATCCTGGTTGATGGGTTGGTCAAAAATTCAACCAAGTTCGGTTGAAATTGGGATCTTTGATTGACCAGGATGCCAAACCCATGACAACATCCTAGTTGATGAGTTGGTGAAAAAAATTGGGCAAGATAATTCCAGAAAAAGTGAGATTTATCCTTGATATGGAGCCCCCTATGGAAGTCACTAAACTTATTTTTGGACACATTAGGTACTTCTAGAGGTTCATTAATAAATTTTCATAAAAATTCTATTGGTTGGATAGATTGACTCGAAACGACAAGCCATACGCATGGAAGATTGCACAAGGAGAGGCCTTCAAGGAGCTCAAACAAGGCTAGTGTGTACTCTCATTTTGGCATATCTAAATTGGGACAAGGATTTCTATGTTCATGTGGATGCATCTAATGTAGAAATACTTGTGCTAATTTAGATATACCAAAATGGGCATACACACTAGCCTTGTTTGAGCTCCTCAAAGCCCTCTCCTTGTGCAATCTCCCATGCGTATGGCTTGCCTTTTCAAGTCAACAAATCCAACCAATAGGATTTTTATGCAAAGTTCTTAATGAACTTTTGGACGTACCCAATATGTCCAAGAAAGAGTTAAGTCCAATGACATCCATAGGGGGCTCCATATCAAGGATAAATCTCACTTTTTTTGGAACCATATTCAATCCAATAATCTTACGCAAAATGATTTTCTCACCTGGGAAATTATTATGTCAACTCCAGTTTCAAATGATTAAGCCAAATTCACAATATTGTAGGAGTTATTTAGTTTTTAATGGTTATATGTTTATTTTCTTTTTATATATTCTATATTTGTTTTGTACATACTTGCATGATATCAATATAACATTGTGTCTTCTATAGCTTTGAAACACTATCTAGATCATCAAAAATAAGAGTTTCAATGTTTTCCATCTAATCATCAACATCTTCTACCTCCTCCCCTGCATCATCATTCTCATGGTCCTACCAATACACAACTTAACTAAGAACATTTGAAACTTCATATCAAGCACTACTATTATTTCAAGCTTACATGTAAAAAATGAAAATCAATCATTACCTTGTGTCTATGTCCAAAAAAAAGAAGAAATTTAGTATTTACTAGTTTATCTAAAAAGAAACTTATAAAAGTTGAACTAGACTTACACTAAGTGACAAATCATTGTCCGACAAGTCGTATTCTAAAGTAATATCATGAAGTCCTCTTCCTGTCACCTACATCTCTCGCCCAGTCAAAACCCACAATTCACCATTCCCTAAACATCTCATACCAAAATATATTATGCCCTTCAATTGTAATAGCTCATTGTATCTACCTTGACCATTAATAACCCATTTTATCTACCTAAATATCTCATCACAAAATGTATATCTGGTCGAGTATATTTTCTTCAGATTTGTAGTAGAAAGATTGATTTTTGGATGGAATTGAATAAATTATTGTATGTTTGGCATGGTTCAATTCAATATTGATCATTTTGATGGGAACTTATGGAGTTTGGTAATTGCATTAGATACATCATTGTAAACCAAAAGTTGACCTTTTTTCCTATCATTTCACTGCATAACCAATTTTATTGCATTCTAACATTATTGAAGTGGATTCAAACCACAAGGGTTCTAATTTTTCTCTCCCCACTGTAAAAGATGTTAGAAGGATAAGCTGTGATGGATGACCACTGAGAGCTAAGAAGTCTAATTCACTTGTTGCCCAAGCAAGACAACACTTGCAAGAGGTGAAGGCAAAATGCTATAAACCTAATCATCTACAATAATGGTGGTAGTATGTGCCAAGATTTAAATTTGATAAATAAGAATATTTTAAAGTATTTTGAGAATATTTATAAGTAGTTTACAAGGATATAATGTCTATGATTATGTCATGATTATTATCATAGCTAAACTAAAGATGAGAATTTAAAAGAGACTTCTATTTTATCACACAAAATGCTTAGAACATGAAAAATTTAAACATAAATCATACTAGATTAAATAAAATTGTATGTAGAAATTATTCTTTGGAAATAAAATAAAAGTGACAAAGAAGTTTCAAAATTTAAAGAAAGTTTTAAGTATGCTAAATCAAAGTTATCCAAAGATGAATCTATTGATGAGTACAAGAGACTTGCAAGATAGGAGAAAAGTGTATGTATTGGAGATAAACTCCTTTTGATAGTAGGTATATCCATGTTCTTTACAATAGAAATAATGACATGTTCTTGAGGTAGAACCTATATATCTCACATAATTGTCTTTAGATACATGGTCTCATAGAAAAGCACCACTAAATCCTTAACATGATGACAATCATACCTAGTATCAGAGTTAGAAGCAATCACCACGTCATCTTTTCTTATTTCCTCAAGCTCAAGGTGCATGCATTCAATACATTTGCAACATTCATTTGTGTTAGGGGATAAGTATTTGTAGATTATCAGGCTTAATAATGACAAATAGCTACCCTACAAGTCTTAAAAAGATGTTTTATCTCTGGGCCACCCACATCATGAAAAGACATCAGATCAAAATAACACCAACCTTGCTTTCATCTTTCCAAATTCAATATCATTATTCCCCCATCCTTTATTTTTTGTTTCATGGAAGTCAAAATTTCAAGCAATATTAAAAAAGTGAGAAACAAAAAGAAATGAAAAGAAAAGAAAACCAAAAGCCTCAACTGTTGAAAAGGATAAATATTACAATGTTCAAAGTTAGGCATTTACAATTTTGAATCAATATATGAACTAGACATTTGGTCTTTCATTGAAGAATATAATGAAATATATGCATATATCTTTATCCAATTTACCCACTTGATCAAAATTCTGCGATTTGCAAGGAAGGTTCATCCTCTGTTCTATTTCATTCATGTGTAAGATTGGTGAAGTAATGTGATCAGATTCTGAGAAACTTAGTGATAGATACATGTTTCAAAGTGAGATTTTGAAGGTACTTTAATGGCTAAAAGCTTCACCAATTTTTGGGATTCTTACAGGGATTTTTCTTGGCTCTTCAACAGACCAAGCATTCATGATGTTCTAGGTGGAGGATTAGGTGACATTTTGTGTTTGAAACATCTGGATAAAAATCCCATCTTTATTTTTCATATACATGTTTTAGATCAAAATTGTTGATTTACTAATCATCAGGACTATTAACTATGAAATAATGTTGATTTTACTAAATTAGATGATCCCAAATGTATACTGGTGAAGCTACTAGATGTATCCAAACTCAAATTCTCGTCTTGATTAAAGTAACCAAGCTATAATGTGGCTCTAATGGTTTTATGTACTATTTTGTTTGAATAGTGGTGGGTGTGATGTTATGGAGGTGAAAGAATATATCCATAGGCATTCTTGTGGGAGTAGAAGGAACCTGGATATTATTAATATGGATGGATATTCTGGAGATTGATTTTCTATCTAAACAGTTCAAGACCATTCAAAGAAAAATCGATGCTATAATGACTACTATTTTTGATCTAGGTATATTGCAATTATTATTACATATAAAGAATATGATAGGATGGGCACCAAGTAACAAGAAGCACAAGTAGTGTACTTGTTCCACCATTGAAGATGAAATGGAAAAAATGCATGAACTATTTGAGGTGATGAAATGGAAAGCTTTGTGGCTTAAATAACTATTTTTAAGCAATGGATTTCACTTGGAAATCTCAAATCATGTATTTTGAATTATGAAAGATAATATTCATGCCCTGTCATCCATTACAAAATTGAAAATTATAATTTATATAATAATATACAATAGACAAGAACCTGCAATGCAAACTTGACTATTGAATTGCATTAACAAGGGAACAACAAATTAAAAGAGAATTATGAAAGAGAGTAAAAGAAGACAAAGACTCGTTGATCTGTAAAACACCTGGTGTTGGTCTTTTATGACGTGGATCCTCTCCATCATAGATAATAACCTAAAAATTGTACAAACATTTACATCTAGTCTGAAACTAGCATGATTTTGTTAAAAATTATCTATCATTCCTAACAAAAATATTAAAAATCTTATAGTTTGAATATGTTTTGACATTACAATAAAGATCAGATCACACTAGCCTAAAATAAATAAGCAACATACTTTATTAGAGTAGAAATGATTTAATAAAAAATAAATATAATTAAAAAGTAACTAATTTTGATATATCCAATTACAATCTAAACATGATAAATCTGATAGAAATCTCTAATATTTTAAACATTTATTGACAAAAGAGTGTTGTAGCAGCACTTAGATTTCATTAGTTCAGGAAACAATGGAAATGCAATGAGATAAGAGTGCATGAACAAAACATAATTAGGGCATGGGAAAAACCTAATTAAGGCATGGATACACAACATATCCCATGATAATTGAATACTCCTACCAATTCATTCACCTCCTCATTAGCTAAATCAATACAAATGATAGATCTGATATAACCTTCAGGGTTGTGGTAATTTATCCAAATATAATCTCCTCTAATGAAAGTCATATCACCTTCCTCAAAAAATTAGGGTGGTACATGAATAGTTTTATATTTAGATCCCCATTGTATCACATGTTCATAAAATTCATAAAAATCAAAGTATATCAATATAGTGTGAGTTCAAATCCACTACAAACAATTATCATTTTGCCTTTGAATATAACAAGTTCCAAGATATTGTATGTTACACCTTTCTTCCCTAAAATGAAATGAAACTTGTAATTTTTATTTAGATTCTACATACTAGCGTTTCCCTCAAATTCACAAAAAGAGTTATGAAATGTAATTGTTGAAAAATGCATCAACTATTTGAGGTGAGGGCAAGGGAAAACAATGCTTGAATTACAATTAGAAAGGTCAATAAGGATGATACAAACCATTACACCAAAACTGAAATGTCCCTTTACTGATTTTGTATGATATTTCCAACCTTTAATCAGATCTTTAAGATCAAACAACTAATATCACAAAGATCCTCCAAATTTCTCAAGAAACCCCATATCGGGTATGCCAGAAATGGTGCCAAAAGCTTCACAGCTTCACCTATTATTAATAAATCTGAAAATGGACATTTTTACAGAAATTTTAGCAGCATAAAGGCCTAAAAAATGACATTTCTAGATCTGTATAGCCTTTACACAACAGCTCACAAATGTAGAACAAAAACTATGCTCATCGGGCTCCCGAAATTAACACAAAAATGCTCAAAAACACCACAAAACACTAATAAACTATCTCAAAAGTTTAATCACGTCCCAATACATATATTCAGATCTATTTTAACATCTTAAAGTCTGAAATAAAGCAGCAACCCAAACTGATATGAAATACTCTACTGAAAACACCAAACTCATACCAAAAAACAACCCCGAAAACTCACAAATCTGCACTATTCAGCACAAAGTCAAACTCTGTATGAGCATGCACATGGAATGGATTCAAACTCCCATCCTTAGCCTTCCTAGAAACCTGCAAAATCTTGTTCTTGGGTCTCCCTGGAAACCTGAAAACTCCCATTCTTGGGTCTCCTTCTCCACAGGTTTGGCAACCTCTCAAGAATAACAAAGAAATGAGCAAAATCAAGTTATGGAATGAGCCCAAAATGCCTCCAAAACCCCTTAAAAGAGGGCATAACCGTAACTCACATCCAAGAGAGGTTAATGAAACATATTTTAATAATAATTTTCATTTATTAGTCCAATGGTTTCCAAAGATTAACCCCCTTTTTCCAAAACTTCACTTTCTTGGGCCTGCCTGCCTTAGCGAAGATTTTTTTTAAAAATTATTTGAAAAGGGGACATGACAAGTCCTCCCATCCCAAACATTTCTTGTCCTCAAGCAAAGGCTGAACAATAAACCAATCAATCCACCTGGATCCCAAATGTAGTCATGAACTATACTACTACCAATTAACACAGGCTCCTGCAATATCCTCTGCAATATGACCAAGAGGAATCCATAATCAAATTAAAAATTATAGCTCAACCAAACTCCAAAATCACCACTACCACAGTCAAAAACCCATGAGACACAAACTCTTAGAACATCATAACCCAAGTAAAGTGGACAAATCAAACTACCAACACAATAAATACCATCAACGCATCCCACTGGCCTATACAGAATGTACAATCCAAATCTGCAACAATGGTGAATGCTCTCGAATGAAACTGTACCTAGTATGGAGAATCCACACACTGTACAACTCTTGCAGTCAACACAACTCTGCAAATCATCGACCACTATCTCATAACCATAACTCCCATGCACTACTAATGGTGAAAAGACATTACAAAATAAAGAGTAAGAAATGGAATCCAAACCAAATTTGTCTGCCATCAACTCCTCAGCACAAGGATCAAATGCTAACTGATGTACATACCCTGCAATATAATGTTGTTAAAAAAAACCAACCTCAGTCAACAGCTCACCATGAAGAAGTGATACAACCCACTATGACTGATCACTAGCTAAGTCAGGAGATGTCATAGCCAAAGGAGTAGAATCAATAACAACACCTGCTGAAGCATCACTCCAAAAATCCTGCTCTAAGTCATGTATTATCAACCTGTCAATTGCAAGACCTATCGCCATGTCATGCCCATCACAACTCTCATCCCAAGGCATCAAACTATCCCATAACTGATGATAAGCACTAGGAACCAAAGTACATCTCTGTATCATCATCTCATCAACATGGTCATCCAAGGTAGATTGATGAGCATACCTCATAGTGTAATGCCGATAGAATGCACCAATCTCAGTTAGTGGCTCAGACTGCAATCCAGATGTAACTAACTGCAATCGATCATTAACCAAGTTGGAACTGACTACTACCTCAGAAGTCATTGCCAAGGGAGTAGTATTACTAGTAGGAACCATGCCAACTATCAGCTCACCAACATCACACATGGTCTTTGATACAACATCTCTAGGCTTCGTGCCATTAGTACTAGAGGTCACCACCATGTCAGGC
Source organism: Cupressus sempervirens (assembly GCA_028749045.1). Classification (NCBI taxonomy): domain Eukaryota; kingdom Viridiplantae; phylum Streptophyta; class Pinopsida; order Cupressales; family Cupressaceae; genus Cupressus; species Cupressus sempervirens. The sequence continues at coordinate 545,315,872 of CM053793.1, forward strand.
ACACCACAAAAATTTGCTATAGCACCCAATTCAATTGAACCTGAATCTAGTGGGAATGAACCTGATATGCCAATGTTAGTATCAAGGATAGATGCATCCCCATCTCCATTGTCTCTAACAATCTCAGCCATGGACATCCTCGAATCACCAAACACCATAGCTTGTGACTGTATAGAATCAGGTAAAGACTGTAATTGCTCTAACTCCATGGTCACCTTAGCCAAATGAAACTGTGACTCCTTGAAAGCCAACTATGTACTCTCAAGAATCTCAGAAATCACCTCAAGCTGCTTAGTAAGCTCACTCACCTCATCTTCCTTGGCCAACAATGCATCATATGCTGTACTGCCCCACTCCATAAGATAATCTCTGTCGGCTACCAACTGCATATAATTCTGTCTCAAAATCTGAATAGCCTCCCATAAAGAGTGGAACTCTGTCAAGGAAAGATAACTGCCTCCCTGCTCATCACTAGTAGGAGAACCCCATCCATAAATTGCTAACAACTGATGAGCAACATCAAAATGCTGGCAAGTGATAGCAATGTCTCGATCACTAACTCTCAACTGATTAGACACATGATGGCACTAGCTTGACTGTCTCTTACAAACCTCCTCTGGTGCACTGTCTAAAGGAGTATCCTCAAAGTTACTAGTCTCTAGAGTATTACCATCCATATCCTGTGAATCAAATCTAAAGCTCATATCAACATATGGAGTATCAAAAACATTAGCATTGCTGTCCAACTCCTCTATACCCAAGGAAACTAAGTCTTCAAAATTGCCCACTGCATCCTCCTAGATGTCATCAATGCCAATATGATCCTGGGACTCATCTATACACACTGCCAAATATGAAATATCATCAACACATTCCAACAAGTATGGTCGACTAGATATATGAACAAAGCCCAACATTGGTGTATAAAAACTAATACCAACATCAGACAAGATACTGGCACAAGAAAAGACAACACTGTGTAATCTATTAATCAAATCCATGATAGCACCCAAACAAACACTGCTACCAAAAAGTGTTAAAGATCTCCAGTCAACTAAATCCCAAACACCAATATAACAATCTTGAGTCCATATCCGTAAACTAGAATCAACTGGTAACTCAAGAAAACTCCTCACCTGAGTAATATGACCAATACCAACTAACTCCACATACCTGTCATGATGAGATAATGAAGTCACAATACTATCTTTGTTCACCTTCAGCTGGCTGGACAAATCATGTGAAGTACTACCAGCCTCAACCTCATGTGATGAAGCATCTAACTATGCCTAGTACACTTTCTTAGCAAAGTCATGAATGCTCAATGTCTGCTCATCTCTACCATGTATCTCACCATCCTACACAACAACATCCTCATAATCATCATCTGAACCCACTACACTGTAGTCACTGCCTATTGTAACTATACCATCCTGAATACCTATGGCATCACCCTTTGACGACCAGTAAACAATTGTCTCAATTTGAGTATCAAGTTGACTGTTACTATCAATCTATGTAATATGCTTTCCCACCACCTCCTGTGGTAGAGTAGAATCTGAGACCTCTACCTTGCTATCAACTAGTTTCTCAAACTCCTCATGCAAGTTCTTGGTAATTGTGTCATCTACCCTGTGAGAAAATCTGCCAAATAGAAATCCAATCAACTTATCCACCTTAGCTGGGTCGGACAACATGTCATTCATTATACGATGGTGCTCAACCAACTATTCAGACATGTCATGGCTTATTTTTATAAGTTTATCTCGAATGTCTAAATAACCATCCTTTCTACTGTTTTGACTCTGGATATCAATTGTCCAAGATCGTGTCCTCTGAGACTCTGTACTATACCTGTCCATTCTGGATAAAGTAGAGTGTAACCCCAATAGGATATAACTTCTTCAAACACCAAGAACTAACATGCAAATGATTAGAAGTAGCATGCAACCATAGATTTTGACATCCAACTGATTAGAAGCAACATGCAACCACCAAATTCACCAAGAACTAATATGAAAATGATTAGAAGTAGCATGCAACCATAAATTTTGACATGTAGCTAATTAGAAACAACATGCAATCATAAATTATGATATGCAAGATCTGGGTAGTTGTCAAAACTGACATGCAAGATCTGGGTAGTTGTCAAAACTGACATGCAAACTTCTACAACCACCAAATTCACCAAGAACTAACATGAAAATGATTAGAAGTAGCATGAAACCATAAATTTTGACATGTAGCTGATTAGAAGCAACATGCAACCATAAATTATGACATGCAAGATTTGGGTAGTTCTCAAAACTGAAATGCAAGATTTGGGTAGTTGTCAAAACTGACATGCAAACATCTACAAACCCTCAGGCTGGCAAGATCATGGCTCTGATACCACTGAAATGTCCCTTTACTGATTTTGTATGATATTTCCAACCTTTAATCAGATCTTTAAGATCAAACAACTAATATCACAAAGATCCTCCAAATTTCTCAAGAAACCCCAAATCGGGTATGCCATAAATGGTGCCAAAAGCTTCACAGCTTCACCTATTATTAATAAATCTGAAAATGGACATTTTTACAGAAATTTCAGCAGAATAATGGCCTACAAAATGAAATTTCTAGATCTGTATAGCCTTTACACAACAGCTCACAAATGTAGAACAAAAACTATGCTCATCGGGCTCTCGAAATTAACACAAAAATGCTCAAAAACACCACAAAACACTAATAAACTATCTCAGAAGTTTAATCACATCCCAATACATATATTCAGCTCTATTTTAACATCTTAAAGTCTGAAATACAGCAGCAACCCAAACTAATATGAAATACTCTACTGAAAACACCAAACTCATACCAAAAAACAACCACAAAAACTCACAAATCTGCACTATTCAGCACAAAGGCAAACTCTGTATGAGCATGCACATGGAATGGCTTCAAACTCCCATCCTTAGCCTTCCTAGAAACCTGAAAACTCCCATTCTTGGGTCTCCCTGGAAACCTGCAAACTCTCGTTCTTGGGTCTCCTTCTCCACAGGTTTGGCAGCCTCTCAAGAATAACAAAGAAATGAGCAAAATCAAATTTTGGAATGAGCCCAAAATGCCTCCAAAAATCCTTAAAAGAGGGCATAACCGTAACTCACATCCAAGAGAGGTTAATGAAACATATTTTAATAATAATTTTCATTTATTAGTCCAACGGTTTCCAAAGATTAACCCCCTTTTTCCAAAACTTCACTTTCTTGGGCCTGCCTGCCTTAGCAAAGATTTTTTTTTTAATTATTTGAAAAAGGGACATGACAAAAACCCTAAGGTGCTGGTGAAGGCTTCCCACTAGGATCATAACATCCCACCATGCTTCATAGTCCAGACTCTGGGCTAGATGTGCACTTATATGGTGGGCCCTCCCTTGGCCATATGAGCCCTAGATGAATACTGCAATACCAACATTTCCACCTGCTCTGAGACTCAAACCTAGGTGGAGGCTCTGATACCACATGGTATGAACCATTGCATCAAAACCCTGAGGTGCTAGTGAAAGCCGCCCACTAGGATCATAACAAAGGAAAATGATAAGCAATCTATCAAATTTTCCTTTCATTGCTAAAGATAGCAATCATGATGACTCCAGTTGTATACAGTCATGGGCTTTGCCACTATTTGTAGAGCTTAATCATATTAATGTAGAATTAGGGAGTTTTGGTGTTTTGTCCATTGAGGAAGGTAGAACCTTCTTAAAAAGAATTTCTCACAATAAATGAGTTGAATCTTCAATAATTTGAATTGTGAAAAAACCAAACTCTACCTACAAAACTCTAGTTTTTTGGCAAACTAAAAGCACATTTTATAGAATTCTTATCAATAGTACTAAGGTGGCAGTTGCATAAAATGTTAATCTCAGATTATTTTTGACATATGAGTGACAATATGCTTAAGTCATTTACTTGGTTCATGCCGAAGAAGTAATACATGCTGAGCATAAGTTGTCAGATAGTATATGCCAAGCGAGAGATATACAATGCATGCCAAGTAACTAATAACTGTCGAGTCACTCAAGTGTTGAGTAGATAGTATGTGCCGAGTTATTTAGATGTTGAGTCATTTAGAGGCCAAGTTACAACACTAAAGTTACAGTTGATGGCGAGCATCAAGGACTTCAAGTGTCAAGTAAGATAGTTTTTGACATAGTTATTTGTAATGGCACAAGCTTCTATGTAAACCATTTTTGAGCTGACTTAAGGATTGTTTTGTGATCTTAGATGATAAGGAAAAATCTTTATTATGAATCTCTATGCATTACATGCAACCAATTAGAAAAAGGGAAGGTTTAAGTGGCAATATGGGTGAATCATAATTGTTGATTCATACCTAACCCTAAGTCACCTAGCTCTTCTTAAGGAGGAAAAATCTTAAAATTTTTTATGAATGTGTAAGGAGAAAAGAGAGAAGTTTGTATGCACAAATAAAGCATTTGTTAGAAATAATAAAATTGAAATGAAACAAAAAATAAGGAATTATAATTTAATCCAAGAGAGTTTGTGATGAACATAATTACCATACTTTATAAGAGCTTTCCAAGGTCAACACAAAGGAGGAGACAAGGATTTTGAAAGGGGAAAGAAAAGAAAACCCCTTGTGAATTATATGAATGAGGCAAATGCCTAAGAATGAAGAAAGAGAGAGAAGGAGACAATGTGGAGCCATTGGGCTCATCACATGAACTACATCGTGATTATATGTTGAGAATGAGAGAGAAGCATCTCTTATAAAGAGATAAGAGGAGGAGTTATTTGTAATTACCATGTGAATGATTGCCACATTCATAAGTTTGTGCATAACAAGTGTCATAATCCTCTTAAGGAGGAATAACTATTTTCCTTAATAAGGGAATTACAAAATAGACTTATCCTCACATGTGGACTAGAGGACAAACAACATAAGGGATACCTTGGTTTATCCCATTTAATAAATACAACCAAGGAAAGATTACCAATTCTAACACCCCCTTTTAATCTTTACTTGGGGAAATTACATCAAAGAGTATTAAACTCAATTTTTACAATAGCAACAACTTGATCTTTGACAATTATGCAAAAGGTCTCTTGTGAGTGTATGTAGATCTTCGTAGATCCAAGAGAGAAGTGGATAGGTCATTAAAGTACACCAAATAATATTGTCTTGTAGGTGCCTGGATGGATTACCTGAAAAACATAGACACAAGAAACAAGACAACTCTCCACAAGGAGTATTTCATTTTATATTCGAATTAGAAATCCTTTTGAATGAGAAAACTCTCATAGAGAAATAGAGAGAAAGATACAACATGTTACCACAAGGAAATGGAGTCAACCTGATATTAAGATAAATCATGCTCAAAATATTATCAATAAACACAAAAAAAGTTTGATCAATGTTCTCATGTAAAGTATATTATACTAATGTACTAATGAACACAGACAAGGCCAACTAATGATACTTGCATCAACATTGCATCAATCATGTGGATATAGATAGTCCACTAATAAATCATCCCACTACAAGTTAATGGGCTGCAACACCATAACTTACATGACTCACGATCTAAGAAATGAAGTATGTAGAGCATTATCACATTAATTTATGAAAATAAAGTAAAAGGAGAGACATGTTGATAAAATTAGTATTATCATGATTTTTCTTAGGATACTAAAAGGAATGGATTATGAGGATTTAACAACATATTGCCTTCAAATTGGATCAAATCATCTAAATTTGGAGGGAAAAACTCCAATAATAACATCCTCTTCATTGAGGAACAAAATGGAACAACATGGAGGGAAAACTCCATAAATATCAACCTTTCAAAGTAGAGCATATAGAATCAAATGGAGGGAAACTCCATATAAATATTATCCATAGAATCAAATGTAGTGGAGATTTGTGGGTATCATACCCACCTTAGTCTTACCTTCTCCTTGGAGGGTTTCTAGGTAACCAAATATCTTGTATCATACATGTGTTGAATGTTTTACTTTCATACTATGGATGTATATGCTTAATTTGGTATTTTAATTTTCCTCTCAGAGTTTACTTTTCCTATTATATTTCCAACAATTTGTATCAAGCCTTGTTAGATAGAAAGTAAAGCTTTGCAACTTTGAGGAAAGATCTTGAAGATGGAAGTCTATAAGTTGGGAAAGACAATTGAGAACTAGACAACTAAAATACAACTTGCCCTATATCAGCTGAGTGAAGCAAAAGATGATTTAAAGTGATCATTGAAAAGAAGGAAAGAGATAGCTATTGAAAAAAATGACTTACATTACCAAGAGATTGACACTACTAAATTGTTTGCAGATGGGAACACAAGTGAATTTGACATATTAGTTGCTGATCTAATGGAAAATAATGGAGTTCTAACTGAAGTGTTCAAAAATCTCAATATAGAACAAGAAGTCCAATCAATATTGCTATGTGAGGTGACTAAGTAGAAAAAGAAAGTTGAAGAGGACAAAGTCATGATTGAAGATGACAAAAGAACACTGATCAATAGACTAGAAGAGAAAACATTAGAGGTGAATAGGATTGCTCACATGCAATTGGAAACAATGAATCAAAATGATGATTGCAAATCATGAATTGAATAGAAAAGATATCGAGATCACAACACTGAAGTTGTAGAATGAACAACTAAGAAATAATCTGTAAAGAGAAAAAGAGTTTGTTGAAAGTTTCAACAAACCTAGTGAAGCTATCAAGTATTTTGAGCAATTGATGAGATCCCCTAGATCCAATAGTGATACCTTTGGATTGGGTTATAATAGTACTAAAGAAGGAGAATCATCTAAAAATGGTGAACAAAACCTACTTTTCATAACTCAAAACTTACTTGTCATAATTGTGGTAAGATAGGTCATCTTGCCATTGTATGTAGGAGCAAGATTGCAAATCAAAATACTAAGTAGAAGTTCATGGTCACTACTACAAATGCAAAAAATAGGGACATTAGGCACATGAATGCAAAACCAAGACCATAAGCACACAAAGATTTGAAGGATACTTCTATAATTATCAGATCTATGGACATAGAGCATATGAATGCAGATCCAAGCCCAAATGGTCATCAAACAAGTAGACAAAGATAAAGCACAATGGAATATCTTATAATTGGGATTATAATTCTAGGTATAGTTTCTACTATTGTCAAGAGTATGGACATGTTGCTGAAAATTGCATTACAACACATTTCAAAAGTGAATACAAAAAATGGTTGAGTCAAACTACATGTTTTAGCTATTTAAAGACTGGTCACATAAGCAAGAATTGTCCAAAAAGTTCAAAGGCACCTAGTAGTTAATTCAACAAAGGAAAAGGAAAGGTAGACATTGAGAATTTTTGAGATGAAATGAACAAGACATGGAAGAGAAAGGAAGATTGTAGCACATTAAGTTTAGATGGGATCACTTCACCCAATGGGGTAGGTGATCACATCACCTCCAATTAAGCAATCAAGAGGTATGTGTGGGACTGATATTTAAAAGATATACTATACATTAGTTCCAAAGATTTATTTTTGAAAAGATTACATTTTCATAAAGAAAGATGCAAAGTGTTGTTTAGAATTTGGAAGAAATCTTTAAGTTTTATCAGTTCTCATGTTACTACCGAGCATGAAAAGTTCCACTCTGGTTGTTGAGTGAAATATACTTAATGTTAGGCTATCATAAGTGATAGTTTTGATCGAGATCATAGTGGTTTCCAAGTTTATAGGAAAATTCATTGAAGCTAAGTGAGTTGAAATTTCTATTCAAGCTAAGCTTATAGCTGTTTAAGCACTGCACATTAAATGCAAAGTTTTAAGTTCTATATGATCAATTTTTGACTCATTTGACATCATTCAAATTGGAGAGAGCACAAAGAGATAAATGAAAATTAAATATATTAGTCCAAGCATTTTTAGAGTGAATTCAAACATTGTTTGACACCATTCATCAAATTTGTGAAGGTATTTATCATGCATTGAGCTATGTTGTTTTGAATTTGTGCAAACCCTAGGTATGAAAATGTCACTTTGTTCTTCTAATACTAAGGTCAAAGAGGGAAAGGAAGTTTTAAATGTTCAATTAGTCAGCAATGAGATTCAAAAACTAATTTTCAAGGCAATTCCTAACATTGCTTATAAACAAGACCTGTCCAGTGTGTTATCCATGATACCACCATAAGTTCTAATGATTCAAGATGTGAGATGTTTTTCCACATATAAGGTGGCTAGCATAGAAGACATGGAAATCAAAAAACTTTATGGAAAACTATGTGAAAATGGAATACTAAAGGAGGAATAAAAAATTGTAGAAAGAAAAGGGTTAACCTGTGCCCTAGATTTTGCAAATATCTTTAAGACAGAGTGGATTAAGATTGTCTTGATTATAATTCATAACAATTCTATGTGGTTAGAAAATGGACTGATCAAGATTACTAAGAATATTGTGCTGAGGATAACAAGGTATCCAATCCTAGAGTCTATTGAAAAAATGGGAGAGAACTTTGAGTCTATTATGACTAGTTACTTTGAGGATTTTAAGAACTCTATGAAACAAAGACGCAAGATTCTAGTGTCACTAGTTGAGAATTTTTTTAATTATGTTTTCTTTATAGTTGATACTAATTTCACATATTTTTAGGCTATAGGTCGAAGGGTAAGATGGTTAAGACCTCTAGGATATGAGATCAATGTGGATGAGGTATCTGCAACAATTATAGCTTTGCTTGTAGAAGAAGTAGATACTAAGGCTACTGCCTTTGGAAATTATGATTTTACAAAATCAAAGATAACTATGAACTTGAAGATAACAACAATAATAAGAAAGAAGAAAAAAAGGTCAAGAAGCTTAAAGAAAAATTTGGTGAAGGATCAGAGGAAGATGATGAAGAAGAAGTTCCTACTCAAGCACCACTGGCCCTAACTCAAGGTCAAGGGGAAGATCAAGGTAAAGAGGAAGTCAAGCTTGAAGAAGGTGCAGAGGAAGAAGAAGCCAATAAAGCACCTATAGCCATAGAGAAGAAGAAGAGGAAAGCTAAATCTCCAATAGTTAGCAAATCATAGAAGTTTGTAAAACCTAAGCTTGTAGTTCCAATAACCATAACCAACACAAGAGCTATTGCTAAGAAAGCTCAAGAACTACCAAAGCTAAAAGAAACAAAGGCTAGGAAAGCTATACAAGTTGATAAGTTTGTGAAAATACAATGGAGAAAGTATGATGCTCTAGTTGAATCAGATTAGGAGAGGAAAAAATTTGATGATAGTAGCCAATTCAAAGTGGTAAGTCACAGTCCTTCTGATTTGGTCAATCTATGTGAAAATATAAAGAATAATGTAGATTTGAGTGGATTTTCACATATTGAATTTGATAAACTTGGAAATTTAGATATGGATAAGCTAGATGAATCAGTATATGCCATAATGACAACATTTAAAATGAGTCCAATTGAGATTTCCAACTCTCTACCAAAGGAATTATATGATAGAGTTGAGAAAAGATGGAAATATAGTCTCACAATAGAGAGAAACATAAGAGAAACTACACTTGCAAGAGTGATGCCAAATTTAGATTGAGATGAAAAAGGCCATTAAGAAGTATGCAAGTAAATTTTCTCCAAAGTACTAAGCCTTTAACATTTTACAAAACAAGATAGAAGATGTATTTAAGCTCAGTACACAATTATGGAAGGTAATTTATGAGCTAACAACACCAAAGGCAATTGAATAGACACCTATTGAGGTAGGTGATGAAAAAGATGAATAAGAAGTAACTAAGCTTACTAAAGTTGACACTAAGATAGTTGCACATGTGGAAGGCACTAAGACAAATGTAGATACACTAGCAAAAACTAAAGATGAGTAGCAAACATAACATAGTATACTAGATACACAAATGCCAAGTACCAGCCCACAACATGTGACACAAACAGACATTGAAATTATATAGATCAAGGATGTTTATGATAATGTGCCCCAAAACATCAATCCCCTAATAGAGGAGGACATGCAAAAAATATTGCTAGACACCACCTCCAAGGCACAACTATGTATTCATCCTATATTGGTGAATGTAGATGAACTCAAGAAGTAAGAGAAGACATATGCAGAGGTCGAAACACAAGAAATATAAAAAACCACTCAATTTACTGTGATACAACCTACATTACCCGTTGTAGTGTATCAAAGAAAAGAAACGTCCATGACAAACATTAGAAAAGTGGTGCACACTATGTTTGTACCAAAAGTTTCTATAGTTGCATAGGTTGAAACACAAGTTAAAGGTGCAATTGAAGTTGAAACGAAAGAATAGAAGAGGAATGAAGAGTCAGGCTTTAGTACAAATCTTGAGGAGAAATTAGCAATACAAACACTGGTTACTTTTCTAGGAACTATTGCTCCTCCAAGTTAAGCACTTCAAAGGATGAGTGTAGAAGCTACACCACTGCAGTCATCACAACTGAGTCCTAGTACATCCAAGGTAGATGAGGTTAAATCATTTGGTGATGTCAACTTGGATGACATGATTTTTTTACGAAAGTTTGACCTTACAACAATCACCATTGAACAAATGGGCACACTACAAGATGCACTTGCAAAGAAAAAGAATCAAGAACTAATAAGAAGGGAGCTTAGGTAGAAGAAATCATTGCAAGATATCAAGGATATATTTCTTGACACATTCAACCTACCGGCACCCAAAGAAGACAAGCCTTTAATGGAGTAGTTCGTAAACATTATAGAACAGATCAATGATGCAGACCTAGATTCAGATGTAAAATTACTTGAATGGTCTAAGAGGAAATTTCAAACTAAGGTAAATGAAAAGATATCAAGTGCTACTGCACTTAGTCAGCTTGAATTAGCAACCAAGATTGACAGTATAAAGAAAGTCTTAGAGAATATTTTCTCACTTTACACCAAGTTGTGTGATACAACTCTATTCACACAAGAAGTGCAGGGCCATATTGATAATTTGGAGGTAGATATGAAGAAAACATCTATAGCTCTACCTCATTCTCCAACTTAGAGTTAGAAGCACTTCAAGAATTTGATGAATTCCCAAGTTTAGTTGGCAGCTCTACATGCTCAAGATGCAAACATTCAAGCTACACTAATCAACATCCAATCCATGTTGACCCCAATCATGGAAATACTTCACAAGGAGCTAGCATTTGTAGAAACATTACTGAAGAAAGATCACCATATTTCTACACTTTAAGGCTTAGTTCATCTCACTACCAAATTAGCCATCCAAATTAAATCATCAGAGATAGCTTGTGATAATTGATATGAAGCTCTAAAAATCATACTTGAGGTCGATAAACCTTTCTTGGATAAACACACTATACATGTAAAATCCATGACATTAGTATCAAAAAGGGGGAAAATAAGTTTTGGGGAAATTAAACGAAGGGAGAGAATGCATGATAAGTAGAGAGATCAAACACAAATAGAGTTAGAATATGCATAATCTACTAAGAAGGAGTATTCAATTTTTTAGTTAAGAATGGAACAATCAACTTAGGGGGAGTTATTAAATTTTGAGGTATGACTGTTGAGTCATAAGTTTTGCAAAATTTTGAAGTTTTGAAGTTTTGTATGTAAATGGATATTATCTGAGTTATGCTTGAAAGGCTAAGGTTATTCATGCATGGCCATGTATTTTGCCACTCATGTCAAAGGATAAGATTATTGATCTTATATTGGTTTTGATGTATGAGTGACAATATACTTAAGTCATTTACTTAGTTGATGTTGAGAATAAGTTGTCAGATAGTATATGCTGAGTGAGAGATATATAGTACATGCTGAGTAATTAGTAAGTGTCGAGTCACTCAAGTTTCGAGTCATTCAAAGGCCAAGTTACAACATTGAAGTTGTAGCTAATGTTGAGCATCAAGGACTTCAAGTACTGAGTAAGGAAGTTTTGACATATTTGTTTGTACTAGCGTAAACTTCTATGTAAACCATTTTTGAGCCGACTTAAGGATTTTTTTGTGATCAAAGATTATAAGGATGAATCTTTATTGTGAATTATTATGCATTACATGCAGCCAAATAGAAAAAGGGAGGGTTTAAGAAGCAATATGGGTGAATCACAATCATTGATTCATACCTAATCCTAGGTCACTCAGCTCTTCTTAAGGAGGAAAAACCCTAAATATTTTATGAATGTGTAAGGAGAAAAGAGAGAAGTTTTCATGTGTAAACATAGCATTCATGGTGACTAAAGAGCTGTGAGTTGAGATACATTGTAGAATGAGTTAGAGGAGAATAGAGGAAAGGATTTAGAAGACAAAAAAGATACATCTAATTAGTAAGGTTCAAGTACACATTAGAAAAGAGGTGATCTATTATCTAACAGCAGAGTGCTAACCATAGGATCATTGTTGAGACATTCTAACAGGTGAGTCGGTTAAATCTCTTGATAGAGTAGTCTTAACAAGCTGTTGTATATCCTTTAACAAGGTGCTTAATTCATTATAAGTTAAATTCCTTTTACTAGGCACACTTCTAACAGGGTGTTGAAATCCTTTAATAGGATAAGATATGACAATCTTATAAGCCTCAGGGAAGACCTTTCATAGGCTAGATCATGTTTCATGATCAAACATTGTAACCTTCATGGGATACACTTTATTAATGTAGTAGTGGAGATTCATGGGTGTCATCCCCGCCCTAGTTTTACCTTCTCCTTGAAGGGTTTCTAAGTAATCAAATATCTTGTGTCATACATGTGTTGAATTTTTTACTTCGTACTATGGATGTATATTCTTAATTTGGTATTTCAGTTTATATGCATAGATTGTGAGATGGATGTGTGGTGAATGATTTTGAGTTTGAAGTTTTAAGTGTTGATTTAACCCCCCCTCTTTTAGAGTTTACTTTTCCCATTGGAATTCCAACATAAAATACTAGATGAGATCAAGTATGCAACGACTATAATTGTAACCACTCTACGAGAACCACACACAATAAAAATGAGTACAGGAAAGACTAATATAGGAGGCCATATCTTGCATGATAGCATCAATAATTTTCTTGAATTCCTCAGACTACAATAAGGAATAGATGAAGCTATAAGGTCCAGGTAGGAAATATATATTTAACAAGAATTATGTCTATGAGAACTACAAATATAATTAGAAACAAAAAATCTTGGAAGAATATTTCTTTTGTTGCACCACTATTGTCCATGCATGTGATGTACAGATCCAATACTATCTCTGCAACACCTTCCTAGTGAATGTGTACTTGAAATGGATACTATTAATTCATATATTCATTATTTAGAAATATATATCAAAAATTATTATATGCTCACCAGTAATTAAAGGTCAACATCTTTTGAACTCCTGGAAGAATCTGCAAATCCATAGCCTCAAATATCTAGCTAGTACTTCCCCTAAAATAAATGGCAAATCCCAAATGTGATTTAAAGAATGATTAAATAAACATAAAAGAGAGAATGTAAAATGCAATATTGATATTCATAAATTTGTATTAACATTCAATAGATGATTTTGCAACTTACATTGGTGTATTGTATTCATAGATGCTTAGAGCCAATTATGCTTATTGGCAAAAATGGTGAGCATTAAAGAAAGCTGGTATACATATGAATTAAAGTATAGAAATATAGTTGACAAAAAATTACAAATGTGTACTTGATTAAGGTTGATTGTTGTTGTAGTTCTTGATAGGAGAGAAGTAAAATGATCTAGATAAGCAACAGGACTAAGCATTGCAACTTTCTTTACAAGGCTTGCAAGATCATTATTTGTGAATCCAACAAATCTTGTCATGGCTCCCTACATTATTCAAATACAAAATTTAGCTAGTTATATGAAATATTTTTCTATATATGTATATGTATAGATTGAATTGTATAAATTTTCATTATTTGAGAAAATTAATATAAATAATTAGTTTACACACACACACACACACACACACACACACACACACACACACACACACACACACACACACACACACAAAGAGAGAGAGAGAGAGAGAGAGAGAGAGAGAGAGAGAGAGAGAGAGAGAGAGAGAGAGATGTATAAATTTTCATTACCTGACAAAAACCAATGTAGAGAATTGGGTTTTTTGTCATATAATTGAGAAAGTACAACATTTCAAATAGATCATACTCCTAGAAAGCCTGTGGTTACAACATTTTCATGGATAAATGTTTGGAAATGCATAGCTAAAAGTTTTGTAATATTTTTTTATGTTTGCAAATAAGTAAGAATTGCATAGAATTGTACTTGTTAGATCCATTGTAGGTTCATGAACATTATAGGTAGTTGAGAGTCCTAGTTAAGCATTCTTTATATTTTAAAAATTTTCTAGTACACTTTATCTTAGTTTAATATATTTTTGGCAGGTCTAAACTTTGATTGGATCCAGTGTTATTATAGACTATGTATGTTCTAAAATTTGACTTCCATAATTATAATTGTATTCTTGCATATCTTTCTAAATATGAAATATCATGTCCATGTTCTAGCAGATAAAAACATGTTAAGAAAATTTTCATGAACCTTAAGCCTCAAGAAAATTTTTTTTTTTTGAAATGTTGTTTTGGAACAATGCCGATGATAAGAATCTTCCTCCTTAATTATGCTACTCCAACCAAAGCAAGCCATCCAGAACAATAAAGAGAAAAAAATGTGAAAAAAAGGAAAAAGGAGAAGAATATATATGACTCAGAGTGGAGATTATTTTAGAATCATATCAGCATCTATGAAAATATGGAGGAGGAGGTTCTATGCTTGTCAATTTACTTGGTCCGTTCTCTACAAGAAAAACCATCACCAATCTTCAAGTTATATGGACATCGAGGTGGCAATGCATCAACCAAGCTCCTGCCCATCCAAAATAAAAATATGCAGAGTTCCAAACATTATGAAATGCTTATTACATTGATAAAATTTATGTAGAGCATAGGCATATATTTTTATGTTTAAAAAAAATATAGAATTCGTTATTCATATATATTAATCTAGCAAATTTTATTTTTATAATTTAGATAAGGAAGAAAAAAAATCCCTATTTTATTTTTATTTTTATGATGTTAAAAACTCTTATTCCATCCTATGGTTATGCCATGGTGTTGCTCATATTATCCCTCTCTTCAAGTGTACCACCAAATACTATTTGTAGAGCTTTCAACTACTTTCCAAGATTTTTGCCAATGCCATCAACCATCTCATTGTTGCAAATACCACCTCCATCTTTGCTAAACTGATTAAAGGAGTAGTTTGCAAGCTCAGGATGATTTTAGATTAGAGTGTTTTTACAAGACAAAATCTCATCCTTATCCAAGAAGATGGAGGTGGAACCCCTACTATGGTTTTCTCTCATGACCAATGCATGAGAAAAAGTCACAAAAGAATCCATGCAACACACTTTTTCCATCAAGATCTGCCAACTTACATAGCTATTAGATTTATACAAGTAGCTAGAAGTAGGTGAATATGGTTATGACTTGAAATCTAGGCTACATTCTTCATTTTAGATTAAAATGAAAGAAATGACATTAGTATTCACAAAAGATAAAAAGTAGAACAAGGAAAATACACAAGTAATAACTTTAGTAGAGAAGAGTTGATAAAAAGAAAGTGTTAAAATAGTTTAAATGGCTATAACTAACAGTATTTATCTATTATAAGTGAAGGAATTGACTATAAACATTCAACACTTTTTTTTTTCTAGAAGTCAGTCAGTTGATTTTAGTGTATAATGCTTAAATCAAATGAATATTAGATATAGCAGAAACATCATGAATTGTAAGAAAACTTTCTGCTAGAAATCTTAGAAAGTTTTAGTTGTTTATAAGGGTATAAAAAAGTATTAAATCCTAAGAACATGCAAAATATATAATACCACTATTATTACAAGTATCCAAAGTTTTAGGTTGGATAGTCGAGTAGATGAGATTTTATCCCTCAAGGGCACAAAGTTTGATAATTTGTTTTAGCAATACGAAGTTGAAATGGCATTGTAAGTGAAAGGTTAAATTTGTAGATATATAAATGACATCTAATTATAAAATTAGAAAAGTGCTCAAGTATGAGTTAAAATAGTTTACCCGAATGACTATTTAACAATTTTAGCCTGCGAAGTGTGATGCTTAAGCCACCCACAATGAGAGAGATGTATCTAACCATCTATATACTATCACCAGCTAAAAAAAGGAAACCATAAGTCCATCTTAACCTAAATAAAAAATAAATTCATGCTATTACTATCACTACCAAAGCCAAAATTTGTAGTTCCATATATTAAGAAATTAAGATTAATAAATGGACAAATATCAGTTTGACAATATCACCAGAACTAACAAAAAACTTATACCAAAAAAAATTAAAACCTATAGAAAATCATTTGAATTTAGTTATAATCATGTATAATTATAGTACCATTATATAATTATCTCTCTCACCATAACTGAAGGAAAAAACATTAAAAATGATTATATGCATACCTAGATTGTTCGCAACAAATCTCATGGTAGCCTAGCTATTAACAAGAACAACAATAGTATTCCACTAGGGAGGGTCAACCAAATTGAACTTCAAAGGATCCCTACTCAGATCACAATTCCTCAAAATCTTCCTCTAGAGATTCATACCTATACCATAGAGTATCATCCCATCATTCTAGACCTACAATGAATGAAATTGATTAATTAATGAAGGTATGTCAGTTTGAGCTTCACTTGGTTTCAAGAAAATATTCTCTAGTCGACAAGGCCAACCATGTAAAGTTGGAAGCTTGTCTCGACTCACCCCCTCCCCCTAACATCAATATAAATTCCTCATTATCATCTAATTACATACTTCATTCATTCATTCATTCATTCATCCATTAATGAACTATAACATTCAATCAATACAATCACATTACATTCATTAATTTGATATAAAATTCATTAATACACAATACTAATCAAGACTTCATTAACACCTAACAATATTCATTAAAATGAAATAAAAATTAATATTAATATGCAACATTCATAGATAATTACTTAAAACAACATTCTTTCATTATCCAACAAAGTTTATCAAACAAGGTTAATCAAAGAGCATTTAAAAAAAAAAAACATTTCTTGTTTTTGTTTTTCTTAGCTTTCTTAAGGTAAAGGTTGATAGGAGCATCAACATCTTCCTCCTCCTCCTCCTCTTGTGGCACATGTAATTTCAAGTTATGATGCCTCCTATTTTCAGGAGCAAGAGGCTACTGCACTAAAGGGGGTTCTATTGCAATAACAAGTAAATGGGTAAATCACCACACTCTTTTTCTTTTTTAATTGTTACAAGTATTTAATTAACTAGTAGAACATAACATACATTTTCTTACCTAAGAATTCCACATCATGTACAATAACATTTTGATCTATCACCACTTCAACATGTTGAACACTTGGAACATGCTCCACTCCTTCACCATGATGTTCAACATGCTCTAAAATATTCTAAAAAAGGTTACGCGTCAAATTGCAATTGAAGATGTTAAATTGTATTCATAATTTCATAATTAATTTCCAATAGAAAATTAATACCTCCACCACTATGATGCACATCATGGCCTTCATCACATGCAGGTTATGTGATAGGATATGAAGGTTGCAGTGAAATGTGTGGGCCCTACATTGGATTTTGTGCCTTGCATTTTTTTCTTAATATCATCAATTTTGCATGTATGATTTGATTAAACAAAATTATTTGCAACATTATATAAATTTTTCAAATATGAAATTCCATTGTTGCTACTTACAAGTCAAGACTGAAGATTCATATAGCCACCAGAGCCAAGTTTGTGTTGGCCAACCTTTTGTAGTCTCACTTTTGTATCCTTTGATGTGTCCTGTAGTCTATGAAAGTTTTGAAACATATTAGATTATATATTTAAAAAGATCACTAATCGGTGCATGATTATATTCTACTTAATACTATCATAACATACCTTTGTTTGATACTATCATGACATACCTTCTTTTGCCCTTTTTTGGTTCATTTCCTTTATCATGTAGCCTTATCTCTTTTACATCTTCTATTATTTCATTTCACTCCATTAGTGGAATCATAAGAGGACAATTGTACTTTGGGTTATCCTTTATACCCCTTCTATATTGGTCCCTCACAATCTTTATATGTTTGGATGCTCTTTTGAGAAGTAGGGTACTGTCAAATTTTTTTTTTTCCAAAAAGGTCCTTAAACAATGTAATGAGCTAATTTTTTTAAATTCAGGACCCTATTCATTCCACCTTTAAAAAAATAAAATTGTTAGATCAATAACTTTAATATAGTACAATAAATGGAAGAAAAGAAAAATATTGTAGCAATGATATGAAATTAAGTACCTTTTATGTATGGTGGGTCCAAATAGCTTCAATGTCATATAAAAAAGATGATAAAAAAAAATCATTTCCTACAAAAATATCATGGGATTATCAGTCCAAAATGAGTTATGTACAAGTAAAATACAATTACACTCTAAATAATAACAATTTTAAAACACTTAGAAACTTTTATAATTTAAAAAAAAACATAGTTTTCTTGTTCTGCAAAAATGTTCCTACTATTGAACTAGTACTAGTCACACAGGTTGCTCTAGGAAATGGTTCAACTTTAGTAGTACTGATCTCTATTGTTCTATCAACTAAAGGTCTATATATTATTGTACAAAATAGGTTCATGAGTATAAAATCCACCAAATAAAGAAAACAATGCATGATTAGCACATTAAAAAATATGGCAAAACAATGTTTTACTAGTTGTACTTGGCATAGTTAAAGATGTTTGTAAGCTCCTTGTTGCCGACAATGCACTAAGCAATATTAGAGCGATAACCAAAGGAGGCATCCACGCTTCATCATGAGCTAAAGAATACATTATTAGCAAAGACATTTTCAATGGATAAAGATCAAATGGGAGACTAGCTAGAAGCACCTGGAAATAAAAGTTAAGTGTTATAATGTTGATGAAAACAAACATTGTTGCACTAGTAGGGCTACAATTTTCTGTTATTGCTCATATGGTTTCACAATGTGTACAACTTCTACATTCTTTCTTCTCATAGTAGTTGATTTATGGACTTTGGAGCATAAATCAAATTGTGATTTTCAAGGATTTCCCAAGGAGCAAGCCACATTATTTGTTTTCATTTGCAATGGATAAAGATCAAAGTTAAGTGTTACAATGTTGTAAAGAGAAAGTGTCACTTACATGAAGATTGTGTGCTGCAACCCTCACTATATTGACCACACAATCTCATAGGTGTCACAAAATCCTGTGGAAGAACATAATATTTTAGATCATAATCTATAAGATACTATAAAATATCAATTGAATCTAAGTATCAAATAATTGACTCTAAGTATCAATTCTTCTTTTAGTACCTCTATCTCCTCGGTCATGTTTCTCTTGAGGAAAATGTTAAGAATTTCATCACCGTATTTTTTATGAGTTTATGGGCCATGAATACAGGGTCATCACTACATGTGATGTCATCTACACATGACGCCCGTATTTTAGATCACATTTGGTCTGCTGTCATTTTTTCTTTTCTCTATCAATAAGTATCAAGTTGTGACATCAACATTAGTAAAATTCCATCAAAATAACTCCAAATCCATAAAGAAATGAGCTTAATAATACAACACTTTTTTCTATATAATTTGTACAATTACAATAATTAAGGTTTACCTTCACTGAAGAAAGTGTGTGAGCTGGTACATCCCTACCTATGCATTGTGGTGTATCCATGTCACTCTGTGAAAAAGATTAGTAATTCTTATCAATCAGTAGAAAAATGAAAGTAATAGACTTATTGAAAAAAATTTAATAAAATAGTAGATTGTATATTGGAGTCAATATTAATTTGAGTAAATTGATTTAAATGTTATACTTACTAGTTCCATGATAGGGATTTTTTTGTATCTAGATGATTCAAATTATAATATATTAGAAGCTCTTCCCCTACACTTATTGATTTTATTTGCACATACAAAAACGTGATTTACCTTGTATGCCTTGAATATACAATTTGGCCACTTATTAGTTAACATAGGTTAATAGATATTTATAAATCCTACAATATTCCCTTTTGCTTTGGCCTTCCATCAATATACATAGTGGCCTTTTACTTTGATCATTTTTTTTCATTGTATATAATTTGGTGACAATGCATACCTACACATACTTTTTTAATATTGCACAATCCAAATCCAAATTTTGTAATTATAACAAGGTCCTACATACTCCATCAATTCAAAAACTTTATTGTAACTAACCTTTATTCCATACATGGAAAATAGACCCAAACCATGTAATGAAGATGGAGCTATGCGATATACTCTTTCTTTAATAGAAAAATTGGTGTTAACTGGAGGTAGTTCCTTAGGTACCCATTCTTTCTAAAGATGTATGTATCTTAAGGGAACCTTCCTATCACCTTCACTCTTAGTATCATAAGAACATGACCCCACCTTAGGAAGAAAAAAATTCATTCATTTATTGAATTTTCTTCTAATCCTTTGACCTCTAGTTGATCTCTCTATTTTAGACCTACTAGATGTCTCACTTTTGTCTTCTATTCCTGTATTTTCCTCACTTGAGGAGGATAGATAAGACAAATACCTATTTGGTGATACCAACAATCCATAAAATGAGAGACATACTAGGACTAAAGTTGATGTTGAAGATAAAGAGAAGATATGAAAATAAAAAATTGTATCTATAGGGTCTATTGACTTATAATTGTCGATCCATGTGAATGTGCAAGAACTTGGTCAAAGGCATTGAATAGCTTGCATATGTAAATCATTTATCTTAAGTTAGCCAAAAATTTGGTCGAATTAATACTTAATGTTTATATCTGCACATATGGTTTTGAAAGAAAAATTTGGTTACCTTGCTCAAATTCACCCATATTATAATCAATAAAAATTTGTCCACTTACAATGCTCTATATACTAAAAATTGCATAGAATACAAAAACTACATGATGTATTCATTGAAATCATTGTATATTTTTTAATTCCTTACCTCTACGTTATATGTGGTAGCTATGCAATATCATTGTATATAATCCATGGAAATAGAGTTCAACACATAATAACTTAATTATAAAAATATACAAGTCAAAAAAATTTCTATAAATAAATCATGACCCCATCATACTTGACCTTGATCATACGTCGACATACATTTCATTGATCATCATATTCATTTGGAAGTATAAGGTAGGAAAAGTTACTAAGAGGGGAGGGGTAAATTAGGAACTAATAAAACTTTATCTTTCTTCACTAATTAATCCTTCATATAATACTTTGATCTAATTGCATGCATGAAAGAATGAAATAAAATAAAAATTCACAACACTTTGACACAAGATATGGTAACCCCGAAACCTTCCTATTAGAAAGTAAAAACTAGGGTGGGGATGATACCCACAAGCTTTAGTACTATAGTATAAAGTTAACCTATTAAGCCTTACAATTGACCACTTCTGATGATCTTCCCTATTAGGAGCAATAAGGACTGTGAGGTCCACCTTGGTAAAGGATTTACAAACATAAAATGGATTATGAACTTAGTTAAGAGATTTAGTAAATATTGTTACATCTACCCTGTTAAAGGATTTGACCAATACACCTATTAGGATGAACTAATGGATGATCTATGATCTAAAACTTTGATTTACTAGTTGAGATTCCTTATATTGTAATGATCACCTAAATAAGATAGATAAATATTTTTTGTCCCTTATACTTCTTGTAGCCTTCTTTAATTCACACTTCTACTCATCATATACTCTTCAAATACATACTTGGATATGATACAATGCATTACATATATACCAATCCAAACCATAACATACTAGAGTTGACTACAATACCAATTTTATCATAATTCACAAAGTTAGCTCAACTATTGTAACTCAAGTTTTGAAGACAATCTTGATGATGTTCTAATACTCAACAAACACTTTCAACACTTGGAAAACTTTGGTACTTAGTTGAACTTGAATCTTGGTCCATACTAATCACTTCCAAGTACTTTGAACTTTGTCAACATTATGTGACTTGGTGAACACTAAGAAAATCGGTAGCTACCGAATTAATTGGTTGACACTGCATGATTTGATCAACACTAGATTCACATTGTTAACACTATGAGCTCAATAGACACAATATAACTTGGTTAACATACCATAGCTCGGTTAACACTACGATCTTCTTCACTTCCATTGGATAGCTCGGTAGCCTCTACTATGCTCAATTTGCATTGAACTTTATTTATGAAGCTCAATAAACACTATGTAGCTCTGCAAACATTGCAAACTAACTCAAGTTCTTGGTAGACATTATAGAGTTTAGTAGCAATGTAACCAATTGACTAAGTATTGAGTCACTGATATAAAAATTGACCTTAATGTCAACAATCTCCCCCTTTGGAATTAGTTACAAAAAAACTTATAAAAACAAAAATTTGATCATTCAAAACTATAAGTCAAAACTTCCTTTGCTATTATTTAGTGTTTTCAACTCAATTTTGACTTCCATTTATTGTGGATCGATAACATACTCTATTTTTGTAATTTTTCAAATTGCTTTTGTAAAGGTATTTTTTGCTTATCTATACTATTCCCCCATACATATATCTCTCTCATCTACATACAAATGGAGTATAGTATACTTCTCCTCTATTTATAAAACATATTCATTTCTCCCCTTTTTACATGAATGCAAAAGGTGTAAAATATCTATATGTTAATACCAAAATGTGAAAAGAATTTAGAATGTACCTTCAGAATAAGTACCATTGTCTTGTCCCAATTCTCCTATGATACCTTTCTTGTATGCAATGCAATCTAAACTTCTTTTGATAATTCCATCATGATCAACTATGGAGAAGTTGTTATCATGGATTAGTCTTTTTGCACATGCAGTATGTTTCTACAATGTATCCATGTTTGGAAGAATCATGCCCTTGATTTCTGCAAGTGTGGCCTAGATTCTGGCTTCTTCCTTCAATAATTTTGCCTACAGATTTGTCAGACATTTGATCTTTGAATAATGTGCAAAACTATGACCTGGGTCAAGTGATAGCTGGTGCACACTTGCCTTCATATCTTCATCTATCTTGGATAATTCATCCTTAATCTCCTTTGTGAAGATAGATGTGTCACTTAGATTGAAAAATAGTGAAACAACATTATTAACATAGGTTTCCAGTGAACCAAAAATAGTAGCAAACTCTACTTGATCTATTGCAATTCTCTGTGCAACTTTTTCCAACACTCTATTGTCAAATTCCCGTTCAGCTCTTTGTAGCAATCTATCCCGTCCATTCAGGTGTTCATTATATTTATGGCTAATTTCGGCTAACTAGTCTAAAATGGGTTTGTTTGCCATCAACCTCAATACTTATAGCATCAATAAATATGCTTTTTAAGTCTTCAAGAACTAGATTTTATTTCTTCTTTTCTTCTCTAAGATTCTGCTATTTAGCTCTCTTCTTCAATAGTTCCCCTATGGTATTCATTTGATTAGGGATGAGCATAAAGATATCCCTATTTGGAAAAACTATATCCTCATTTAGATTAATAGCTTCTACTTCTTTTACCTTTTCCTTCAAAATGGTGGAAACAATTTTCTTTCCCTTGTCTAGGACTTCAGTACTTGGTTGAGACTAGTTCACAACTATCATTATACTAGCTATGGATATACTTGGAGTAGAAATTGTACACAATTGATTTGTGTATTCATGAGACTTTAATGCAGAATGCAAATAGAGTGACAATGAACAAATCTAAACCTAAGAAATTATTACCAAATAGAGACTCTATGAACATCCCATGTTTCCCTAACTACAACCACTAAGATTTCTCTCAGACTAGCATCTCAGTGACAGTTCTAGAACAAGAGTATTCCATGAATACAGATCTACAAAGATGTATGCAAGATCTATGTGATAATATAGATTATATGAGATTGATAACCCTATAATGATATGATATGAGCATGACATATACTAAACATATGCTAAATGATACTAAATAACATGAAAAGAATGCTAAAATTCTATCAAAATGTCATGAAATTGCTAATATAACAATGCTAGCATAATAACTCTAAATGTGCCTATAGTGCAAATACCTAAAACTTGCGTCCCTTAGCTCTTGAATTTCCCTCCTATTTATAGGATTTCAAGAGGGGTTGGAGTAAGAATGAGGATTTTACCTTGACTAGAGGGTGGAGGTGAAACTGAAAATATCTCATAAGGGACCAGGAGGAAGAGTCCAACAGACTTAGTCTGTGAGGATAAAAGAGGAATTTTCCAATTCTTTTAAATGTAAAAAAGAGGATTTTCACTTTTGTGAGGATAAATGGATTTATTGATTTAATATCAATTCCATTTATTTTCAACTTTCATCTTTTCCTTTTTCCTTTTAAAAAAAAATTCATTTTATGATTTGTAAATTGTTTTCCTCTTTTTAAAGTAATTTAATTCCTTTTGATTTGATACTTGACTAATTGATTAATGAATTGATGCAATGATTGATTTGAAAGTCTATTGTGTTCCTCTAATTTAATCCTTAATTTCTATTATTTAGGTCTTTGCCAATTTTTGCGTGTCTACAAATGCCCCTCTTTGAGCTAATATGCAAAGTGTATTAGTTTAAAGACTATCTTGATTCTTTGATTTTGGGTCAAATTCTGATGATCAAATGTTTGATTGATGATTTTTTCAATATTTTGAGGTTGGTATGATGTCTAATCTTCGATACTTGATGTCTAATCATCATTGATTTTGTTGATTCAAAGTTTTGATATTGCAATGTTTTGCTTGGATGCCCCAGTTTTATTTGATTTGGTGTTTAAAATTTTGGTTGGGGTAGGACATTTTTGATATTCTGAAAATTTTGATGCCTCAGTTTGGATGCTCCAATTTGATATGGATATATTGTCCCCTCAAAAATGAAATTGGAACATTTGATGTGTAAAAATATTGAGAGTCCAATTTTATTTCTGAAATAATGGATAAGAAATTTGGAATGAAGGTTGCATTAGTTACATTTGATTAAACCATGTTTAAGAAAAATTTGGATCAAAAGATCATTGTTGGGCTTTTGTTTTGCACGAGGTCAATGACAGGAATCCATAGTGTAATTCCTCTCTTGAAAAGAAAATCTTTTTAAGGATCCACTCCAAGGTTTAGTGTTTGTCTTGTGACGTACCAAAATCCGCTTAGTAGAAGATAAATGTGAATGTTCATGAGGAGGCCTTTGTTGGTTCCAAAAACTCTTTTACCTTGGAATCAAGTAAAATCTGTTCGCTGTCTCAAAATATCACACCAAAAGAACAATATTTTTTGTATTTTCTATTTTTCAATGAATGCAATTCTAACAATGCAGCTACTGTGAGGTCCTATTCTAATAGGGGGGTTTAGCAAAGCAAATAACGAAACTGAAGAAAATAACATGAAATCAAATAACTTGAAAGTGAAATCACTAAACAGACATAAGCTATAGAATGCAACATGCTGCGAGTTAAACTTTTGAAGAAATCGGTAGGAAACCAATAAAAATAGGAGCAGTGCTTTCTAGAATCCACTGATGCAATCATCGGTGAGAATCTTTAACAAATCGAATGATGTTTCACTCTTCATCAAATCACAAGGCCATGAAAAGTGCACTCATGTGAGACAAAAATCTATGTAGACACAATCGGGTGATTTCTTCTCAAGCTCGTTACGTCAACGAAATTCATATATCTATAGCAAACACCAAAACTAAAAGATCACACAACTAGAAACAACATAATAAACCTTTGGCTCAATCACAATCTCATGAATAAAATCCACAAAACAATGACACATTCAGGCAAGAATAACTACATTCTGAATGCTAGCACCAAAAGCATAATTTTATTGCATAATAATGGCGGCCCTCTTTACATTTTACAATGGGGTATTTATAAGAAATCGTCTCCTCAATTTGTGTTGATAGTGAGAGATATCTTGATGCAATAAAATACTTTTAAAACATTAAAAAAAATTAAATATATACAAATTGATAATCTAACTAGTGCTTAGAGGGACTCCATCCATATTTTATTTATTAATTGGATGAATGATCCCTTTACATGTCAAAAAAAATGAAATCATGAGAGAGAAAGTAGGAGGAAGCCATCAGTCAAAGTAGAAGTGCATGGAGACACCAAAAATAGAAGCTGGCCCTTCACTTGATGTGTGTCAGAGTTAACTTGCCATCAAAATGCATTTCCAATGCATGGAAAGTGTTATTTTTGAAACTGGCAGTCAACTGTCGATGCACCTCTGAATTGTAGAGCATCGGACTTGCGGAGTTGCGGATCTGTAGACCTGCGGAGCTCAATTCGCCAAAAAATCAAAGTTCTCAATTTTAAAAACAATTTTTGGGTTTTTCTCAAATGAGGTTTTAGATCACTTTTTATATACACTCCATGCCCCTTTCTGATGATTTACACCCTCTTTCTAGCCAATTACTTTCATAAACTTGCACTCCCTCTGCTTCTTCAATTGAAAATCTCAAGGCACCTGCATTGAATATTGTCCCCAATAGCTGCATAAGATGAGGAACCTGATTTGCTTTATGTGTCCAACATCTATATCTTTGACCTTTTTCTTCTCTCCACCTATCCAATCCTTCCTGATGAGAAATCAAGTGATCCTTATTATCCAAGACAATAAAATGTTTGCAACTTTTTCATATTTTTTTTCACAAATTTCTTAGACATTTTTAAATGACCTTTTTGGAGGTCTTTTGCTCAAAATTTCAAGTCAGAACCTTTGTCGGTCTCTAAAATTGGGCAGCCAAAGGCTCATTGTTTTAGGGATTTAAATTAGATCTTCGGTTCTTCTTTCCAACAGTGTAAGCGGTTCTGAATTTCGAGGCCCGAGTTAAAAGTTATGATCTTGACAAGTTGAGGATGCAAATTTTTACCTACAAAAGAAGCAAACATTAGTCCGTAGAGTTAATAATGCATAGCAAAAACACTAGCTACTCAAACAAAACTTGAGGTGAATCTTGAAATTTGGCTAAGTCTAAAATCCTGAAGCCCTGAAATTTGGCTAAGTCTAGATTTCTGAAGCCCTGAAATTTGGCTAAGTCTGGATTTTTGAAGCCCTGAAATTTTCTAAAATCTTTACCTTATCTCGAGGAGGTCTGAAACCTATCTCAAAAGATTCGTCGCATATATTAAAATATATCTTAAGTATAAGGAATTAAATATACGTCAACTTATACTTTTTAAATTTTTTTTTTCAATTTTAAATTTTTTTTTTTGTGATTTCTCAATTTTTTGAATTTTTTTGTGTTTTTTGATTTTTTGAATTTTTTCAATTTTTTCAATTTTTTCGATTTTTTAAAAATTTTTTTTTGACTCTAACTTATTAAATCGAGTTTTCTTCTCTCGACTCCCGAACTATGAGTCCGGGAGTCGAAAAAAGTAGGGGGTCCCCATTCCTAGTGAGGAATGGGGCATGTGTTGTGGATACCACATCAATCATAAAGGGGGCTTATGAGGTTTTGAAATTATTAAAAAATACCCTAAAGGGTGTTAAATAGGTCAAAAGACCATTTTCACCTTTCATTGTTACATTCCCCTTTTGCAATTGATGATTTGGAGCTCTGCACTAGCAAGGATAATGGTCCCTTTATGAGAGCATAGATTTGAGAGGGGTTGTAGATACGAGCGTCTAGCTGACTATGGTGCCCCGATAACTCATTGAGATCCTCTATTTTTAAGATTTTGAATTTGTACATAAGTTTTTTGAATTTTGTGCAAATTTCTATTGTAAATGTGGTATTTTAGATGTTTTAGCACTTTTACTAGTTCTTTTAGTGCATTTAAAATCTTGTAGCACACTCACCTAATAGAATGGCACATGTGCAGGATGAATTAGTGCATATGGAACCCTAGATTTGTAGTGAATTAGCACATACGGTAAAATAATAACACACATATGTTTTCCAATAGTGCATATGAATGTTTCAATGCATTTGAGGGATCTTGTAGTGCATATGAGGCATAGATTAGCGCATTTGTCACTTAGGATTTTTTGGGTCTACAAAGTCATAGTGGTAGGTCATATTGAAGTGCATATGAAGGATATTTTAGCATTTTGAAGTTTGATAGTGCTTATGCCTTTTTAAATAGTGCATATGAAGTCTTTGATAGTGCTTTCCCATTACATAGCACATCCAAAGTATGTGATAATGCTTTCAATTGTTGTAATAGTGAATATGCCATTTTTAGCATATTTGTTGATCTATTAGTGCATACGACTCAAGAAATAGCTCAAATGAATTGTGGAGCACATGTGCTTGTTGAAATGGCACTAATGGGGACTTGAAGAGTAGATTTACGTTGCAAAGCCTTTATTTAGTCTAAGATAACATAAAAGGCTAGATTATGGGTCTATCGGGTAGTGGTCTGTCATAACAAGCAACAACAATAATTAGGTAGTCATAAAGTGATGTCTTAGGATCAATCTAATGATAGATAAATAGAGAATGATGCCCCGTCTTAGGATATAGAGTAGGGAAAATAAATATGTCTAGCTTAGGATATAGTTGATGACAATTAATTGGTCCAAGATAGAATGGTTAGCTGATTAGCTAGATATTGATAGTAGATTGATGTATGATGATCACTTGGAATGAAAATTGACATTGTCATTTGATTGTTTGGTGAAAATAGGTGTGTGGGAAAATGCTCATGGTACAAGGATTATATCCATGGCCTTTAGAGTCTATAGGTAGATTTTTGGCCAAGGAGCTGTAGGTGATTGACAAATGTGGTTTCGCCTGTTTGCTACAGATGCCCTAGTTCTAAGTGAATAGAGGGCTATTGACAACTATGGTCGAGTGATGGAATTTGGACCACAACACCTTCCACATGCCCATGGGCGAGATGATTGTGACTCCTAAGGATGTATATCAATTATTAAAAATCTCAATAGTGGGAGATCTAGTGTACTATGATTAGACTATAGATGGTACTGGGTTCAGAGATTTGTTTGGGGATGACAACATTAGTAATGAGAGTGTATCATGGTTCCAGATGTTGTAGTATGAGCCTTTGCCAATGTTTTTGGCTAGACTGATAGGAGGATTTTTGTTACTAGAAAAATGAGGGCAAGGATGTCCAATTGGATGGGGTCTTTTGATATAGGAAATGATTGATCAACCACAAAGATTTACATGGGGCAGTTGCATATTGGCCCATTTATATCATGATTTGCATCAAGTTGTGTATTCTGAGGCCTCATCACTATCAACAGAGGTGATATTTTTACAGTTATGGAAATGGGAGCATCTACCTATTACTCTTCCAATTTGTGTGTGACAAAGACCATAGGACATGCCATACATATATACTTATTTAGGTGTTATCATGCAACCCCATCTAGGTAGGACAAACTATTGGCATCAAATTTTGGATGATCTTGATGAGTTCGTATGATGACCATTTAGGTTTACAGAGGCATTAGCTAAGGATGATGATGACATGGTGTATTTATTTGGTCTACAATATTTTCTTGGTTAGATTTCTGTAGTGATTGAGAGTTTTTCCTTCAGGCAAGTTGTGAGACAGTTTAAGTGGCAATAGGGCATGCCACAAGGATCAATGCATTATGCTTGGGTATAGGTAGAGAGGCTAGTATGGGGGTTAACCTTAGAGTATGCGGCCTATTAGGAGGAATTTTTTATAGATGATAGAGAAACCAAAGGTATTGGCATTGAGGGATGGAGAGGCAGACACAAAGATGGAGGGTGATTATGTGCGATAATTCAGAGAGCACCCATTCTCAAGGTATATAGATCTAGTAGAGTCTATTCCTAGTATCGATGATCAATCAAGTGAAGGAGAGGATGGGGATGATGAGGGTGGATGTGGGAGAGGTGCAGGTTGGTGTCGAGAAAGAGCTAGAGCTAGAGGTGGAGCGAGAGGATGAGGGAGGTATAGAGGTAGAGGTTGAGTAGTAGTGTTACCTCCATTGAGGGTTATCGTACAAGGCCCATTGTAGAGGCTAATAGAGAGGGGGATCCATGGCTAAGATGGGGTGAGGATGAGGGGAGGTATTGGTAGTGGTGCACAGTCTAGCCAATGGGTAGGTGATGCTAGGTCTAGAAAGATATAGCAGTTTAGGACCAGGTTACCTGATGATGTGTAGTTCATTCAGTGACATAGGCTACGAGTACATGTTTCCTGCCAGGTATATAGGGATTAAAAATATAGGGGTAGTAGTAGGTACCACCATAGGAGAAGCTACCAACTGAGAGGCCTATTAGGTCATCAAATATAGAGACTTGAATGAGTACCAATGAGCGAGTTGACGAGCACCTTACATGCTTTTATTTCTGCAATGATATTGAGGCCACAACCACCACCACTACCACTTAGGAAAAATGGGGCTATGACTAGTTAGCTAGCCACAACCATACCTATCGCATCAGTGATAGGTGTGACCAAGTAGGCTCCACAAGATGAGAGGAGTGCCCCCAGTGATCGGGGACCTTTATAGTAGATACCGATGGACGAGGCAAACCATGAGAAACAGGGTTGAGCTGTGTATCATATTATATCACACGTTTATTGATGTATCATGTGTATCATTGATGAGGACCTAGTGATGTTCACATGGACATACTTTGTGACCTTATTATGTTCATGTGATGTGATCATTTTGGTATTTATGTTGATTTTGATCTTTTGATTTATGAGATATTCAAGCTTGTTGATGTTTAGACTTGTGCACTGGTTATATCATGGACTCATGTATGCATGTGATATTGTGACTTGATTGATATGATAGTTGTAGATATTGATGTATGTGTGGATGATGAATGAAGTAGTGGATTAACACGTATGAGTGAAAAGTGTTAATGAAATGTGCAAAGGAAATGTTAAGTAATGAGATGCATGAATGAAATAAAATGTAATGAATAAAAACATAATGTAGTGATATGAATGTGATGAAATATGTGTAAATGAAATGAAGAGTGAAATTTTGGTGAAATGAGAGGTAATGTGATCAAATGTGGTGTGAAGTGATTGAATGAAATGAATAAATCGAATGTGATGACCTAAAATGTAAAATAATCATGATATGTGATAAAAAGGAAATGTAATGGATGAAATGAAATAAAATAAAAAATGGAATGTGATTAAAAATGTAATGTGGTAAAGTGATATACAATGTAATGAAGTGAAGTGTGATAAAAGGAAATGCGATGAAATGAAATGTGATGAAATGATGTGATAATATGTAATGGAATGAAATGTGATAAAATGATATGTGATGCGATAAAATAAATGAATGTAATGAAATGAAATGTGATGAAACACAATACAATAAAAAATGATGTACTAAAATGTTATTAATATGTAATGGATGAAATAAAATGAAGTGTGAGGAAATGAAATGAAATGTGTAAAGGAGATGTGAAAATGAGATGATAATAATGAGATAAAAATATAAGAGGGAAAAAATGATGCGAATGAAAGTGAAAAATGGAAGGAAATGATTGTACTAAAGATGAAAAGATGTGAAGGGATGGAAGTCATCATTCGAGATTCAAAAATCACAAATGAAAGATAAGTAAGAAGTGGTGAAATAATGAATGCATGAAATATGATAAGTGGTGTTATGGATAGTGACCCAAAATTGTTTGAGATTCAAAAGTCACACAATGCAATAATGAGGTGAAAACAGGGGAAATTAGTGACCATGATTGTTTGGGATTCAAAAGCCATATAATGTGATAGGTGGAATAGATGATATGTGAGAATGAAGTGTGATGCAAAGTGATAGTATTGTGATGAAAAAAAGTCCACAATAACCGAGAGTGTAAACATCCCTGAGTGTGTTGTCATGTGTTCTACTATTTGATCACCTTACTTGAATTGTTTTATCCATTTTGTTGATCATTGTAGTTATAATGTGTATGTTATCCTGATTTATGTTCCAAACATGTGTTTGTAAGGTATCCAAGATGAAAATGCAAACTAAATGAATGCAACTAACAGTCTCTTTTTGTAAAGAGATGCAAATTAATCGTCATCATAGAGAGTTTAGTAAAAGTGACTAAGTACAACCATTGCTAGCATGGCTATGGTGATATGAATATTGTATCATGCTAAGAATTACTACAAAAAATAATGTACGTGAAAGATAAGACAATCATTAAAAAAAAAATTATAGCCATAGTAAATAAAAATAGGCACGCAAATAGTCACATGTCAGATAAAGAACCTCACCTAAGATATCATACAAAATTGGTCGAGGTACACATGGTCATCCAAACAAGAGGAGGCACTTACAAGTGGACACCAATAATGTAGAAAATCAAAGAATCACTGGAGAAAAATAGTGAAAAACCAAAGGCAAATAAAATATCATGACTTCATCATGGTACCTCTAGTCAAGTACATATCAAAGTACTAGAAGTTCATAATAGTAGAAAAACCATTATTTGCAGACTAGTGGTGCTGACAGTTGTGTGTAATAGTGTCAAGTTTGTCTAATTCATTTTGGATGCAACTATTGTTGGAGTTTGGTAATAAGACATGGGATGTTTTAGTGAGGATTCAACAATGGAATTAGGCTAGCAATATGCATCAGTAGGAATTAGGGTGTTTGAGTGTCACATGTAAGTGTCAAGTGTACTTGGTACTGGTATGATAGGATGTAGAGAGCATACACATGGAAAGGGTGGAGAAATGGGAGGTATGGTGAGTGAAAACCATAAATAGGTGAATAATATGTAGATGAAATGAAGCACAATAAAGGGTAGAAATGCAGCTGTTGAGTTTATTGAGAAGTTTGAGGAAGTGTGTAAGTGAAAGCATGCTAGGCTCACTAGATCAATCACAATAGGAGGGTGATGTGAGCCAGGGAAGGTGGGTTAGGAAAGGATGAAGGGAAAAATGCAATCGACAGACTTCAAGGTAACTAGTGTATTAGTCCAAACTTCAAGTGTTAGCTCAGGAGTAGGGTGAATCAAGTCATGCGAGATGAGTGCCAACACAATCTGAGGATTCGAGGATCAAGGTGGAAGAAATGTCCTTGTTAGAATTAATGATGTTTTCAGGGAGCACAATGCAAAAAACATTTTAGGTGGTATTGGATGATAAAACGATGACCTAGGTGAAGAATAGTCTTCTTGGGGTCATGAAGAGGATGTCAAAAGTGGCAATGGGGTGGGGGTGATAGAATCTCCTAAAAAGTCTATAGTAAAAGCTCAGAGGGAGGTGGAAGATGTTAGTGTAGGTGAGGTGATGAGTGGAGCATGTTGATTGATTACTCTCAAGATTCTAGGCCAAGGGGTAATGAAAGAAGAAACTGGTTGTTTGAGTGTAGAGGAGCCACAACTAGAGGTGGGAGGTGGAGATCAATCATCAAGTGATGTAGAAGCATTATAGAGAATGTTGGCCACTAAGAGAGTCTAGGTGGAAAATGCAAAATAAAAAGTCACATTTTTGTTGGGGTTGATGGAGAAGGCATGGGAAGATGGAGTGCAAATAGAGGCAAGACAACTCCAATCAGTAGTGAATATGGAATGGGTGCATGTACAAGCATTAGAAGTGAAATTTCGGGTGGAGCAATCACGAGTGGAGGGAAATGATATGGGGATGCGGGTAGAGTGATCGCAAGAATAGAGGTTGTAGGAATCCCTAAAGATGGCACAAGTGGGTTTAGAGAGTGTGCAAAATGAGTTGGTATTACTAGAGTCACAGTCTGAGTTATTTAGGGAGGCAATTGAAAAATCAAACACCTTGTCATTACAGCTATAAGAGTGGTTAGCATTGAGCAAGTTAAAGCTGAGGTAGTTTTAGTAGCGACTAAATTAGTCAAAAGTAGATGTGGAGTGTTGGTGAATGGAAATTGATCAAATGTAGCAAGAGCGGGATGTGGCCCAATGAGCGATCATTGTACCAAGAATAAACAAGCTGGTGGAGAATGTGTTTGTGGATATGCAACAAACTATGAAGGTGCACTAAGAAGCTTCCTATAATATGGGACTTTATCATTAGGTGTTCCCTAATGAGAACCAATGAGACACACCATTTTTGGATAAATAATTTACACAACTATTGAATGTACAATTATGCAGTCATAGATTTTTAATTTCCATGAATGCGGAGTGGGTACGAGGAGGATTAATGCTAGGGGCCTCATCCTATGGGTCTAGGTCTATAGAAAAGCCCTTAAGTGGACACCCTGTCCTACCACCTCCGTAAGGGAGGCTAGAATAAGTGATTTGCTAGATGCTATGGGAATGTAATGCTATCATTACCGTCATAATAAAAATGTGTTTGTTTTTGTGGCAAAAAAAAGGGGTGACCATGGCTTATGTTTAAAATTGAAAATGTTAGATAAATGTTGTCACATCAATTTTTGATATTTTGTGAATGTATTTGGATTTTTTTGAAATTTTTAGGAGTATATATGGATTCTTTTGGATAAATATTTGACTATTTTTGGGATGTTAAGAAATATGTGGATATTTTTGGAATTTTTATGAATATTTGAATGTGTTTGGAGTTTTAAAGGATATGTGGATGTTGGAATTTTTGTGAATATTTGAATATCGTTGAAAATATTTGGAAAAGGTGTCAATCTCCATAAAAGTGGTAACAATAAGATTTGCATGTGGGGAATTGAATGTCGGTGTGGGATCTTAATGAAAGATAAGTACAAACTGGTGTAACATTTGGAGAGCCATGGTTTTTAAGGTGGAAAAAGCAGGGAGTACTAAATCATGAATTGTAAGGGTATATATTGATAGCCTTTATAGACAAGCTTAAGACCAAAGTTGGGATTTTTCTCTAGGTGTGTGCTGAGATGGATGCTCACGAGGCCTGTGAAAAGTTGTTGGGGCCTATGGGAGGCTTTGATGGCCAAAAGAGGCCAAGAGGGACCTTGAAAAATGCACTTGGGGGTCTGAGAAGTATGTTTTGGCCTTTGAAAAAGGTACTTGGGGATTTGAGAAGGATGTTTTGGGCTTTGAAAAAGGCACTTGAGCCAGACAAGGCACTTGAGGGCCTAAGAAGGAACTTTGGGGGCATGAAAAGGCAAAATAGGGCCTTGAAAAAGGCATTCGAGCCTAAAAAGGTGCTTGAGGGCCCAAAAAGGTGCCTTAGGAGCCAAAAAGGAAAGGAGACTGTGATGATCTCTCAATGTTATGCTTACTTATTCTATGCTCCCTATTATGTGATGATGAAAGAGTCTGATAGATATTTGGGCCTTTCGGGATAGCATTGATATATTTGTTGAAGGGGTCTACATCAATCGTGGCTACTACAACATAAATAAGACTAATAATCCATTGGGAATTGTTGTTCTTGGCTAGAGGAAAGAAAATAAGACTCTACTAGAGCCTCTTTAACTATTCATATTGTGCTAGATTTTCCAAAGCTCAACAAGATGTTTCGAGACATAACTATGTTGCTTCTTAATGCATTGGAGACACTTTTTATTATTTTTTCAAATGTAATGGAGCCATAAAACATGCCATAAAATGTTTAAATATTTTTCAATATAGTGCGCCTCACCATTGATTTCATATTAAATTGGTTGAGGTACGCAAAACTATCCCGAACAAGCAACGATTATAGATGGACACCAGTTCGACATGAAATTAATGGATCATCAATTTGAAAAGTACAAAAACAATTTCTACATAATTAAATGGCCTATTTGGGTTGAGGTGGGCCATGTTTGACTAGAAGTTTGGGCTGTTGTTAATTTTTTTGATTTTTGGATATTTTATGGTGTTTTTAATTTTTAATTTTGATTTGTTTTGTTATTTTTGGCAATTATTACACAATTTTGAATATTTTTGCTAATTTTTGAACATTTTTTAATGTTTTTGACAATTTTTGACAATTTTTGACAATTTTTTATAATTTTGAATGTTTTTGAGAATTTTTGATTGTTTTTGACAAATTTTGATAATTTGTGAATGTTTTTGACAAATTTTGACTATTTTTGACAAATTTTGATAATCTTTTACTTTTTAACAATTTTTGATAATTTTTGACTGTTTTAGACAATTTTTGATAATTTTTTACTATTTTTGACAATTTTTGATTAATTTTGACTGTTTTTGACAATTTTTGATCATTTTTGACTATTTTTAACAATTCTTGATAATTTTGACTATTTTTGATAATTTTTGATAATTTCTTACTATTTTTGATAATTTCTTACTATTTTTGATAATTTTTTGGCATTTTGGAGTGGAACAAGGATGTGAGTGAGATTTGTTGGAATATGGAGGTAACCAGGACCATGTGGAGGCCCCAAAAGAGTCAAGGAGACCAAAAAGTGGGCCAAATGACTAAAAGTGGCTCAGAGCGCTATGGGAGATGATGGAGGCAAAAAAATATTGCTGGGACCTCAAAGAGATTGTATGAAGGTTGAAATGAGTATTCAGAATTGTTGGTCATGGTGGATATCTAAGATGTGCACTGATTTTCTTGCAATTCATGTTTGTGATATCTCAATACATAATCTAACTCCATGTTTCTTCTGATGTGTTGTTCTTCACTTTGTTGTTGTTATGCTGATTGTTGCTATGGCTGTGAACTATGTTTGATGCCAAGAAACCATTGAACTGTAACCACCAAGCATTTCTCAATTGGGTATGTATGAAATTAACTCAACTATGCTAGGTAAGCCACAAAAAAACAAAATTTATCTCCGACAGAGTTGCTTGAATCCTACCTTGATTGTCTTTATGCATTGAAGGACTTGCATTGTTTAGGGAAGTCCAAAGGTGCTATCTCTTGCTTGAGTCCTGCCTTGATTGTCTTTCTACATTGAATGACTTGCATTGTTTAGGGAAGTCTAAAGGTGCTATCTCTAGCTCCCTTTAAACCAAGATGGTGTTTCTCATCTTTTTTGTACCATTTTTTTAAAAAGATATTTTATGGAATTTTTAATTTATTTTTGGTATTTTGGTAGTGAGGTGTTTCCTCAAAGCCTTAGACATAAAACCTTTTGAGATGGATGTTGTTGATGGGCTCTACTAGGTCTTCTCCGTCACAATATGAAAGTTTATAAGTACCAATCCTAATAGATTCTATGATAATGTAAGAACCAATCCAATTGGCCTCCCATTTTCCTTTCTTTTCCCTAATAGCTTGATTCTTAGGGTTTTCTCAGAGGACTAGGTCACCAATCTAAAAAGCATGGGGTTTTATCTTTTTGTTGTAATGTCTTGATAGCCTATTCTAATACACTTTGAGGTGCTCATGTGCTGCATGCTAATGTTCTTTTAATAGTTCTAGCTACTTAGATGGGCCACTCTGTAGTCCTCATTTGATAGGATGTCATGAAGAGTAACTCTCAAGGATGAGATCTCAACCTCTAAAGGAAGAATGGCTTCACAACCATAAACCAAGGAGAAGGGTGTAGCACCTATAGCTGTCCTAACACTCATCCTATAGGCCTAGAGGGCATGATTTAGTTGTAAATGTCAATCTCTACCAATATCATTGACGGTTCTTTTGAGAATGTTGATAATGTTCTTGTTTGTGGCCTCTTCTTGGCCATTGCCTTGGGGATAATAGATTGACAAGGAATGGTGTGTAGTGTAGAATTTCTCACATAATCTATCAATTATTTGATTTTTAAATTATAAGGCATTGTCCATGAGAATGGAATGTATTATACCAAACCAACAAATGATATGGTTTAGGATAAAGGAAGAGATTTTTTTTCTTGTAGAGTGGGAAAGTGGTGCTACTTCAACCCACTTGGTGAAATATTCTTTTGTGGTGATAATCCATTTATGTCCACTAGAGGAAGGTGTGTGGATGGCTCCAATCAAATCAAATCCCCACTAATAAAAGACCATGGTGTGGCCAAAGGGTTGAGCTCTTGGGCTGGTGTGTGAATAAGGCTACCATGTATTTGACACTTTTTGCAAGTTTACCGTAGTCGATAGAATTCTTTTCCATGGTTGGCCAAAAATAGCCCATCCTAAGAATTTTCTTCACTAGCATAAAATCATTGGAGTGTGACCCATAGATGCTTGCATGGACTTCTTGTAGAGTGAATCTCAACTCATTCTTTTCAAGACATCTAAACAAAGTATTATCAAGCCCTTTCCTATATAATGTATCAGCCACCAAAGTGTAGCACAAGGTCTCTCAAATGAAATTACATCTTTTGTTCCATTAGAGATAAGAGGGAGTGGAGTTATCATGGAGGTAGATGATGATGGAGTTATACCAAAGGGAATTGGGGGTATCTAAATGGAAAATTATGAGGGAATCAGGTTGAGTAAATGCAGGTTGAACCACCTCTTCTACTAAGAACTCATACTACTCATGTTGTTCGAGTAATTGAAGCAAGGAGACGAAGATGGCCATGGTGTCTGTTGCTCCAATCTTATCTCTAGGAATTTGTTCAAAATTAATGTGAACAAAACATGCCTTAAATGTGTCAACCATATGTTTGTAAGGCAATAAATTTTCATCCTTGGTCTAATACATTTAGGTGACTTGGTTGATGATCAATTAGGAACCTTCATAAAATTCTTGCACTTTTAATTTCCATTCTAAGGCTAGTTTGAGACCTAAGACCACGACTTTATATTCTTCCATGTTGTTTGTGTAGGGAAAAATTAGTTTTTAGGACTTGGGGATGGTAATGCCTAGAGGTGTAATGAACAAAATGCTAGAGCCTAAACCATGGTGTGTATAAAAACCGTCAAAATATAACTTTCAAGTGACTAGGTCTATTTGAAGAATGTGCACATTTGGAAATCAACTAAGATAGGATTCAAGCTCTCTATGGGCATGTCTTCCAAGTGATTAGTAATGGCTTGTCCTTTTATTACTTTCATATCAACATACTTGTTGGGCATTCATTTTGTATGAGGTCAACAATAGGAATCCATTACATAATTCCTCTCTTGAAAAGCAAGTATTTTTAAGGATCCACTCCAAGGTTCAATATTTGTCTTGCGACGTACCAAAATTTTTTTAGTAGAAGATAAATGTGAATGTTCACAAGGAGGCCTTTTCTGGTTCTAAAAACTCTTTTATCTCAGAATTGAAGTAAATCTGTTTGCTGTCTCAAAATATCACACCAAAAGAGAACAATATTTTTGCATTTTCTATTTTTCAATGCATGCAACTAAAATGAATTCCTATTCTAACAAGGGGTTAGCAAAGAAAATAACAAAACTAAAAGCAAATAACATGAAATCTAATGACTTGAAATTGAAATTCCTAAATGGACATAAGCTACAGAACACAACACGCTGTGAGTTAGACCTTTGAAGAAATCGATAGGAAACCAATGAAAATAGGAGTAGCACTTCCTAGAATCCACTAATACAATCATTGGTGAGAAACTTTAACAAATTGAATGATGTTTCACTCTTCATCAAATGGCAAGGCCATGGAAAGTGCACTCATGCGAGACAAAAACCTATGTAGACACAATCGAGTGATCTCTTCTCAAGCTTGTTACATCAACAGAATTTGTATATTTGTAGCAAACACTAGAACTAAAAGATCAAACAACCATAAACAACGCAATAAACCTTTGGCTCAATCACAATCTCATGAATAAAATTGACACAATAATGAACATTAAGGCAAGAATAACTACACTCCAAATGCTAGCACCAAAAGCATAATTTTATTGCATAATAATGGCAGCCCTTGTTACATTTCAAAATGGGGTATTTATAAGAAATCATCTCATCAATTTGTGTTGAGAGTGAGAGATATATTGATGCAATAAAATGCTTTTTAAAACATTAAAACAAACTAAATATATACAAACTAACAATCTAACTAGTGCTTAGAGGGACTCCATCTATATTTTATTCATTAATTCAATGCATGAGCCCTTTACATGTCAAAAATGATGAAAGAATGAGAGAGAAAGTAGGAGGAAACCATTAGTCAAAGTGGAAGTGCATGGAGGTGCCAAAAATAGGAGCTAGCCCTTCACTAGGTGTGTGTCAGAGTTAACTTGCCATCAAAATGCGCTCCCGATGCATGGAAAGTGCTATTTTTGGAATTGGCAATCAACTATTGGCACACCTCTGAATTGTGGAGTTGTGGAGCTACGGACCTACATGAAAATGTAGAGTTGCGGATCTGTGGACCTACAGACCTTGACTAAGTCAAAATCTCAAAATTTTACTAAGTGTCAAAATTAAAATTCTAGCATCTGGGTTTTGTTCATCTTCATCCTAAAGCTATGTTTGGATGTTTGCCCTTGAATTTCTCTATCATCTCAATAATATTAGCAGCATCTAGAAGATCCAAAGCCTTATACTTATCCTTAACCTTTTGCTTGTAGTTGTCCACCTCAATTTGAGTCTCTGCAAAATCTCTAAGTTTGGTGTCCAACTCTAACAATGCTTCCTCTGTCCTAAAGGCTTGTTTGATGTCTTCATCACTAGATGCTTCCTCTAAAGTCTTCCAAAAATTTTCTAGGACTACCTCAACTTGCAATAACTTCTCTTGTTCTTCATCTCCAAAAATTTCCAAGCATGCATCACTATACAACTTTTTTGCTTCCAAAATTTGCTCTCGGGCTTGGTCCTTGAGCCTATGTATCTCATCATGCAATGTTTCCATCACTTTATTTCCATCTAAAATCTTCTCTATCCAATCATCTATCATGTCTAACTCTTCTCTGGTATATACATCAATCAGAATGTGATACCTTTTCCCTTTTATGGCTTGTAGAGTTTGCAAATATTTGCTCCATGCCCTTACCTCATCCATGATACTGAAGTCCTACCTCAAAATTGCCACAATCTTATCAAAATTATCTTGCATAGCATGAAAAAACTTCAAACTTCTTGTTATTATAGTGACACCTTTATCCTCAAGGTTGTCCCGCCATTCCTGACAAGCTTTCAAAAATGGATTGAGCCGTACACTTTCCCCTTCTCTAAGAATGGTATTCAAAGTCTCCTCGGGGCGTTCAAGATCAAGAGGACCAATGACTTTGGCTAGATATCCTTTTAGGATCTCAACTTGCCTATGAAGTGTTTTGATTTCAATCTCATCTTCTTCCATGTGCTTGAGAACATCTTTGACTCCCATAGTTATCATCTATCAAGATGTATCTTGTGTAGGCTTTCCCAACATAATATCTTTCACTTCATAGTCCTCAAGACTAATAACTTATGCATCTATACCTTCAAGAGGGTGAGCCACTTGTGCAAATAAGTCCTAGTTCCATATGGAAGTGATGAACAAAAATGGTGTTACATCATGTAATGGAGACTCAAGCTTGTTTAGAATCTTTGCAATATCACAAATGTCATCCTCTCAAGCACAGAACTAATTCTTGGCACTTCTCATTATTTCTTTCCAAAACCATCTTGGGATGTGTCTCTCTACAACCTTGGCTCTAGATGTTGAAGGGATGTGTTCAACTACCTCCTGCCCTTTATCACTCTTGCTCAGAGTCTCCTATTGTGAGGACTCTTCTTCTATAGTCTCAGTCTCTATTGATCCTGTAGTTTAATCCTCAACTTCTTGAGAAGGTTGTTGCA
Source organism: Cupressus sempervirens (assembly GCA_028749045.1). Lineage (NCBI taxonomy): Eukaryota > Viridiplantae > Streptophyta > Pinopsida > Cupressales > Cupressaceae > Cupressus > Cupressus sempervirens. The sequence continues at coordinate 545,357,508 of CM053793.1, forward strand.
CACATTCTACTATTTATGCCTCTTTTGGTGGCTTGTCAGTAACCCTTGGTTCTAGTTGATCTTGTAATGATGGTTCCTTTTGAACATGTTCCTCTTTTGAACTCGAAGGTGGAGGAGTTATTGAATCCTTATCTACCATCGTGACCTGTGGTGGAGATGGAGGAGTGAGATGAGGACCTTGGGTCTCTAGTGGCATCTACATCCAATCTTGCAATTGAAGTTCACCTGTAGGGGTGTCTCTGATCTTATCCCCAACTAACTTAGTACTCACAGGCATGAAATCAAAATCTAGGATGGAGAGAACATCTTCACCTAGCTCCCTTTTCTCATTCACCCATTACTACACTTCATCTTTCAAAGAAGAGAGTTCTACAATTTTTACTTGGGTGGGAGGTGGGGTATTCATGGCACTCTTCCTTCTTTCCAATTTAGTGGCTTTTTCCAACCAAGTTCTCCTTTGTAGATGCACTTGTTCTTCCTCCTCATCTGATTTTATTTCTTCCTCATTTGATTCATCCCCAGGAATGGTCTTAGGAATAGATGGATTAGGCACTAATATTTTATAGACTTTTTTCCTTTTGTTCATTCTAACCTTGATCCTCTTTTGTTTCTATAGAACAATAGGAGAAGAGGGCTCTTCGTGCACTAGAGGAATCGAGGTCTCTGAAATTCCTCCCTCTTCTTGTTGACTTGACAAAATAGGAGGCAATGGAAATTCAACCTGGATATGAGAAGCTCCCCCATCTTGGGGCTCTTGCAGAATTGATTCCTATTGCTAGGAGGAGACCTGTTCTTCAACATGCTCCATCTGAATCCTCTGAGGAGAGGCTCTCTTCCTCTTTCCCTTCCTCTTTGAAGGGTGGTAGTATCCTACTAGGCGATCAAGCTGGTAGGTTGTCTCTAGCCTAATAGGAGACTGGAGTGCAAAGATAGGAACTGTGACTTTCCTTCCCTTACCCCTTTCTGGGAAAGCATGTGCATGGAAGATCACTGTATCTAGAATTAGATCAAGTGGAAAGGGTTTCTTAATCCAACTCTTTGTCATTCGAATGACATGTCTCACTTGATGATTACTATCATCTCCTTCCTCTCTATCAACTTTTGCATTTAGAATGGGTCTCTCACCAACTTTATCTATATTGAATAGGGTATCTAATAATTCCTTGGAGTCCTATAGCCTTATCTCATCAGGGATGGTCAAATGGAGAGCCTTTTCTGCTAGATACAAAGTCATCCTACAATAGTCTTTGATGCAGACATCGTAGTCATTTGTCGCGTTCATCCAATGATCTTAAATGGCATACTCATGATAGAACTCCTTTCCTACTAGGTTTTTCACTTTACCAACATCATTGAAGAATGGCCGAGGAGAGTTATACTCTTCAAGAGGGTAGTTCTCCCATTCCCACTCGAAAGTCAGGATATCCTACTTTCTCTTCACTTGATATGCTCCTATTACAAAAGGCCAATCCCAAAAAGGTCTCCGTTGTCTTTTGATCCTCTCATAAGCTGACTCAATCTACCAGGATATTCCCATTAGGACCAACTTGTCTCTTGGGTACCTTGGGAGTTTCTTTGGATTGGTAGATGCACTACCTGCTTGAATGTATGTAAATGTCTAGAATTAGATGAAATATGCTCTAAGAGTTTTGATCTATGCCTTGGCTTCCTTGGATAATCTCTTCCCATGGTTCCCCTCTATGAATCAAATTATGGTAAATATGAAGGCATTGTTTACAATCCTATTCTCTTTTCTCTGTGGTGAGAGATTCTTCTTCACCAACTAAGGATAGACTATGTATGGCCATGCATTAGGGTCCTGCATACTACCCTTCTTGTACTGAGATAGTTGGTTGCCCTTGTCGCAAGTAAGTACACCACATAAGAAGTCATATAGAACTTCTTCTTGTCCTTTACCATCCTCAGCTGGTCACATAAATTTTTGCTTAGCATGGTGGCCCAATTCAGTGGTATCTTTGCATGCCCGATGGTCTCAATGAAGTTGACCATAAATGGAGCAAGATGGCCTGCTCCAGGTAAGCCCATGAATTTTCTTAGGAGAATGATTAAGTATTCGATATCATCCTTCATGTATCCTCGAGTCATATCCACTTTGCTAATTGTCTTTCCCCGAGGTGGCTTCTCAATGGAGTATAAGGAATGTATGATGTTGATGCCCTCCTGGTGGTGATATTTATACCATCTCTCAGCTGCTTCATAGGAGAGTTAGATGAATTGATCGGCTCTAGGAAGATTAAAGACCCTCTCAATGTTGTCAGGTCACAAATCTAAGACCACTTCTCTGGTGATGCTCTTAACTACCCTCTCATCAGGAACAAAATGCCAAGATAGGGTCACGATCAACTCAGTTGACTGTACTGATATAGGATGTGACGTTGCATTCAATAATCTAGATTAGATCAATGTGGACACCAAGGTTGACCTTTGTGTCAAATTATTGCATACTCTCAAGAATTCTCCTAAGTCTATGTGCTCGAGGTCAGTATCTTTGATCTCAACATACTCATCATTTAATCTTGATTTTGGGGTCACGCCTTGAAATTTGTAAACAACTGGTTTTGTTGCCGACCCAGATGTAGATGCCATCTAATTATGTTACCTACACATCACAAGAAAGAAAATATGAAAACTCAAGTGAGAAAAAAAAAGTCCCCCTTGGGGACTTATTCATTTTTTATTTGAAAACTTATTTTTATTTTTTTGAAATTATTTTTTAATATATATTTCTCTTTTTAAAAAAAATATATATATTTTTTAAAAATAATTTTTATAAAAATGGGCACGTGCATCGAGGCATGTGCGAGGGGCAAAACCCTCGCAGGTGGGTGAGATAGTGCAGCTTATGCAGCTTGCGTAGTCAATGCATAGCACACGACCAACATGGCTAGTGTGCGGCACTCGACTAGTGTGGCCAGCACAGCCAACGCGCGACGCTCGGCTAGTGCTGCCAGTGCGGCCAACGTAGCATGCACGTGGCTAGCTCTATGCGTGGTGCTATGGAGACCAAGGGGTTTACCCCTCCTCCTCTTCGCCTTAGAAAAAGGAAAATTAGGAAGGAGGAGGGGAGGGAGGGTTTTATTACCCTCATCCCCTGTCGTGCGCCATGCCTCGATGCGTGTGCAAAGAGGGTGTTTTTTTTAAATTTTTTTTTTTTTGTGTTTTTTTGAATTTTTTCAACTCTAAGACTAACTTTCAAAAAAAATTTCTTCTCTCGACTCTCGAATCGTGAGTCTAGGAGTCAAAAAAATTAGGGTGCCCCCATTCCTAGCAAGGAATGGGGTGTGTGTTGTAAATACCACAATAATATTCATTATCAAACTCACTCAGGATCATTACCCATTTAGCCAATCTACCTGTTAACACTATCTTGTTGATAAGGTACTTGAGGGGATCAATCTTGGAGATGAGCTTAATATTATGTTTCAAAAGATAATGGTGTAGCTTTTGGGAAGCAAAAACTATGGCTAAAAAAGATTTTTCAATAAAGGTGTAGTTGAGCTCATAGTTGACCAAGGTGAGACTAATGTAATAAATGGCTTGCTCTTTTCCTTGATCATTTTCTTGTGCTAGGAGGGCTCCAATTGATTTATCTATTAGGGAAATATATAGCAACAATAGTTTGTGCAATACTGGAGGTACCAAAATAGGTGGATTCATCAAGTAATTTTTGAGTAAATCAAAGGCCATATGACACTGATCATCCCATTTAAAAATTATGTCCTTATAGAGTAGGTGGATGAAATGCACACACTTTTCTACTAATTGGGAAATGAAATGACAAACTAATTGAAGTCTTCCTTGAAGAGAACATAGTTGACTTAGGTTCTTCAGAGGTTGCAAGTTGACTATAGCTTGTACCTTTTGAGGATCACATTCAATCCCTTTGGCTAAAATGATGTACCCTAGGAGTTTTCCTGATTTCACTCCAAAAGTGCATTTTTTAGGATTGAGCCTAACTTTGAATGCTTCTAGGCGGGTAAAAATATTGTCCAAGATGGGGAGATATTTTGATGTAGGAGCATCTTGGGTTGTCTTGTTATCTTGCTCATTTTGTTCATTTTGTAGTTCCTTCATGTGCCTAGCAGTTCCTTCATGTGCCTAGTAGTTCCTTCATGTGCCTAGAAGTCCTTCATGTGCCTAGCAATTCCTTCATGTGCCTAGTAGTCCTTCATGTGCCTAGCAATCTAGTTTTCTTCATGTGCCTAGCAATCCAATTTTCTTCATATGCCTAGCAATCTAGTATTCTTCATGTGCCTAGCAATCCAGTTTTCTTCATGTGCCTAGCAATCTAATTTTCTTCATGTGCTGAGTTACCCAGTGTATGCCGAGTGATTCTTCATGTGCCAAGTTACTCAGTGTATGCCGAGTGTTTCTTCATGTCCTGAGTTACTCAGTGCATGCCGAGTGTTTCTTCATGTGCTGAGTTACCCAGTGTATGCTGAGTGCCAGTAATTGGACATGATTTCTATAGGCTGACTTGAATGATTTATTTCATTCATGACACTTATGTTAAGATCTTTTCTTGGGATGAGTCCAAACCATTTTTGGGTCGGCCTTCCTCTTATGTGATGTTCTAGAATGATTTATAAGTCATTTTGGAAAGTATAAATAAAATGTTTAGGGTTAGAGTTAGGAAAGTTTTAGAGAAGAGGATTTGAGAGCAGAACTGAAGGTGCAAATTTGTTGTTGGGTCTTTGTATATGAATGTATTGTAATTGGCCGTAACCTAGAAGGCCTTATAGCTGGGAATGTATGTTGAATATTTGAAGAATCAATAAAAGCATTCTTTTTTCTTCCTCCTTTGGTTTTTGTTCATTGTGTTTTCTTCCATTGTGTTAACTCTTGTAGGGTGATTTGGATAGCTGGGTGAGCCTTTAGCCCTAATTTTTCACCCCTTTGCCTACATTAGTTGGTATCAGAGCTTGAGGTTCATCCTTGTGGAAATTGGATCATGTAGAACCCTGATTCAGATTTGGTTGTAGGGTGGTAGATCTACGGATTTGACCTATAACTTGTAGAGGGTTATGATCTTGCAGGAACCTGATTTGTAAAGATGGTTCATGGTAGAAAAAATATTGATGATGCTATATTGGATTAGTTGAGACAAATTGCAGCTAGATTAGATGCTACAGAGATAGCCTAGAGGAGAGGAGCACATCTTGAAGATGTGAGTGATGATGAAGCAACAACACCAAACCATAATCCAAAACTTGAAGAAGATCAAGATGAGGAAAGATTGTTGCGAGTGTTGTCTAGGGAAAATTCAAAGCCTACTGTAGAAGTTGTTCCTTATGATGGAAAATTGGACACCAATGTTGTGTTGGATTGGATCTCTGATATGGAGAAGTTCTTTGAGTATGAAAACACTCTTGATAATAAAAAGGTGAAAATTGCACTCACTAGGCTAAAAGGTCATGCATCACTATGGTGGGAGCACTTACAAACTGATAGACAAAGGAGAGGAAAGGAGAAGATCAAAAATTCACCAAAGATGGTGAACAAGGTAAAGAGAAAATTCCTTCTAGTTGATTACCAAGTTAGCTTGTTGAGAAAGATGCAAAATTTGAAGCAAAAATACATGACTATGAAAGAGTATACTGAGGAATTCTATAGACTAGACATCAGATCTAGACATGTGGATGATGATGTTGAGAAAATTGCAAGGTACATAAATAGATTGAGATCTGGAACACAAAATGAAATAAGTTTTGTGAAGTTGGAGAGTGTGGAAGAAGCATACCAATATGCCTTGAAGGCTGAGGAGATCTTGACAAAGACGCATGAACAAAGACAAAGAGGTAGAGGTGGTAGATTCCAGAGAGGTAGAGGTAGATCTTATGGTGAAGGTGGTAGATCTAAAAGTTCTATGTAGGATAAAGGCAATCCAAGTGGAAGAATGATGACAAAGGAAAGACCAAATGGAAAAGTGGTAATTCTTATTGAGGAGGCACTAGTTCTTACGGAGGAAGAGGTAATTCTTATTCTAGAGGTGGATTTCATGGTAATTGTTTTAGATGTGGTAAAGAGGGGCATAGATCTTTTGAATGTAGATCCTTTGAAAGTAGGCAAGGTAACAGAAATGCTGTGATTCAAGAAGATGATGAGGGTTCACCAATGAGGCTAGAGAAAATATGATGGTGAGAAGAACCTTATGTAATAAAGGAAGTGATGAGGAACTTGTCTTAAGGAGAAGTTTTTTCAAGACATAATGTAAGATGGCTGGAAAATGCTGCAAAGTGATCATTGACAGTGGAAGTTCTAAAAATATGGCATTAGAAGAGCTGGTTACCAAGTTGCAGTTGCAGAGGCTGAAACATCCCAAACCTTATCATGTTTCATGGATCAAAGATGAGCAATGCCTTGTGAATTTCAAAATTAGACATTATGTTGATGAAGTTTTGTGTGATATTATGCCCATGGATTATTGTCATATTTTGTTGGGTAGACCTTGGCAATATGATAGATATGTTGTACATGATGGAAGATTGAATCAATATACTCTTTGGGTAAATAGGAAGAAACAAAAATTGTTGCCTTTGATTGAAAGTCTAGATGAGGTTAATTGTACTGATGTAAAAAATTGCATGGTTAATGGGAAGAAATTTGAAAAAGAAATGAAAAGGAATCAAGTCTATTTTTCCATAGTTCCTAAAGGACCGAGTGTTGGTAGTAATGGCCGAGTAGTAGAAGCTAGTAATGACCGAGTGATAGTAGATAGTGATAGCTAAGTACTAGTAGAAATTATAGAATTTTTGAATGAGTATAAAGACATTATTGTTCATGATATTCCTGATGGTTTACCTCTAGTAAGAAGTATAAGTCATTGTATGGATTTGATTCCTGGAGCTAGTTTGCCAAACAAAGCACCATATAGATTGACACCTATAGAGAATGGAGAACTTAATAGACAAGTGCATAAGTTGTTGCAGAAATGTTTGATCAGAGAAAGCTCGAGTCCATGTGCTATACCTACTGTATTAGCACCCAAAAAGAATGGAGAATGGAGAATGTGTACTGATTCTAGAGCCATCAACAAGATAATAGTGAAATATAGGTTTCCTATGCCGATGATGGATGACATAATGGATTTTTTGAGTGGAGCAAAGTATTTTAACAAGATTGATTTGAAGAGTGGCTACCATCAAATCAAAATTAGAGAACGTGATGAATGGAAGACTGCTTCCAAGAGAAAAGATGGTTTGTATGAATGGTTGGTTATGCCATTTGGTTTGACTAATGCACCTAGTACTTTCATGAGGTTGATGAATGAAGTTTTGAAAAGATTCTTGGGTAAGTTTGTGATTGTTTATTTGGATGATATTCTGATATTCAGTAAAACTAAGGAAGAACATCTTGAGCATATTTGACAAGTATTGTAGAGGTTGAAAGGGGAAAAGTTGGTGAGTAATCTAAAAAAGTGTTCTTTTATGCAAAAGGAAATTGTGTATTTGGGATTTGTGATTTTAGCTGATGGTTTGAAGATGGATCTTGAGAAGGTTAAAACAATTTTGGAATGGCCTACACCTAAGAATGTGAGTGAGGTAAGATCATTTCATGGTTTGGCTAGTTTTTATAGAAAGTTTATAAAAAATGTCAGTGCTATTTGTAATGCTATGACTGAAACAATGAGGGGAGATAAAAAGGAATTCAAGTGGACACATGGAGCTGATAAGAGTTTTGAGACTTTGAAACAAAAGGTTATTGAATTACCTGTATTGGATTTGCTTGATTTCAACAAATTATTTCAAGTTGAATGTGATGCAAGTGGTAGTGCAATAGGAGTTGTATTAAGTCAAGAAGGTAAGCCTGTTGCTTTCTTTAGTGAAAAGTTGAATGATGCTAAAAGGAAATATTCTATGTATGATCAAGAGTTTTATGCTATTGTCCAAGCATTGAAAAAGTGGAGACATTATTTGATTCCTAAGGAGTTTGTGTTGTATACTGATCATAAAGCTTTACAATACTTGGGAAGTTAACATAAATTGAATCAATGACATATGAAGTGGGTTGAGTACTTGCAGAGTTTTACATTTGTGATCAAGCATAAGAGTGGAGTTACTAACAAAGTTGCTGATGCATTGAGTAGAATACATTCTTTGCTGACTAAAATGAAGGTTGAAGTTCTTGGTTTTGATGAGATGAAGGAGTTATATGATGCTGATCTTGATTTTTCTAAGGCATGGAGAGAGTACAGAGCACCGAATCTGATAGACCACATAAGTAAGTATGATGAATATTTTATTCAAGAAGTTATGTTGTTCAAAGGTATTTATTTGTGTATTCCTAGAAGTCCTATGAGGTTGAATCTAATTAAGGAAAATCATAGTGGTGGATTAGCTGGACATTTTGGAATTGATAAGACATTGAGTTTGTTGAAAGAGAAGTATTATTGGCCACAAATGTATAAGGATGTTCAAAAATTTGTAAAGAGTTGTGGAGTTTTTCAAGTTGCAAAGGGAGCGAGTCAAAATACTAGTTTGTATATACCTATTATTGTTCCTCAGAAACTTCAGACTAACATCAGTATGGATTTTGCTCTTGGATTGCCTAAAACAATGAAGGGGTATTATTCTATATTTGTTGTAGTGGATAGATTTTCTAAGATGGCTCATTTTATACCATGTAAGAAGACATCAAGTTTTGAGCACATTGCTGTAATTTTCTTTAAAGAGATTGTGAGATTGCATGGATTACCAAGAAGTATTATTTCTGATAGAGATAGTAAGTTTGTTGGATACTTTTGAAAGATTTTATGGAAGAAGATGGGTACTAAATTGAAGTTTAGTTCTACATTCCATCCATAAACAAATGGATAGACAGAGGTGGTGAATAGAAGCTTAGGCAATTTGCTAAGATGTTTGGTTGGGAATAAGCTAAGTAATTGGGAGATGGTATTGGCACAAGCTGAATTTACATATAATAATTTTGTGAATAGGAGTACAGGGAAGACACCTTTTGAGATTGTTACTAGAATGCATCCTAGAGGTATATTAGATTTGAGAGATGTTGCTAGTGAAGGAAAGAAAACTGCTATAGGAGGAGAATTTGTTGATTCTATGGAGTCTTTGCATAAGGAAGTGAAGTTGAGGTTGGAACAAAGTAATTAGAAGTATAAGGAGAATGCTGAACAGTCTAGAAGACACCATGATTTTCAAGTTGGTGATGAGATGATGGTTCATCTAAAGAAAGGAAGATTCCCTGTTGGAACATATAGTAAGCTAAAGATGAAGAAATTTGGACCTTGTAAGATCTTGAAGAAGTTTGACAGTGGTAATGCTTATGAAGTTGAGTTACCTGATGACATCGATATATCTCCTATATTCAATATTGCTGATTTGTATAAGTATCATGAGTTAGAGGATGAAGTTGCTGTATTAGATGATTATCCTAAGAAGCAAATTAAAGAAGTTGAACATATATTGGATCAGAGAATTGGCAAGAGCACAAGAGGAAAATATTACAATGAATATTTGGTGAAGTGGAAGAAAAAACCTATTGAAGATGCTTCATGGATTTCTCAATTTGAGTGTGATTCAACTCAGGTTGGGACATCTCAGTGATTGAGGAGAATCATTTCTCTCAACCCCAGTTATCTGATGTAGAAGCATCCTAGGTTGCCTTGTTATCCTACTCATTTTGTTCATTTTGCAATTCCTTCATGTGCCTACTAGTCCTTCATGTGCCTAGTAGTTCCTTCATGTGCCTAGTAGTTCCTTCATGTGCCTACTGGTCCTTCATGTGCCTAGTAGTTCCTTCATGTGCCTAGCAGTCCTTCATGTCCCTAGTAGTCCTTCATGTGCCTAGCAATCTAGTTTTCTTCATATGCCTAGCAATCCAGTTTTCTTCATGTGCCTAGCAATCTAGTTTTCTTCATGTGCCTAGCAATTTGATTTTCTTCATGTGTTGAGTTATTGTAGCAATTCCATCATGTGCCGAGTTACCTAGTGTATGCCGAGTGATTCTTCATGTATTGAGTTACTCGATATATGTCGAGTGTTTCTTCATGTGCTGAGTTACTTGGTGTATCTTGAGTGTTTCTTCATGTGCTGAGTTACTTAGTGTATGCCAAGTGCTAGTAATTGGACGTGATTTCTATGGGCCGACTTGCGAGATTTATTTTGTTCACGACATTTATGTTAAGATCTTTTCTTGGGATGAGTCCAGACTATTGCTGGGTCAGCCTTCCTCTTATGTAATGTTCTAGAATGATCTGTAAGTCATTTTGGAAACTATAAATAGAGTGTTTAGGCTTAGAGAAAGTTTTAGAGAAGAGGATTTGAGAGCAGAACTAAAGGTGTGAATTTTTTGTTGGATCTTTGTGTATGAATGTATTGTAATTGGCGGTAACCCAGAAGGCCTTATAGCTGGGCATGTATGTTGAATATTTGAAGAATCAATAAAATTATTCTCTTTTCTTCCTCTTTTGGTTGTTGTTCCTTTTGTTTGCTTCCATTGTGTTAACTCTTGCAGGGTGGTTTGGATAGCTAGGTGAGCCTTTGGCCCTAATTTTTCACCCCTTTACCTGTATCATATTCTTCTTGAGTATGAGATTAGACAAGGATATCATTGGCATAATCTTACATAAAAATGTGCATCATGTCATGAAAGATAGTGTCATGGCCTATTGATAGGTGGCTCTTATATTCTTTAGCCCAAAAGGATTCACATTCCAACAAAATGTTCCCCATGCACAAGTAAAGGTTTTTTTCTCTTAGTTCTCTAGCACTATCTTAATTTGGTTATACCTTAAAAATCCATCCATGAGTGAGAACATGGAGTGACTTGCTGTCAAATCTACAATTGTGTCAATACTAGGAAGGGAGAAATCATCTTTAGGACATGCTTTATTTACATCCTAGAAATCAATATAGATGTGTGTGCTACCATCTTTATTTGATATAGGCACAATGTTTGATATCCATGATACATATGCTAAGGACTGGATGAAGTTGGTGCTGAACGATTTCTCTAATTCTGTTTTGACTAGTAGGACTGTGTGGGGATGCATTTTCCTTAGCTTTTGCTTAACCAACTTAGCCTCTAGAAAAATGTTGATGTGATGAAGGATTAGAGTTGGGTCTAAAACTGGCATGTCGGCATAAGACTATGCACAATTTATTTGGCTCTCTTTGAAGAAACAAATGAATGGGCTTTTTTTCTTCTATGTTTAAAGATTGTGCCAAATGGATGATCCTTGGTTCCTTTTATGTTCCAATGTTGAATTTTTCTATATTTTCAATAAGGATAGACAATCTTTAGTTTGAGTGTTTAGGTAAGATATCAATAATCTCCTCTGTGGGTGCTATGGTTGGGTTTTCACCTTTGGATGCATCATTTCTATTTTTTTCTCAAGATTAGCTACAACCTAATGTTGGTCATTAAGGAAATGATATGCTTGGTCCATTCTAGTATGACTAAGATGATTGATATCAGACCCATCTATGTGCATTTCTCTTGTTCTAAATGGATGAGATGGTTGAACTACATTAAGGTAGATGAAGACATCATGGTTAGTGTCAAAATTAGGAATATGGTGAGGCTCAATTGCATCCCAGCTAATGAGTTTAGGATGGACTAAAGAGAGTGGTTCATAATATGGATAGGATTCAACATGGTTTAAAGACATGACCTCATTTGATAGTTCATGTGCTATATCAGTTAGGTCTATAACATGTGCTTCCTCTAAAGTGTCAAGAAAAGTAGAGTTGGCAAGTGGCTCATAGTAGTCATCTTCAAATTCTACTAGAAAGAAGTATGGAACTATTGTTTGAAACTGAAACTCTTCATGTGATGAGACATGTTTGTTTTGTATCGGCCTGTAAGTTATTTTGATGTGTGTTGGCTCTTGGTGAAGTAAAGTCTAGATGAGAGGTTGATCCTTGTGTAATAAAACCATTAGATGTGGGAACGCGAACAACATCACATTCTTTGTCATCAATGGACCCTTTGTATAATGATTTGAATTCCCACTTGGTAGAATCATCATTGTTTCATTATTGGAGGTTTCTAGGAGTGGTTATTTTGCATGATGTGAACTTGGGAAGGATGGATTCACATTTTTAATGTTGATCACTTTCTGGTTTCTACCATCCCTTTCTTTAGGCATCCATACCAAGGTGGAAGAGGAGGAATCACCATATTTGGGATGAGACTCAGAAGTAATTTGTGCATTCTCTTGTTTAGAGTATCTTACCCTTGTTTTTTATCTGTTAGGCCTAAACTATTCTACCAGGGGTTCAACAATGCCTTTCCCTTTCCCTAAAAGGGCATCTCCCATATATCCCATCTTTTTCATTAAATAAAAACCTTTTCCATATAGGTATGGGGAGATGTCAATATTTTGTTCACTAATTTCTTTTATGGAGGTTGAAGGTACACCACTCGCTTTGACAAAATGTGTATGGTAAGGCCAATAGTGGATGATGGTTTGCTGTGAGATATTGGAGAAAGTGTGAGATCAAATAATGAGACTAAGTACTCATCTACCCCTTTGTATTGTAGTTTACACTTTCAATCAAACTCTTCCATTAGCCTATCCATTTCATCATAATGTGACTATTTGGGGTCCTTTAATGATGATGGTGAAGGAAGGGAAGAACTTAAACAACCAACTTTATCCTTACCCTTTGTTGATGTAGATAAGTGGTCATTATCTTGACTAGTAGAACATGAAGTATCTGTTGATGTGGACTAGTTGATGTCATCTATTGTGGTGCTAGTTTCTTCCTTGTTATGAGGAAAAAGGGAGTTACAATATTGGGCAAGGTTTTGATCCCCTAGTATGGTCACCTCTTGACCCATGTATAGAAATTTGAGACATTAGTGGTAAGTGGAAGGAACATTTTGCACGTTGTGAATCCACGATCTCCCTAACTAGATATTGTGAGTTAATTTTAAGTCCAAGACTTGACAAACAGTTTCTTTTTCCACCATACCTACCCTGATTAGAAGAATAACCATGCCCTTGGAGGATATTTCCTCATCATCATAAGTCTTAATGGTGATTTTATTTTTGGGATCCACAACATCCTTTATATACCCTAGGGCTTTTACCAAATTCAGTGTGCAAATGTTTAATCCTACTCTACCATCCACCAAGGCTCTTTTGACTCTGTTTCTATGAATAAATACTTCAATGTGCAATAGGGAGTTTTGAGGATGAATGACTAACATATCATCTTGAGCAAAAAAGGATACACAATGAGGGGCAACAAGGTTACTGACTATGTTTTGAAGTCTACTGATATCAAGGTCATTTGGCACTAAGGCTTTGGTAAGGATCTCTTTATGCTCAGGGGAATTTGCAACAACTCAAAAAAAGAGATATGGACAAGAGTCTTGAGTAACTGGTTGACTCATAGTTGCATGATCATAATAACCTATTACAGGGCTTGGTAGGATATTTTAGAGGCTTGACCTTGAGTAACAATGTTTAATGGTTGTTTTTTATTTTTATCCTTAATTATTATGACATTTACAACGTCATCAAATCTAGAGATCATGTTGATGATATTATTGTAATGATGAGTATAATTAACCTTATCATGGGGAGATGCATGTTGATTCTCTATAGAGGATTCACCTTTTTTGTGGCTCATGAAAGGGTTCTTAAAAGCTGTGTGGTCTTCATTGTTGCAGAGGTTGTTTACTTCAATATTTTCATCGTTGATTAATTTTTGTAAAGCTCTTTTAAAGGCATGCTAGTTGTTGGTAAGATGCACCTTGTTCAGTGGTAGGCACAAATATGCTTGTCATTCCACCACTTTAGTTTAACTTGTAGTTCATAAGGCTTGTCTTTAGGGAGTACAAGGAGTTTATTAGTTAAGAGTGTTTGCAATGCACTCTCGTAAGACACCCCAATAGGTGTATATTCTTTAGAGGCATCTGAAGATTGGTATACTCTCAAGGGAGGACCTTGATTATAGGCTACTTGTTGAGTGGACATTGAAGGAGTAGTTGGATCGTGTTTGTAAAATGGACAAACATTGCCATGTCTGGGTGGGTTTTGTCTAGTGTTTGTATTGGAACTATTGATAGTAGGATACTGCTAGTTTGGATGAGGTTACGTGTGTGGTTTAACATGGTTAGCTTCAACCACCCCATCGTTGACTATCTTTTTGTTGTTATTTCTCCACCATGACTTTTTTTTATTGGTGGACTAATCAAATGAATTGTTAGTTTGTGAGAATTTTTTTGAGAAACCCCTACCATCTTTTGATAACTTAATAATGTCATTATTTATCAAGGTCTCTTCCACCTTAGCAACATTCTCTAAGGTAGTCTTAAAGTCTTTAGGCCCTTGGAGCTAGAGCCAATAATTTATGGGTTTAGAGAGACTATTGATGAAGATGTTAGTCTTCTCTTTGTCTGGGATGTCTCTATGATACTTGGAAAATATGTGTCTCCACAGCTGTAGGAAAACCTTGAATGATTCTCTAGGAAGTTGTTTTGTGTTGCACAAATCAAGCATTGTTACTTCCCTTTTGATATTATAAGAATATTGGGCAATGAAAATGGAAGCCAATTGACCAAAGCATTTAATGTTAGAGGGTAGTTTTGAGAACCACTCCATGGGTTACCCTCTTAGGCTTCTAAGAAATAGATGCAATAGGTAGGTTGTGTCATGGATAAATTCCATGCTTAGGGTATAGATTGTCTAAGATGGTCTTGGGTATCTAACATGCCAAAAAATTTATTGTATTTTGGTATCTGCACATTCTAAGAGAAAGGTGTGATGGTAATGCTTTTATCAAATGGAAGAGGACACACATTTTCAAGGCTAAATTCTGTAGGTTCTAGTTTTCCTCACTTTATCCTTTCCATTTCTATTTGTAGATCTTGTAATTTTTGTGTGACAATGTCTAAGGGTAACTCTTCTTCACCTTATTTAAGATTGGTTACATCAAAGTAGGATGATAGTTTTGCACTTTGTTGTGCTAATACGTTCTTTTTATTTTTTAAATATCTTGTCCATGATATCAAAAAGCTTAGGATTTTGCTGAAAATATTTGATTTTTCTTTCAATGCTCTTTTCATCCAACTCATTAGATGAACCCATTTTGGCAAAAGGTTTTGAATCCTGGTTGAATAGGAGTGATCCATGAGTGATTATATTTGATGAACAATCTATTATTGTGATAGGTTAAATAATATCTAGAGATTTCATGCGTTTGATGGTTCTGTTGACTATTCTGGCACTCACCCGTATAGGTGATCATTTTGGTTTCATGGCAACACTAGTTTTATATAATGGCATGAGATGTAGATAGGATTCCTATAATTCTTATGCATTTTCACAATATGGGGGTTTTCATTGACCGTTGTTTTTTTAGTGTAACAAGCTAAGTTTGAAAAGGTGTTTGGTAGTGTTGATAAGAGTAAGTTCACTTTCACAAAGTCAGTAGGGAATGGATGTGTGTCTCTAGATGTTTTTGTCTTGATAGGTGAGGTGAAGTAAAAATAACTATTTGATTGAGAATTTTTGGATCAAACTTGTGACTTTTCTTGTTTCAAGAATGATTATGGTCAATTTTAGGATCTCTTAGTTTTGGGAAATATCAATGAGGAAAAAAGGTATCTAAATCTGTTGTTTGTTTGCACAGGTCATGTATGCAGATAACCTCTATTTTAGGTTTTTTATTAGATGTGCTATAGGATTTCTCAAATGTGTTGTTTAAATTGGTTTATGTGCTATTTAATTGTTCACTAGGTGTTATTTTGCAGAGAAAATGCATTGTTTGAATGTTTAGATGCACTATTTTATGAATCAAATGCACTATAATGGAGATTAAAAGAATTACTTGAATGTTCAGATGCACTATTTTGTAGTCAAATATGCTATAATAGAATTTAGATGCATCATAGAATGGGTCAAATATTGAAATTCTAGTCATGTTTTTTACTAGTGACATACAATTATTCAGATTGTGAGTTCATACCGAGCATATTGTATAGTTAACAATGTTAACCAAGCATTTCAGTTGTTACCAAGTTCTATAGTTGCTATCGAGTCCTATGGATAGATTTTAGTTTGCACTAAGCAGTTACTACAAAGTTGATGAACAACACTATAAACCAAGCATCTTAGTGTATGCCGAGTGTACCAATGCAAATCAAGTTGTGCAGTGCTTACCGAGTTTGTAGTTAATGTGATATAAGTCTAGTGTTAAATGAGCTACTAAGTACTAACCAAGAGAGTTAGTTTATATCAAGCTCAAGGTGATAGTGTTTACTAAGCTATGTAGTGTGAATCAAGTAATTTAGTTTTATATACCAAGTTTCATAGTATTTGTCGAGTCACTAGTGCAGACCGAGTTTAAGACTATGGATCGAGCTTATATGTTGATCGAGTACATGATGATGTCAAGTATTGATAGTGGATTCCAAGTATCAGAACCTCATCGAGTCAATCTTCAGAGCCTGAGCTTCTACACTTTGGCCAACTTTGTAATATTTGTGTAAACTTGTATTGTAGTTGACTTTGTAATTATGTAATGGGATTGATATATGTAATGTATTGTATCACATCCAAATGTATGTAAGGAAGTAATGTAATCATTTGAAAAGAGTAGAAGAGAAAATTACAAAGAGTAGAAGAGAAAACAATATAAGGAGCAACAAATATTCATCTATCATAGCAAGGTGATTTGTACACTCAAAGGAATCTCATTCAACAAACCAAGTTGCAGATCAAAGATCAACCACTGCTTCATCTTAACAAGTGGATTAGTCAAGTCCTTTAACATGGAAGACCTAATAGTCTTATGTAAATCTCTTTAATAAGTGCATACTTCATTGTATGTTTGTAAATTCTTTTACAAGGTGGACCTAGTAGTTCTTATTGCTTCTAACAAGACAAATCATCAGAAGTGATCATTGTAAGCCTTAACAGGCCAAATTTATACTAGAGTACAAAAGCTTGTGGGTATCATCCCCACCCCAATTTTACTTTCTATTTGGAAGGTTTATGGGTCACAAAATCTTGTGTTAAAGTTTTGTGTATGCTTTCATGTTTTTAGTTTATCATGCATGCAGTTAGATTAGAATTCATATAAAGGATTAATTGCTAATTGGGATAAAAGTTTTAGAAGTTACGAATTCACCCCTCCCCTCTTAGTAACTTAGCTTGTCATAATATTTCCAACAATTAATATCAGAGTATTTTGGTTCTTAGTGAAAAATTTAACAACTTGAGCAAAGATCAAAGGCAATGGAGGTATTCAGACTTGACAAAGCTATTGACAATGAGAAGCTAGATTTGGAATTGGCCATTGGACAAATCAATAAACCAAAAGAGAAACTCCCCCAATCCTTGAAAAGAAGAAAAGATCTTGCAATCTAGATGAATGATTCACTCTACATTGAAGAAATAATTAAATACATCTATTCAAGCAATTTAGATGAAGTTGATGAAGCAATCAAAGAAATATTGGAAAAGAATAATACTCTTCAAGAAGAAGTAAGAAAATTAAGATGAGAGAAAGAAATTTAGTTAGTAAGATTGTGTGAAGTCATGGAAGAGAAAAATAAGATAAGAGAAGAGATAGAAGGAAAGATCAATAAAATTCAGCACCTATCCCTTCAACAAGAAGACTTGATTGATCAACTCACTAATGCAAATGAAGAAATCATGAACCTAAGATCATAGAATGAAAGATTGTAGAATGATCTAAACATTAAAAGGCAAACCAATGAAAGAATGATAAAATCTGAAGCATACATGAATTAGTTGAATGAGAAAAGTCATTTCAAACAAAAAGGGAAAGCAAGAATTGGATACACAGAAGAAGGTGAAACATCTAAGCAAGGAGCTCAAAAGAATAAACCTACTTGTAGTCACTATTTTAAGATAGGTCACACTTCAAACAAACATTAGAGAAATGAGAAATAAAAACTCAATGGAAAATTCTATATTTGTAATCACATGGTCATAGAGCAAATGAATGCAATTAGAAACCAAGATTTGAAGGAAAATGTCACAAATGTAAGAAGCATGGACATATGTCATCAGAATGCAAAACCAAGAAATTGAATCCAGTAGAATAAATTGTGAAAGCTATATTTGGTTGGGATTATAACACTTGGTGTAGATGTCATTATTGTGGAGAATTTGGATTCATTGGAATGAATTGTGTAAAGCATCATATGAGGAAAAGAGATACTACCAAAAGATTTTTCATTTGTACACAACTTGGTCATCTTGCCAAGAACTATATGAATACTAGAAGAATAGAAGATGAAAACAAGGAAAATGCTCATGACATAAAAAAAAAAGAGAGACAAAAATGGGTTCCAAAGTCTACCAAGAATGCAAGTTTGAGCAATGATGATCAAGTCACTCAAGAATTGGGTGACTCCACCATTTCCACATAATTTCTCAAAGGAGAACTAGAACTAGGCTACTAAAGAAGACATCTAAAA
This sequence comes from Cupressus sempervirens, assembly GCA_028749045.1. Classification (NCBI taxonomy): domain Eukaryota; kingdom Viridiplantae; phylum Streptophyta; class Pinopsida; order Cupressales; family Cupressaceae; genus Cupressus; species Cupressus sempervirens. The sequence continues at coordinate 545,375,949 of CM053793.1, forward strand.
TTAGTTCTAGTTGATTGAACAAGAGGTCCATATCAACATTCAAGATGCAAAGGGATCACCAAGTAAGAGGTACTAGTTACTACCGAATTACCTTCCTTACCCGACCTACTCTACTAAGTGAGGTTGGGAGTAACTAAGTTCTATGTGGTTACCGAATTAGGAAAGACTCCACCGAGTAATCAATGCAAGTGAAGTGGATGATAGTCTATCAATTTGATATAAATTATGTACCAGACATTTATGGTAAAATTTGATAAAAGAAATGAAATCAAAGTCATTTTTACCAAGAATTTTTGAAAAAATTGTGCAGAGCGATCTTTAAGAGCATTCAAGAAATTTGAGAGAATTGTTACCAAGTTTTCTAATGCTCTCAAACCCTACCGAGTGAAGATGGAAGCTACTAGCAAAAAAGTGAAACGAGGATCAGACATGTTGGTTTGTGGTGTAGCATGGAAGGCACCAGATTTTAAGCTCACACCTATAGTTGCTAAAACCCTAAATCTTAGTGGAGTGCAATCATAAATCCCTCCCAAGGTACTATTGATCAACGATATCTTTTCTCATTTTAAATGTGCAATTCAAGATATTGGTATAGTAGAAATTGATGAATGTTTAAAGTATTTGCGTTGATGGCATTTTGAAACCTAAGCATCAACATATCGAGGCTAAAGGCTTAACTCATATTCCTCACATGCCATGAGATTTCCAAGTGAAATGGATTAGGTTTATCCTTATTCATGTGCACAATGGTTAGTTATGATTAGAGCAACCAATTTTGATTACTAAGAAGATGATAGATAGGATCACTGGTCTCTCAATGTTGGTGAAAGCTAAAATGACTAGAACCCTAGGTGTAGTCGAACTAGAGAAGAAAACCCTAACTGAGTGGAATAGTAGGGGAATGAAAATAAGTAGTATCACTGACATGGAATTGAAGTTTGGTATTCATGTCATTGCACACAAAATCTACAGTTCAAGCAGGTTGAATAGTGTGTCATGTGAAGCAGTTGACCTAGCATACAAGGTAGTCAAGAATAACCTTTCTCTTGACCTTGTCGAGCTACTGTTGAATCAATTCAACAAGAACATGGAGAGAATGAAGACATCAAAGAACAATCCATGTAAGTTTGGCTCACTTTTGACATGTTTATTTTTCTATATTTAGAAATTCTTTCCATCAAAAGGTACTGTTGTTTGGAGGAAAGATGTGCCAGTATTATATTAGATTAATGAATACATTGCTGAGATGGGAGAAAATTATACTGGTATCATGGAAAATTATTTTGATGCATTCAAGGAGAAAATAAATAAGAGATTATGAATCCCAAAGAAACTAGTTGAGGACTATAAAATGATGTTTGTTTTATGGTGGATAGTGATAAGGTATACATTTAGATAGTAAGGCCTAGAATTACATGGGTGAACCTCTAGGATATGAGGTAAATATTGATGAAACAAAAGATATAATTGAGGCACTAATAAATGAACTAGTTGACACCAAGGCTACATATTTTGCCACATGTGATGAGGCTAAGGCTAGGATAGAATTGGAGATCAAGCTCCCTCAGGTGGTTAACAAAGGCAAGAAGAGGATTGCTAAGTTGAAAACAAGTTCCACTCTCCTGTTGACTAAGGGTAAAGGTGAAGATGAAGAAGTAGAGGATGAAGAATCGTAGGAAGAGGAGCCACTTAAGAAAAAGGGCAAGGCAATCATTACTAAACCTACCAAGACAACCACTGTAATATTCACCAGGAGATCCTCTAGGAAGAAAGCTGAGAAAGAAGGGGGAGACATAATTTTCAAGAGGTCTGCACCCACATTTGAAGAGGGAATGAAAGTATTAGAATCATATTCTGGAATAACAAACTTCAAGGCATTAAAATTTGAGACCAAAATAGTTGATGAGTAGAAGTAGATTCAAGACACGTTGATATCCAAGATGGTTAAGTGGAAATACTCACTTAATTAGCTCACTCAGCAAATTCCCAATGCTTTAATGGAAAAAATCAAGCCAAGATAGGAACAAGCAATGAAAATTGCAAAGGATATTTATGAGTAGACCTTAAGGCAACTTATGCCAAATCTAGATGACAAAGAGGTGAAAGAATCTTTAAAGAAAAATGAAGAAGAATTAACTTTAAGATTCAATACTTGTCTTATTTTGTTGAATAAAATAGAGCATTTGTGAAGAATGCAACAAATACTTGGAAGAATATCTATCTTCTTCACAAACTAAATGATTTTCTGGTTAGTATAAGTGACAAGGATGATGATGATGATCAAGAAAAAGATAAGGAGAAAGATGATAAAGAAGTAACACATTTCAATAATATTGATGATGAAGAGGAATAGGAGCAAGAGGTTACCCAAGAAGGTACACAAGATGTTAAGGAAACTAACCTAGTTAAGATTATTGTAGTGGTTACAACCTCACTTCCTTACTCTCCAAGAAAAACACTGACAACACCAAGCACAGAGACAACCTCAATAGGATTGATTGTGACTAGCACTACAAGCACAAGCATCAATCAATCTTTGCACCAATCAAGCTCAACACATTATTGATTGAAGTACCAAACATTTCATCTACTGAGCTACAAGTTCTACCCTCTACATCAATTTTTGCTATAGTAGGTATTTCTACCACTAGTATTTCTACAATGAGTGCACTATCAATTTTTGAAGGAAGCCCTACTATTTAAACTATTGTTTCCATTCCGAGAACATAAGCAATAAGTGCAAGGATAGTTGAGACCAAGCCTTAATCACACACAATTTTTTTGAGTAAGGGTAAAGAAAAGGAGGAAGATATAGATCTTGATGAGGAAATTGTCATTCCAAAATGGGACATCTCCAATCTAACTCCAGATTAGATGCAAACCTTTGGTGAACTTCTACAAAAGAAAGCCAAGAAGAAAAGGCTAAGAGAAGAAAGGAATAAGGAGTTCAAGATCATTAAGGATGCAAAGAACATTCTAGCATAGGCTATAGGTATAGATGTTGACACTTCTCAACCAATTTTGTATTAGTTGGTAGAGGCAGTTCAGAAATACAATGAAGATTTGAATGGGAAAGATAAATTATTGTAGAGAGTAGAGAAAAAGTTCGAGAATAAGGTTTTAGAACTTATTGCTCAATGGATTGCCATTCATCAAGTAGAGTTATCTACTATTTTGAGTTCTCTAGAAACTTCTTGTATTAATGTATCATTATTTTTTGGAAAATTGTGTGACACATCAATTTTCACAAAAGAAATAAAAGACAAATTGTCTAAAATTGATGAAGATATCAAGGCAAGTGCACATAGTTGCAGCTTGATATGAGTTCTAGCTCTGCTCGCTTCAATAGAATTAGATTTCTGATAGATATGTAGGTAGAACTACTCAGAGAAGAGGCAAGGATTAGGTCAACCCTGATAAATATCCAAAATATTATTCTCCCTAACATGGATTCACTATAGAAGCATATTGAATATTCAAAACCCCTCATCCATGATAACAATTTCTCTATTGAAGACCACATGATTGAGCTATTAATAGAAGTCTAGGTTGTATTGTACACATGCAGGGTCTTGCAAGAGAATTGGGACAAGATTTTGGAACTCATACTAAAGGTACATTCAGACTTCTTGTCTCATTTTGGCATTACTATGTAAATATAAGCATAAATCTTTGGCATTAATGTCAAAAAGGGGGAGAAACTATAGAAGAAGCTAAGCTATAAAGGGGGAGAAGCTTTAAAGAAAATGGGGGAGAAAGATGTAAAAAGATAGGGAGAGAAGATTGTAAGAAGAATGTAAAAAAAATAAAAATTGTATATGGAGAGAAGATGTATTTAGATGTACATATCATATGTATAGTATACTATATATTATACTATGGAGAAGCATTACCATATATCCTTTACAAAAAAAAGTTTGAAAAATGTCAAAAATAGTATACCGAGTTGGAGACAAAAGGTAATGGATAATTCAATTTTGACTGATAAATATTTTTGTCATTAATGCCAAAGGGGGAGATTGTTGACATTCTAATCATGTTTGTTATTAGTGACCTACATTTATTTAGATTGTGAGTTCATACCAAGCATATTGTACAGTTAATAGTGTTAACCAAGCATTTTAGTTGTTACCAAGTTCTATAGTTGCTACCAAGTCCTATGGATAGATTTTAGTTTGCACCAAGTAGTTACTATAGAGTTGATGAACAACAGTGTAAACTAAGCATCTCAGTGTATGTCAAGTTTACCAGTGCTTACTGAGTTGTACAATGCTTATCAAGTTCATAGTTGATGTGGTGTAAGTCTAGCGTTAACTAAGCTACTTCATATTAACCAAGAGACTTAGTTTATACTGAGCTCAAGGTGATAATGTTTACCAAGCTATGTAGTATAAATCAAGTGATTCAGTTTATATACCGAGTTTCATAGTATTCACCAAATCACTAGTGTAGACCAAGTTCATGACTACTTAGAAGTGATTAGTATGGATCAAGCTTCTATGTCTACCAAGTGCATGAAAATGTCGAGCATTAATAGTGGATGCCAAGTATCAAAACCTATCTGAGTCAGTCTTTAGAGCCCAAGTTTCTACACTTTGGCTGACTTTGTAATATTTGTGTGAACTTGTATTGTGACTAACTTTTTAGTTATGTAATTGGATTGATATATATATATGTAACATATTGTATCACATCCAAATTTATGTAAGGAAGTAATGTAATCATCAGAAAAGAGTAGAAGAGAAAATTATAAAGGATACAATAGTATAATGAGAAACAAAGATTCATCTATCACAACAAGGTGATTTGTACACTCAGAGGAATCTCATTCAACAAATCAAGTTGTAGATCAGAGATCAACCACTACTTCATCCTAATAGGTGGATTAGTCAAATCTTTTAACAAAGTAGACCTAATAGTCTTATGTAAATCTCTTTACCAAGTGCATACTTCATTATATGTTTGTAAATCCTTTTGCAAGGTGGACCTAACAGTCCTTATTGCTCCTAATAGGGCAGATTATCAAAAGTGATCATTGTAAATCTCAATAGGCCAACTTTATACTGTAGTACTAAAGCTTGTGGGTATCATCGCCACCCCAATTTTACTTTCTATTTGGAAGGTTTTTGGGTTACCAAATCTTGTTTTAAAGTGTTGTGTATGCTTTCATGTTTTTAGTTTATCATGCATGTAGTTAGATTAGAATTCATATAAAGGATTAATTGCTAATTGTGATAAAAGTTTTAGAAGTTACTAATTCACCCCTCCCCTCTTAGTAACTTAGCTTGTCATAATATTTCCAACATCAAATGCATTCTTCTAAGCAGTAAATGTGCTATTTCAAGGTCATTAGTAGCATTCTTGTTTTGAGCTTTTTTTTCGTATCAATTTATGGTTACGTCTTTTAAAAGGGCTATGATCCAAATTGGAGTTTATTATTAAGCTTTAAAACACATCCAAGCACAATAATAGTATAAATGAAAATAAAATATAAAACCACATGAACCTAGAAAATGAAAGTGAAGGGCTTCTTAACAAGGTTGTCTAGAGGTGGTGACAAGTGGGTTTTAGTTTTTAACCTACAATGTTTGGATTTACCTCTCTTGTGAAGAGAGCTTTCTACCAATGCTAAGGAGGTTTGGCCTAATCCTTAGTGAGACTACTAGAGGAAGGCTATATTATAAATACAAGTGGCTTACATTCGATTAGGAATGCAGGATTGGAAGACATTCCCTCTCACTAACCCTACTAAGGTAACTCAAGAGGTAGCCTTTCTATTGCTAGGTAAACCTACCTAGTAGAAAGAAGGAAAATAGAAATTAAAAATAGGTTTGGGAATTTGGTCACCCTAGAAGAGTGAGAGCATATCCCTACTATCCTAACCTCCCAAACACAACATATATAGTTGTTCACTTACAAGCCCTTATATTATAGAAGATAAGGGGCTCCTAGTTAAGCTATGTGTGGGTTCTTTTATTGTTCAATTGTAATTGATATTTTATAGAAGGTCGAGTGTTTTGATAAACTCAAAAGAGTTGAGAGCATAGGCCTACTCTCATTTAGGTTAGTGCAATCAAAAATTTCTATTAAACTAGGTTTTGAACTTAGAAATGCCATACTTTGAATTGAAAAGAGTTGAGGTCCACTTACTTGATTCGATGCTAGCAAAGACTAGGCACATTTTAGAGGGTCTTCATTCCTGTCATGTACTATCATTGACCTGGGAGTTCCCATTATCATGGAAGAGACTTATAAGAAACCAATAATTATATCTAAAAGTTAGATTCAACAATTTGTGACTTTAATCAAATGCACTATAAAAATTAGCATTTATGTTACCGAATGTATCATACACACTGTTTAAACTTGTAAATGTGCTACAGAACATTGCAAATGCGCTATGGAAAAATGTAAATGCACTGTAGAAATGTCTAAATGTGCTGCAAAAAGATTTAAATGCATTACAAAATGCTTTAAATGCATTAAAATATTGCACAGAAGTGTTAAAATATAGTTCAAAAGTGTTGTAGTATCAAAAAGTTGTAGATCTAGCCTTTACACATTTAGGAAAGTCGTTGAGAGTTTTTTGTTGCTGTTATGAAGCTTCTAAAATGTTGTAGAACCTGCAACAAATCAGATTTGCACAAAAAAAAACCAAAAATGCAGATCTACAATAAAATAGAAGATTAGAAAGAATGATTGAAGAATAAAGAGACTTCAAGTATCCGAGCCCCACGGTGGGCGCCAATATGTACATAGTGATTCACATATTCATTAGACTTTAATACAAAGTGCAAATAGAGTGACAACGAACTAATCTAAACTCAAGAAATCATTTCCAAATAGAGACTTTACAAATGTTCCATGTTTCCCTAACTACAACCACTAAGATTGCTCTCAGACCAACATCTCAGTGACATTTCTAGAACGAGAGTATACCATGAATAAAAATATACAAAGATGTATGCAAGATCTATGTGATAATGTATATTATATGAGTATGATAACCCAAGAATGATATGATATGAGCATGAAATATACTAAAAATATGTTGAATGATACTAAATAACATGAAAAGAATGCTAAAATGTGATCAAGATGACATGAAATTGCTAAAAAAACAATGCTAGCATAATAACTCTAAATGTGCCTATAGTGTAGATGCCTAAAACTTATAAGGTCCCTTAGCTCTTCAATTTCACTTCCATTTATAGGATTTCGGGAGGGGTTGGGGTAAGAATGAGGATTTTACCTTTGATTGGAGGGTGGAGGTGAAAATGAAAGTATCTCATAAGGGACTAAGAGGAAGAGTCTAATAGACTTAATTTGTGAGGATTAAAGAGGATTTTTCCAATTCTTTTAAATGTAAAAAGAAGGATTTTCACTTTTGTGAGGATAAATGGATTTATTTATTTAATAATCGTTCCATTTATTTTCAACTTTTGTCTTTTCCTTTTTCCTCTTTTTTTTTAAATTTCATTTTATGATTTGTGAATTGTTTTCCTCTTTTTAAAGTGATTTAATTCTTTTTGATTTGATACTTGATTGATTGATTAATGACTTGATGTAATGATTGATTTGAAAGTCTGTTGTGTTCCTCTAATTTAATTCTTTATTTGTATCAATTGATCAAAATTGTCTTGTTTAGGTTTTTGCCAATTTTTGGGTATCTACAAAAATAATTGTAGAAATTGATGGACTAGTAACAAATTTTGAAATGGAACTAACAATAGGAATACCTTGTTACTACTTGGTCAAGCTTGATGATGGAGGACCTTTCTGCTCGACAAATGAAGTGTTGGGTACTTTAGTCAATGTAACATTTAGTTGAACAGATTTAGAGCTTGGTTGGGTGCTTGGTATAGCAGTGGTATCCACAACCATCTCAACAAAAGCTATATTTGAGCTAGATTGTGCTAAGGCTATGCTTGGAGAGTGAGGAAATGATGCCATGACTGCTATTGTAATTTTATTTGCATCAATTTCCTCAATACTTTGAATCTCTAGAAGGCTTCCTCTAGTAGCTTCTTATTTTTCCTCCTCATCATCTAGATTGACATCATCGATCTCATTATCTTTTATTTCTACATCTAATTCCCCATCTTCATCATCCTTTTCATCAACATGTACAACAAAGTCACTAGGTTGATGCAACTTATAGATGTTCTTCCATGTAGTTGTAGCTGCCTTCACATATTCAATGTCCTTAAGAAATATCATACAAGTGTTTAACTTGAGAGTGAACTTCTTCTCATTTTTGTTCAAGGATTCCTTTACCTCCTTACTGAGATTTAGCATGAGTTACTTCAAGGTCTATTTAAATATGTTCTTGGTATTCTTCTACACATTTTCCCATCTAGGATTTATTGCCTGCATAAGTTCATTAGGAATTTTTTGTGCAAGCTCATTTGGTGAATAATTCCATTTGCCCAATTTGGTCATAATAGTATCCTCAATCTACATTTTCTCTTTTTTATTCCTTGTCTCATACTTAATAAATTTGAAACTTCTTCCATCTTCTTCAATCTTTGTTCAAAGTGCCCTTCTTATGGATACAACAAGGGATGACTTAGCAAGTCTGGTTATAATAACCTTACCTTTCTTTCTTAGAGGTTCTTCTTCCTCAGATTTGGCTTCCTCTTCTTCATCCTCTTCATCATCATCTTCTATATCATCACCTTTTCTCTTAGTAAGCATTAGAGGATAAATTTCTTGCTTAGTTCTTTTCAATAGTTTCTCTATTGATTTCCTTCCTTTATTCACTTCTTGAGGTAGCTTGATCTCAAGCTCAATTCTTTCCTTTGCCTCATCATATGTTCCTAAATATGTGGCTTTAGGATCCATAGGATCATTTAGTAGATCCTCTATGATATCCTTAGTGTTATCAATGTTAACCTCATACTTTAGAGGCTTAACCCAAGCCACTCTAGGTCTAATTGCCTGAATGTATACTTTGTCACAATCTACCATGACATTAATATCATCTTTGTAATCTTCTACGAGTTTCTTAGGAATCCTAAATCCATTATTCATATTCTCTTTGAATGATTCAAAATAATTATTCATGATTCTATCAAAATTTTCACTCATTTATGCTATATATTCATTGATCTAATATAAAATAGGAACATCCTTCCTCCATACTACAATACCTTTGGAAGGGAAAAAATTATGAACAAAGAAGAATAAACATGTCAAAAGAGATCCAAACTTACATGGGTTATTCTTTGACCCTCTAATGCTCTCCATGTTTTTGTTGAATTGGTTCAAAAACAACTTGACAAGGTCGAAGGATAGGTTATTCTTCACAATCTTGTATGCAAGATCAACAACTTCACATGACACGTTGTTTAACTAACTAGAGTTGTAAATATTGTGTGCAATTACATGTATGCTGAACTTTAGCTCCATGTCTATTACTCCATTAAGTTTCATATCTCTTCCATCCCACTTGGCAAGAGTCTTCTTGTTTAGTTCTTCCCGACCTAGGGTTTTGGTTGTTTTATCTTTATTTAGCATTAGAAGCCTAGTGATTCTATGAATCATTTTCTTCATAATCTGAATGTGTTGGTCCAACCAAAGTTGTCCATTGTGAACATGGCTTAAAATCTATCTAATCCATTTGACTTGAAAGTCTCTTGGCATATGTGAAATATGCGTCAAAACTTTGGTTTCCAAATGTTGATGTTCAAGTTTTAATGCACCATCCACACACAATTCCTTGAATACCTCATTCATCTCTAGGGTTTTGAGTTCCCGATTAGAACAATGGTAAAAAGAATGGATGTCATGCACAAGTAATACCTTAGGTAGAATTTGAGACTATGCACCAATTGGGTCAAGTGCTTCTACAATTTCTAGACTTAATTTCAAATTAGGAACCTTGTAGTCGACTCCAATGAACCAACATTTCAAAACCTTTCTTCACTTTGCTACTTGAATATGCCATGCTCGGTAGGGATTCTAAAAACTTTGAGAATTCTTCAACAAGTACTCGAATCACTCAAGGGCTCTAAATTTTCTCTTCACAAATAGCTTTGGAAATTCGTGGTGAAACAATTCATTTTTTTTATTCCTTTTAATGATTTTCCTCTATTTGATTGCCATAATGCTTCATACTTCATACTCTCTTGTGATAGTTTTTCTCCACTTAGCTTATTATCCAATGCTTGGGGGACATCTACAACTTGGTAGAGTCATCATCACTCAGTAGGAACTACCAATTTTGTGTCTACAACAATATGCAACCGGACCTTGCTTGGTAAGGTCTTGCGACCCGACCTGCTAGATAAGATCTCCTTCTTTCCATCATGCTTGGTGATCCCTACACATATTGAATGCTAATGTGAATCTTTCTTCTTACTGTGTGGAATTGATGTTAGATTACTTCTTCTGAATCACAGCTCCAGTGATCTCCATAAGGAACTAAGTTGAAATGATTGAACCACCCAACTCATTGACTTGGGTGTCAATTACTTCATGATTTTGACTTGCATTCTCTGGAGATTTTGGTACCCATTACTGCCTCATTTGTTTTTCAATATTGTCAACTTTGACTTTCTTTTCATCTTAAATTCTACCTATGTTCATATAATTCTTGGCAAGATGTCCAAGTTCTATATAAATAAAACATCTTTTTGTAATATCTCTTTTCCTCATGTGATGTTTCACATAGTTTGCTCCAATGTACCTAAATTCACCACGATAGTTTCATCTATGCCATATATTGTAATCCCATCCAAATATTTCTTTCACAATTTGTTCTACTAGGTTCCACTACTTGATGTTAAACTCTAAAGATTTGTGTCCTTGTTTCTTGTAATTGTGACATTTACCTTCAAAGTTAGGTTTCTCTTTGCATTCACTAGCTCTATGACCATGCATATTGCAACTATAAAACTTTCCATTGAATTTTTCTTTACCATTACTACAACATTTGTTTGATGTATGGCCTATCTTACAACAATGATTACAAGCATACCTTTTATTCTTTTGAGCTCCTTGCTGAGATGATTCACCTTCTTCTATGTATCCTATTCCAAATTTTCCTTTGTGTCTATACTAACTTTCTTTACTCAATTAATTCATGCTTTCCTAATATTTCATCATTCTTTAATAGGTTTTCTTTTCAATGTTGAGATCATTCTATAGTCTTTCATTCTCTGATATTAGATTCATAAGCTCTTCATTTGCATTAGTAAGTTGATCAATGGAGTTTACTTGTTGAAGGGATATTTGTTGAATTTCATTTTTCTTTTCTTCTATCACTTCTTTGGCTTTGTCTTTTTCTTCCATGACTTCACATACTCTCACTGAATGGATTTCTTGTTCTCTTTTAAGCTTTCTAACTTCTTGAAGATTGGAATTCTTTTCTAATAGGTCTTTGATTGCTTCATCAACTTCATCTGAATTTATTTTTGGATATACCTCTTCAATTCTTTCATCAATGTACATATTGTCATTCATTTGTACTGGAAGATCATTCCTTCTTTTTAATGACTAATAGAGTTTCTCTTTTGCTTTCTTGAGTTGTCTAATAGCAAATTCTAGATCCAAATTTTCATTATCAATAGCCTTATCTAGCTTGTATATTTCCATTTCCTCTAATATTTTCTTAAGTTATCAAACTTTTGATGTGAGAACAAAGAGATCTAATACCAATTTTTGGAAATATAAGGTAGGCAAGGTTACTAAGAGGGGAGGGGTGAATTAGGAACCAATCAAACTTTATCTTTTTTTACCAATTAATCCTTCATATAATATTATGATCTAATTGCATGTATGAAAGAAGGAAAGAAAATAAATATTCATAACACTTTGACACAAGATATGGTAACCTAGAAACCTTCCAATTAGAAAGTAAAAATTGGTGTGGGGGTGATATCCACAAGCTTTAGTACTGTCGTATAAATTTAACCTATTAAGGCCTACAATTGACAACTTCTGGTGATCTACCCTATTAGGAGCAATAAAGACTATGAGGTCTACCTTTTTAAAGGATTTACAAACATATAATGAAGTGTGCACTCGGTTAAGACATTTAGTAAAGACTATTAAGTCTACCCTATTAAAGGATTTGACCAATACACCTATTAGGATGAACTAGTGGTTGATCTCTGATCAACAACTTTGATTTTCTAGTAGAGATTCCTTGTATTGTAATGATCACCTAATCGTGATAGATAATCTTTGTTCTCCCTTATACTTCTTTCAGCCTTCTTTAATTCACACTTTTATTCATCATATACTCTTCACATACATACCTAGAAATGATACAATGTATTACATATATACCAATCCAAACCATAACTTACTGGAGTTGGCTACAATACCAATTTCATCATAATTCACAAAGTTGGCCCAACTATTGTAACTTAGGTTCTGAAGACAAACTCAATGATGTTATAATACATGAATTTTTTTTTCAACACTCATAAAACTTTTTCACTTGGTTGAACTTGAAGCTCGGTCCATACTAATCACTTCCAAGCAACTTGAACTCAGTCAACATTGTGTGACTTGGTGACAAATGAGAAATTTGGTAGCTACTGACCCACTTGGTTGACATTGCATGACTCGATCAACACTAGATTCACATTGTTAACATTGTGACCTCAATAGACACAATATGACTTAGTTAACACTACGATCTTCTTCACTTCCACTAAATAGCTTGGTAGCCTTTGCTACTCTCAATTTGCACTAAACTTTATTTATGAAGCTTGATAAACATTGTGTAGCTCAAAAAATAGTTCAAACTAACTCAGGTTCTTGGTAGACACTATAGAGCTCTATAGAAATATAACCAATTAACTAAGTATTTAGTCACTAATAGACAAATTGACCTTAATGTCAACACTTCATCCATGTCATCATCATCATCACCATCATCATACTTGTCACTTTGATCATCATCATCACCGCTACCATCTTCATCACCATCATCATCATCATCTTCATCACCATTATCATGACCATCATCACCTTGATCATCATCATCTTCATCAACATGATCATGATCATCACAATCAACTTCAAAATCACCATAATCATGATCACCTTCTTCTTCTTCTTCATCATTGTGTAATAGTCATTCATGATCATAATTTACTTTATCTTCTAATTGTTTAGCTTCCATCACCTTATACTTTGTTAACCTTCCTCTTGGATCATGTCTAACAACAAATGACCAAGCTGATTTATGTGGAACACCAAAGTAAGAAACATGCACACATTGGCTTAGAAGAACATAGGGTTCATCTCCAACTGGCTTAAATGACTTTGTATTAATCATTGTAAATCCACTATGATGTTTAATAATAGTCATATTAGGATCATTTTGATTCTTTCATAGCTTGTACCATTTGATGAAAAATAGAACTAATTTGAATGAATTAAAGTCGCACTCAAGTATATCATCCAAAATGCCATAGTATTGATTTTCAAATTGTTAAGGATGGATGTCATTTCTAGATGAAATATTGTTGACCTCAAAGACTGCACTTACCTTAGAATCACAAGTTTTTTCATTTTGTCTAACTTTTTAATGCAAAATTTATGTCCATGGTAATACATAGCTTTGTGGTGTTTGATTTTCAATTATTCAAAATATCAATATTATTTGCATCGATCTGTGAGTTGATATTAAACTTATGCATCATGATTAATAATCTTCTACATACCTTTCTATCTCTTAAGCCATATGCTAGATCGAGTACCATTGGCATAACATTGAGATCTCCATTACGATGAACTTTTTTAACTAATGATGCAACACTATCCCATATTATTGAGCGACCATTTTTTTGAGATTGTTGAATCCATACCATCATCCAATCAAAATAGTTTGCAATATAAAAGTGCAGTGCATCCCACCCATGACCAACTATAAAGAAAACAACTAGACCAGTTAGAAAAGACTTATGCTGATGATCGATAATAATTAATTAACTATAATAACATCTTATAATTACCTCTCACTTTCCTCAATCTACCTTTCCCCATCAAGTACTCCCATTAAAACTTTTTAATGAAGTTAGGATCCCAAATGTGATCTACATGGAGCTTTGATGAAAACTTGGGAAGATATTCACTAATGTATACCATGGTCCGGTATACCATATATCCCTCTACCATAGAACCCTTAGGATGTTCTCTTTGTCAAACCAAGCCATTCATAAATTTCAAGTGCCTCTCAACCATCCACATTGACCTAGTTTGTATTGCTCCACACAATTCAATCTCCTCAACTTGATGTATGAGGTAGTGTTCTTAAGCATTGAAAAAAGTTGAAGGTAGAAATTTTTGTATTTCACACATAAGATGTGGAATTTTCTCTTCCAATATTTTATATCTTTTTTTTAAATCAGTTTCTTTAAATGATAACCACCTAAAAGAGATTCAACATGCAAGAACATATAAACGTGATTTTAGATAAAAATATATAATAAATTACATAAAAAGTAAAAAAAGTCATAGATATAATATATGTACAAAAAATTTAAGAAATAACACTTCTAACCTCATGTATTTTTAAGATCATATATAACTTGTTTAATATTATTGTCAAACTAATGTGGGAGGGATAGAGGTAGGACGTACTACAATAATTAAAAAATAATCTTTTCAATATATAACAAAATAATGCAATAGGTAGTATGTGTAATTTTACAAATATATTATAAATAGAGAGCATGACTTACCTTGATGAAGGTATGCCAATTATGTGTTTTCAACCCTGGCCCACAATAACCTTTCTTTAATACAAGACTGCTTATATTTACAACAAATCCTATGGATTATTTTTTATTTTTTATGACTTCTTTTAATGCATCACTTTGTTGCTCCATTAATAACCAAGGAAGGACACTCATATTAATGTGGTCTTCATTGCTATTTGATTCAATGAAATCTTTCAGTGCATGATTGGATTCATGAATGTCATTACAAATTTTGAAATTTTTTCTCTATCATGCTTTCCATCTAATATTTTTCATAGTGTTTCTATTACATTCTTTCCAATATGCATATCATCACATAAATGCATGATTGAGAGATCCTTATAGTATAATAACCTATTAAAGTGAGTAGGATAACCTTTTTTTCCTTTAGGAAGTTGATCATTGATGCCTTGAAAACCTTTACGAGCATTAATTAGATCATTACTAAATAAAAGACAATATCAAAATATAAATTTCAAACCTTGGACCACAAACTGAACATTACCTCAGTGATTTATTTGATCATATTCCAACTTCCATAGATGATGTGTCATTCTTTATGGCCTTGATGTTGTCTCTTCTTTCCCATTAAAAAGATGTTTTTCAGTAATTCAATACTTATGATTATTGTGGAGAAAGTGCCTAAACTCATCGAACACTTACTTTCCTAAACTTCTTAAATGATGAGATTTCATTTTTAGACCACAAACTGAACATGCAAATTTTTCCTTTGTCTAAAGACCTAAAATATTATTTACAATTAGATCATGTGCAATCATCATGCACAATTTCAGAATACAACAATAATGTGTAAGTACTATAAGAGGCATCATGTATTGTCCATACAAGCATTGCATAGAATTTAAATTATCTTTGTCATATTGGTCTAGAGATGTCATACATAGTGACCCCATTCCATAAATTTCAACAACTCATCAATAAGAGACTCAATATACACGTTTATATCTTTAACTTGGTACTTACCTACTAATTGGATGGACAAAAATATTACATAATTATTATGAACATTTTGATGCATTGTTTATAGATTAATTTAGATAACTATTAAATGAAAGAATACCTAGTACACTCATTAACAACATTATGTTCTCATTTTTTATGGACATCTAATGAGGAATGTTATTGTTAATAACAAAAATAGGTTACACTGAGTAAATAGATTTCATATTTCCAAATGGATTGACACCATTAATTGCCAATGAAAGATTGAGATTATAAGGTTCTTCTTTAAAGTGTAGCCATGTTTTTTATTTCTCTTTAAATGTAGAAACATCTACAAGCATTTGTATACTATCATTTTGACTTCTATTGCATGCATGGTAATCTATAAATTGTGTTAAGCTAGTGTACCTAAATAATCATTCAAGACGTGGAATAATGAGAATGTAATAAAGAACCTTGTGAGGCACCTTTTTTGTTATTTGATTTGATTGATATATATTAATCTAACAATCAGGGCATTTGTGTTAAAAATCCATGTTGTTTATGATATAGAATGTGATCATTGGGATATGCTTATATTATCTGATTCTTCATTCCAATTTGATTCATAATGGTAGATAATTTTTAGTATGAACGAGGGAGAATATTTGATGGTGTAACAAAAATTCACCTATCAACTTATAAAAACAAATATAAATTGTTAATATAATGAATAGTAATGGTATGTTAACATAAAATATGACAAAAATGACATACCTTAGCATACATGATATTGCTACATTGGATAAACCATTCATAACCTTCAAGTTCACCAACAACACTATAGTAGATAGAAGATTTATTTGGGAGCCTTGGTATAGGGGCATGTGTTATTTCTCAAGTATAGTTATATCAAGACCATCATCATCATCATCATCATTAAATGCATTAATACCATCATCATGAGCATCTTCATTAGTTGCACCAATACCATCTTCTTCAATCATGTCCTTTGGGACATTATCATCTTCTTCCATGGAGTGCTATCCTTAGCTTGGATATTCACACCTCCATGTTCCTCCTGTTGGAAATTCACATTCACCAATCAAAAAAAATTGTGGCCTCCTTCAACATGATCATGTTGCCTATAATGACTCTGGGCTATTTTGATTAAAATTCTTCGATTCTTTAAGCCCTTACACTTTTTGCAAGGACAATTATATTTATCAACTTTTCTTCAGAACTAAGACCATAATCTACCAATTGTCTTGTTATTTTTTTATTGGTTCATATTGCCAGGTGTGGTCTTTCTTCACATGAAAATATATTTGCAAAATTATTGGACATGTTTTACTTAATGTTTATATCTACACATATGGTTTTGAAAGAAGAATTTGGTGTAATTAATGTGTATATCTTCAAAAATATTGGGCATGTTTTACTTCATGTTTATATCTACACATATGGTTTTGAAAGGAAAATTTGGTCTACTTAATGTGTATATCTACAAAAATATTGGACATGTTGTACTTAATGTAATGTAGTTGTGACTCGATTCATAAACTCTTATACAATAAGTACAATTTTGGTCTTTGCATTCTTTTCGATTTGCCACTTATCTATGGATCCCATAAGTTGTTTGACATCCATTCACTTAGCTTCACTGATCTGGCATCTCTAAAGTTCTTATAATGCATGTTAATCTTTACATTTAGGATTAGATATAGAGTTACTAGTTTTTATGTTTGGCATTTCATTGTTTTGTTTGATATGTCAATGCTTGTTATATTGTCATAACTTAACTAACAATATTAAATGTTTCAAAAGTATATGGAAACAAAAAGATACATATATTCTTGTGGTCATAACTTCACTAATAATATTAAATGTTTCAAAAATATATGGAAACAAAAAGATACGTAGATATTGAGAAGCTAGAGATGATGATGCTAATGCTGAAAATCATCTACCTATCACTTGCAGGTCACTGTTGATGTATGCGAAGATATTATTGTACCTCAAAGGATAAAATCAAGTATGCAAGCTGTAATTGTGCACAAATTTATGTGCAGATGGACCTCTCTAATAATTTTCCACTTGATTTATATTTTAAAGTGGGAAAGATAAATTGGTATCAATAAGTTGATTATGAAAGGAAATATTTCAAATGCAAATTGTGGTTTCTTGAAAAGAATTCCACAGAAGGAAGAAAATTTATTATGGTCATTCAATGAATTTTAATGTTATGCAATTTAGAGCAGTTGGTGATGGTTCACATGAACTTAAGATCTCTCAGATAAAAGGTTCACAACTTATAGTTGTGTTGTACATTGTTTCCTAAATATCACTATTTTATTGCTTAAATAAAATAGTGTTATTTTTTACATAAAATTTTGACAAATTAGATGGTTTTTCTATTGGCATTATGGTCAAGTTTATTTATTAGTGACTCACACTTAGTCAAATGGTTGGTAGCTACTGAGCTTATCTTGCAGCTTATAGTGTTAACTGAGTTATCCTTATTCTACTAAGTTCTACAATTGCTACTAAGTTCCAAAATTAGTATTTAGTTCACACCAAGTAGTATATATCAAGTTGATAAGTAACAATGCAAATCAAGCTTCATAGTATTAATTGAGTTGCATAGTGTCAATTGTGGTCTCTAGTGTTTACTGAGTTCGCACTATCAGTGATGTGAATCCAGTGTTGACTGAGCCAAGAAGTGTCAACCAAGTGAGTCAATTTATATCAAGCTCATAGTGTTAGTGTTGATCGAGCCATGCAACTTCAACCAAGTGATTTAGTTTATATACTAAGTTTCATAGTATTCATTGAGTCACTAGTGTTGACCGAGTTTAGACTACTTAAAAGTAATTGGTATGAACCAAGCTTCTACATCTATCAAGGGCATGATGATGCCAAGTGTTGACAATAGTTTCTGCGTATCAAAACCTCACCAAGTTTTTCTCTAGAACCTGAGTGCTAGCAGTTAAGCCGACTTTATGTATTTTGGTGAAACTTTTATTGTAGCCAAATTTGATAAATTATAATTTGGATTGGTATATATGAAATGTATTGTATCACATCCAAAAGATGAGATATATGTGTGTGAGAGATAATAAGATATATGTGTGTGAGAGACAATAATAGAAAAAGTGTGAATTAAGAAGGCTACAAGAAGTATAAGGAGTAACAAAGATTTATCTATCAAAACAAGGTGATTGTTACACTCCAAAGGAATCTCAATCATAAAATTAGAGTTGTAGATTAGAGATCAACCACTAGTTCATCCTAACAGGTGTATCAGTTAAATCCTTTCACAAGGTAGACTTAACAGTCTTTTACAAATCTCTTTACTGAGTGAATACTTCATTGTATGTTTTGTAAATCCTTTAACAAGGTGGACCTAAAAGTCCTTATTGCTCCTAATAGGATAGATCAACAGAAGTGGTCAATTCTATGCCTTAATCAACCAACTTTATACTGTAGTACTAAAGCTTGTGGGTATCATCTCCACCCCAATTTTACTTTCTATTTGGAAGGTTTTTGGGTCATCATATCTTGTGTCAAAGTATTATAAATTTTTTAATGATTTCAATTTTTCATGCATGCAATTAGATCAGAATATATATGAAGGATTAATTGGTGAAATAAGAATAAGTTTTATTGGTTTCTGATTCACACCTCCCTTCTCAGTAACCTAGCCTATCATATATTTCCAACATTTTCACCATGTTTCAAGCAGTGTCTATCATAAAATGCATAAGTTATGATATAGTTATCATAGTTATGATATTCTATTCATAGCATAAGAAATACTTGGTTGATTTTTGGGTCTGTTTTGACAAGGCCTGACATTTAGTTTTAGCCTTCACAAGGCCTTGAATATATGGTTGTTAACTTAAAAAAAGTCCAAACTATGCTTATTATAAAAATATTATGTGACAATGTTCTTAATAAGTTATGAAATGTCTATACTTCATTCTAATTTTCTAATTCTAACTATACTTCATTCCAATTTTCTAATATTGATTATTGTTGATTGTGAAGCAAGGGATGATTGTAGCTCCATTGTATCTAGATCCTCCAATGTTGACATTCAAAAGATCACATGTGGTCTAGGCCATGGCATCAGGTATTTAAGGTCTTAATCATGAGATGTTACATGTCTAAGGGATGATTTTAATGTGTTTATTTTTGTTATTTTCAACATTGGGAGCCTAGGAAAAGATGGGGAAGAAGCAATAGTGGAAAAAAAATTGATGTTCGTAACATTCTATTTACTGGAACCAAAGATGGAGCAAGAATCAAGACTTGGTAGGTTGCTTAAATTTAAAACATCAAATATTATATTTATTTCACCTATCATGATTCAAATAGCTTGGGCTTCACACGCTAAAGCTTAGTTCCTAAACTAAAATTGTTAAATAGTCAAAATTGACTTTTCTTTTTTAAGCTTAATTTTTGCCATGATAATTTGATGGGGTCACAACCCAAGCACAGAATGGACACAACAGGAAAGGAAAATTTTTATTAACTTTGTAAATAAGCTAATACATTCAGTACAAAGAAAATAAACTTCAAAACATGCCCTATGGGCTTACTATAGCATAAATCTGGAGATAATTTCTCCTTTCAGTACCTCCTCTCAAACTCCACTCCAAAATTGCCTTTTACAATGCCAAAAATGTTCTTAAATAGACCCCGAAGGGTTAAGGATTAGGAATACATTCTAGAAAGTGCTAGTAGGCATCCAATGACCAAATAGAAGGCTTTAGAAGTCACATTAGAAGTCAGCACAAAATTAGAAGAATCCAAAAATGGTAATCGAACTTTTGGGAGGCATAACTTTTGAACCGTAGCTCTAATTGATGAACCGTTTACATTTTTGGAAAGCTCTCAAAGCGCTCTATAGCCCTATGGACCAAATTTTCTTGTCTCCCATTTTTTGGCCCTATTCAAGGTCATTTAATGCCCCTAACTTGACTTTGAAGCATTCTTAGGATGTCTCCAGAAACTGAAAAATTGCGATAACTTTCAAATCGTGGGGCCTTTTGACCTGATTCTTTTTCTGGAATGCTCTAAATTACAATGAAAATCTTTTGACCAATTTACACCTTCTAGTTCACCAAAATGATGGATCAATTACATACTCCTATTTTTTTGGCATTTACACGTATCCCAAGGTGATTAAAAACTCTATCTTAGAACACTGATAGTGGAATTGTGAGAGTTGGAACCTTTATTTGACCCAAATGGGTATCCAAAAATGAAAACACATGAAACAAAAACTAAGTCTAAGTACATTTTTTTGGGTGACACAAGATTGCCCTTATACCTCTGGATGCTCTTGCATCAGACACCCAGGGTAGATTGAAAAGTGACCCTGTCACTTTATGAATGGTAGAGGAAATCCCAAATGGGAAACCTCAGGTACTGATATCCAAGTTGAGTCCTCGATCAACCATCCTTTCCACTTGACCAAATACTCTTCATACTGCCTATTTCTGGTACTCCTGCCCACATGACGATCTAGAATGTCTTCTATCTCCTCCTTCTTAGAAGCAATAATTGGACATGGCTCTAACATCAACTCCTCATCTGCACCATCATCATGATACTTTGTTAAGTCTGCAATGTTGAAAATAGGAGAAATGTGAATTCCATCTAGCAACTCTACTTCATATGCATTTCTTGAGTCATGTTTCTTCAAAATTTTGCAGGGGCCAAATTTCTTCATTTTCAGCTTGTTGTAAGTATCGGCTGGAAATATTTCTTTTCTTAAGTGTACCATGACTAGATCCCCTACTTGGAATTCCTTATGTCTTCTCCTTTGATCAGCCCTAGCTTTATACTCTTGATTCATCTTGGTCATGTGTGCCTGGACCTCCTCATCTAAATGCTTGATATGTTCAATAAATTCTTCAGCTTTAGCACTTGTCCTCTCCCCTTGCTCTATCTTCCTCAATTCTAGTGCAGTCCTTGGGCTACTTCCATATACAATTTGGAATGGTGATCTACCAATACTCCTATTTATAGAGTTATTGTAACCAAACTTCGCTTGTGGTAGAATCAAATCCCATCCCTTGGGCTTATCCCCAACTAAACATCTCAGCAAATTGCCCAGACTTCTATTTACCACTTTTGTTTGGCCGTTAGTCTGCGGGTGATGTGTGGAACTAAATTTTAAGTCTGTTCTCAACTTCTTCCACAATGTTCTCCAGAAATAGCTCACAAATTTAGTGTCTCTGTTAGAAACTATACTCCTTGGGAGACCATGTAGTCTTACCACCTCTTTGAAAAACAAGTCTACAATATGGACAGCATCATGAGTTTTGTGGCATGGAATGAAATGTACCATTTTGGAGAACCTATCAACCACCACAAATATTGAGTCATTCCCCCTTTGTGTCTTCGGCAATCCAAGAACAAAATCCATACTTATGTCCTCCCATGGCTTTGATGGAACAGGAAATGGCTGATATAGTCCAGTATTGTGACTAAATCCCTTGGCAACTTGACAAATCTAACAATTTTGTACAAACTTCTTCACATCCTGTGAAATTTGAGGCCAAAAATAATGTTCTCTAAGAATGGAAATGGTCTTATCTCAACCAAAATGTCCTGCCATCCCTCCACTGTGTTTCTCCTTAATCAAATTTTCCCTCATGGAACTCCTTAGAATGCATAATTGACTATCCTTGAATAACATACCATCCTAAATCAGATAGTCTAACCACTTAGTTCTTTCTATAGCAACAGGCTCTTTACAAGCTTTCCATGCTTCAGCAAAATTAGGATCCTTAGGGTATAGATTCTTGAGTTCATCAAACCCAACTACTTCAACCTGCATTACTATAAGCAACAACTATCTCCTACTTAATTCATCTGTAACCCTGTTAGATTTTCCACTTCTATGATTCAACACAAATGTATAGCTCTGCAAGAACTCTACCCACTTCATATGCCTCTGATTCAATTTACCTTGGCTATTTAGGTACTCTAATGCCTAGTGATCAGTATATAAAAAAAATTCCTTTGGCAATAAATAATGCCTCCATTTCTTTAAGGCCTGAACTATTGCATAGAACTCTTGATCATAAACAGAATACTTCCTTTTTGTATCATTCAAATTTTCACTAAAATATGCAATAGGCTTACCTTCTTGGCTTAATACAGCCCCAATAGCACTGCCACTAGCATCACAATCCACTTGGAACACTTTTCTAAAATTTGGAAGTGCTAACACAGGTTGTTCTATCACCTTCTTCTTCAGCATTTCAAAACTTCTCGCAGCTGCTGTAGTCCATTTGAACTCTTTTCTATCCCCTCTTATTGTGTCAGTCAGGGGTGCACATATGCCACTGAAATTCTTAATAAACTTTATGTAAAAACTAACCAGACCATGGGACGATCTTACCTCAGTAGCAGACCTTGGAGTAGGCCATTCCCAGATGGCTTTTACGTTCTCTGGATCCATTTTGAGACCTTCAAGTGATATAACAAACCCCAAGTAGACTAACTCCCTTTTTGCAAAGATACACTTCTTCAAATTAATTAATAGTTTCTCTTCCCTTAACCTTTCAAGGACACTATGAATATGCAATAAATGTTCTTCCAAAGTCTTGCTGAAAATTAAAATATCATCCAAATAGACAATAACAAATTTTCCCAAGAACTTCTTAAGTACATCATTCATAAGCTGCATGAAGATGCTTGGGGCATTCGTCAATCCAAAGGGCATGACTAACCACTCATAAAGACCCTCCTTGGTCTTGAAGGCTATTTTCCACTCATCTCCTTCTCGTATCCGTATCTGATGATAACCACTCTTGAGATCTATCTTTGTGAAATACCAAGCTCCACTCAAGTAGTCCATAAGATCATCCATTCTTGGCAAATAAAATTGATACTTGATGGTTATCCTATTTATAGCTCGAGAGTCTGTACACATCCTCCACTCTCCATCCTTCTTTGGTGCTGGTACTATAGGTGTTGCACATGGACTCAGGGTCTCCTGAATCTAGCCCTTTCTCAATAGCTCCTGAACCTATCTATTTAGCTCCTCAGTTTCAGTAGGAGTCATCCTGTGAGCAGCCTTGTTAGGCAAACTAGCTCCTAGGTTTAAATCATCTCCAAACTCACCTAGTAAATCTAAAACTTCAAGTGGTATTTCACTACTACCTTCTTTTTTTTTCCTAAGAATCAAAGCATAACACATACGCTAATGTTTTATGCCATCTAAAAACTTGCTTCCATCAACAAGACAAATCCTAGCACTGCTACATACCTTTTCACCTTCCTTTTTCATGGGCTTTAGTTTGTGGCGAACTCCATCCTTTTTTAGAGAGTATGTGTTTGCATGACCATCATGTACTACATGCCTATCAAACTACCACGGTCTTCCCAACAATAGATGGAAAACATCCATTGGAATAACATCACAGAGAACTTCATCATGGTAACTCCCAATTTTGAATTTCACTAAACATTGTTCACTTACCAGGACCTTATGATCATCTTTCACCCAAGCAATCCTATAGAGTTGGGGGTGTTTCTCCCTCTTGAGCTTCAACTTAGAGACCATCTCCTCTGATACCAAGTTATCAGTGCTACCACCATCAATGATCACATCATAACATTTATCCTCACACTTGCACCTAGTATGGAATACACTCCTCCTTTGTCCTGGTTCAATCTCACCACTTAGTAGGACCCTTTCATTTACTAAAGTCTCTCCTCTTTTTGCATCCTTTGAATGTGATGATTGTGCATCCTCATCCACATAAGCAACCCTAGCTTGACCCTCAGCTCTCCTATCTATCCTTCCTTGTCGTTGAGGGCATTCAAAGGCACGATGACCTTCTTCACTGCAATGGAAACAGGTACCACAGAAACCTCCTCTTCCTTGTCCACATCTTCTACCTCTTCCTCTCTAATTTCCAAAGTCTTGATCTCAGGAGCGGTTGAAACCCTCATTCCTCTGGTTCCTACTAGTACCCACATCTTCATTTTTCTTTTGGGTTTCATTTCAGCCTCTAGATGACCTACCACTACCCCTTCTTCCTTGACCACGCCCTCTTTGTCTCCCTTCAAACTTTTTATTTAGCTTCTCTTCAACTCGTAGGGAAAATTGGTATGCCTCTTCAACAATGGTCATTCTTACCAGACTTAATTCCTCCTAGATGCTAGGTTGCAACCCATTGATATAATGAGCAACCTTCTCCTTATTTTCTTTTGCATTCCATACTCTAATTAGAAGTCGATAAAATTCCTCTGTATATTCTTGGATTGATTTTCTTGCTTGCTTTAACCCATGCATCTTCTTAAACAAATCAAGCTCGTAGTCAACAGGAATGAACTGCTTCTTCAATTTGTCCACCATGCGATCCCACCTTGTGATCTTATCCTTTGCTCTTCTATTTCTTTCCAATTGAACATCTT
Organism: Cupressus sempervirens; assembly: GCA_028749045.1. Classification (NCBI taxonomy): domain Eukaryota; kingdom Viridiplantae; phylum Streptophyta; class Pinopsida; order Cupressales; family Cupressaceae; genus Cupressus; species Cupressus sempervirens. Next base: position 545,401,055 of record CM053793.1, read on the forward strand.
GCCACTAGACTTTGGCATGGCCTTTCAGTTTGGCCTTTGCAAACTTAACCCTATTTGGATCCTTGATATCCTCATACTCAAAGTACTCTTCTAGTTCATTGATCCAATCGATCAACTCATCTAGTTTCAGATTTCTTGAAAATACACCCACATCAATTGTAAGTCTTTTCCCAAACTTAGTAATGGCCCTAAAAAGCCTTTCCTCTACCTAATTTAGAACTTCCTCATCAAATTCCCCTTCTAATCCAATTTCTTCTTCTTCATTGTCATCCTCACTTTCATCACCTGCAGTAACATTTGTTCCTCTATGGAGCTCCTCCTGCAATGCTTGTACCTGCCTTTGGAGGGCTTTAACCTCCTCAAGATTAATATCTTTGGCCCTTCCACCATGCTCTCTTCATGGAGGCATCTTCTTAACTCAAATCCATAACCACACAGTCCTAGTGCAAACTACCTCACAGTCGGCGCTTTGTCTACGCACTCAGGAAAACCAGCTCTGATACCACTTGATGGGGACACAACCCAAGCACAAAATGGACACAATAGGAAAGAATTTTTTTAATTAACTTTGTAAATAAGCTAATACATTCAGTATAGAGAAAATAGACTTCAAACATGCCCTATGGGCTTACAATGGCATAAATTTGGAGATAATTTCTCCTTTCAGTACCTCCTCTCAAACTCCACTCCAAAACTGCCTTTTACAATGCTAGAAATGTCCTTAAATAGACCTCAAAGGGTTAAGGATTAGGAATACATTCTAGAAAGTGCTAGTAGGAATCCACCAACCAAATAGAAGGCTCTAGAAGTCACATTAGAAGTCAACACAAAATTAGAAGAATCCAGAAACGGTAACCAAACTTTCGGGAGGCATAACTTTTGAACCGTATCTTCAGTTGATGAACTATTTACATTTTTGGAAAGCTCTTGAAGTGCTCTATATCCCTATGGACTAGATTTGCTTTTTCCACATTTTTGGTCCTATTCAAGGTCATTTAATGCCCCTAACCTAACTTGGAAGCATTCTTAGGATGTCTCCAGAAATCGAAAAACTACGATAACTTTCAAATCGTGGGGCCTTTTGACTTGATTCTTTTTCTGGAATGCTCTAAATTAAAATGAAAATATTCCAACCAATTTACACCTTCTAGTTCACCAAAATGATGGCTCAATTACATACTCCTATTTTTTTGGCATTTACACGTATCCCAAGGTGATTAAAAACTCCATCTTAGAACATTGATAGTGGAACTGTGAGAGTTGGAACCTTTATTTGACCCAAATGGGTATCCAAAAATGAAAACACATGAAACAAAAACTAAGTTAAAGTACATTTTTTTGGGTGACATAGGATTGCCCTTATACCTCTAGATGCTCCTGCATCATAATCCTTAGCAATACTTCATTTATCTATATTTCTTAAACATGTCTCTTAGTTATACAAGAGTAAGCATATCTTAGTATATTTAAACTATTACATGGAGTCAATTGAAGATTAGATTGTATTTTCTTAATGTATGAGCTGAGTGAGATTTATGATCTTTGTTAGCTAAATGAAGAAAGAGGAGGGAGACTAGAGGTATTAACAAGGCAAAAATTAGAGGAAGAAGATGGACATAAATTGGACAATAAAGAAGATAAAGATGTTGAGGAACCTATTAAGGTATAGGATCAAGCACATGGAAAATGAATGGTCACTAAGATAGAACAAAAAATAAAGCCAAGAGGAGAACAAATATCTAAGATAGAGGAAAGTAATGGTGAAGAGGACACACAAGGAGAGTTAGAACATGATGAGATAGTAAATCCCTGCAACATGAAGGAAACATGGAGCAGGCAGTCAGCACTATGATTGTAAATGTTGATGACAACAATAAAGGGAAATGTCATTTGAAGATTGGATTAGTAAAAGAGGTGGAGAAGACCTCAATCTTTGTAGAGAATAGGGACATGGCCCTTGGAGAGGCTAAATTTTCTTCTATTATTGGAAAGAAATATTGGAATAAGACAATGAAATCAGAGGAATGGAGTTGCAGAAGAGGTTCATGATGAGAAGACGATGGTGATGGGTCAAAGCAAGACCACAAAAAATATAGAATTGGAGTCTCTTATGTAGAGGCAATGAGTTATCTACTAGCTAACTATACTTCTAGGCTCCCCCATGAAATAAGCTTGTTAAATCTGAAACTAGTGTAGTTAGCCCATTATATCAAAGCTCCGAAAGAGGGGAGCTATTCAAAATTAATCCCCAAATCACTGCCTAATACTTGACCTACATAATGTAATATATATGTTGATTACATTATGATTTACAAAAGATCCCAATGATCATATGAAGACAAGTGTTAATTCGGTCATTATCTAATGAAAAAGTGAACACTAGAGAGCCAAGCCAAAAATGGGCATAAAAGCCACCCTCATTGAACTTGATCCAAAATTCAAATTATAACCATGACACTAACAAAAGCCATCTGATGTAAACACAAATTAGATCCCTAAATTGAATACTATTGAGATATTTTTGGAAACATGGATGTTGATGATATTCCTATGGGGGAATATTATAGATATTTTACTACAATGATATGTTACATTGATGACTAAGTTTGTCATTGATGTCAACATAGCAATTTTTTGTGGTATCTGACAAAAGAACAATGGAAAGACCAAGTTGCTATAGATAGCTAGTTGAGTATTCTAACTATCTAGGGTTATGAAAGATACTTTCTAGTCTATGTAGTTAACATTATATGAAGAAGTGATAAATTTGGAAGAAGTTATGTAAGTTTCGGTGATGTTTGTTCTGAGATAGAGTTTACAGAGGCATGTTCTAGTAAACTTGTTATATCTCTTAGTAGAATTTTTATTTTCAAAATCAAGGTAGAGGATGTGAAGAAGACATATTGGTGATGACATGGCTAAGTTCACTCATCATAATATTGTGTGTGCGAAAATATACTCAAGTTGCAAGGAGAAAGATTAATATTATCACTAAGTGTAACGTGTTCTTAATGTGGTCCTATAATAATTAATTGAGAAGGTCTAAGAGCTGACTCATGGAATTGTATTATGGACTTGGTATAAAGGAAGGACATTTTCCTTTATCATATGGTATGTTTTGATTGATGATAAGCAACAGTAAGAGAAAAATGTGAAAGTGAGAAAAGCAGAACAAAAGTGAAAGACACTTAATTGCTGAGGTTTTGCTAAGTGATCCAAGGTTTGATATTTGGATCCAAGGTTCATGACCTAGTCTACAAGGTCTAAAAATGATTGGCTTTGTTGATATAAAAAAGGAAAGAGGAAAATAATAGTAAATTACTTATTTGAGTAGTGAGTTCTTCTTGTAGTTGAAATTGTATGTTTGGGCAGTGGGCTCATCTTGCATTCATTTTACTACAACTCCTAACAAGGGTTCAAAGTCTCCTAACATGGACTCATATGTACTAAATTTTGTAATAGACTCCTAACAAGGTCCATCCTCTAGTAAGGAATATTTATATTAGTACATCATATTGTTGGCATCATTCCCACTGGGGTTTTCCCTTTGATCAAGGGTTTCCCTAGTCAACATATCTGGTGTAATTGTCTATGTGCATCTTATTATGGTTTTTGTTGAGTTTGGTTGAATAGTTAAGTTTATTTAAAGAAGATAAATGTATTAATTGTTGGATAACTAATTCACCTACTCACAAAGAAGCCATGATTTACCATGAAGCCTTTTGAAGCTAGCAATTAACAAGGTAGGCACATTAAAAAAAAGGCATAGCTGGAACACAAGATTTCAATAAAGAATTATTTCTTGCAAGTAGATTTTCCTTTGTAATATGATATTTATAATAAAAAGAGATTCCTTATTAAGTGTCAATTTATTTTTGCTAATATAATAAGAAATCATTACTAGAAGATACCATGGGCAATGATTAACTATATTTGCAGTTAGTATGACAAGAGGATATTTTCTTATGGCTCTTAATAAAAAGTTCTAACAAAATCTTATTAAGTTTCTATTTTTTTCACTAATAATAATGAGACATAATTACTAGAAGATACCACAGAAAGTGATTAAGTTTATTTGCAGTCATTATGATAATAGTATATTTGCTTATGGCTCTTAATAAAAGTGCTAACAAAATCTTATTCTTGAAAAGTCACTCTATCTTTTCAGGGCATCGACAAGGCACAACTTGAACTCTTTCAATATAAGACACAAATAATTTTATTATCTTCTTTAAACTATTGTTCCAATTAAAATAACTTTTTCCTATTTTCTCAGAAGATCAATCATATCATTAAATATATTTTTAATCTATGCTTTGAATTATATCTAATATTCGTCATCATAATGAGGAAATAATGAGTATAGAATTGTGAATATGAACCTCATTATTTATTTGTCATTATTTTCTCATTTTAATGATAATTCAATGGGCATTAGTTTAAACATATGGACTATGAATATATATACACTTCAATCCATAAAACTTGCATTGAAATTCCACATCTTTTCTTTAAAAAATGTTTGAATGAAATTTTACTTTTTCCAATATTATGTTAGCATTATTGCCACAAACATTTATATAATCAAAATGAACAAAGGATTGTGCAATAGAAGATCATGATACTAGAAACTATGAGAAACAAAATTTGGAAATTTGACAAACATAAGAAAGTGAAAGAAATACCTCCACCTACACTCTCAATGATGAATTCCAATTCTTTGGTAGTTGAATTTTCTTCGATCCTTAGTACAAGGTAGATAAATGAAATTTTTTTACTTGTTACCTTCACAAATATTTCATTAGGTATGTGTGGAAAATAGAATAGCATTATAATTTTCAATAAATATTAATAGATTTTTTATGTGCTCATGAAATTGAATGATTTCAAATGAACTCACTAAAAATCAAATATTTTTACTTGTTATCTTCACAAATGTTTCTTTAGGCATGTGTACAAAATAGAATAGCATTAAAATTTTGTATAAATGTTAATAGGTTTTTTATGTGTTCATGAAATTGAATGATTTCAAATGAACTCACTAAAAATCAAATTTTGTTGAATGTGAAGACTCTGAACTACATAAATATTTTGCATGATCCCTTCACATTCAAAGTGGGAGCTTTAAGAATTTAAATGAGTAGGTGTGATGATTTTTTAATATTGTAATTTGATGAAAGGTGGAGAAATTAGAAGAAGCCTAAATGTAGTTGGATTGTAGTTGGATTGAAAGTCATAAAATGGTGCATGCTTTTCTTTTAGGAGATGGATCACCTCGACACCCATAGACACAAGATATCTATTGAAAGATGGAGAATCAGCTTGGGAGATGAAGGTAGTTAGATATTTCTAGATTCAACTGATACATTACATCTAAATTCATTTCCAATTGTGTGCTAAAAGAAATTGTTCTTAGAGATGTGACCTAGGTATTAGAGGTTACTGATGATGCTAAATGGACCAAACTAAAAGATAATCTTTCACTCTCATAATTAAATAATTGGTGGAAAAATTAGTATTGCATGTTCCTCAATGTTGGGTGATTATGTTGTTATGGGAAATCAAAAATTTGATCCCTATGCAAGTAAGTTGCTTGATCTACAACCAATTACTGCTCAGTTTTGAATTTTGAATTTTTTTCATGGTGGGCCCTAGGCCTCTAGATCCTCCATCTTGCCTGAATCTGCAAATGGTGCTAGCTTTGCACAGGGATTTGGAGGACACGATAGATGGAGGTGGGTCCATGAGTGAAGTTGGGAAGAATTTTTCTGACACTATGGTTTTGGGTAGTGGGGGACCTATTGGTCGTCCACTGGAAGGTGGTCAGAAGTTGATAGATGAGATCCTAAGAGGTTGGAAGAATGCACTAGTGGGTTCTTCAGAGGCCAATGTTTCAATGGAGGATCCCAAGATTGCTCATGGCATAGATGGGCCAGTGATCTGCCTCCCTGATACTTTAGTGGATAGCATTACCTCTGGCCTTAAAATTTGTGTTATGGGTAGATTCATTGCCTTTAGACCTACAATCAAGATGGTTCATACATGGGTGAGTCAAAAATAGAAAATTAGGGGTAGTGTGGGTGTTTCAGCAATGCCAAGTGGCCTCTTCTATTTTAAATTCATGTCGGAGGATATCAACTTCATACTTTCAAGAACTTGGTACTATGGGAAGTATTGTCTTGCCTTAACAAGGTGGCATCTGGGCTTTTATGCTAGTGTAGAGCTAAACAAGCTAGCTCCAGTCTGGGTAAGGTTACCTAGACTACCCCTTGAATTTTGGGATGAGAAGATCCTAAGGTGGGTGGGGAATTATTTTGGAAACTCTGTTACTCTGGACAAAGTGACTATGCAAAAATCATGACTGGTATACACTAGATTTTGTGTGAATGTGGCATTGAATTGGGCCCTCCCGACTATGGTCACACTCAAAACCAAATGGGGAGAGAAAGTTAAACCCATTGAATATGAGAATGAGGGTCTGTTCTGTCAGAAATGTGGTCAATTTAGACACATTATTATGGATTATAAGGCCCAAGTGTAGAAGGATAAACAAAAGGAAGGTTCCCTAGGAATTGTAATGGAAGCTGTGGGGGAACCCTTGGAAGCCCCAAGATTGGAGGAGGAGACTGCTGATGCACAAAAAATGGAGGATAACTCAGTGCAGACCACCCCAGGCAAAGGACCAAGGGGGCATATTGATCTTGGGGAGGGGGAAGTTTTTGAGGATAAGAAGAAAATGGATAATTATCCCTTTAGATGTGAGCTGGAGGAACTATTGAGTTCATCAATGGGGGAACTTAAGGAAGAAGAAATGATGGAGGGAGGTGAAATAGTGGTTAACCACCCTCTTCCTCCCTCTCCATTAAAATAGGAGGAGAGGGATTCCAAGAACTAATGACCATAGAAGGTGCTACCCAAGAGAGGGTATATACCCCCATAAGGATGATAAATGCCTCTCTAGTAGAGATAGCAACTAAAGTAATGACAAGCATTGAAAAGGATAAAAAATAAGTAAGCCCCACTTCACCATAGGAGGGGGATAATGGGGAATGAGATGTTTAGAAAAGAAAGAGAAGGGGGGAAGGAAAAACTAGATGTAGGGGCATGTGGGATAGCTAGAAGACTGACTAGTAGAGTAACTAGGACCAAACAAGCAGCAAGGGACATGGCTAGTGGTAGGCAACTTACACTGGAGACTCTAACTAGAGGTAAGAAATGAAATTCCTCTCTTGGAATCTAAGGGGGTTAAATAATCCCAAGAAGCAATCTGCTCTAAAATAGTGCATATTTTAGGAAAAGGTAGATTATGTGTTAATACAAGAAACTAAAATGTTTAGTGCTAATTTTGATAGAATTGCTAGTTAAGTTTGGCTGGATGCTGCTTACATGCATATAGATATTGAAGGAGCCTTAGGGGGCATTGCTACCATGTGGAACCCATGAAGTATGGAAGGATAGAAATTTCATAATAACTGAATTCCAAACTAGTATTCAACATTGGGGGCTTATAAATATATATGCTTCTAATAGTAAGGTAGGGAGAAAGGAAACATATGAAAAGCTGGTAAGGATTCTAGAAAATATGAAAGATAAACAATTAATGTGTATGGGAGATTTTAATACCCCCCTTTATCACTCAGAGAAATTAGGAGGAAACAGGGACTACCCTAAAATTTTACAAGATCTTAGTGATTTTATGAGCAGAATGGATTTTATTGATGTGGACTTGAGAGGGAACCTATTTATTTGGACCAATAATAGAAAAGGGAGTGATCTTATCCAGGTTAGACTGGATAGGATGATGGTGAAAGGGAATTGGAATTGACTAGATAATTCCTTGCTAGAGAACCTTACTAGAATTGCTTCAGATCATTCCCCTTTAATATTTTTGTGGAAGAATGGTTTAAAAGGCAGACTAAAACCTTTCAGGTATGAAATAATGTGGCAATCTCACCTAGAATTCAAGGATTGAATTTAGGAATGGTGGAATATAAGGTTAGATGAAAATACAATGTATAGATTGACCCAAAAGCTTGATAATATAAGGAGAAACATTAAGGGCTAGGCTAAGAGTTCCTTTGGAGACTTGTTCAAAATCAAAGGAGAAGTGGAGGAAAAACTTAAAAAGCTCCAAGAGGATATTGCTAAAAAAAAAAACCTTGAAAGTGCAACTCAGGAAGAACAGGAATATAGAAAAAAATGGAAGGATATTATGTTGAGGGAGGAAATTTTTTGGAAACAAAGATCAAAAGTCCACTGGTTAACTAAGGGTGACAAAAAAACTACTTTCTTTCACAGGTCAGCCTCCAAACATAAAAGAAGAAACACAATCAGCATATTGGAAGGGGGAGGAAGGGTTTATAAAGACCAAGAGGAGATGGGAAGACATGCGGTGGAATATTTTAGCAAGGCTTACATTAAGGATAATAATGCAGGAAATCAGGTTATTAGAAGAAGTTTGATTAATATGATCCCACAGGTGCTGGCTGTGGTGGAAAACAACCACATTCTAGGAAACATCACAGAGGAGGAAGTGAAATGTGTTGTATTTTCTATGAAAGTTTATAAACCCCCAGGCTTGGATGGTTTCCCTCCAGCTTTTTTCCAGCACTTTTGGGAGATTATTAAAAGTGAACTGGTTTGGGCTACCAGAGATTTTTTTAAAATTAGGAAGATGCTAAAAAGGATTAATAAGACTTTTATTGCTTTAGTCCCCAAAAATTTGACACCCATGAGCCTAATGGATTTTAGGCCTATAAGTCTATGCAATACAGTATATAAGATCTTTGCCAAAGTTCTGGTCAACAAGATAAAGCCATTTCTGGAAAAAATTATTGGTACTCCATAGAACAGATTTGTTCCAAGAAGACAAATCCTAGATGTAGTGACAACCACCCATGAGATCATTCATTCAATGAAAAAAAATAAAAGACCCAAAATGGTTTTCAAGTCGGATATCTCCAAGGCTCATGATTAGGTGAAGTGGGACTTCCTCTATAATGTGCTAGAAAGAGTGGGGTTCAATGACAAAGTTATAAATCTAATTAAGATGATGGTAGGCTTGGTTCAATTTTGGAGTGGAGAAAGGACTAAGACAAGGGGACCCACTATCGCACTACCTGTTTATTATGGTTGTTGAGGTTTTGGGGAGGTCTTTCTCTAAATTGGTTAATATAGGATGTATTAAAGGGATTAAGCCTGCTACCACTACTAATGTTGAAGTGCTACAGAAATTGAATCCTTGGTTATGGAAGCTAAAGCTTGGAAGACTATTCTCCATAATTATGAAGAAAGTTTAGGCTAGCAAGTTAATTACTATAAAAGTAAGATCTATTTATTTAATATTAATGCCTCATTACAAAGGAAGATAAGAAATATTTTAGGTTGTCAGTCTGCCAACCTCCTAAATACTTATCTTGGCCTACTGTTAACCACTAAGGAGATAACTAATGACTTCTGGAACACTATAGTGGAAAGAATTCAAAAAAACCTGGCAAGATGGAAATGAAAAATTTTAAGCAATGCTGGTAAATTACAATTGCTCTCGATGGCTCTACAAGGCATTCCAATTTACTTCCTATCCCTTTTAAAAATTAACCAAAATATGATAGACAAAATTGAGAGAATATAGAGGAATTTCCTCTGGCCAGGGACGAAGGGGAAGAACAAATTAAGCCTGGTTAACTAGGATGAGGTTTGTAAGACAAAGGAGAAAGGGGGTTGGGAGTAAGAAGACTTTGTGATTTGAATAAAGCCCTCCTTACAAAGATAGGTTGGAGATTGGGAGAAGATAAGATGGACTGGGGTAATATAATGAAAGCTAAATATTTGTCAAATTCTCTTTTCACTTGGAATCTCTTCAATAATGATCTCCCAGGAGGCTCCAAAACTTGGATGAATATTGTCAAGAGTAGAAGCTTACTAAGGGAAGGGACAAGGTGGATTGTGGGGAATGGGCATAGTATCAAATTCTAGAAGGATAATTGGATTAGGGGGGGCGGGGGGGGCGGGGGGGGGGGGGGGGTGGTTGGAACTGTTGGTCTACAAAAAATTCAAAAGACTAATGGAGTTACTAAAGGAAGACATGGGAAGGAAGGTGGAGGACTATGTTGACTAGGGGAGGAAGTGGAAGAAACTATGTAAAGACACTTACTCATAGGAGGATATTCAACTTCTTAAGGAGTTGGAAATGTTGTTAGGAGCACAAAGACCCCCAATTCTGATCCAGGAGGATACTAGAGTTTGGGACTTAACTTCTAGTGGAAAATTTATAGTCAAATCATCTTACAAACACCTCTTTAGTAAGGACTTTTTCCCACGATTATGGAGTAAAGTTTGAATTAGTAATCTACTCCCTAAAATTAATTTTTTCTGGTGGACTGTTCAACACGGTAAAACTATAACTCTTGACAATCTAAAAAGAAGGGGTTTTTCTATCACAAATTGATGCTATCTCTAAAAAGAAAAGGAGAGTATATTTCACATGTTTCTTGAATGTTACTATGCCTTAAAGATTTGGGCTATAGTATGGGAGAAATTTGGTATGAATTGGGTTCTGAAGGACAACTTATGTCAATTTGTGGAGAACTAGAGCAGTCCCTTCTACCACCCAAAATTGGTTTTCCTGTGGAGAATTGTTCCACCATATATTTGCTAGCATATATGGAAAGAAAGAAACAACATAATATTTTGGAAGGTGGAAAAACCTGTGGAGGTGGTTATGGGAATCATGGAGAAATTACTAAAGGAAAATATAAGGGTAGCCAAATGTAAGTTACCAAAGGAAGAACCAGGTAGACAAGAAGCTTAGATTGTTGAAAAATGGGGTTTTCAAGAGAAATTTTATCTTTTTGATAACTCAAAAGTGTTAAAGAGATGGCAAACAAGATAGACACCACTAACACTAACACAATTTAAACTAAAATTTGATGGTGCTGCTAGAGGGGGTATAGGAGCGGAGGGTGGAGTGTTGAGAAATGGGAATGTTGATGCACTATTAGTCTACTCTAGAAGAGTGGGGGGCAGAAGAAATAATTTGGCTAAAGCTATGGTTCTAATCTATAGTCTTCAACTGATTAGTGAAATGAAAATTAAGGAAATAACTATAGAAGGGGACTCCAAATTAATTATTGATATGGTAAATGGAGTGGCCTAACCAAGATAAAATATTCAAACTATAATTAAAGACATTAGGCATATTTTAGAAGGGATGGAGAATGTCCACATGCAACACATCTATAGAGAAGGAAATAAGGTGGCCAATGTGGTGGTTGCCATGGGTTTTGAATTAATGATAGTCACATGCTAGAGAAATATGGAAAATCTAAATGAGGATATTATGTCCTTGATACTCAAGGAAAGAGGGGGAGTATTAATTAATTATGACTACAAAATTTAAGGCTAGGGCCAAATTTTGCAATTTCTTCCTTAGAAAGTCAAAATTCGCTAAATTTAATAAAAGTTTTAGGGAAATGAGGAGAGGACGTGGCTGTACAAATGGAAAAATGAATGAATGCAAATTAAGGAGAGTATCATTTTGCCATTATGGTAACATACTGCAAAATTCAAATTACTTCCCCTTTGAAAGTGCAAATAATATCATTATTCCAATTGTCAGAGATTTTAGGGGTGTAAAAATCACAATGTTAAACATGCATGATTCTCATAATGAATTTGCATGGGATTTTCAAGTGTCTTAAAAATGGGCTTGTAAAATTATCTTGCTCTTTGTAGAGAGGCCCAGGGCTAATGGTATTATCAGTGATATTGAAGACAAGGAGTTTCAAATGCACATCATTGAAGGTGGGGAATCAGAAGAAGGCGGGGAAGGTATGGGTGGAGACTTGAATAGGTTGGAGCCCACAAAAATTGAGAATTTCAAAGACAGGATGGCTACCTAGTTCTTGTTAAAGGAAAGGGGATTTCTACCTTACATGTAGGCGATGGTGGGGTATGATGAGAATTGTGCCCTCTAGCTCGTTAATGGGTGGAATGACCGCAAGGTAACCATAAATGGCATTACTTTTCAAGTAAATGAGGAAGTAATTACCATGGCTATCAGACTATCTATGAAAGGAAAAAATGAAGAAAGGTCATGAAAATGGCAGATGAGGCCAGTATGAGCGATTTTTTCATGAAGGACGAAGAACCAGTGCATTACAAAGGAGGATTTAAGAGGGATAGGTTGCTAGCTCTATGGGATGACATCTACCTAGTACTCATGAAATACCTTACGCTGGAGGGCAAGTTTGGTGTTTACTACTATTACCACTTTCCCCTCTTGAATCATTTTAGAAATAGGGATTTTATTTCTATCCCCTTTTTTTTGCTACATTCTCTGGAGGATATGGTCAGCGATGTTAGGGAGAAGATGAATAAGGGGCATAACTTCACCATTATTCACCAAGGCCTAATTTTTCACCTATACCAATTCCATCTTTCCCTTTTCCCCTCTAGGGTGGTGGTGGTTGATAACCAACACCACAACCAGAGTTCCCCCCTGAGTACTAGCACTAGTACCAAAATTCATACCTTGTGGCCTTCCCCTAGCTGTGGAAATAAGAAAAAGAAGAAATTTGAAGTGGTTGTGGAACAAAAGGGTAGCAAAAAGATTAAAGTTGAAAAATTGGTGGAGTTGGAAGAGGAGGAGCCGGAGAAGGAGGGAGGTGGAAAGGGTAGGAGAAGGTCAGGAAGAATTGCCCAATCCCAGGCAAGACACAAGAAAAATTCTAATAGATTCAGGGTTGAAGAGGTGGAGGAGGAGAGCTCTGAGAACAATGAAAGGGAGAGGGAGGAGGAGAATAACTCTAAATCCAAGAGAGAAAAAGGGAAAGAGGAGGTAGAAAAAAGTGATAAATTTTCCAAAAATTCTGTTGATAATGCCTAGATGTCTGTTGGAAATTCTTAGGTGTCGGCTAGAAATGCCATCACTATAGAGACTACCCATGTTTCGGCCAGCTTCACCTTGCAACCCATTACTTTCTATGAAGATAGTAGCAAAGTGGATACCTCCCCCACTATGATTTCCTCCCCGATCAAGGAAAAATCCAAGGTTTTTACTAACCCAAAGGTTTTGCAGGATGATAACTAGACACAAAAAGCTAAAGAGGAAGTTAAAAAGGTGAGAACTGAAAACAAAGAGAAAGTCAAGGAGCAAAAGGAGGCAATTGCCCAACTGGATCAAAGGGTTAAAAATTTAGAGGAAGGATTCTTCACCTTCTCTAAATTTCACTCATGTTGTAGCCACCACCCTCCAATTGCTGGCATAGGAGAAAGAAGAAACATGGATGGACATGGAGGATCAAAAGCTCCTCTTTAAGTTTTTTGCTGATGATTGGGCTCAAGATTTATTGGCTTGGAAGGGAAAGGAAAAAATTGAAAAATAAGTCTATAGTTTTAAGGGATCATTGGATCCTACTTGTTTTATGTTATTATGTTGTTACTTGGTTTGCTGGTATCCAACTGCTACTCAGACTTGGGTTGGCCTGACTGTGCCAACAATTTTTGTTATGAACTTCAGTAGTATGGTAAACTCTATAGAATTTTGCTATAGATTAGTCATTTATATTCATAGTAGTATGCTGGTTAGTAGTTTGGGTAAGAATATAGTGGTTAAGTTACTTCTTAGTTTGTTTTTTCTTCAATAATGTTCTCTATTGGTTTGTGCTGGTGATATGCTAGTTACCAACTTTTTGGTTGTAAGGGCCGACCCCCTTGTTTTTGGTCACTTTTAATTTAAAAAATAATCACTACTCAAAATTGTTGGTATAAATACATATTTACTATTTACACTTACTTAAGTTTACTTAGCTTAATGTATTATTTTATTATTTTATTTTGTGAGACACTTAGGAATTTGTGTACCTTTTTGAGTTGTCATGTTGACAACATAGAAGTACACAACTCTAATTCATCACATGGTGTCTACAACACTAGAGTTTGCATCATTCATTGAGTTATCATGTAGAAAACATAGTTATTCACACTCTCTTTTTAGTACATGTTGTCAACAACACTGATTTATGTGTTACACCCTTGTCGGCTTATATTCTCATTATTGCACTTACTTCTGTGCTTAATGGAGGATAACCCATATTTGGTGGACATGTGCTTGGTTCTATGACTTATCATGTAGCTAATTCCAAGGCATTATAGATGCATCTTAGAGGCCATTATATATAGGAACTCCTAGTGTGCCCTTAACGCATATTGAATTGAATACATTGTTATTCTAATCATACTCCTTTCTGGTCTACATTTGTGCTTGTGTTTGAGTTATTAGTTCTTGGGTGAATTTTTCCCTAAGAAAAATTCTTACATGGTATTAGAGCTTGGAGATTTTCTCCTCACATAGCCATTCAAGACCATTGTTGCTTCAACACCTCGGCCCAAATCTAGAGTACTGCAAAAATTAGGAGCATTTAGAGCCAGATCTGACTTTGGCATTGCATTCGGAATACTAATTTGGTGAAGATCGACTATAAATTCACCTATATTGGGCTAAATTTGATCGTGAGGAATTTTTTTTTTTCAAATCAGAACCTAGAGGCCTGATTTGCAAGTTTGGGTATGGTCATTTTTAGATCTACAATTTAATTTTTCAGATCTAAATAATTTAATCTCTGTAATTTATTTTTGAATCGGGTATTTTCAATTTTTTTTTTCCCTTTGGGCAATAGATAAATTTTTTTATAGGACTGGGTAGTCACACCCCGACCCTACAATTTGGGAGAATATTCCAATTTTATTTTGGCAAGCCTCTTAAAAAATTTTAGGCATCACTTCATAATTTTCAGACAACACAAATTTGGCATCCGGTGCATAACACACATTCTAGCGACTAAAGACAACACATCTGACATCCCTACCCCACCTTTACATCTTCTATAGGCACATTATTTTCTCTTTGTGATGTGGTTCCTTTAAAGACCTTAGGAGATAATTCACCCACAAATGTGGGATTTTATATTAAAAAATCTAGCATGTACAAAGTGTTTGTCGATAGACTCTTAAACCCTCTAGCAGATTCAGATTGGTGACCATTGCACTTCGCTTCCTACTACTACATATTATTCCATGAACCGGCCCTTGTACACATGTACAAAAAATTTGCTAGATTGATAGAATACTATCCACCAGACATGTGGACTTTGCCATGTCCACTTGACACACCTGCTAACTGTACACCAGCACAGAGCCTACTCAACGCACGACCTCCTAACATGTGGAGGCCACGTAAGTAGTGACTCACTTGCCTAGTCAGAAATATGACTCAGCAATTGTACTAGACACACCCTATCCATATGAGTTGTACAATCCATGCAAGCAATCGTATAGTCTAGTTAGTGTGACACATCGTCAGTGCATCTTTTTTTGCTAACATCATCCAAACACTATGTTAAATTTGAAGACCATTTAACCGTCATTCCTAGGCAATTTAAATTGCTACAATGGCCATTTGATTGTCAAATTTAAACATGTAGTTTTCCTTCCAGAACCCTCTTCATATTACTTTTTAATTTGGCAGCCTAACTTTGCGAGCCCATAACTTGGTCATTTGGACTCTAATTCAGGTGTGATTTTTTTTGAAATTGGGTAAAATTTCCTAAACCTTTCAATGGTGGTGTTCTTTTCTAGTTTTGGTGCAAGAATTTTTTAGAAATTGCTTTTTTTGGTGACTGTACCTATTCAATCCTGTATTTTGCAACTTCAAATGCTCCGTATGGGCTCATCTAGACATAAAAATAGGTTCCATTTTTTTTGAAAGTACATATTTTTTTGTCTACTTTCTAGATTTGCAATCAAATTCTAGGGTTGTATGGACCAAAATCTCACTTTCAAAACTAGGGGTTTTTTTTTTGCATTGTAATGCTTTGATTACTTTTTAGAATTATTGTACATCTGAGCTACAATGCTTAGTGAAAGATTTGAGCCTCAATAGGTTTGTTAAAAGAAAAATCAAAAAGTCCCATTTGTTCATTTTGACAAGCGGCCTATTGTACACACACTACATATAAAGTGCTAAAAGCTTTTTTTTGGGGGGGGGTCTTTTGATTGAGTGAAAAGGAGGGGTGTGTACTATGTTTTTGTGTCTCTCTTGTGTGCTCTTTTCATTTTCTACATCATGAGTTCACCTAAATGTCCACTTCTAACTTCATGTAATTATTCTACATGGAAAGATATTACATGGAGTAGATTAATGGAAAAAGGTTACAGTCTTTATGTTGATGGTAGAATACCCAAACCCACTGATGCTAAATATCTCATTGATTAGAAACAACAAGACCAACAGGCTTTAGGAGCTATTAGGAATTGTGTACATAGAGATCTCTTCTTTCACATTGCTAGTTGTATGGAATCCAAACTAGCTTGGGATAAACTTGAATTATTGTATGATAAGGTGGGTGAGGAAAAGGGATTTCAGATTGAGGATGATCTACTTCTATTGGATCAAAAGAACTTTGACACAATTTAAGATTATATCAACAAAGCCAATGAGTATAGGGAACTACTTAAAGATTACGAAAATCCCATGAAGGATGACAAGTTGATTCATCACATCCTGAAGAGGCTACCTTCAGAGTATGCATCCTTTGTTTTGAGTTTCAATACTCATAGGTTAACCATGGGAACTACTTACAAGAAGCCTACATTCAATGCATTTGCAAAATGTTAATTGTTGAACAATCTCACTTGATAGATTTGGGACTTCTCATGACATCAAAGACCAAAGCATTGGTGGCTAGTGATGAGCACCAATCAAGTCAAGGAGGGAAAAGTTCTAGCAACAAGAAGAAGAAGTAGTGGAAATAGAAATCATAGTCTGAGACACAACAATCCTCCTCACAACAAGGCAATTCTTCTTCCAACAAGAAGGGAAGTAATGAAAAGAAGGACAAACTTTTTTGTGCATATTTTAAAAAGCCAAATCATGATGAGCATCATTGTAAGACTAAAAGAATCGATGAGTTGGAAAACCTACTCAAGAAGAACAAAAATCAAGTGCCAAGTACTTCCAAGGATTCAACTCCAACCTCTTCAAAGGGAAAAGGGCAAGCACTTATGGCATTTTCAAGTTCTTCTTTGGAATGGATACTTGACTCAGGTGCCTCCTACCTTATGGGTTCTTCAAAGGGAGACTTTTCTTCATTGAAGCAGTCATAGGTATTGTTGGTCTAAATTTTTGCATAATAAATTTTTGTTGTCTAGGTAGAAAAAAATTTAGATTGGAATCCATTAATGGTGAATAGGTTTTCTAGCTAAGTCATATTTTTGTTAGCCTTTGAAATTTTTTGTTAAAACCCTGTGTCCCATTCCATTTGAATTTTTCCTGGCACGATTTTTTTTAAAAAAATAGGAGGATAAGTGAATATTCTTTTCCCACCCATGTTGAGTTCGTTGTTCAATCCTTGTGAAAGAAGTTTTACCCAACTGTTAGATCCTTTTGAATCTATGGTCATTATTAACTCGCTATGGAAAAAGGCTCGATTGTTACGTATAGTGAGTTAGCGAGACTGATGACACCTATCTGTGATACTGAAAAGTGAAATCCAGTGTCGAGAATTATGTTAACTTGAGGTAAATTTTGGCATGTGCTATATCCCAGGCTTGTCAGTTTTAAGAATAAATGCACATGAAGAAAACTGTGAATGGTGTCATTGGTGTCCAAGTTTTTCCAGCAATTCACTAAGTTTCTATCAAAAAATCCATGCAACTTGCCAGTGGTGACGTAGCGAATGCCCAGATTTTGCAAAAAGGCAGTGTTCTTTTAAAAGGTTGATATGATCGTGCAAGTTCCCATGCAATATTATAAATGTGCACAATCACTTTTTCTGACACTAGCATTAATTGGTACAGTTTTCAATCAATGTGTGTTTTGTTTTCTATCACCAGAAGTGTGAATCCGTCAAAGGTCGTTATATCGCTAAACAGAATAACACCACTTTTTTGGTAACTACATAGTGAGGGCCCGATCATTGCAAAACATGAAGTTCTTTTATAACTAGAAATGATTTTGAGGATCTCGAAGAAAATCTTGTGCAGACTTTGCTTTTACTTCTACACAAGTTGAGCTTTATTTCCCAATGTCTATTTATTGGGAGGTCACTATATCATTCGATGAATATTTAATGTTTTGCTAGTAGTGATGTAGTGACCCACCTAGAAGACACAAACGTGGCAAGGAAAACAACATGTGATGTCATTAAAAGATAAAAAAAGAGATAACATGTGTGTGCTAGCATGTTCAGCCATCTCAGCGACAACAGTATATGGACCCACTCCCCATGTATAAAGCACACAAAGAATTGTGATCGTCAGATAAAATCAGGATCAAAGGTCATTGTTAATTCACTATGGAAAAATGCTTGAAAGTTAGGTATAGCAAGTTAGCGAGCGGCGACCCACCACTGTTGTAGTAAATTGTTGTCCACAAGATCAAGTATTGATTGACAATGCTCGTTAACTCACTATGAAGAGATGTGCGATGAATAAGTATAGTGAGTTAACAAGCGAGGGACCCACCATTGTTTTCTTAAAATTCATTTAAAATATATACCATACGATCAAACCAAGATCAGTGGTTATTGCTAGCTTCCTATGGAAAGGTGCTCAAAAGATAAGTATAGTGAGTTAGCAAGTCGATGACACGTGTCCTTGGTCATCCATGGGCCCAATTTGAAATGCCAGCTTTGAAGGAAAGATACAGATGGAGGCAATTTATTGGTTTGACTGCCAACATGCTAAAAGGAACATTGAGTCAGCCTAGTTTTCATTCCTGGATCATAGGATTTTTCAAGGATCAACAGTGAAAATTTAAAAGGAAATGTGATGCTACTCTATTTTTCTATTCTGTGCATTTATGATGAATGAAAGCTTCACGTGTGAAAAAATAGAGTATAATATAGACAATTTTCATTTATTCCAGTCCCACACCAACAAAGATTTCATGTTTTCTGAGCATAAGAACTTGTCGATCACATTGTGCCAAGTTTTGGTAAAGACATGAAGCAATCCCACATCTATTCGAGAGCAACTATAGAAGTTCAAAGAAGGATAATTCTAGTGAATCAAGTAAGTACTCACACATAACCTCTGTGACATTCCAGTTCCCATTATTACAATCAAGATGCCTCCTAAGAAAGCATTTTCTAGGCAAGTTAACTATATGGATAGGAATGTCCACGATGATTTGTTAGAATTACTCCCAAGATCCACTATAGAGCCTGCACAGGTTAAAAGGTTAATTTCATTAAATCCTAGGCTCAAAATTGCTGATGGCTTATATGACAAGGGGAACTGGGTTAGGGATGCAGTAACTACTCAAACTGGCCTTGTTTTGTTTAAAAAGTGGTTTTCAAAAAGGAAGTTGTTTGGCCCTCACGCTAATATCTGGAATTTTGATTTGGAAAAGCTAGTAGTCCCAAGTGTTTTCATGGATTATGATTTGCTAGAAGACATTGCCAAAAATTATGATCAAGCCATTAGGATTGTGAGAAGAAATGATGGCATGCCTCTGGTCTCAATTAGCCTTGAAGAAATTAGAGAAGTTTTTCACTTAGAACCATTATAAGATTACCATGTGCCAATCAATTTGCTAGAATTAGAAAAATAATACAAAGAAAAGAGAGATGTACTTAGGGGAGGTGCATTGAGGGCACACATTGGTACTGTAGGAACTCTACTAGTAATTACTGTAGCCTCTAGAGAACCTTTTAAGTAGAATCTTTTCACTTCTCAGGCTGTAGAGACATATAAGACCCTTTGTCATATTTTTGGTGAGGATGAGTAGGATTTCATGCTCATTGGCCTTATGTATATGATGGTTCAAATTGCTTCTTTCGGTGTAAATGTTATCTTTGATTTTGCCTCCTTTTTAGCTGAAGAAATTCACATTGGTTTGGTTGGAATTACGAGAGGCAAAGTGGAGAAAAGTTTTGGTCACTACTCTCTATTGATGCATATGTTCTTGTTCAAGGGGGTGACATATTTCAGTAATGAGATGGAATTGAACAGAGAGAAAAATGGGGAAACACTACTAGTCCAGTTGTGGAGCACAAATATGACTTGGGATGCAAATAATGCCAGTTTTGTTAGATTTGATAGATATTTTGCTTCTAAATTGAGATGT
Organism: Cupressus sempervirens; assembly: GCA_028749045.1. NCBI lineage: Eukaryota > Viridiplantae > Streptophyta > Pinopsida > Cupressales > Cupressaceae > Cupressus > Cupressus sempervirens. Next base: position 545,421,183 of record CM053793.1, read on the forward strand.
CTCATATTGAGTGACAATCCTAGAATCCCTAAGGTACTGATGAGTCTCATCAAGCCTATGGATAGCCCCCATAATTTGAAAGTTTCACATAATTGGGCAGATATTATTCCTTACCCTATTTCTACTAATTTTAGAATTTGTGGTTTTAATTGGAGTCCTCATGTCTTGCCTTACCAAGTACCTCTAAAGGTAGGAATGGCAGAAGTCTTGTGGCAACTAGGAGGAATAGAAGAAATGTTTTTTTTGAAGAGGCAACTAGGGTCAATTTTCCCTACTTGTAGAGTGACCCATCAGTTTGTAATTACCAAAGCGGGTTGGCTCTTTTTGTATAAAATTTTGGATCAATATACGATGGCTGTCTCCCATTCCCATTTTTGTGATTCTAAGGGGTTTTTAAATTAGACTTTGAGGCATAGGATTAAGCTGGGACTGGTCAAACATGATTCATATTATCCAGAGGAAATTATAAGAAATGAATTCTCATTACAGGAACAAGAAACTAAAAAAGAAAAATGGAGAGTTTACTCTCAGGTCCTAGAATTCATTCATTTTTTTGATCAGAATTATAGTCCTTTAGATAGTGCTAATACAGAGGCTGATAGAATAAATAAACTCATGAGTAACTTCCCTACAATAATGGAAGCCATGAATGAGAAGAAACAATTTTTATTTGATTCTCATCTTGATAAGGCTAGCAATGTCATGAGGAGGTTAGTTTTCACCCCTAATATAGGAACTGGTCAAATAATTATACAAAGGAAGCTTGGTTACACTGTAATTCAAAATAAAAGGGCTCTTGTAGATAAGGGGAAAAAAAAATGGGATCCACTAGTACAACCCTAGAGGAGAGACCTGATGAGCCTAGTCCCAAGAGGAAGAATGTAATAAGAGAAGAGAGGCCTCAAGTCGAGGAACATTCACCCACTCAATCTCCTATGAGGATTGGAGAAGAATAGCTCACAGGTGAGCAAGTTGAGAAGATGGGATCACAGGGAAGTATTTTTATTACTCAAGCAAAATTGGATGAAGGTAACCCTCCAGAGCCTCCTATATCGAGTCTAGACCTAACAATAGCTAATTATAGAGGAAGGGAATTGGACATTGTGTTAGAACAGGCAAGTCATCAATTTTTGGCTGATGACAGTTTTGTGAAATCTAGGGCATTTCAACAGTTTGCTTGGAGGGCAAACATGAATATGTTTGAGGAAAAGTGCAAAAAATTGAAAATGGAGAATTTAGAAATGGATGAAGCCTCCATCCAAAAACAAATGAAGGAACAAATGATGCAAGAGTTCTAGAACATTACCCCTGAAGAGGGAAGGCAAATGGTAAAGACTTCTAACATACTATTGTTGCCTAATTGGGATATTGCAAATGCATTAATTTTCAATTCTATTTCAAATAGATTGGAGTTGCAAGACCCAAATAAAAAGGACTTCCAAGGCACCACATTTATTGAAGATCAAGTTGCATTGGTCAGTTGGTCATTGAAGAGAGGATCTAGAGCCACATCATTGCAACCAGATGAGTCTAAATTAATGGGCAATATACTTGTGAGAAGGGTTGTTGACACCTCCCATGTACAAGTAGCATAGTGGAATGTGGATTCTTCCAAGTTTCTTTTGGCCACTACTAAGAAGGAGGAACAAGCCATGTTTGAATTGCAGAGCAAGTATGAGACAGTGGTGGATGCTTATAATAAAGAGGTAGAAAAGAGAATTGAGCTTTAGAACAAGCTATTGGGAAAATCCATTACGCCTAGAATAACATACCCTTGCCCCCCAGTTGACCTTTCAAATCTACTCCTCTCATAGAATTTCCAGATACATCCCAAAGGCCACAATACTACACTGCTGAGGATTTTGTAGAAGAAAAGAGTAAATTGTGGGCCTTACATGTGGAGCTGGAATCTAAATATGAATATAAACTAAGAAAAGCTCTCACGTATCTAGGGGACAAAGTTGAATGGCCACTAATCCATTATCAATTGGCTAGGGTGATTAATATTTAGGAGGATTTAAAATAAAATGACAAGGCTCTAAAGCCTATTGTGAACAAATGGGTAAGAAGGGAGAAAGTAATGACCTTTTGTGTTCATTTGTTATAAATAATTCTCATGATCAAATTGAAAAAACTTTTGACATTGTTTCTGATCTTTTTGATTTTGACAATAAAAAGATACACTTATAGAAAAAAATAATAGGCTACTTAAACAAATACAAGAGCCAAAAATTTAGTTCATTTCCTCGTGCCTTAGATAAGAAAAATAATTTGAAAAGAAAAGAGAAATGGGCAAAGGAACTTGATGATTTATTCTGTTTGAGAATGAATCAAATTATAAATGAAATAGGGCATGCATGGTGGGCCACCACAACAGAGGAAATGGTGAAAACCCAAATATTTTTTGATTCTTTAAAACAGGAATTTGTTGATATTAATAATGAGGTTGATTATATGAGAAAAGGACAAAAGGATATTTTGCATTTTAAAGTGCGAGATGACACATTATTTGACAAGTGGATGGCAGAAATGGCTCTTGGTGAATAGTTTGATGAAGATGAAACTGACAGTGATGAAGTACAGGGTGAGGAGATCCAAATCATTGACCTCGTCACTACTTAGGCCCAACTATAAGAAGAAGACAAGAATAATCTATCACTTTCAGTTGTAGACCCGGGACCACAGGATGTCGATACAACCAAAGAAGGGGAAAAGGTAGAAGTTACTCCCACCATACAGGATAAAGACAGTGAAAGCCCACAGGTGGAGGTTGATGTGCCATCATCAGAACAAGTTTCATCATTGGCTAATTCAGCAGTTGCATACAAGAAGAGATCAGAATGATAGCCAACTCAACAGCAAAAGAAGATGTGAGAAAAGCTGACCCACCAAAAAGAATGTTTTGATATCTTATGTTACCCACATTTTTGTCATTTTGTGATAGGTGCATGTAAATATTTCTTGTAAAGGACACATGTCACTTTCTCTTAGCTTGAAGCTTGTTGCATCTCACTCTATTTAAGTGAGATTCTAGGGCTAGAAAAGGGTCCAAATTCTATTTTTCTAAGTGATATACTTAGTCTATTTTTGGTCCATTGTTTTGAGAAAAAAATTCATGGTATATTTTCTCTATCAGATCTTGGAGAATACATGAATATAGAATGAACTGTGTTTCTTTCTGAAGGTCATTTTGAGTATACTGTAAATTGTATACAATTTTCAAGAAAAATGAATACAAATTATGAGTTGTCCCCATATCAATTCTTACTAAACTTTGTCTCCTTTTGATTACTTGGTTATCTTGAAGTTGTATGAGTAAAGGCTTGTGCAATTGAATGCAATTTAGTTAGGTTGTATATCTTTTCATCACTACTATTAGTTCAATGGATTAAGTAAAAGCTTTGATGAATTTGATAAGGTTGTTGTAGTAGTGGAAATGATTTTGAATGATGAATTCGGATAAGAATTGCTGTTGAAATTTTTTGTAAGGCAACAAATTAGATCTAGAAATTTGTAGTAGACTTTGAACCCCAATGGATTAGGCACTGATCAAATTTGATCCAACTAAAAGAGAAATGTGTCACAAATGGTTGTCAAAAATGCAGAATTAAATCAATTTTACTTTTATTTCTTGTAGATCTTCAAAGTTGGCTAGTACTTGTTGGCATGGAATGTTTTAGCTTTAGTTAGCCACTATTGCTGAGAACACCTATAGATCTATAGAAGAATTTTTGGCCATATCTTTTATATGGGATGTGTTCATCAAGTTATCAAGAATTGTATATGTATTTGAGGATTTGAGATGAGAATCAAAATGAAACTAAAATAATCCTCATATAGTTTTCCCAGTCTTGAATCATCCTTGGGTATACCCACCCTAGTTTTGCAGAGCTAGAAGAGTAGAAAACCACCCTTGGTTTTGTTGAAGTTGGGCCCAAATGCTTTGCACATACAATTGTTAATAATAATTGGCTGGTCTTTAGATTGTGTGAGTAATGTCATCTTGGTATTGAGCATTTTGTTGTTCAATAGTTTTTAGTTTCTTTTTAAAACACCAACAAAATGGCGACTCTACTGGGGAGTTGTCCAACACATCTATGAAAAGTACTATAATTTCTTTGGTCCTATTGTGTACATGTGTGTTAGGTTATGTAAGTTTTGCACATGGTATTAAGGGAATATTTTAGAGACAAACCTTGAGAATTTAAAGAGGGAATAACCCAAGTACCATAGCTACACACTGACGTATCTAGCCTATCCAGGTGTCTTATCTAACAAGCAAGAGTTGTAGTCTTATGATCTTAGTGATTGGTCTATCTTTGTCAGATATTTCAATTTCTATTTGTGTGTTGTTTTCTTTGAGTCAGAAATAATTGTCATTGTGTATTTTCCTGAGAATAGGGTGGCGACTCAATCAAGGTTTTGAAGCTAGTGCTTATTTTAACAAAAGGTGAATATGGCTGACAAGAGAAAGAACACAAGAGCTTACATGAGAGCCAATCTTGATGTACCAATGTATACTGATTTACCCCAAGGTGGTAGGAAGAACCAAAATAAGAAAAGGACAGATCCAAATCCCACCTAGAAACCTAGAGGTAACGCATCCGTCAATTCCCAGTATCAACCAGTATTAGGGAGAGAGTCTTCTTCACTCAGTTCTGAATCCAAAACTACAAGACTCTTAGGAGGCATTTTTAGTACCCCATTACCAGATGAGAGAGTTTTTCAGGACAAAGATGTGTCCACAGTAGGAATTTCTTAATCAAGGCCAAATCCTGTAGCTAATATGAACTATAGGCTAGGATTTAAGAGTTCATTTGATGATCCTTTTAATCCCAGAGTAGCCCCATATGTGGAGCCCAATCTTATAGATCTGGATGATCCTACTGATTCAGAGACTACTTCTACAGATCCTAAAGAAGTGCATTCTGAGATAAGAGTTTTGAAGAAATGGATTGCTAAGGAAGAAGCTAAACACATTTGTCTTGAAATGGAAAAGGAGCAAGTCACCTTGGATGCCATAATAGAAAGGGATGCTCTGCTAAGAAGGATGATTGCCTTGAAGGAGCAAAATAAAAAGTTAGAAGAAAATACCACAACTCTCTATACTGATGTATTTGGAGATGTAGACAATCTGAGAACTAAAGTTCAAGAACAAGAAAAATGCCTGAATCAAAGGCAAGAACCAGTTATTGCTCAAGTCCAAGCCTATAAACCTGTTCAAGTGGACCCTGTAGAGCCCACTGCAAAAACTCTAGATAAAAGGAAAGGCAAAGCTATAGGAATCCAAATAAATGAACCTCAAGCTCTACAAAGAAAACCCATACAACCCTCCATGTCAAAATTAGATCTAGATCTGGAGAAGGCTAGAAAAGAGAAGGAAGATCTTGCAAAAGAACTTGAGAAGGTTGAGAATGAAGCTCAAGCTGCAGCAACTAGGAGAAAAATCTAATTCATTAAATCTAATTTTGCATTGGCTTCATGGCCCAATTTGTCCATCCCACCTGCAACTCTTGCACAAGCTAGTGGTCCAATAATCTCGACTTAGGGAATATCCCAATCTGCCCCTGCTTCATCATCCACTATTAGCACCCAAATCCCCTTTGTCGAACCTCAATAATCCCAAGCTACTCCTCTAAACCAAGCTAACATAGCAAGTACCTCAAATGTTCCTGGTTTCCAGAAGAAACCTGTATACCTGGAAAAGTATAGACAAATATCATTTGTTGGTATTCTTGGTGCTCCACATCCCATATCGTTTGATTTAAGAGACAAAGTGGTTAAGTTTTCTGAGAATAATGCTGTTACTGGTGAAGAACATTTGGGAATTTTTATTGATATGTTAAATGATTATGAAGTTGAACATGAACATATGGTAATGAAATTGTTTGTGCATTCACTAACTAAGGATGCAAGCGATTGGTTCAGGAGGCTACCTAATGATAGTATCACCTCATGGAGTGACTTGGAGAAATTATTTAAGGAGCAATATGGAGACAAAACTAATGCAGGATTCATGTTGAATGAGTTCAATAACATCAAGAAAAACCCAAATGAGTCCACATTTGACTTCAATGTAAGATTCTAGAAAGGTATGTGTAGACACCTAAAAATCCTTTAGAAAATAAAGTATTTTTATTTTCTGAAAAAGTCCTGATGACATCATCATTTATTAATTAATTATTAATTATTTATTAATTAATTAATTTTTATGCCATTAAATCCCTTTATCTTAATTAAAAATATTTAATTAAGGAATCCCTCCCAAAAATGTTTAAATCTTATTTAAACATTATTTCCTTATTTATTAATTATTTAATTAATAAATTGACCAAAAATCCTTTAAAAAATAAAGTATTTTTATTTTCTGAAAATGTCCTGATGACATCATCATTTATTAATTAATTAATTAATTTATTTTTATGCCATTAAATCCCTTTATCTTAATTAAAAATATTTAATTAAAGAATCCCTCCCAAAAATGTTTAAATCTTATTTAAACATTATTTTCTTATTTATTAATTATTTAATTAATAAATTGACCAAAAGTCCCAAAATAAATAATTTATTTATTTTTTTCCCAAAAGTTGGCCAATTTCCTTAAGACCAATAACCCCTTCCAAAATCTTCTAATCCTTCTTTAATTTTGATTAAAGGCTAATCTCATCATTTCCTACCTCTAATCCCAACTCAAAATATTTAATCAAGATTAAATATTAATCCTCATGTTTATTAAAAATATTTTAATAAATATCTCCTCAACCCAAACCCTTGAAATAAATAAAACTTTATTTATTTCATAAAATCTTATCCTAGGAAGTTCTAGACTCTTCTAAAAAGTCTTCATCCTCATCCAAAGCCTAGACTCTTCTAGAAGATGTCTTTAACCCTAATCCTAATCCCCTCCTAACCTTGTCACATTCCCTAAATATGGGTTAAGACTTGCTAACTCAAGCCAAAGTTAACAAATATCTCCTCCTTCACCCACCCTCATTAACTGCAATCCACTTGCCATCCACTTGCCTAGTCCTAAGTCATCTCTAACCCTTCCTCTAATCATTTTTACAACCCTAAGCAAGCTTAAAACCTCTCTAAACCCTCAAATTCGAATTTCATGGTATCTCTCACAAATATCTTCAACCACAAAATTTTATAAAGCCCACAAAGTCATAAATGTTCTTACAAAGCACTTATGAAGGGTCTTTATGAAGATTTTATCCCTTGAGCCTCTTTTGTTGACTCATCCTTTCCCTTTCCTCCATCCTCTCACCATGTGACATGTGTCACTCTTTGATTGGTTGTAAGGAAGCACAATCCATGTGCTCTCCTCTCATGCAATCTAAGCCCTCCATGAGCTTTTTCCCATCCTTGCATCTTAGCCCTCAATCCCTCAAGCCTCTTGCCTATAAATTGGATCCTTCCCCTTTGCAAAATAACACAATCCATAAAGTAAAGTTATAATGCTATTTTGAGAGCCAAATCCATACTAAAGCCATCTATCCACACTAAAAATCCACAATCATCCATTGAAGCCTTTGGAAGCATATTGAGCATACATCCTATCCATTTAGATAAAGCTACTCAACAAGAGAGCTTCTCATTGAGAGAGTCCATTAATGGCTCATATTCTCAATTGAGAGTTCATCTTAGTCTATCTTGAAGTTTATGAATTTTGTTTAGTTTGTAGAAGCTTTATTTAAATTTGGTTTCTATTAGCATACTAACATTGCTCATATACATTTTGGCATGCCCGGTGGGACCCTGCATGGGTCATCTTCATTAGCTTTTTTAGTCAAATTTTGTATGTCATTTGCTGATTTTGGCTAATTTTGCTTGTTTTTGTGATTGGTAGGATTGTATAAATTGGTTTTGTAGGTCCACATGAGCATGAAGAAGACAAAGGAACTCATAGTCTATCTCACAGTATTTGCAGATTTTTCAAGCTTATAGGTGGACAAAGCACTTGAAATTCTTCTTCCTCTTCTTATCTATATTCTTCTTATTCCATCTACTTCTTCCCTAGCCTTGAGCATCTTATTTTCTTATCTTTTATGCCATGCCACTTGCGGCATCACATCAAAGAGGGGCAAAATGTAGACACCTAAAAATCCTTTAAAAAATAAAGTATTTTTATTTTCTGAAAAAGTCCTGATGACATCATAATTTATTAATTAATTAATTTTTATGCCATTAAATCCCTTTATCTTAATTAAAAATATTTAATTAAGGAATCCCTCCCAAAAATGTTTAAATCTTATTTAAACATTATTTCTTTATTTATTAATTATTTAATTAATAAATTGACCAAAAATACTTTAAAAAATAAATTATTTTTATTTTTTGAAAAAGTCCTGATGACATCATCATTTATTAATTAATTAATTATTTAATTATTTAATTTATTTTTATGCCATTAAATCCCTTTATCTTAATTAAAAATATTTAATTAAGGAATCCCTCCCAAAAATGTTTAAATCTTATTTAAACATTATTTTCTTATTTATTAATTATTTAATTAATAAATTGACCAAAAATCTCAAAATAAATAATTAAATTTTTTTTTTCCCAAAAGTTGGCCAATTTCCTTAAGACCAATAACCTCTTCCAAAATCTTCTAATCCTTCTTTAATTTCGATTAAAGGCTAATCTCATCATTTCCTACCCCTAATCCCAACTCAAAATATTTAATCAAGATTAAATATTAATTCTCATGTTTATTAAAAATATTTTAATAAATATCTCCTCAACCCAAACCCTTGAAATAAATAAAACTTTATTTATTTCATAAAATCTTATCCTAGGAAGTTCTAGACTCTTCTAGAAAGTCTTCATCCTCATTCAAAGCCTAGACTCTTCTAGAAGATGTCTTTAAGCCTAATCCTAATCCCCTCCTAACCTTGTCACATTCCCTAAACATGGGTTAAGACTTGCTAACTCAAGCCAAAGTTAACAAATATCTCCTCCTTCACCCACCCTCATTAATTGCAATCCACTTGCCATCCACTTGCCTAGTCCTAAGCCATCTCTAACCCTTCCTCTAATCATTTTTACAACCCTAAGCAAGCTTAAAACCTCTCTAAACCCTCAAATTCGAATTTCATGGTATCTCTCACAAATATCTTCAACCACAAAATTTTATAAAGCCCACAAAGTCATAAATGTTCTTACAAAGCACTTATGAAGGGTCTTTATGAAGATTTTATCCCTTGAGCCTCCTTTGTTGACTCATCCTTCCCCTTTCCTCCATCCTCTCATCATGTGACATGTGTCACTCTTTGATTGGTTGTAAGGAAGCACAATCCATGTGCTCTCCTCTCATGCAATCTAAGCCCTCCATGAGCTTTTTCCCATCCTTGCATCTTAGCCCTCAATCCCTCAAGCCTCTTGCCTATAAATTGGATCCTTCCCCTTTGCAAAATAACACAATCCATGAAGTAAAGTTATAATGCTATTTTGAGAGCCAAATCCATACTAAAGCCATCTATCCACACTAAAAATCCACAATAATCCATTGAAGTCTTTGGAAGCATATTGAGCATACATCCTATCCATTTAGATAAAGCTACTCAACAAGAGAGCTTCTTATTGAGAGAGTCCATTAATGGCTCATATTCTCAATTGAGAGTTCATCTTAGTCTATCTTGAAGTTTATGAATTTTGTTTAGTTTGTAGAAGCTTTATTTAAATTTGGTTTCTATTAGCATACTAACATTGCTCATATACAGTATTTGCAAATTTTTCAAGCTTATAGGTGGACAAAGCACTTGGAATTCTTCTTCCTCTTCTTGTCTATATTCTTCTTATTCCATCTACTTCTTCTTCTTCTTCTTGTGGGAGATCTTGGCCATTTTTTTTTAAGGAAGCAAAATCATACACACTTCTTTTTAGTGCTTAAAATGAACCCCCAAATCATACTTAAATCCATTAAAAAATTAAAAATTTGCAAAAAAGAAAAAATCTTTTAACAAGTGAAACTAAACCAATCTAATCATTTGCATCCTTGCAACATCAAGGTTTTAGATGCATTTATGCAAAGTTAGGAACACTTCATTTTTGGGAATTTAAAAAGAACTTCAAGTTTCCATTTCAAAAGGTTCAAAATCAACACTAAGTGCACACTAAAATCTAAATCAAACTCAAAGCATCAATCAAGGATAAAATGAACCTCATTTGCAAATATGTTAAAGTTCTTTTATAAATCTCATGAAAACTAAGAGTCCTAAATGGTTGCCAAAATTGTCCTAAAAAGCTTTGTTATTTTTTCCAAACAAATGTCTTGTTGCAAAATCTTGAATGTTTCTTAGGTTTTTTATGCATCAAAACAATCTAGGAATATCATTTTTGGGCTTAAAACATGCAAACTAGAACACAAAATCTTGAATGAAAAGCAAAGTCCAAAGAGTCATTTTCACTTTTGAGTCCAAAAACAATCTTGAATGGTCTAAGGTTAAAACAAAGCACTTCAAAGTCTTTAAAACAACACACAAAATCTCAATCTTGAATGCTCAAAGGAAAAAACTTGAATCTTTAATCACTTGTCTTTGAATGCATGTTGTTAAAATCAGTCTTGAGTGCCATAGATTAAAATCAAAGTTTTTTTTTTTATGAATGCATGATTAAAACAACAAATCCAATCTTGAATGCCATAGATCAAATAATCATCTTTTGGAGCATAAAAAGAATCTACATTTTTGTAATCTTTTAAGTTATAAAAACAAATAAAAATTCTTTGAGTGAGTTTGTCGTTGGACTCACCCTCTTTAATCACCCATAAATTTAACCATTGGTTGCAATCTCAGTGCCATCTATGGGGATGGGTCCACCTAAGAGGGTGTTAAGTGCTCCACACAAATCAAACTCCACTCACTTGGGTTTTTAGTGGTTTTTCTAAGTTAGAAAATTCCTTGAATGTGCATTAATCTCGCTCACACTTCATTTGGGCATAAAAATTGGACAAATCTTGACGTGGAGGGCCTCCGGGCGTGCACTTGAAATCGAATCTCACACACCTTTGTTTTGGGCTTAAAATAAACTCACACTCAATCTTGAATGCCTTAAAGAAAAATCAATCGATACTTGACGTGGAGGGCCTCCGGGCGCACGGGTTTACCTTCTTGTTGACCCTAACTCTTCTTATTGTTCGCATTCTTCGATCAATTTTATTTTTGTCGACGCTTCAAAGTTGGAATAAACATTGTATCTTAAACATGAGTGCTTGCAAAGTCTAGATCAGAAAACTTAAGCGTCAGTTGGTAAAAGAACAAGCATGTTTTTTAACCCAAGATCATCCAAGTCTTCTCTCCCCTTGTCATATTTCGAGGCCATCTTGGGTGCATAAGATTAGGATCCAAAATCTTGTCTTAACTTTTTAGGAGGCCTGCTTGGGGATTTCATCACCCCTTGGGACGACCTCAACTTCAGCGTTCCGACGGAGCATAAAGATCGGGAGGTGAATCCAAAGACACCTCTCTTGGGATCAAAATTTTGTCACTTGGGCTAAGCCTCAAGGAACTTTATATCCTTGAGAGGTGAAAGAGGAGAAGTGGGTTACCGCTCCTCTCGGCTGTGTGACATCTTTTTGGTTTCATCTACAGATTTGGGACTCACGTACCTTGTGTATATCGAGGACTCCCTAGCTAAACCAAATTTCATCCTTGTAGAAAGCTTCCTAAGATGTTGGTGTGTTTGACGTGCTTGCTCAAAACTTTTGTCTACTTGTTTGTTCATAGCTTTTGAATGAATGTTTGCCAATTTTGGTCGAAATCCCAGAAAAGCAGAAATTTCCCAACTCAAGGCATACTTAGCGTAGTCACTGCCTTATCAGAAAATCATCCAAGCTCCCCCGCTGCAACCAAATCTATCTAGTTTCTTGCTTTAGAATAATCCCAAATCCAAAGTCTCTCCAAATCATCCCCCCCTAGCCAGCTAGAAACCCAATCCAAAATCACACCCAAGCCTTTAGAGAGTTGTTGTCATTCTACTAGAATTTGTTATCCAATCAATCCAACCAATCCACCAGCCTCACCACGGTTATCCTTTTGACAGAGCTTTGTCTAGGGTAATCTAGCTTTGTCACCTGTTATCCCTCATCACCTTGAGCTAAAGGTTGGGATCCACAAGTGATCAATCTCGTGTCATGCCCATAGGATCATTAGTCTATTCTTAGGTTGACACAATCTCCACCAATCCAGCACATAGGAAAGCAAAACTCTGACTTTTTGACAGCATGCCCTTGAAGTCTTCCACCCACAAGAAAGCCAAAAATCTCCAGCCAATCCTCCTTAGGTCTGTCATACAGCTTTGACTCTCCCTAGGAATTCTTTCATCAGCCAATCCAAAATCTGTGCTTAATCCAAATCCAACCATGAGCTTCCGTGTTCATCCATACGCAAGACCCCATCCCCATCAAACTCATCATCAAAGCATAAAGTACCAATCCTATCATGATGTGTTTGGTCGCATTGTCCTTGCTCCCGCCACCTCCTATTCTAATGATGATGAAAATCTTGTTGACTATGACGGGTATATTGAAAGCCTTAGAAACATTCCCCCAAGCATCCCCCAAAATCCAAGAGTTATTCCAAACTATCTGGTCATGCCATCTGATATTCCAGCTTCCCCTCCATCACCCCATCAACCAAGCTTCCAATCTTCCACCCCCATCACCCTAGCTATTCCTGTCAATCCACCTCCACCTTCGACACACGAGTCTCCAAGGAATCTCCTAGAGAAAATACAAGAAAGGTTGCCTCCAACAGTCGATAAGCCATGTCATCTAATCCAACCATGTGAAGTAGTCAGTGATGAAGCTTCCCCATCTATAATATCACCTCCATCTCCCATAGCTATCATCCCCATACCATCCATCAAATTGCTTAAAATCCTTCCACTTCTTGCAAGCATCAAAATCCCACCACCTGTCAAATCCCTCCAAATCCTATCCACATCGCCTCCAAGCATTTCCCAAATCTCTCGTAATGACCCTTATGCATCCATCTTCTACTCACCCATCTCCACTACTGAATCTCCCATCTATCCATCCGCTGCCTTTGAAGAATCCATCCCTTCACCTCCTATCGCACCATCCACTCTAAACCAATCCTATCAAGATCCTGCCCAAAAGCATGTTGACATCCCCCAAAGCATAAATGAAGATATCATCGTACCATGTCTTCCATCCATAGTGCAGTCACCATCTCCTCCATCTCCAAAACCTCAAGCCATATCTCCTCCACTACAAGATATCTTGTCATCCCACCAACTACATCAAGATCCTATCCTTCCATCTCCCCCGCTCCATGATTCCATCTTACCACCTATCCAAGCTATTCCACCATCTATAATCTACCCTCTTGGTTCACTTACATTCATCCACGGTGGCGCTCTCTCAGCAGAAGAATTAAGAACAGTATCTCCCCATTACAATACACCTAATAAATCACTTCTACCATTTTCTGCAAGCAAAAATTTTCCTCAACTTGTTCAAATGCTCAATTGATGGCATTATCAAGGTCAAGGTTTAGGACCACAAGAGCAAAGAATCAGAGAGCCTATTATTGCACAAAAAAATCTAGGATTTCATGGTCTTGGATATGTATCCAAAGGCTCACCATCTAAAGGTGTTGGTACACCACACCCCCAAACCAAGCCTATCTCCAAGCCCACCATGCCAGCCTCCCATCACTCCTTCAAGAAATCTTATGTCATCCCCCCTCCACCATCTTTGCAACCCAAAACAACCTACCATATCCCCTCTTCATCCGTTAAATCCATTTTGGGTCCCTATGTCCCAAAATCTACCATCCTCCATCCTCCTATCAGCCATCATAAAAATCCTATTCCATCCATTTCTATGCAAGATCAACAAAGGCACATGTCAGGGCACATCATCCATCATCATCCCCCTACATGCTCTTTCATATCCTCTCCATCTCACAAAGCTTCTCCTAACCATCTTCCCAAAGCTTACCACAGCAATGTGAATGCTAACTTCAAAATGCATAAAGCTAAAAATCCACATCCTAGGCAATCATATGTCTATTCTAAAAGACACACTCCAAAAAGGAAAAATCCAATCAAAGAATGCAAAACAATGCAAAAGCCTATGAAAAGAAAATCCAAAACCATGTGGATCCCCAAGAAAAAAGTTGAAACCCAATGCATAATGGCATCCACCATTGCTAATCCCCCATCTAGTGACTCATGTCCCCCATCTCCTAACTCCATCTTGGGTGCCTATATCCCTAGGCACGCTTCCACAAATCCTCCATCACGCCCGCATCTACCATCTATCCCCCATATGCTCTTTTCACACCCGTTCCAACATGTGCCAATGTTGCTCTTGCAAGCATCCCCATCTTATGCTCCTTTCCAGCATTTTCATCCCTCCATCTCCTACCATCAATCCCATCTAATCCGATCTATTGCATAAATCACACATCCGGTGTACCAACAACTAGCAACAAAATTGAACATTCCAACAGCCAGTGAAAAATCCCAAAAAAGCCAAAATAGCTGAAGAAATCCAAAATCATTCCAGCTAAGTCCAAAGTCAAAAAGTCAAAAAAGAAAAGAAAAATAAAGCGTCCACTGGTGAAAAATTGGCAATTCAAGTGCCTTGGACAAGTACCATGATGAAAACTTGGCAAACAAGCGTCATGCGTAATCCCGCCATCCCTAGCTTAGCCTATCACCCTCATGCTTTTGGTCATCTCTTGACATCCAACTCCATCTTCCAATCTATCCACCTATCCTCCATCCTCCAGCTTCCATCTCACACCATCCACTAATCTTATGCAGCTTCAACCAATCATCTCAGCTATCATCCATCTCCCTAGCCCCTTCAGCTTTTTCCATCCTAGCTTCAATCCTATCACATCCATCATAAGACCTCCTTCCGCATGTTATCTTCTGATTGGGGGCACTATATTCCTTGGAGATCTTGTCTTGTCCATCCTCCCTTGTCATTGGTATCTAGCTCTAGGCTATCCTCATGCAAACCCATTGTCATCTCTTTATATCCATCATAATCCTAGCTATCTACCATCCTATCCAGCCATCTCATCCTGCTACTCTAGCTATCCTTGGTCAAAAAATCTCTCATCATCATTGGATGCATCCTACCAAATCCATATCTTTCGCTATCACCCCACCCTTAGCTTTCGCATCTTGCACAACATTGAACCATCCCTCTATCCTATCATCCTGAGCTTTTTCCTGCTTGTAACTATCTTGGTCCGTTAGCTTGTACCATATCTTGATTAGCTCACTTGTAAATATCTTGGTCCGTCAGCTTGTACATCCTCTTTAGCTTAGTACCATTGTATCTATCCAGCTTTTATGCCAGTTCCTCCTTGATCAACATCTTGCACACATCGCACAACCCTTGGTTAGCTATTCCAATGCATCCTTTAACTAGATCCCCTGTCACCAAAGTGTTATCCTTCTTAGTTCAGCTTGCCAGATGCATCACTCATCCAAATCCACCAGCTTAGGTGCTCTTTGATAGGTCCTTGCAGGATATAGCTTTCCTCATGTCTGATCTTGGTCCGTTAGTACCTCGTCCTACTCATCTCGTTGGCAAACAGTTCTCTTTGGGATTTTTGCTTTCTTTTGATTTGAACTCTTCCCTATTGGGTCTTGAAATATCTTTTCCAAGAAATCTCCTTGTTCCCTCCTCAAGGTTGCCGCAATCTTTCATATCATGGTATACTATGAATGGGGCAATCAGAGCGTAAGGTATTGATCATGTCTTTTGCTTGTTTTCTTTTTTTCTTGTGGGTTACCCAGTGTCGTTTTCACACTGCTTCCTCTGGGATTCATGTGTGATATTGGGGCAATCCTTGCGTGTTTGTTTTGAGTCAGTTTGTCAGTCCTCTAGACAGTTGGTGAAAAGGCCTTGATGTTCTTGGTAACCTTGACAATTAACCAACAGTCCTATAGCAAATCTAGTGCTCAACTACATGGTGGTACTTCTCTTTGAAGTATCCCCCCCGCTCAAAAAGCTTCAATGGTTTTCCTTAATCTCCATTATCCCCCATCCATATCTAGCATCCGTCTCTCCTACCCCAGCTTATGCATCAGTATCTCTTTGAATCACTCCTCACCTTTAGCTTTAGGGATCCACAATCCTAGTCTTAGGGATCCACCAATCCAAATCAATCCACCAAGCCTCATCTTTCGAGATCCACAATCCTAGTCCTAGGGATCTCCGAAACCCATCTTCCGCCAATCTGACTCTTTGAAATCCTATTGCATCAGCTTTTTTAATCCCCTCATCCATCTTCCCATCCTGGATTCTTTTTATAGCACTCCGCTCCTTAATCCTCCACAATCCCTGAGATCTTAAGCTTGCTTCCTCTTGTGCCTCTGATTCTCCCTTTATCATTCTCCCGTAGTGAGAGTTTGAGCTAACCAAACCTCTTCTCTTAAGCAAATCTGAGTCTTCTTGCTCATCTCAGATTCTTGTACTTTTCAAGAAGTCGTCGAGCCTCACTTTCTCTCCCCACCGCCTTCTTGAGGGGGCATCTCACAGTCCATTCTCTCCTCTTCTGCTCTAGCCTTGGGCATCTTATTTTCTTATCTTTGATGCCATGCCACTTGCGGCATCACATCAAAGAAGGGCAAAATGTAGACACCTAAAAATCTTTTAGAAAATAAAGTATTTTTATTTTTTGAAAAAGTCCTGATGACATCATCATTTATTAATTAATTATTAATTATTTATTAATTAATTATTAATTAATTATTAATTAATTAATTAATTAATTATTAATTAATTATTAATTAATTAATTAATTAATTTTAATGCCATTAAATCCCTTTATCTTAATTAAAAATATTTAATTAAGGAATACCTCCCAAAAATGTTTAAATCTTATTTAAACATTATTTCCTTATTTATTAATTATTTAATTAATTAATTGACCAAAAATCCTTTAGAAAATAAAGTATTTTTATTTTCTGAAAAAGTCCTGATGACATCATCATTTATTAATTAATTAATTATTTAATTAATTAATTTATTTTTATGCCATTAAATCCCTTTATCTTAATTAAAAATATTTAATTAAGGAATCCCTCCCAAAAATGTTTAAATCTTATTTAAACATTATTTCCTTATTTAAACATTATTTAATTAATAAATTGACCAAAAATCTCAAAATAAATAATTTATTTATTTTTTTTCCAAAAGTTGGCCAATTTCCTTAAGACCAATAACCTCTTCCAAAATCTTCTAATCCTTCTTTAATTTCGATTAAAGGCTAATCTCATCATTTCCTACCCCTAATCCCAACTCAAAATATTTAATCAAGATTAAATATTAATCCTCATGTTTATTAAAAATATTTTAATAAATATCTCCTCAACCCAAACCCTTGAAATAAATAAAACTTTATTTATTTCATAAAATCTTATCCTAGGAAGTTCTAGACTCTTCTAAAAAGTCTTCATCCTCATCCAAAGCCTAGACTCTTCTAAAAGATGTCTTTAACCCTAATCCTAATCCCCTCCTAACCTTGTCACATTCCCTAAACATGGGTTAAGACTTGCTAACTCAAGCCAAAGTTAACAAATATCTCCTCCTTCACCCACCCTCATTAATTGCAATCCACTTGCCATCCACTTGCCTAGTCCTAAGCCATCTCTAACCCTTCCTCTAATCATTTTTACAACCCTAAGCAAGCTTAAAACCTCCCTAAACCCTCAAATTCGAATTTCATGGTATCTCTCACAAATATCTTCAACCACAAAACTTTATAAAGCCCACAAAGTCATAAATGTTCTTACAAAGCACTTATGAAGGGTCTTTATGAAGATTTTATCCCTTGAGCCTCCTTTGTTGACTCATCCTTCCCCTTTGCTCCATCCTCTCACCATGTGACATGTGTTACTCTTTGATTGGTTGTAAGGAAGCACAATCCATGTGCTCTCCTCTCATGCAATCTAAGCCCTCCATGAGCTTTTTTCCATCCTTGCATCTTAGCCCTCAATCCCTCAAGCCTCTTGCCTATAAATTGGATCCTTCCCTTTGCAAAATAACACAATCCATGAAGTAAAGTTATAATGCTATTTTGAGAGCCAAATCCATACTAAAGCCATCTATCCACACTAAAAATCCACAATCATTCATTGAAGCCTTTGGAAGCATATTGAGCATACATCCTATCCATTTAGATAAAGCTACTCAACAAGAGAGCTTCTTATTGAGAGAGTCCATTAATGGCTCATATTCTCAATTGAGAGTTCATCTTAGTCTATCTTGAAGTTTATGAATTTTGTTTAGTTTGTAGAAGCTTTATTTAAATTTAGTTTCTATTAGCATACTAACATTGCTCATATACAGTATGTACATACTGTTTCAAGTTATGAGGTTGAATGAGGATGTTCGTCTCACAACATATTTCAATTCCTTTGATAGTAAAATGGCTTATCAATTAAGGGATAAGGATCCCAAAACCCTAAGGGATGCTTATAAAGTTGTTATAAATATAGAGAATAATAGGAAGGCATCTGGAAAACTAGGTAGGAGGGATGATCCAAAGCTTTTTAATCCTAAGAACAATAACAAAAAGGAGGGTGATAAAACTCCTATAGGAAAGAAGCCAGAAGAACCCACTATAGGCCAAGTTTTGGAATTGCTGAAGAAGATGAATCTCACTAATTTCAATAAGCCAAATGTTGTTGAGAGAACCCTTGTGAATAACAACAGTTTCAATAGGCAATCTAGATTGCAAAATTACCCTTACACCACCCAGTGGAAAGATGGTAAGCTAGTCCCCAACTAGACACAAAATGTGAAAGATAAGGGTACCTCGGATCCCCTACAAAGGAACACTGTGAATATGAATGATGATGTACCATGGTGCATTGTATGTCAATCACCTCATTCTACTAATTATTGTGCTATTGCTCAGTCATTTTCCTAAGATCAAGGCATGCAACTTGAAGAAGAAAGTGAAGAGAAAAGCCATGATGATATAAGTTGCACTATGGTAAGCATGTGTGATGATTTTATAGATTCTGATTCTGAAGAACTTGAAAGTGATATTACTAGTCAGAGAATTGCTTATCATTTACATCATCAGCAAGTTCTTTCAAATGATGAAGGTTATGATACAAATAAGGTATGTGTTACATTCTCTGATGTAGGTCACACAAGCTTAAGAATGCCTTCCAAAGAAGAGATTGATAGAATTACAACAGAAATGATTTCCCAAGTCCATAGTAACTACAATTTGAGAAGTAGAATAGTAAATAATGATGCAGGAAAGCCATCCAATGTATTCATCAAAGATATCACCCAAAAGATGAATGATCAAAATAAGAAATTCAATGTAGATGTGCCTAAGATCAAAGACAACAAGGGTAAGAAGTGGGAACCAAAAAAGAAAGTTTAGTTTTAGACAAATGAAACAACGAAAATAGTTGTGCAACCAAAGAAATTAGAACCTGATACTATCAAGCAAATAGTAGTGCTTGCTATCCAAAAGACTTCAACTCTAGGTACTCTTGTAAAACCCACTATTGTTGAACCTGTTGATATGATATCTATGTTGTCCCAAATTACTATAAAAGTGCCCTTGTCTACTTCTTAGAATTGAAGAGCATAAGAGAAAGGCTTTATCATGGTTGGGTGGGATAGAAAACAATAATACTATTGTAGATCAAACTGTTGCCCAACAAACCCCATTAGTAGTAGAGGATAGTGGTATCATATCTCAGATTCCCCCAATGTTTTTAGATGATTCCTTAGTGGCATTTATAGAAGATATTGACCCTTTTTTCCTCAGTTTGATCATAAAAGGGAAGACCTTAAAAAATTGTATGATAGACTCAGCAGCTTCCAACGCCATAATGCCTTTCAAAGTAATGGAAGCCTTAGGATTGAAAGTGGATACCAAGTAGGGCAGATGCAAAGGAATGGATGCTCGGGAAGTCCCAGTCATAGGAACCATAAATGCTTTACCATTCAAATTAGCTGCATATACTAAAGTAGAGTTAACCATGTCTGTCCTTGTAGTGGATATACCTCCACACTATGGAATGTTGCTCTCTCGCAAATGGAGTGCTGCCATGGGGGGAAGCCTGCAATGTGATTTGACTTATGCTACTTTCCACATAGGGGATAGAGTTGTTAGGGTAAATAGATAGCCAAGGGTTAATCACATTTTAGAGGAAGAAATTGACAAAGATGCCACTTGTTTCTTAGATACTGGTGTCAATGCCTTCAAAGCTGAATTGATTATTCAAGAAGTTGAGAATTTACCTACTGTAATTGAACATGAAGTTGAATGGTGTACCAACTCACCAATATTTTGGACTATGTTTTTTGATGGGGCTAGTTCTAAAGAGGGTGCAGGGGCAGGTGTAGTTTTTCTTTCCCCTGAGAAAAATACTTTCAGATATTCATTCACTTTGAAGTTTTCTTGCACAAATAATATTGCAAAATATGAGGCATTGTTGCTAGGATTGAAAGCTGCCACACATCATGGAATTAAGAAATTACATGTCATAGGGAATTTTGAGTTAGTTATCTCCTAGATAAAAGAAACTTATGCATCCAAGAATAGGAGATTAAAGCAGTATAGAAATGCAGTTTGGGATGAGATAGAATCTTTTGATGCATTTGATATCTCATGGAGAGATAGGACTCAAAATAAGTGTTGTTAGCAAACGTAGCAATCAAGCCTAAGGAGATATCATTTACAGGAATATCTCAAATTGAGGTACAAAATAGACCTTCCATACCTGATAACATTGAAAATTGGGAAGTCTTTGAAGATGACAAATATATTATAAATTTTTTGTTAAATAAAGACAAGTACCATGGTCAGGAAATGGATTGCAGTGATTTAATTGAAACCATAGACGGTAAGGAAACCATTTTTGGCCAGGAGATTATGCAATTGAAAACCAACAAGATGCCTAAGGGGTTAGTGGTCTTGGAAAGTATTTTTGATAACCAGGATAGAGTCAAACTAGGAGTTAAAGACCCTAAGCCTTAGGAATTAGAAGAGATGAACCTTGGTACTAATGAAGCTCCCAAAAAGGTTTATATTGGCCAAAATTCGCCTGCTAAAATAAAAAAAACATTGATTGACTTGCTTAGGAAGTATAGACATGTTTTTGCATGGTCATAATGTGACCTTAAGGCTTATAGGGAAGATTTTTTCCAACATGTCATACCATTAAAAGATAATGTAAAACCTTTCAGACAAAAACAAAGACTAGTAAACCCTACCCTAGCTCCCAAAATGCAAGAAGAGTTGATGAAACTAAGGGATGGGGGGATAATCAAACCAATTAGGCATTCCACTTGGGTTTCAAATTTGGTACCTGTTAGAAAGAAGAATGGAGATATAAGATTATGTGTGGATTTTAGGAATTTGAACATTGCATCTTTGAAAGACAATTATGGATTACCCAATATGGAAGCCATGTTGTAGCAAGTGACTGGTTCTGAGCTAATGTCAATGATGGATGGTTTCTCTGGATATAATCAAGTTTTGGTAAAGAAAAGTGAACAATTCAAGATAGCCTTCACAACCCCATGGGGAACATATGTATATGTAAGGATTCCATTTGCCTTGATTAATGTAGGAGCTACTTTCCAAAGAGCCATGGATGTGGCATTTCATGATTATATTAACAAATTTATGGTTGTATACCAGGATGATCTTATTGCATATTCTAAGAAGGCTGAGGATCACTGCAGGCATTTGGAGAAAATCTTTATCAAAGATCTAGAATATTGAGTATCCTTGAACCCAAAGAAATGCACATTTGGGGTGATAGAAGGCAAATTACTAGGACATATAGTGTCCAAGGATGGGGTGAAAATAGACCCTGAGAGAGTAGCAGCTATTGATAAAATCCCCAAGCCAAAGAATTTAAAAGGAATTCAATCCTTCTTTGGCCAAGTCAATTTTCTTAGAAGGTTTGTTACCAATTTTGCTGAAATCAGTAGACCTATCTCAAAGATGCTCAAGAAGGGAGCTACTATAGATTGGAATGGTGAGCCTTCACAAGCATTCTAGGATATTAAAACTACAATAAAAAATGCTCCAGTACTAAGAACTCTAGATTACACAAAGCCTATGCATATTTTTTCTTTTGTATCCTTTCACACTATAGCTATAGTGTTGTTGCAAAAAAATGAAGAAGGACATGAACAACCCATTGCCTTCTTGAGTAAGTCATTGTAGCTTGCTGAATTAAAATATGAGATAAATGAAAAATAGGCATATGCTTTGGTAAAGGCTATAAAGGCTTTTAGATGCTACCTAGTAGGTGCTAATGTTATTGCCTTTGTACCAAATATAGCTATGAAGGACATATTCTCTCAATAGGAAGTATTAGGCAGAAGGTGTAGATGGATCAACAGGATCCAAGAGTTCAATATTGACATATAGATAACTAAGTTGGTAAGAGGTCAAGGTTTGGCAAAACTCATGGCTAAATCTAATTTGGATACCAATTAGATAAATGTGGTAGTTAATGACCTCAAATCAGACTTATGTGACATGGATTGTTGTGATTGGTACACCAATGTTATATATTACCTGCAACACATGGAAACTCCTCCCCATTTGCCTGAAAATGAAAAGAGGAGTACTAAATTGCAAGCCATCAAATACATAATTGTCCAAGGCAGTTTATGGTGGAGAAATTTTGAGGGAGTGTTGTTGAAGTGTATTGATCAAGAAAAGGCAAAAGAAGTCTTGGAGGAAATGCATGCTGGAGTGTGTGGAGGACACTATATGGCCAAGAACACTGCACATAAAGTGATGGGGGCTGGATTTTGGTGGCCTTCCCTTTTCAAGGATACCCAAATTATGATTAGGAAATGTGACCCTTCTTAGAGGTTTGCTGAAAAATTGAAGTTCTCAGGCAATACTCCATTGAAGCTAGTGGAGGTTCAAGCACCCTTTCAATAGTGGGGTATGGATTTCATAGGAGAGATTTCCCCCAAGTCTAGCACTGGCTATTCTTGGATTCTAGTGGCTACTAAGTACTTTAAAAAGTGGGTAGAGGCTATTACCACAAGAAATGCAACAAGTAAAGTTGTCAATAATTTCCTCCTGAATAATATTATTTCCAGATTTGGTTGTCCTAAGAAAATTGTAACAGACAATGCAATGTGCTTCAGGTCTGAGAAATTCATTAAATTTTGTGATAAATATGGAATGACAAGATCATCATCCTCTCCTTATCATCCAAAAGGAAATGGACAAGCTGAGTCCACCAATAAAAGCCTTTTAAAAGTCATTAAAAGAACCTTGGATGATAAATAGAAAGCATGGGATTCCAAGCCATAGTTAGCAATATGGGCTGACAGGGTAACTATGAAGAAAGCCATTGGTGTAGCTCCATTTGATATGGTGTATGGAATTCAAGCAAGAATGCCCTAGAATAACCTGGTAGGTTTATATAACTACATATAAATGTATGATGAAGATATCATTTATGATATGCAAGAAAGGTTGGATGAGCTGGTAGGGCTAACTAAGACTAGGAGAGAAGCATCTCTAAAGAACCAAAAGTTGCAATTGCAAGTTAAGACACTCTATGATAGAAGAACGGTAAGCAGAAAGTTTGAAGATGGAGATCTGGTCTTAATGTGGAATGCCAAAATTAAAGATAAAGGGAAACATGGAAAATTTGATCCTATCTAGTTAGGCCCTTATTTGATTGAAACTACTTGGGGTGAGGATTCTTATGTACTCAAAGATCTATCAAACAATATTCTTGAACTACCAGTTCATAGACAGTTCTTGAAGAGGTATTTTTCCTTTAAAAAATACTTATTATTTCCATGAACAGTAGTTTAGGGTTTTCTTGTACATATCTGTAAATCCTTTCATCTGTGTATAGTTTCTTGTGCATAGTTTTCCCATGTGTGTTGTTCTCTTAGTAAGTGGTTGATTTATTGGGAGCCTGTATGTGGTCTACTTATCCCATAAATTTTGAGCCCTCACTTGAATCCAGAGCATTCAATGTCCCTAGATAGAGCCATTGTTAGTCTGAATTTTTGCATAATAAATTTTCGTTGTCTAGGTAAAAAATTTTTAGATTGGAATCCATTAATGGTGAATAGGTTTTCTAGCTAAGTCATATTTTTGTTAGCCTTTGAATTTTTTTGTTAAAACCCTATGTCCCATTCCATTTAAATTTTCCCTGGCATAAAAAATTAAAAAAGAAGGACGATAAGAAAATATTCTTTTCCTGCCCATGTTGAGTTCGTTGTTCAATCCTTGTGAAAGAAGTTTTACCCCACTGTTAGATCCTTTTGAATCTATGGTCATTGTTAATTCGCTATGGAAAAATGCTCGATTGTTATGTATAGCAAGTTAGCAAGACTGATGAAACGTGTCTGTGATATTGAAAAGTGAAATTTGGCACCGAAAATTATGTTAACATGAGGTAAATTTTGGCACGTGCTGTATCCTAGGCTTGTCAGTTTTAAGAATAAATGCACGTGAAGAAAATTGTGAATGGTGTGACCAGCGTCCAAGTTTTTTCGACAATTCGCTAAGTTGCTATCAAAAAAATCCATGCAACTTGCTAGTGGTGATGTAGCAAATGTCCAAATTTTGCAAAAAGGTAGTGTTCTTTTGAAAGGTTGATATGACCGTAGAAGTTCCCACGCAGTATTATAAATGTGCACGAGCACCTTTTATGATACCAGCATTAATTGGTAGGGTTTTCAATCAATGTGTGTTTTGTTTTCTGTCACCGGAACTAAGAATATGTCAAAGGTCGTTATATTGCTAGATGGAATAACACCACTTTTTTTGTAGCAACATAGCGAGGGCCTGATCATTGCGAGGGCCTTGTTTTGTTTAAAAAGTGGTTTTCAAAAAGGAAGTTCTTTGCCCCTCTGGATAATATCTAGAATTTTGATTTGGGAAAGCTAGTAGTCCCAAGTATTTTCATGGATTATGATTTGCTAGAAGACATTGCCAAAAATTATGATCAAGCCATTAGGGTTGTGAGAAGAAATGATGGTGTGCCTCTGGTCTCAATTAGCCCTGAAGAAATTAGAGAAGTTTTTCACTTAGAACCATTATCAGATTACCATTTGCCAATCAATTTGCTAGAATTAGAAAAAGAATACAAAGAAAATAGAGATGTAATTAGGGGAGGTGCACTGAGGGCACACATTGGTACTATAGGAACTCTGCCAGTAATTACTGCAGCCTTTAGAGAACCTTTTAGGAAGAGTCTTTTCACTTCTCGGGCTGTAGAGATATACAGGACCCTGTGCCGTGTTTTTGGTGAGGATGAGCAAGATTTCATGCCCATTGGCCTTATGTATATGATGGTTCAAATTGCTTCTTTCGGTATAGATGTTATCTTTGATTTTTCCTCCTTTCTAATTAAAGAAATTCACATTGGTTTGGTTGGAATTGCGAGAGGCAAAGTGGAGAAAACTTTTGGCCACTACTCTCTATTGATGCATATGTTCTTGTTCAAGGGGGTGACATATTTCAGTAATGAGATGGAATTGAACAGAGAGGAAAATGGGGAGACACTGCCAGTCCAGTTGTGGAGTGCAGATATGACCTGGGATGCAAATAATGAAATTTTTGTCAAATTTGATAGATATTTTTCTTCTAAATTGAGATGTCTCATATTGAGTGACAATCCCAGAATCCCTAATGTACTGATGAGTCTCATCAGGCCTATGGATAGCCCCCATAATTTGAAAGTTTCACATAATTGGGGAGATATTATTCCTTACCCTATTTCTACTATTTTTAGAATCCATGGTTTTAAGGGGAGTCCTCATGTCTTGCCTTACCAAGTACCTCTAAAGGTAGGAATGGCAGAAGTCTTGTGGCAACTAGGAGGAATAGAAGATATGTTTTTGTTGAAGAGGCAATCAGGGTCAATTTTCCCTACTTGTACAGTGGCCCATTAGTTTGTAATTACCAAAGGGGGTTGGCTCTTTTTGTATAAAATTTTGGATCAGTATATGATAGCTGTCTCCCATTCCCATTTTTGTTATTCTGAGGGGTTTTTCAATCAAACTTTGAGGCATAGGATTAAGCTGGGACCGGTCAAACATGATTCATATTATCCAGAGGACATTATAAGAAATGAATTCTCATTATAGGAACAAGAAACTAAAAAAGAAAAATGGAGAGTTTACTCCTAAGTCCTAGAATTCATTCATTATTTTGATTAGAATTATAGTCCTTTAGATAGTGCTAATACAGAGGCTAACAGAATAAATAAACTCATGAGAAACTTCCCTACAATAATGGAAGCCATGAATGAGAAGAAACAATTTTTATTTAATTGTCATCCTAATAAGGCTAGAGACGTCATGAGGAGGTTGGTTTTCACCCCTAATATAGGAGTTGGTCAAATAATTGTATAGAGGAAGACTGGTTACACTATAATTCAAAATAAAAGGGCTCTTATAGATAAGGGCAAACAAATAATGAGATCCACCAATACAACCCTAGAGGAGAGACTTGATGAGCCTAGTCCCAAGAGGCAGAAGGCAATAAGAGAAGAGAGGTCTCAAGTTGAGGAACATTCACCCACTCAATCTCCTATGAGGATTGGAGAAGAATAGCTCACAGGTGAGCAAGTTGAGAAGATGGGATCACAGGGAGGTATTTTTATTACTCAAGCAAAATTGGATGAAGGTAACCCTCCAGAGCCTCCTATACCAAGTCTAGACCTAACAATAGCTAATTATAGAGGAAGGGAATTGGACCCTATGTTGGAACAGGAAAGTCATCAATTTTTGGCTGATGACAATTTTTTGAAATCTAGGGCTTTTCAACAGTTTTCCTGGAGGGAAAACATGAATATGTTTGAGGAAAAGTGCAAAAAATTGAAAACAGAGAATTCAGAAATGCATGAAGCCTCCATTAAAAAAAGAGAGGAACAAATGATGCAAGAGTTCTAGAACACTACACCTGAAGAGGGAAGGAAAATGGTAAAGACTGCTAACATACTATTGTTTCCTAATTGGGATATTGTAGATGCATTAATTTTCAATTTTGTTTCAAATAGATTGGAGTTACAAGACCCAAATAAAAAGGACTTCCAAGGCACAACATTTATTGAAGATCAAGTTGCATTGGTCAATTGGTCATTGAAGAGAGGATCTAGAGCCACATCATCGTAACCAGATGAGTCTGGATTAATGGTGAATATACTTGTGAGAAGGGTTGTTGACACCTCCCATGTACAAGCAGCATACTAGAATGTAGATTCTTCCAAGTTTCTTTTGGCCACTGCTAAGAAGGAGGAACAAGCCATGTTTGAATTGTAGAGAAAGTATGAGACAGTGGTGGATGCTTATAATAAAGAGGTAAAAAAGAGAATTGAGCTTGAGAACAAGCTATTGGGAAAATCCATCAAGCCTAGAATAACATACCCTTGCCCCCCAGTTGAACCTTTCAAATCTACCCCTCTCATAGAATTGCCAGATACACCCCAAAGGCTAGAGTACTACACTATTGATGATTTTGAAGAAGAAAAGAGTAAACTATAGGCCTTACATGTGGAGCTAGAATCTAAATATGAAGATAAACTAAGAAAAGCTCTCACATATCTAGGGGACAAAGTTGAATGGCCACTAATCCATGATCAATTGGCCAGGGTAATTAATATTTGGGAGGAGTTAAAAGAAAATGATGAGGCTCTAAAGCCTATTGTGAACAAATGGGTAAGAAGGGAGAAAGTAATGACCTTTTTGTGTTTATTTGTTATAAATAATTCTCATGATAAAATTGAAAAAACTTTTTACATTGTTTCTGATCTTACTAATTTTGACAATAAAAGGATACACTTACAGAAAAAAAATAATAGGCTACTTAAACAAATACAAGAGCCAAAAATTTAGTTTATTTCCTCATGCCTTAGATAAGAAAAATAATTTGAAAAGAAAAGAGGAATGCGCAAAGGAACTTGATGATTTATTCTATGTAAGAATGAATCAAGTCATAAATTAAATAGGACATGCATGGTGGGCCACCACAACAGAAGAAATGGTGAAAGCCCAAATATTTTTTGATTCTTTAAAACAAGAATTTGTTGATATTAATAATGAGGTTGATTATAGACCAAAAGGACATAAGGATATTTTGCATTTTAATTGGCCAGATGACTCATTATTTGACAAGTGGATGGTAGAAATGGCTCCTGGTGAACAGTTTGATGAAGATGAAACTGACAGTGATGAAGTATAGGGTAAGGAGATCCAAATCATTGACCCCGTCACTACTCAAGACCAACTAGAAAAAGAAGACAAGAATAATCTATCACTTTTAGTTGCAGACCTGGGACCACAGGATGTCGATACAACCAAAGAAGGGGAAAAGGTAGAAGTTACTCCAACCATACAGGATAAAGATGGTGAAAGCCCATAGGTGGAGGTTGACGTGCCATCATCAGAACAAGTTTCATCATTGGCTAATTTAGTAGTTGCATACAAGGAGAGATCAGAATGATGGCCAACTCAGCAGCAAAAGAAGATGTGATAGAAGCTGACCCACCAAAAAGAATGTTTTGATATCTTATGTTACCCACATTTTTGTCATTTTGTGATAGGTGTATGTAAATGTTTCTTGTAAAGGACACCTGTCACTTTCTCTTAGCCTGAAGCTTGTTGCATCTCACTCTATTTAAGTGAGATTCTAGGGCTAGAGAAGGGTCTGAATTCTATTTTTCTAAGTGATATACTTAGTGTATTTTTGGTCCATTATTTTGAGCAAAAAAATTGTGGTATATTTTCTTTGTCAGATCTTGAGAAGACATGAATATAGAATGATCTGTGTTTCTTTCTAAAGGTCATTTTGAGTTTACTATAAATTTTATACAATTTTCAAGGAAAATGAATACAAATTATGAGCTGTCCCCATATCAGTTCTTATTGAACTTCGTCTCCTTTTGATTACTTGGTTAGCTTGATGTTGTAATGGATTTTGAATGATGAATTATGATAAGAATTGCTAATGAAATTTTTTTTAAGGTAACAACTTAGATCTAGAAATTTGTAGTAGACTTTGAACCCCAATGGATTAGGCACTGATCAAATTTGATCTAGCTGAAAGAGAAATGTGTCACAAATGGTTGTCAAAAATGCAAAATTAAATCAATTTTACTTTTATTTCCTCTAGATCTTCAAGGTTGGCCAGTACTTGTTTGCATGGAATGTTTTAGCTTCAGTTAGCCACTATTGCTGAGAACACTTGCAGATCTATAGAAGAATTTTTTGCCATATCTATTATATGGGATGTGTTTATCAAGTTATCAAGAATTGTATATGTATTTGAGGATTTGAGATGAGAATTAGAATGAAACTAAAATAATCCTCATAAATTTTTTCTAGTCTTGAATCATCCCTGGGTATACCCACCGTAGTTTTGCAGAGCCAGAAGAGTAGAAAACCACCCTTGGTTTTGTTGAAGTGGGCCCAAATGCTTTGCACATACAATTGTTAATAAGAATTGGCTGGTATTTAGATTATGTGAGTAATGTCATCTTGGTATTGAACATTTTGTTGTTCAATAGTTTTTAGTTTCTTTTTAAAACACCAACAGGTACCGCACATCTTCATGGGAGATGATACTAAAATGGAAGTTGAAGGAAAAGGACATGTAGAAATGGAAAATGGGGAATTTGGAGATGTTCTCTACATTTCAAACCTTAGCTCAAATCTCCTATCAGTTTACCAAATCAGTCACCTTGGAGATGGTCATAAAGTTGAGTTCCTTCTAGATTTAGTGATGGTGCGAAGTCTAAAAGATGATTCATTGGTTGCAGTGAGGAAATTCAATCATTACAAGAGGCTTTATTCCTTCTCCCACTTTGTGCCTAAGTCTCCTCCTCAAGCCCAATTGACTCACTCACATTCACAAATCAAACTATGGCATGAGTAGTTTGGTCATCTTGCCTTTCACTCTCTTTAGCAACTTTTCTCAAAACACATGGTCAAAGGTCTACCTAACATCAACTTTTCTAAGGGTGAGTGTTCATCATGTTCAATGGATATGCATCTCAAGGAGAAGCATGATAAAGGGAAGTCTTCTAGAGCACCAGTTTTAGTTGGTTCACATGGTAACTCTATATTCCAAACCTTAGCTCCAATCTCCTATCAATTTACCAAATTTACTCACCTTGGAGATGGTCATGAAGTTGAGTTCCTTCTAGATTCAGTGATGGTGTGATGTCTAAAAGATGATTCATTGGTTACAGTGGGGAAAGTCAATCATGACAAGAGGCTTTATTCCTTCTCCCATTTTGTGCCTAAGTCTCCTTATCAAGCCTTGTTGACTCACTCACATTCACAAATCAAACTATGGCATGAGTGGTTTGGTCATCTTACCTTCTACTCTCTTCAACAACTTTTCTCAAAACACATGGTCAAAGGTCTACCTAACATCAACTTTTCTAAGGGTGAGTGTTCATCATGTTTAATGGATATGAATTTCAAGGAGAAGTATGATAAAGGGAAGTCTTCTAAAGTACTAGTTGTTCTCCAGTTGGTTCACATGGTATTAGCAGGTCCTTTTGTAGTGATATTAGTCAGCCAAGGCTACTACATCCTTACCTTTGTTGATGAATTTTTATGCTTCACATAGCTCTACTTCCTTCATCATAAGAATGAATTGTATGATGAGCTTCAAGCCTTCAAGAGTCATGTTGAAAAGAATTCAAGGAAAGCCATCAAGGTTCTACGGATGGACAATGAGAATAGATATATGGACATAAGACTTAAAGACTTTTGCAAAATTGAGGGGATTGATCTTCAGAATCCACCAACATTTAGTCCTCATAAGATAGATGTTGCACCACTGAGGATTAGGACTTTCAAAACCATGGAAAGTTGCATGATAAAATCCAATTCTCTTGATCTAACACTTGAAGTCAAAGCCATTAGTAGTTCTACTCACATACTTAATAGGTCTCCTCATAATTCCCTAGATGGGAAGACTCCTTTTGAGGCATGGTATGGCAGAAACCCAGTTGTGAGTCACTTTAGAGTCTTTAGTTGTCCAACATGGGCACACCTATCTTCTAAGGGATGCAAGGCACCAACACCTAGGCCTTGTAATTTCATTGGGTATGAAGACAGAATAAAGGCATACAGACTTATGGATCTTGAGACTCATGAGATTTTTGTGGAGAAGGATGTTCACTTTGAGGAAATTTCACCTAGCTTATCCTCCAATCCTCTCCACACTTCATACATTGTGGAAATTGATAGTGACACCAGTGATAGTACTTCAATACATTAAAAAACATGGGGTTCTATCGACAGTTGCAGTGAGAGATCACATCATCAATATAGTCCACATGCCTACATTGCCAACATGAAAGGTCCAACGAAGCAAGGTACACTTCGTCTTCCAGCTCTAGCAACAAAAGATGACTACATGGCAGCCATTACAAGTTTTTTTGTGGAGTCACACACCACAGACTTGGGAAATAGTCTTGATGATTTACATCTTCTTTTTGATGAAGATGATCCTTCTATAGTTGTTGTAAGGGCTCACTTTGACCCTCATGTCCATTCTCTACATGATCAATCGTTACAGGTTGGTGTGGTTGTGGATCCTTATGAATAGTAGTTGTCAAAGGTCTTTTTATTAGTAGATGAGATAGATGGTTCATTGGAATAGGTTCATTAAACATCCTTTCCAGATTTGCATTCATTTGTTTTATTAGTGTTGGAAGGGGAGAACATTAGCATTACCATAGGGATCCTTGAGCAGGTTTCAAGGCCACCATATATCTTCGAGATTGTACCTTTTCCATTGTTTCTTCTAAAGGGGAGGAACATCATTCTACACTCTTGGACTAGCTTCTTCCTTGGAGTAGCAATCACTGATCAAAATTCTTCATTTACACTTACTTAAGTTTACTTAGGTTAATGCATTATTTATTAGTTTGCATTTTTTTATTTTTTTTTGTGAGACACTTAGGAATTTGTGTACCTTTTTGAGTTGTCATGTTGACAAAAAAGAAGTACACATCTCTAATTCAACACATGGTGTCTACAACAATGGAGTTTGAATCATTCAGTGAGTTGTCATGTAGAAAACATAGTTATTCACACTCCCTTTTTAGCACATGTTGTCTACAACACTGATTTGACACCCTTGTAGGCTTATCCTCTCATCATCACACTTACTTCCATGCTTAATGGAGGATAACTCATATCTAGTGGACATGTGCTTGGTTGTATGACTTATCATGTAGCTGATTCTAAGGCATTCTAGATGCATCTCAAAGGCCTTATATACAGGCACTCCTAGTGTACTCTTACTGCATATTGAATTGAATACATTGTTATTCTAATCATATTCCTTTCTGGTCTACAATTGTGCTTGTGTTTGAGTTCTTAGTTCTTGAGTGAATTTTTTCCTAAGGAAAATTCATACAAAAATAAATCACCTTGGCATCATATGAGAGTTCTATTTCAAAATAAGCTTATATAGAGATTTGGTTAGAATGTGTTAATGAAGGACTCAACTTTTGGCTTATTGTAGTATGGGTAGTATCATATAAATGACCCAAAAATTTATAGTATTAAGATGAAGTCTAACACAAACATGTATGACAAGTGTAATGATATGAATATTTTTCTACACTGATTTAATTGGAGTAGCAAGAGATTATAATTGTTAGAACAATTTGAAAGCTGAGAATGATGATGCCAAAAACTAATCAAACATAGAAACATAATTGATGGACTGTGATTTATTTACAAATGGATAGAGACCACATTTAACATAGATGAAAAATAGATGAAAAATATCACACTGATAACAATAGACACATATTTATAAGTTAAATCGATGATACCAATTCTTATAGAGTAATTCTTCCGCTGAACAACTCTTTTGTTGGGCAATCAACCAGGTACTCTCGAACTAATGAATGCCAACTTGAAGAACTCCCCTACCAGGCCTATCATTTAGTATGAGATCCCTTATTATGGCTTGTTATAGATGGATTACCTATCACTAATGGAGAGAGATCCTTACTTCATTAGAGGTTTATTTTTGTACATACATCTTGGCCCTTTCCTTGGTGCACTTCCATCAAATTCACAATTGTCATTTTGATATTGAGGGCACTGCATAGGCAAGTCAAAAAACAATAAATCAAGACATGTCACATATATGGTATTTTTTGGAAGTATGGAGCATAATTTTAAAACTAAATCCTATCCAATCGACCACATACCTCCCACGAGATATGCCCAAAAACCTTACCTCCAATAGCTTTCGTGACGCATGACAAAATAACAAATAAACAC
Organism: Cupressus sempervirens; assembly: GCA_028749045.1. Taxonomy (NCBI): domain Eukaryota; kingdom Viridiplantae; phylum Streptophyta; class Pinopsida; order Cupressales; family Cupressaceae; genus Cupressus; species Cupressus sempervirens. Next base: position 545,454,478 of record CM053793.1, read on the forward strand.
CTTTTCACCAAATCTCAAGTTGTGGCTTTGTGTGGGTAGCAAGAAAATAAAATAGCCATCAAATACCTCCTGCATGCACACAGAGCATTGCCAAAAAAGCACACCACAAAATAAGAAATAATGAATCATGATTTTCTTTTTTTTATTATGAACCCTATTTGTTCAGAATTTTGACCAAATTGGGAAACACTAATTTGGTCAAATTTTTGACCAACCCAGGCATAAAAAAAAAAAAAAAAGGTATTCAACAAGCCCATGAAGGGTTTGGTCAAAAATTGACCTATAATGTACTAGTGACTAGACAAGGAGAGTTGTCATGGCAAGGAGCTCAAAACAATAAAAGAACCACATGAAATCATCGTGGAAAGATAGGGCATACTTCAAAAAAATGTTGGTGCAATGGAAAGTCAAATTTTAATGGAAAATGTTATAATTGTAACAAACATTGAGATAGATCAAGTGAATGCATAGAGAAAACTAAGTTTGAAGGAAAATGTTTCACATAGAGCAAACAAGGCCATAAATCTTTAGAGTGCAGAACCAAGAATTGGAATCTTATTGAACAACTTGCTACAAAAATCTCTGGTTGGAATTATAACACTTGGTGCAAATGTATTTATGTGGAGAATTTGGACACATTGGAGCTAATTGCATGAGGACTCATCTCAGAAAAAGAAATCCTACCAAAAGATGTTATGTATGCAAAGAACTTGGTTATCTAGAAAAGAACTACATGAACATAGGTAAAATTGAAGATGAAAAGAAATCAAAGGCTGATAATATTAGGACTTAGATGAAGCAACAATAGGTGAGAAAGTCTCCAAAAAGTTCAAGTGAAAAAAGTGTGGTTTTTAAAACCCAAAGCAATGAATTGGGTGACCCAATTTTCTCTGTTTGAATAGGCAAGGGGACCACTGGAGCCGTGATAAAAATCATGATACATATTAGTTCCAATCATCCAAGAAAGATAGTCCATATCAATATATTAGATTCACTTGGACAAAAGAAAGAATTAGACTAGACTAAGATGTTAGTTCTAATTGAGTCACTCTTTTGGCCTAACCAAGCTACTAGACCAAACCGAGTCATCCCTAGACCTAACCGAGCATGGGTAGACTCGACCAAGTCATTGACTCAACCAAGCATGGTTAGTTAGTGTTTGCTAAGCATTATAGGGTTGGAGACCAAAATGAGTTTCTCTTACCTACCCAGGCACAAAGCATTGAATGAAGCCCTAAAATTAAAAATTGAGAAAAAGGGAGAAATCACAGTATTATTTTCACCAAAAGTTTAGAGTTTTTGAGAGAGTGAAACATTCCTCGATCCCCCAAATAGATTAAGAGAAATTTTGTTGAAAGGAAGAGTCTTAGGCGAAGTTAGTAGTCTTCAGATTCTTCATCAATCGAGTATCATGGAAGCATCTTCTAGTGTAAAGGTCAAGAAAGGTTTAGAAATGTCGGTGAAGAGTTTAGATTATATTCCACCAAAGTTCTAGCTTTATCTAGCAATTACTAAGGAGAAGGATAATCAAGGGGCATACTCATTAATCCCTCCAAAGGTACTTCTCATCCATGATATCAGATCATGTTTTATCATTTCTCTATTCAAGAACTAGGGAATCTTGAGCTAGATCAGACATATGGTGCATTGTGTGATAATGATGTATTGAAGCCAGAACACAAACATATGGAGGTCAAGGGTTTGACCCACATCATCCACATGCCAAGGAACTTCTAGGTAAAATGGATATGGCTTATACTAAGTTGTGTCCACAATATGCCATTCTAGTTGGAACAAACCTATCCCATCACCAAGAAGATGATTTGTAGGATAATAGGGTATTCGTTGTTAGAGGAATCTAAGACTACCAAAACCTTAGGTCATACATAACTAACAAAGATAACCCTAGTTGAATGAGATGGCATAGGTATGAAGTTGGACAATGTGACATACATGGAAATCAAGTTCGACATCCATGTCATTGCACACAAAATCTACAATTCAAGTCATGCAAATAGCAAGCCATGTGAGGTAGTGGATATGACATAATTTTTTTTCAAGAAGAATATATCTTTTTACCTAGCCAAGCTTCAATGCACCCAACTAAGAAAGAACATGGAGAACATTTGGGCCTCAAAGAACAAAACATGTAAGTTCAGTTTTCTCTTAGTCTATTTTTTCTTTTATGTGCAAAAATTATTTCCTTCAAAAAGGAAATGTTGTTTGGAAGAAAGATACTCCAGTTCCATATCAGATGAACGAATACATAAGTGAGATGGGTGAGAAATTTTAAAGAATCATGGATGCATACTTTGACAATTTCAAGGAGAGGATGCAGAGTAGGCTTAGGACACCTAAGAAAATTGTAAAGGATTATGGGTAGAATATATGTTTCCTGCTTGACTATGATAGAGTTCACATATAGGCAGTTAGCCCTAGGATACCATGGGTTAAACCTCTATCATATGAGGTGAATATTGATGAGACGAGAGACATTGTTGAGGCTCACATAAATGAGTCAGTGGACACCAATGCTAGCTATTTTGGGGCATATGATGAAGCTAAAACAAGAATCTCACTTGAGATTTAGATCCCTTAAATTCTAAAAAGAGGAAAGAAGAGGTTGTAAAGCATTGGAAAGAATCTTGCAATATCAGATTCATCTCCTATGATCATTAAAGGAAAAGGTGATGATATAGAAGAAGAAGAAGAAGAAAAGGAGGCAAAGGAACCTCCCATGAAGAAGACAAAGACCCCATCCAAGCCACCAAAGAGGACTACAAGGTCTACTCTTGTGATTATTGCCTCCAAGCCAAGAAAATCCAAGAGGAAACTAAAGCTACATGATGAAGATGAGGGTGATGACGATGAAGACAATACTCCAATTATATCATTGAAAAAGGCACCTCCTTCCTTTGAGAAACAACTAAAAAACATAAGGGAAGGAAGGGGTATGATAGGCTTTAAATATTTTAGGTATGACTCTAGAAGAAAAGAAGAGAAGAAATAGGTTGATGAAGCATTAATTGAGAAAATGGAAAGATGGAAGTATGACCCTTCTAAGCTTAAAGGGCATGCTCCTAAAAATCTATTGAAGGTTGTTTCACATCTTTGGGATAATGAAGAGAAAGAAGAGAAATATATTAGAGAACAAACCCTAAGGATTCTTATGCCTAATTTCTCCAATAAGGAAATCAAGGAGGAAATGTCCAAAAATGAAATCAAACAAACTTCAAGATTTAAAACTCTTCATGTTTTATCGAATAATATAGAAGATGATGTGCAGTCCACATCAAAGACATGGACGAACATTTTTGACATAAAGGAAGAATGAGACCTACTAGAGGTTAAGACTATAGAAGAATATGATCTTGAGAAGATTGTTGTAGAGGTAATAGCATCACTTCCTACCACATCATCTAAGGTAGCACTTGGGAAGAAACCCATTAAGTTGAGCCTAGTTCAACCAAGATATGAAATAAAGTCTATCTTACCTTCACTTAGTTTTATCACAAAGGTGACTAAATAGTAGATCCCCACATCTTCAATCGAGCAATAACAAAAGGAATCGGTTGACAAAGGAAGAGTTATAGTTCTTTCTTCAACTATCCAGAGAAAGAGCAAGGGAAAAGGAAAAGGAATGATAGTTGATGGTATTGATCTTGATGAGGAGATTGTAATCCCAAATTGGGACCAATAAAATCTATTTTCTAAAGAAATGAACATTCTGGGAGAGATATGGAAGAAAAGAGAAAAGCAACGAATGCTAAGAGTTGAGAGAGATAAGAGAAAAGTCTTAGAAGACATAAAAGAAATATTTGTAGATGCTCCATCTCTAGAGGTAAATGGTAAAGTCCCTATCATTGATATATTATTTAATATTTTGCACAAATTCAATGAGGATACTAATGGGCAAGATAAACTCCTTAAGAAAGATAAAAGGAAGTTTGAAAATAAAGTGCTAGAAAATATAGCACAAAAGATAACAATTGATCAAGTAGGACTATCTACATTAATTTCTACATTAGAAAATATTGTAAATAATGTTATATCTTTATTTGTAAAGTTGAATGATTCCACTAACTTTACCAAGGAAATAAAAGAGAAACTGGCCAAGATTGACATAGACTTGAAGGATAGTGCAAAACAATTGGCACTTAATCCAAGCTCTAGGTCCAATCGTCTTGTAAACACCAGATCTTTTACAAATATTCAAGCTAAAATATTAATAGAAGAAACCTAAATAAGGGAAAAATTGCTTGATATACAAGGTATGATACTTCCCTACATGGACATTATGCAGAAGAGAATGAATCATGCAAAGACACTAGTCAAAGCTACAAATCTGTCAATTATAGATCATATGTATGACTTATCAGAAGAGCTTTAGATTGATCTTCACATTTTCAAGGTGCTACAAGATGACTGGGATATGATTTTGTCTATGATTTTGAAGGTACACCATGATTTTCTTTCTTATTTTGGCATAACCTTGTAAATTTTTGACATTTAAAACAAAAACAAGGGGGAAAGTATACTAAGGGGGAGGCATACTAAAGAGAAAGTATAATGTACATATTTATACATGTAAAGGGAAATATATATAGGAAGGGAAAAATATGTGCAACAAAGTAAATAAATAGAAAGTAGAAAAACAAAAACAATTTTGAAAAATAAAAAATAGAGTTTTAGTTCAAACCAAGCTGTAGAGTCTTCAGTGCAAACTGAGCTATAGAACATAGCATACTCAAAGGGGGAGTTTGACTAAATAAATTTTGTTTCTAGATCTTATGTATGATAAGTGTTTTTTTCACTAATGCCAAAGGGGGAGATTGTTAATTTCATTGCAAGATATATTGTCAATTAGTGTCAAAACACTTAGTCATAATGGAAAGACAATTGTAACCAAGTCTACAGCCTATAGTGTTAACCGAGCCCACATAGGAACCAAGAAAATAATGTTAACCTTGTAATAAATATCAACTAAGATGTAGTGCCAACTGAGTTGATAGTTTACACCAAGCTATAGTGTCAACTGACTCAATAGTGTCTACTAAGCTCTAATGAGAACTGAGTTAGAAGAGTTTTCTAGAATAGTAAGCAAGCTAGCAGAGCAGTGCAAACTGAGTCAGAAGTGTCTACCATGTGATCAATATGAACCAATTATCCAGTATCAACTAAGTGCTAGAGGTAGCCAAAGTGACAATGGTGCATGAGTATCTTTAGCATTGCTTGAGTAACTCATTGGACTCGAGTTCTAGTACTGAGCTGACTTGGTGATTGTTTTTGGAAATAATTATGTTGTAGCTGAACTATTTGGATGGATATAAGTATAATATGTTTTGGTTATCCAGATAACATAAAAGCAAGTTGAATAACATTGTATAAGAAAATATGGAAGAGAAAATTGTCTAGAAGCCTACAAGAAACACAAGGAAAGGAAGACTAGACTCATCTATCATAGTCAGGTGATTGATTTTACTCAAAAGGATCTTCATCAGTAATCATAGTTACATTTTAGAGATCATCCAATGATTCGTCCTAATAGGTGCATCAGTCCCAAATGTTCTAATAGGGTGGACCTAACAGTCCTTTGCAGAAACTCCTAACAAAGTAAATAATTATATTGTATAAATCCTTTCACAAGGTGGACCTAAAAATCCTTATTACTCTCAATTGAGTAAGATCATTAGAAGTGATCATTTGTAATCCTTAACAAGCCAACTTTTTTACTACAGTAGTAAAGCATTTTGAGTGTCATCCCTACCCTAGTTTTACCTTCTACTTGGAAGGTTTTTGGGTTACCAAATATTATGTTATGGTGTTGTTACTTTACAACTTTATGTTTCTTGCATGCAAATAGATTAGACAAAGAAGTTTAAGTGGTACTTGATTCACCCTCCTCCCTCTTAGTCACCTAGTTTGCATTACATTTCCAATAGAAAAAGTACAAGTGGTGGATCTTTTCTTTAAGAAAAAATATTGATTACATGGTTGAGCAAGAAAGAAAGTTGCATATCATAATCTACAACTGAAGATGAGTATGCTATTATTACAATTAATTGTTCAAGTATTGTTTGGATCAAGAAATTGTTGGAAGGAGTACAAGAGGAAGTTATCAACCTTGTCACTATCTATTGTGATAACAAAAGTGCAATAAACATATCTAAGGATCTAGTAATGCATGCAAAAACCAAGCACACATCTATCAAGTATCATTATTTGAGGGAGCAAGTACATGAGAGCTAAGTGAGGCTAGAGTATATGAAATCTAAGGATCAAATTGCAAACATATTCACAAATCCATTGCCTAAGGATACTTTTGAGTATCTAAGAGGTAAGTTAGGGGTCCTTATCCTATCCAAGATTCACTAAAAAAGGATGCATACTATATCAATTCATGGATGAATAGATATATCTTTCTGGAGTTGATGCTAGAGTTCACTCTTTAAGGACTATTTCCTAAAGTTGTGAAAGAGACTATAATGAAATTGATGTAATAAGTACATGCAAGGTACAAGGTATAACTACAAGGTTTTATAAGTTTCACATTGGAACTTATAGTTGTAGACAACTAAATCTGATCACATAAATTCGTAATCAAATTTAATCATCTTCTAAAGCATATTTTAATTAGATATTAAATATAAATTATTTTAGCACTATCTCCTAATTAATTAATTTAATCAATTAATTATAGCCTAATTAATAAATTATCAGACAACCAATAGTCTAATTTATTAATAAAATCCCCCTTCCTCTATTGAATTAAATAAATGTAAACCCAATTTGATATAATCTCCAAAATTCCTCTCCATTTAAATAATTTAATTAATTAAATCCCTTCACCCACAAGGTAACCCTCTAACCCATTAGTTACTCAAACTCAACTGATGTACCAAATATTCCTCTTTTAATTAAATAATTCATTTATTTAATTAAAATCATGAACATGCACCAATAAATCCTCTTTTGATTATATAATTCATTTAATTAATTAAATCTCATGCACCAAATATCCCTCTTTTAATTAAATAATTCATTTATTTAATTAAAACTCATCCATCAATAATTCCCCTTTTAATCAAATAATTTATCTATTTAATTAAGTTCACCCACCAACCTTTTCTTTAACAAATCCATCCACCTCCCACATCATTTAGTCAATTGAGCCACCTCACCCACCTTAACTAAAACACATCACCTCCTCTTCAATGTCTAAAATCCCTCTCCAAATCACTTGCATAAAGTAAGGCATAATTTATTCCCTCTGACTCAAGCCCAAGTTCACTCTAATGCCACATCTCCCTCATCAATCTCTAAACACAAAAGTCCATCTCCTTCACCTATCTCACACCTAACTCTGTTAATTATCCATCAAGAAGTCTTATTGCCTCTTCATTCAATTGCCTATTAATTGAGCCCTTTGCTCCTCACAAATCATCCACCTCCTGAGTAGAATTATCATAACATTTTGAGAGCTAATTACTTTCAAAATACTATTTGGTGATACTCATATTTCCATGCCTCTATCAAATCCATCCATTATTGAAGCTTGAGCACCATAAAATAGCACACATCCATGATCATGACCACATCTACATATCAAGGAGGCTACATAGAGACACAAGTTCACATGTTTTCTTATTTGGTTTCCTTATTGGTTTGTTATATATGTTTATTAATTGATTTAGTTTGTTAGATGTTTGTCTTTGGCTTTATCTTTTGCATCCTGATTCTAATGCATACAATAGTTACCTTTGGCATTGTTGTCAAAGGGGGAAATGAACTAATAAGGGAATGATATACTAATTGAAGAATCTACAAGTAAGTCAAAGGGTGAGAGTAACTTAGGAAACAAGAGAATCTGTAGATGTTAGTTATACAAGCTGATGTGAAGTGATGCAGTTGAACAAGAAAGTGAAATACACCCAAAGGGGAGGAATTTGTCAAAGTGGAGATGAGTTGAAAAGAACTTGTTGTAAATAACTTGAATAAACTTAGATATATGAAGAGTTGTGTTGTTGTCATAGCATACATTTGATTATCTTATGATGTAATGTTCTGTAATGTAAAATTTTATGTTTATGTGTTATCATCAATGCCAAAGGGGGAGATTATTATCTCCAACTAATAATGTTGTTAATGTATGTGTAAGACTCATATTTGTTATGTTGTCATTGATGTCAAGCCTTAGTTGGTTAGACATTATGCTAATTCACTAGTGTGCCATATCATTTGATTGATGAAAAGGATTTGAAGAAAAAATGATGAATTAGATTGTTGATAATTGCATGATATTCAAAGGGAACTTGAATGAGTTAGACTTTTGATAGTATAATGATGGTTTGATTGCTTTATATGATCTTAAGAAAGATGTATATACAAGATAATTTGATTGGTGAATGAAGGAATATAGTATTAACTAGGCTATTGCAGTTATCACTGAGCATTTGAGAAAGAAGTGTTGAAGTTTAGTGCTAACCAAGCAATTTAGTGTTAATAAATGTAAAGAACACATTTTTAAAAGGTTAATATAAGGCCAAAATTTGGTGAAAATTAAGAATTTTTGAGAAATTTCAAAGATAAGGAAAAAGTTAGTTATAAGATCAACAACTAGAGTAATTCAAAGAAGATCTAATGAAGGAGAATTATCAATTCGAATTTGAGCTTAAAGTTCAAGAAGGAAGTCTATTTCTTGAGTGTCCAGATTCATTGAATTTGAATATGATGAAGATATATGATCATGATTAAGTGACAAAATCTAGAAGTTTTTATAATGAAAAAAGTTAGCTAATTAAAGGGATGAACAAGATGTTTCTAGTTGTTAATCATTGTTGAAGATGAAGGTATTGATCAAGTTGTTGACAAAAAGTGAATTGAGGAGAACAATAGTATGAAGCTCAAGTAGGGGAAGTGCTAAGTTGAAGTGTGAAGTGTGTGAATCAACCAAAAATGGATCACATGGAAGAGATATAGAGAAATAGAGATATGAATAAGCAAGGTAATACAAAAATCTAACAGATCATTTCACTATTACTTTCTTACCATTGTAGCAAAAAATATCTTAACCAAGTGGACCTAACAAGTCTTTGAAATCCTATATGGTAGTATTCTTTTGAATGTTTTGTATGTCCTTTAGAGTTGACCACTCTATAGAAATGTCAAGGATTGATAAGGTCTAGATGATCTTTGGTGAAAACACTTTAGCAAGGTCACATTAAAAATGCGCATGTAACCTTTAACAAGGTTGTCTCCTAACAGAGCTCACTTCAGAAGAGTGAAAATATTTGGGTTTCCTATTCCCAGGTGGTTTTTCCCTTTACAAGAGTTTCACATTAAATAATTGTGTTAGATGTGTGAATGCTCATTGTGTTGCATATTTATTTCATGTTAACTATTTAAAATGTTGCAACTCAGTACAAGCTAGATGGTTACTTAGATACTCAGTATATCAAGAAATAATGAGATAATTTTTTTGTGAAGTTCTTATAAGTTTGAATCATGATGTTTGATGTGGTTACCAAGTTATTCATCTAAAATTTTATGAAGTTGAAGTTGGTACAAAATTGTTTTTAAGTCTTGTAGGATAATTGGTTATAACTGATTCACCCTCCATCTCAATTATCTAACACTTTATTTCTCAATGATTTCATCATTCTAGCATCACTGTCAATAGAGAACCTTTCCTAAAAATTTCCTTAAAATGGTGTAAGTTAATGGTAATTGGGGCACCCTTGATCCTACTTTTTCATGTTTAAAAAATCTCAATTTTGAGGTCTTTGCATGTTTATTCTAATTACATATGCATCTTCTAACCTTGTCACTTGTATGTATAAAGAAGAGAAAATAATGCAAATTGATAAGGCTTTGCCTAGTTCAAACTCTAACTTTGGAATTAACTATGAAATTGAATTGAAATACATGCTCTGAAGTAGAAACCCAAATCTTATACCTCATACTTGATGTAGTTCTCTTTGAATGTGATCATATATGTTTATGTACTAAAATGGAATTAAAGTACACAAAATATGAATCATAAACACACATGTACATGATGATTGCTGAAACTTTCCAATTCTTAGATCTAAAGAATGTCTGGAGGATATGGCAAGATGACATATCACCTTGAGTTAATGAATTTAAGTTCTTGTAATTGATGTTGAGTGATGATAGAGGTTGATGTATATGTATATAATATGAAAATTAATTAAAATAATATTTTCATATAGGGTACTTAAGTTTATTTATTATGACTGGCTATGGTCATGTACTAAGACACTAGATCAAGGAGCAACTAGAAGTAGCCTAATAATGACCTATTTGAGTTTGGGCCTAGTTTATTGGGTTAAAAGCATCCCAAAAACCCTTAGAATTCCAATATAATGATATCAATAGGTAAATTAGGTGCACTTCTTATAAATAACCATTTGGATCACCTATTAAGATGTAACAACAAATTTTTAGTTTTTTGACCAAAACATCTTTGGATAAGAGATAGGCACCAAAATCTTTTATAAAAGGACACAAAATATGTTTAAATAATACAAGGTTATAATTAAAATTCTACATGAAGACAAAGGGAAAAAAATTGGATTGACATGGAATAAGGGGAAACGGTCTCAACACTTTACATTGCCCCAAAATTTGAAAAATCATATACAAGTAATAAAATAATGATGATACAACTAGAAGAAGTGTACATAAATATTTATGCCATATATCTAAGTACTTATAAGGGTATCTTGGGTTCTCAAGGACAAAATAAGAATATATAGACAAGTATGAGAGAATACAAATAAACATTTATACACTCCAATCTAAAAATTTAAAGAACCACCACTCTACTCAATTGTCTCTAATGAATTCATTATCACCCCCCTAATATTTATCATAATGGAAAGAAGAATGAGATTACAAATGGGAAATGCAAATGATATTCCTTGGTGTCTTACCTACAATAAGATTTGAGAATAAGGTAGCCTTGATATTTTCATCCAACACCTCATATGATTCAAGAGTCAATGATCTCATAAGGATACATGAAAATGCAATTAAATCCAGAATCACTTATACACTCTAAATATGAGTTAGGTTATCAAGATATAAAGGATTAAAAAATGGAACTTTATCATCAACCTCCATGAGAGGTCTAATGCAAAAATATTAAGAAGACATATCATCCTTAATTAAACTATAACATTAGAAGAAAGAGAAGTTGAAGGAATCAACTTCTTGTAAAAACTCTTAGGAAGGAGAGATTTGTTGAACTTGTACTTCTAGGTGGTATGTTGAAATGAAAGCTTGACATGAGTTGTGAAAAGATAAATTATACGGAATCTAAGGTAGAAATAAATAACTTCCTACCCAAAATTTGAGAGAAGTGTTGTGAAAAAATTATTACATATCTTTACAACAATTACAAAAACTTAACAAAAATATCATCGATATCACAACACAATGATTAATGTAGATCATCTCCTTTAGGAGAAAAAATCTACAGTCCAAAACTTAAAACAAAATATTACTTAGAAATAAATAATACATTTCATATATTTGGAAAGAAAAATTCTAACAAAAGTATCACTAGTGAATATCTAGAGGCAACTCAACAACTATCAAACTCTCTAAACACACCCCAATGTTTAGTTGTAATACAATGCTTTCAAAAAAAGGCTTTCCTTAGAGGGAAAAAAACCACAAAATATCCATTCTTATATCTTTGACCTAATTATAAACAATCAATATTCACAACAATAAATTATAAATAAAAATCTTTTTTAGGGGCATTGCCTCCAAGAAGTGTCACCATGTCATGTTTTCATAGTTCCTATCCAGTTTGGGGAACAATGCCCCTGATGGGACATCCCCCTTCAATTCCCTTGCATGCTAGTGTATCAACAATAATATTTTTATTGTTTCAAGATTGAGTTATAATTTTGCTAACATGAATGACCCTAGGAAAGTTAGGATGAAGATGCAAAGAATAAGTGGAAGGAGCAAGTGGGGCCAAACTAAATACAAAATTTGTACAAAGCATGTCTATGGACTATGTAAATAGAGGACTATCAATAATAGAAGTGGTAAGAGGTGGTTCACTAGAGGGAGAAATGAAAAACTTTCACTCTCTTAGGGAAAAGTATTTTGACCTATCTTAAATAATATAGAAGTAATTTAGAAGAATGTATAGAAATAAAAGAAGGCACAAATGCAAAGAGAGAATTTTTTTATCATTGGTTCTTACTTAGTTTATTGAAGTTCTCAACCCATCACCCATAAATGATGCTTATACTCACATGTAAGTGAGTTCCAATATAGATGAGAACATACAATATATTTCAAAGAAGAGTCTACAAAATCCTTCTCCATTAGTGAATGCAAGAGAATGATTAATAGATGAAAAATGAGTTGTCACAAATATAGTGACCTTAATCTTGAATATAAGCCCCTTTTCTTTTTTTTATTTTGGAGTAGGCAGAGGAATACATGAGGAGTCCTCTCAAAGGTTGAGAAAAGTGTTGTGCATGAAGGAATAACAAGGAAGAGAACTTATTCGTACTAAGTAGGGTGAGGGATGTATAAAATAATATGAACCTCCAAGAGATGACATTTTTAATTTAACAATGTGGGTACCTTTTCCTATGCTAGGCATAATAAAAAAATACACATTAGTAGTTGTTGTTGCAATGTCTTTGAATAATGTGGAAGTACACTCATGGAAGAATGCTTGTCCTTAGTCCCAAAAGAAGGAGAAAAAGGTGAAGCATACTATATGACAAGAAAAAACCTAGAAGGAGGGAAAAAAAAAGGATGTAGAGAAACAATAGGTTAAACTAACAAAAATGTTAAGTCTCCAATAATATATTTATAATAAGTTGTGTATAATAAGAAACCATGAGATAACATGGGTCCACTCAGAATAGGATATAGTGGTCAAAAGAGAGTCCCCTACATGTTAAAAGTGTCATATAACCAACATCCTAGATAATTTGTACCATTCCATCATGAGGGAGCTTTATGAATTCATGGACAATAGAGGAAATAATGTTTTTTGAAACTAGCCAAGGAATGCCTAGATTCACTCCAAACAAGTTAGACTATGGAATCAATAACAAATTTGAGTAGGATGGGTATGTTATTTTGATAACAATTTTTAGTCTATTATATGCTTCTATATTCAACTCTTCACTTGTTTTGGTGCTTTGGCCAGATTGCCATTTGGTCTACAAGATCAATTTACTAGTTTCTTAGTTCCTTTAGAGCATAATGTGTTATTATAGCATTTTTATTTATTATCTCATATATTTTTTGTCTAATGATTTTGGGACTAGGTTAAGGTATGGATGAAACATGTGATTTAAATGTGATATGAATAGTTTTTTTATTTTGTTAACTTGTGAAAGAAAAAGTGTAGGGTATGCTTTGGATGAATGTGTAAAGAATTATCTAAGTCAAATACTTGAAGAAGTTTATTTTCATAACTTGGAATATGTTTGGGCTTTGTACGTATACGATTGATGCACTTCCTTTTGGATGAGTATAAGTGGGTATTTGAGCATGTGCAGGAATTTACAGTTATATGTCATAGGATTAGATGAAAATTAAAAACTGATAGATCTGACGTGTGTTGAATACATTTTATGAGATTCAAAGAAAGTAATTTTGTGCATTTTTTAGATGCAATTGTAATAATTTATTTTAGGCAGTGAGCCCTCTAATAGTGAGCCTTAAGTTATTGGGAAGTGAGTTATCCTGCAATGAGTTTTGAAATGATCACATTTAATATATTACATATAGAGTTAACCCTCTTCATGGTTTTTTCCATTTGGGTTTTCCATGATAAAAAAAGGGTATTCTTACATGTACATGATATTTTTATTAAGTTGTTCATTCGATTGCATGTTTTTTAATGTTATTTGAATGATAAGAATAATTTAGTACATCTTTAAGTGAACCAATCAAAGAATTTCTAAGGGAATATTGATTCACCCCCTCTTATAATTTCAACTATTTAATAGAGGTCTCTTCATATTGTCTTGATTCTTGTTCAAAGTTAAATGATAATTTTTTATTGAAAAATTCTATAGCATTTATTAGTTTTATTAATATCAGTAACCTCCAAGGAAGTCCTAAATTTTTTTCTAGGTTATGAGAACTAGTAGATATAATGTATTTTAATCAAACTATTGGTGGAGATGAAACATTGATTCTTATTAATGAAACCTAACATATAGATGTCAAAAAAAAATTTATCGTGTAATTATTTAAAAAATAATCATAAAATAAATTCTTCTCACTTTAACAATATAAAATTATTATATTTCTTCTTCCAAATTCCTTTTTCTCTAAGACTACACTAAGAATTCTATCAATAGTGATGAGTAAGTGTCACCATGTCATGTTTTCGCAATCCCTATCCAATCTAGGGAACAATGTGCCTGATGGGACATCCCCCTTCCATTCCCTTGTGCTAATGTATCAACAATAACATTTTTATTGTTTCACAATTGAGTTATAAATTTGCTAACATGAATGATCCTAGGAAAGTTAGGATGAAGATGCAGAGAATAAGTGGAGCCAAACTAGATAAAAAATTTGTACAAATCATGTCTATGGACTATGTAAATAGAGGACTATCAATAATAGAAGTAATAAGAGGTGGTTCACTAGATGGAGAAATGAAAACTTTCACTCTCTTAGGGAAAAATATTTGGACATATCTTAAGTAATATAGAAGTAATTTAGAAGAATGTATACAAATAAAAGAAGGCACAAATGAGAAGAGATAAAATGTTCATCATTGGTTCTTACCTAATTTATCTAAGTTCTCAACCCATCGCCCATAAATGATGCTTACACTCACATGTAAGTGAGTTCCAATATAGATAAGAACATACAATATATTTCAAAGAAGAGTCTACAAAATTATTAGACTTCGTTAGTGAATGAAAGAGAAGGATTACTAGATGAAACATGAGGTGTCACAAATATAGTGACCTTAATCTTGAATACAAGGCCCTTTCCACTTTTTGATTTTGGAGTAGGCAGAGGAATACATGAGGTGTCCTCTCAAAGGTAGAGACAAGTGTTGTGCATGAAGGAATAGCAAGGAAGATAACTTAGCCTTGTCATACTAATTAGGGTGAGGGATGTATAGAATAATATAAAACTCCAAGAGATGATATTTTAATTTAACAATGTGGGTACCTTTTCCTATTCTAGGCATAATAAAAGTAATACATGTTAGTAGTTGTCATTGCAATGTCTTTGAATAATGTGTAAGTACACTCATGGAAGAATGTTTTTCCTTAGTCCAAAAAGAAGGAGAAAAAGGTGAAGCATACTATAGGACAAGGAAAAACCTAGAAGAAGGAGAAACAAAAAAAAAAGGGATGTAGAGAAACAATAGGTTGAACTAACACAAATCTTAAGTCTCCAATATTATATTTATAATAAGCCATGTATAATAAGAAACCATGAGATAACATGGGTCCACTCAGAATAGGATATAATGGTCAAAAGAGAGTCCCCTACATGTTAAAAGTGGCTTATAACCAACATCCTAGATAATTTTTACCATTCCATCATGAGGGAGCTTTATGAACTCGTGGACAATAGAGGAAACAATGTTTATTGAAACTAGCCAAAGAATGCCTAGATTCACTCTAAACAAGTCAAACTATGGAATCAATAAAAAATTTGAGTAGAATGGTTATTCTATTTTGACAACAAATTTTAGTCTATTATATGCTTCTATATTCAAATCTCCACTTGTTTTGGTGCTTTGGTCAGACTGCCATTTGGTCTGCAAGATCAATTTACTACTTTCTTTATTCCTTTAGAGCATAACATGTTATTAGAGTTTTTTTATTTATTACCTCATATATTTTTGGTCTTATGATTTGGGGACAAGGTTAAGATATGGATGAAACATGTGATTTAAATTTGGTATGAATAGTTATTTTATTTTGCTAACTCATGAAAGAAAAAGTGCACGGTATGCTTTGGATGAACGTGCAAAGAATTATCTAAGTCAAATACTTGAAGAAGTTTATTTTGATAACTTGGAATATGGTTGGGATTTGTATATATATTATTGATGCACTTCCTTTTGGATGAGTATAAGTGGGTATTTGAGCATGTGAAGGAATTTATAGTTATATGTCATAGGATTAGATGCAAATTAAGAACTGATAGATGATGTGTGTTGAATACATCTTATGAGATTCAAAGAAACTAATTTTGTGCATTTGTTAGATGCAATTATAATAATTTATTTTATCTTCTTATTCTATTTTAGGTAGTGAGCCCTCTAATATTGAGCCTTAAGTTATTGGGAAGTAAGTTATTTTGCAATGAGTTTTGTAATGATCATATTTAGTATATATTACATATAGAGTTAACCCTCTTCGTGGTTTTTTCCATTTGGGTTTTACATGATAAATAAAGAATATTCTAACATACATATGTGATATTTTTATTAAGTTTTTCATTTGGTTACACGTAACTTGTTAATGTTATTTGAATAATAAGAAGAATTTAGTACATCTTTAAGTGAACCGATCAAAGAATTTTTAAGGGAATATTTATTCACCCCCTCTCATAATTTCAACTATTTAATAGAGGTCTCTTCATATTTTCTTGATTCCTGTTCAAATATTTGGTTGAGTTGCCTTCATTAGTTCCCCTAATTTCTTGTCAAGAGTAATTAGAGACTTATATCATTTATGATAAGTAGGATCATTATTGCCTTTTATATTTTATTTTAGGAAACACTTTTATTTTTTTCTATAAAGATGGCTTCATTTAGGTTTATTAATCTCATTTTCATTCTTCTACAAACTTGGAGTACACATTTGAGGGGTTATCTATCCACATTCATGATACCAACCACATTCTTGTTATCACATCATATTTGTGTTTAGATATTATTGTACATTAGTCTCCACACTGTTCTATCTTGTTATCTTCTTTTTTAATTGGGTATGTACTTGATTGGATAGTGATACCATAATATCACTTTGACAAGGAGACACAAGTTATTTTTAGAGAAATCATCATCATTCTTCATGCTTCTATCTTCATAGCATATCCTGAATAGGCATCATTCCTACATTTATACATGGTTTTCTTTCTTCCTAAGGGTAAATAAGTTACTTATCATCATTGGATTATTTTATTTCCTTAAAATACTTACAATTATTGTACAAGATTATTCATTATGGGTGTGCTACAAATTCTCCTCTTTTCCTCTTATCGAGTGTCATTGATTGTATCTTCATGATGGATGTAGTTCTTTGGAGGTATTGATGTTGAGATGATACATCACTTGTATATGGTTTTCTCATATCTTTTCCATAGAGGATTTTTGTCCCATTTGTTTTTCTCATTTTCTTTATTTGTGAGAGTTTAGTTACATGATTAGTTGTGCATGGGTTCCTAATATGACCTTAATAAGGACCCATTTAATCATGCATTTCATCCCAAACTTGTATTATTTGCATAATATTTTTTCTCCAAAAGTTGGACTTAAAGTGGGTTGTTATTATAAACATCATTTACACATTCAACTTACTTAGGATTAGTTGACACAAGTTAGTTCTCACAAGCTTCCACTACATAAAAATTAATGAGAAAAGAAGCTTTATAATAAATAATTATTCATAAGGTTCAAAAAATAATAAAGGTTTTGCAAATGGGGGATTCAAGTTAAATGATAAATTTTTATTGAAAATTTCTATAGCATTTATTATTTTTATTAATATCAGTAACCTCCAACGAAGTCCTAAATATTTTCTAGGTTATGAGAACTAGTAGATGTAATGTATTTTAATTGAATTATTAGTAGAGATGAAAATTGATTCTTATTAATGAAAACTAACATATAGATGTCAATTTTTTTTTTATCAACATGTAATTATTTAAAAAATAATTAAAAAATAAATTCAAGTCACTTTAACAATATAAAATAATTATATTTCCTCCTCCAAATTCATTTTTCTCTAAGACTACACTAATAATTCTATCAATGATGAGTATGCCTTAGATGAAGTGTTTTAGAGTATCTAGCCAATTCGCATCTATCTAGTTATGTTTATGAATAAAGTATAAAATCTAGAATACATAATACTTAATATTTTCATTAAAGAGATTACAAAAAAACAATAATAGGATATAATATAAGAATCTATAATCAATAATATAAGAATCTATAATCAAATTTTCTTTGATCATGAAATAAAATCTTAAGATACATTTTTATCCATAACATTAGACAATGATAAATCTATTAAATAGTAATGATAAATTAAATATTTTATTATATAAAAAGGATCTAAAACGTTTGTTAACAAATCTCTATAATAATTTTCTCATTCTTCGCATTATTTTCTCTAATATTAATATTTGAAATACCTAAATCTCAAATGATACACACACACACACACACACACACACATTATGAAATCAATAATAATTTAACTTTAATAAATCAATAATAATTTAACTTTAATCATAACTATTATAGAAAAAGTGAAAAAATATAACTATTAAATAGAAAAGGTGAAAAAAATCTAATTTGAACTCTTTAATCTAAATAACTAGGAAATGAGATATATCTCTTAATTTTTAAAGAATAAAAATTAATATAATAGATTTGTTTAAGTGTATTTTATATGTATATTTTGTTTAAATCGAATTATTATTTTAATATAATTTATTAATAAAATGGATATTATTATTTGATTGTTAATAAAATGTTACAAAAGAGGCTAAGTGGGACATTTTCTTTATGGAGTAACTTTTAACAATATTTATAATATTTAAATTAATGAATATTGAAGGGGATTTGTTTCAATGGTTTTTACTATTATTCAAAATAGAATTTTAGTTTATACAATTTGTAGATGAATTCTCCTTAATCTTTCTTTCTTTCATTTTCCTTTTTTTTAGAACATTGTTATCATTTTATAAATTAGTTAGATAATTAAGTAAACAATTTAGTAAGGAACTTGCAACCCACTTACAATTCAATTAGAACGAATCTTTTAGAATATACTATTGTTAACAAAAATTAACTTTTAGTTAGAGACAAGATAGCTAAATTCACTTGTACACATAAGTTAATCTAAGTTCTATTAATAATGTTAATAAATTTTCTCATAAAGAAAATATTACAATTTCTAAGAGACTAATACATACAATAATACTATATAAACTTAAATTTGATTTTATTAAAATACATTTTACTAAAACATACAATTAACCTTCAAATTTGTATAATTCAATATATATATGAAGTGAAAAGTATAATTTGATGGCATTTTACATTTCATGACCACTTATTTATCAACCCTTTTTGGTGATTCACAAATGCTAGTTTACATGCCAAAACAATAGCTAATTCCTTTAATTAAATAAAGGACAACTTGTTGCTTGTGTCATTTCTCTTGATCTCCTAACTAGGGGTATTGTCCTAAAATGTCTTTAATGAGGGTGTTTCCCCTAGCTTACCATTGTGGGTTTCACCCTTGGGCCTCACAGTAAGGTGTTTCAACCCTTTGCATTCTCTCATTAATTAATATGGGGAAAATTGACTTACAAAGTATTATTGACATATATAAGTCATTTATATATGTTGAATAAAAGGGAAGGTTTCTTTAAAAACATCAACCCTCATATGAGAGATAAAATGATAGATAGCTAGAAATAATCCAACAACACCTAAACAACAAGGTTACAATGAAGAAAATGTCAAAGCTACTACAATAGACTTAACACCAGAGAGAAACAAAAGTAAATTTATTTTAAAATAGAAAATAAATTTAAAGAATTGAAGAAATTCAAATATTGTTTAAGAGCTTGCTACATTCCACTCCTCTTGTGACAACTTTAGGTGCACATCAAGGTTGTACTATGATCTTTCTTTTCTTCCATCAAATTGGACCCAAACTAATTGCATAAGCTTTGAGAATTTAACTGATCTTAGATAATACTAATGGAAGTTTCAAAGGTTGAGGTATAGGGATCTTGGATGTATAGTATATAATGATTTGGTCATTATTTTGGAGTATTGATATTGGTCAAATGTATAGTCTTTTATTTATTTATCCTTCCAATAAGTCTTCAAATCTTTTTTTGCATGTAAATAAAGGTTTTTGACAATTTTTATTGTAGTGTTGAAATAATTACATCTACCTCAAAATCAACCAAGGGAAAACAAAGTATTTAGGAAAGTAAAAAGCAGGGAACCAAATGAGATAGAAGATAAGTGACAAAGAAAGGGATGGGAGATGAGTAAGTGTTAATAACTAATTTTATCATCTATATAGGGAAGGAAATAATAAATGTATTTATGAATGCGAGTTTTTAGGATATGGAATTGGCAAAATGAAATGGATGGTGTTCCTTTTCTTTAGATTAGAAATACAATGACTAATTTTTTTGTTAGATCATGACCAAATGTAAGGGGGAGGAATGCTATTGATGCTACGTAGATACATCAAATTATTTCAACATGGTCTCCAATCTAGTTAGATTTTTTTCTATTACATAGTAATAATAAGGATGTGGAGCAATAAGCTACATTTTATTTTTATTGCAACTTAATCAAATTTACACACATCAAAGTAGTTCTAGACGTGTCTATATTAGCAAGTGGACCAATCAATAAGGTACTAAGAGTTTTCCTTTCCCTTAATATTAATTACAAAATTCTAGATGTTGAGAAGATGATGACTTGGATGAATAAGTGGAGGTGTCTTCATCACAAAAACAAGATATATGTGATAAATGTAAAAAATCATACAAGGACCTTGTGTAATTTTCCTTGTTGCCACTTCTTTTTAAAAATTTACATATATGGTATGAGTAGGATGTCTAGTTTTATGGTTATTGTAGCATTCCCCCTAATTGGGCTAGGTGTAAATTGATACAATTTTTGTTTTGGTTTGTCATGATCCAATTGTTATACATGTTTATGTAATTTAGGTGGTATTGGCTAGTATTAAGATATTTATTTGCATACTATGACTCTCTTAAAGTGATAATATGTGCATTCTAGTGGTGTTATATTTAGCTTTGAATTTACATTGCCTCTAACTTTAATGAAATGGAATTAGTAATGTTGAAAAGTTAATAGTTTATTCTTTCAATTGAAGTTGAATTTTAGAAAAAAAAACTAAAATGAAAATTTAAATGAAAATAAATCAATATATAGAAAGTATATAAAATATAAAACAAATTTTATCTATTATATATAATAATATATAATTGATTTTATTTTTAGAAGTTTGAAGATCCTGTTTTCAATCCATATATTCAATAGAGTTCAACTATCTAGTCAAGTAAATATATAAAATTGGTTAAAAACTAAATATTAGCTTTCATGTTTTAATCTGTTATCTGTTATCATATGCATACTTTTTATATTTATTTTTAATATATTTTAATTGTAAAAAGTCCATATATGTGAGGTTGGCAGCATAAAGATAAACTCATAGACTACATCTTATCTTAAATAAGAATGTCACCACAAGATAACTCTAATATAAAACTTAAGTAATAATATGTCTTAAAAAATGAAATTCTATTAAATAATATTGGAAATTGATGCTTAAGGTATGATAGTCTATTTAGTTAAAAGTCAATAAACTCTCTATTTAATATTCTCTCTTTATTGTCAACTTGGTGGTATTAGAATGCTCTTCAAACAGATTTGCCCCATACATATATACCAATATAATTTCTAATTCAAAAATTTATTCAATACAAAAATCATATATATAATAATAACAATACGGTGATTTCGTTGAAATACAGTTTTTAACTATTTATTCAGCCAATAAAAAGTATTTGAAAAAGTTGGTTGCAGATCTATACTAGCAACAATAATAATTTGTAATTACAAAACTATAATAATATAGCTATAAGTCTTCTCTATCCACAACAGCAAAACGATAATGTTATAGAGTGATTGTTTTGTTCTTGTTTAATTGTAATCTTATTGATCCTCAACTGTTTGTAAAGAAAGCTAAGGCCCTTCAAAATCTATTTAACTCATAAAGCATTAATTTACTTATATAATCAAAAATAGTATTTCACAGTGAAATATGTGAGTTCGAGTATATGTGTGCTTTGTAAATCACCTTCAGCATACACTTTTCCATGTAAAAAATCTAGATTCCATGAAATCAAATATAGTTAAACATGTACAGACAGGTTCTTAGTCAATCCCTTCATTCAATCAGTGGTGTTAAAATAACGATATTATACAAAGGATTTTGAAGCTGGCTATTCTAATGCACAGGTGGTTTACGTGGAATTCAATGTAAACAACTGATACTTACTGAAAAAGTTCATATAATATCTTATTACATTGCCTGTAACTTGGTGAAAAAATAGAGATTTTTTTGGTTTTGTAGAATTAAGTTGGGTTTTAGCTTTTGAACTAAAATTGCAATTAATGCTATCAGATTCCTATAATCTATATGGATGTGTATCATTTTTTTCAGATTTGATTGTCTAAATCTAATTTTTTACTATCAATCTATCTGTTGGATTTTCTTGTACTCTTTTAGCCTATAATGTGATCAAAAGATTGATAATAATTTTTTTACACAATTAAATCCAAAAACTTTTATGAATAAGATTACACTATCATACAAGAATCTCAGTTGAAAAGTGTTATAAGAAACTTCATGAGAACTGTGCTTGATAACAATACTTGATTCACAGCTGGAGAACTGAGATAGAAATCAGTTTGTGCAATTCAATTATTTTGGCTATAGTAGACTATGGCATAGAAACATAAATTACAGTGAAAGATTGTTTCAATTGTTTAGTCTTGTGTTTTGAAAGGGTAGATGTTTTATGTATGATTGTTTTTAGATGCAATTGTGTATATTTTATTACACTCGTTAATCTATTGTATTTATGATTAGTTTTATATCTTAAAGTGCAGATATAGTGAGGATAATTTTTTTGTGTTTGAATGTGATGTTTCACATCAAACTTCGCATGTATTTGATTAGTTCTATATTTTGAAATGACAGAGATTGTGTGGTGATTGTTTTTGTGTTTGACTGTGATGCTTCAGATCAAATTCAATCATCCCTTACATGCATATTGATTAGCTCTATGTTTAGGAAGGGCAGACATTGTTTTTATGTTCAATGGTGTGCATTTTTAACTATCATTACAAATCACAATTGATAATCTATTGTGATTAGCTCTAAATTTTGAAAGGAAAGACATTGTTTGGTTTTTTTTTTTGTTATTCGCTTGTGTATATTTTTTATCAAAATTTGGATAATCTACTGTGTATGATTCGGGTATATTTTAAAGGGAAGGACAAACATTGTGTACATGACTGTTTTTGTGTTTGACTGTGTACGTTCTTAATTATTACTTTAGATCACAATCAATAAGCTCTATATTTCAAAGGGTAAATATTGTGTGGAGGATTGTTTCTGGGTTGACTATATATGTTCTTAATCAACATTTTAGATCATATTCAATAATCTATCTTGGTTCTATATTTGAAAAGGTAGACATTTGCAGTGTATAAATGATTACTTCTATAATTGGAAAGGGTAGAGACAGTGTGTATGATTAATATCTTTTTAATCAATGTTTTCAGTTACAGTTAATAGTCTATTGTAGATAGGCTATTGCAGATACGATTAACTGTATATTTGAAAAGAACAAACATGATGTATATGTTTATCTTTGAAAGTGATGTTTCAGATTACACTCAATAATCTATTGTAGATAGAATTACCTGTATATTTGAAAAATACAAACATTATAAATACATTTAATCAATATTTTACATCACACTCAATAATCTATCGTCCAAAAGGAAATCCACTGTTTAATCTACTGTTCTAACATGAATACCAACCACTATTCAGTCACAATAACAGGAGCATAACAAATCATTCATGCAAGGAAAAAAATAATGCAGCAATAATGTTAACTCCTCCTTTGCAAAAAAAAAAACAAATAAGCAAAATCCATGTCTAAGAGGATTCCATCAATCTCATGACTCTTATTCAAAATGAACTCAAAAGTGTTTCCAATCTTGTTTAAACCACCCAAAAAAACACTCTCCTTATCTATCAACCATGAAGAAGAATATATTTTCTTCACTAGACTGTTATCACTGTTTAAACCCATTAATCTTTCAACTTGGTCGTGACAGAAAACCCAGCAAAGACCAACGCCATTAATACATGAGATGTAACGATGTAGACATTTCCTGACATATCTGTATGATTGTGGATATGAACTTTTGGTCTATGTTCTTCTTTAACTCCATCAGAAATCAGCACAGAAAGTACACAATACAAGCAGAGGTGATGGAGAAAGAAAGAAAAGAGTATGGGAGAAGTAATGCAATGCCTGACAGTTAATTGTAGCAGTCAAATCTGGTCAAAAGTCGTATGGATTTGGCATTAAATGCCAACACTAGTCAATAGGGGATAGGTCAGTTGAATTGTAACCCTAAAATAGGTAAACTAAAAACTGCATTCATAGCTCAAGAATACGAGGAGCTTCTGTGAAAGTACCTTGCACAGTATCCAACACAAAAATAAACAGTTTTTACCACGTCCTACCAGAAGAACGCAAAAATCCCCGTGTAGTGCACGTTTGTTGCAGGTTTTTGAGGAAACCCAAACTGAGAAAATTTTAGTTTACCTAGAAGTATTTGCAATGTTCTTCATGGCTGCTTCTGTTACTGTTACCCCTAGTATTAGGGTTTCTTTTGTATAAGTTTGTCTGTTTCTCTCCGCTGTTCTTAAATATCACATATTTAGGAAAACATTAAGCTTGATAAAATAAGGTAATTTTGATTATTTAACAGTTTTAGTCTAAAAGACAATTAAGCTTGATAAAATAAGTTAATTTTCACTGTTTAACAGTTCTAATCTAAGAATCAAAGTCCAGTTTTAGTCTAGGAATCAAAGTATCAGTTTGTAATGCATTTAATGGCTCCTGGATTTGCTGTGTATGTTTTTCTAATGGGCATTTCAAGTAGATTCTATTGTTTTGAGTTTGGCAAGCTTTGCTCTAGAATAGATATAAGTTTTTGACATTTTGACTGTATGTATGTTTTTCTAATGGGCATTTCGCTTGACAGCCATATTTATAATAGATACGAGTTTTCTTTGGATTGAAGTAGTTTCTGGATTTGTTGTGTATGTATTTCTGATCTATATTTTGAATTTCTGCTTTTGATTGAAGTTTGGCCAGCTCTATCTAT
Source organism: Cupressus sempervirens (assembly GCA_028749045.1). Lineage (NCBI taxonomy): Eukaryota > Viridiplantae > Streptophyta > Pinopsida > Cupressales > Cupressaceae > Cupressus > Cupressus sempervirens. Next base: position 545,479,742 of record CM053793.1, read on the forward strand.
AATACAAATGAGTTTTTTTGGATTGCAATAGTTTCTGGATTTATTGTGTATATTTTTCTAATCAACAATTTGAATTGATGCTTTTGTTTGAAGTTTGGCCTGCTCTATCTATAAAAGGTATGAGTTTTTAATGGGATTCAAGTGGCTTTTAGATTTGTTGTGTATGCTTTTCCATTTAACATTTTTGAGTTGTTTCTAGATTTGCTGTGCATGACCAATTGACATTTTGAACGACCTTCATATTTGTTGTGTATGTTTCTCTAATCGACATTTCAGGTGGCACTCAGTAATATAATCATCCAAAAAAAGCAGAAAGTAAATTATTTCCTACTACAAAGCCAAAAAAACAGAAAGTAAATTACTTCCTACTACAAAGCCATTGATTTCACAAATGAGAGCAGACAAGAATGCATTAAACAAACAAACATAAGCGGAGAAATAGAAACTGAAAGCTGATTCATGAAAACCAAAAAAACATAAGAATATTTTTTCCTTTTTTTTCATGGGAGTGTGTGAGTGAGTAAGAAATACAAGCTTTCTCTCAAAATCATAAATCATGAAACATCATGGGTTAAAGCTAATGCTAAAGCTAGCTAGCTAACTGACTAAACCTAGTTTTGAATCATCAGTCGGTGGAAGAAAGAAGAAAGAAAATAATAATAAAGCACAAGCAACACCACCTGAATGGTATGATTTGTACAGAATTATGATCTACCACAAATGCCGACCTCGGAGATTCTGCCAATGCTGCCGCTAATTCAATTCCAATTCCATCAAAGCTGAGCTGACATCGAGAATAACATGAAGATGCAGCGATGCAATTCCTGGTCTCTGAGCTCCCTGAACTGCTGGTCTCATGGACGCTATTAAAATTTCTTTTCTTCAGTAAGGTCCAGGTCGGCCTTGCGCCCAGGCATAAGCATCAGGAGGCAGCGGGCAGTTCAACAAGTTAGGAGGGATGTTGTACATGGGCATGGACGAGGGGTCGGCCATATGCTGCTGGTGTTGAGGATTGAGGCCCATGGGAGGCTGAGGGGGGCCCTGAATCTGCAACTGGGGCTCCTCATCGTCGAGGGGCAGGCGATCGTATGAGGCATTCATGAAGGTGGCCGCCATGACCAGCACTGGTCCGGAGGCCACCAAAGCGCCCACCACGCTGCCCCCCACAACCTGGCCCTGCCCGCCTGCAAGGTAGATGGTCAGCCCAGTTGCCCCGGGCGGCGCCGGCGGGGGCAGGAAGGAGCCGGACAAGGAAAGGATTTCGAAGCGGCCGTGCAAGGTGACAATTGCGCCAGGGGCAGCGGGCTGGCGCAGGGTCACATTGGTCACGGTTCCGCTGCCGCTGAGAATACACACGCCCCGCTGCCTCCTTCGTGCGAATGTCGCCACGCTCTCCCCCACATCGCAGCCATTGGCGATCTCCATTACGTGCGCGCGCAGGGCGTTTGCACTGTCCCTCGTTATTATTATTGGCGGCTTCGGCTTGTTCTTTGATCCGGGGGGTCTTCCCCGGGCTTTTCTGGCCGCATCGCCTTCTTCTCCGCCGGATGATTTGTTGTTGTCGTTGTTCATGTCTGAGAGAGATCTCTTCTTGCCCTTGTTCAGTCCGTTGTTCCCACTGGTCTCATCCTCCGAGAGATTCAGTTCCCGCGTTTGGAATGGAGGTGGTAGTGAATGGCCGTGACCCAGTTGGGCTGAAGCTGCCGCATTCGGATCCATGATCCTCAATTGGTCGCGGATTTCATCACCATGAAGATAAAAGATGGAAGCTTTGATCAGAATCTTGAACTTGGGCGCTTTTTTTATGTCAAGATCAAGTTTTGAGGGATAGAATCTTGACCTTGATGAAGTTTGATTTCAATCTCGAGCTTGAGCTTTGAAGTTGAACCCCAAGATCAGATTTTGAGAGATAGAATCTCAGCCTTGACGAACTTTGATCTCAATCTCGAGCATGAACTTCGAAGTTGGGTTCCAAGATCAAATTTTGAGGGAAAAAATCTCAACCTTGACGAACTTTGATCTCAATCTGAAGCTTGAACTGTTAAACTGAGCCCTCTTTTTCAACCAATATCAAATTTTTAGCTAGAGAATCCTAACCTTGATGAACTTCGATCTCAATCTTGAACTTGAACTCGGAAGTTGAGCCCTCTTTTTGCACCAAGATCAAATTTTGAGGTCAAGAATCTTGTCTTTGAGCTTGAGGTTGAGCAGAAAACGGGCTTCCTTGTTTTCACCACTCGATCAAATTTCGAGGGAAGATGATCCTGAACTTTGAGCTTGGGCTGCCTTCTTTCAATACCAAGATCAAAATTTGAGCGAGAAAAACCTCAAGGTTCGACGTGGGCTTCCTCTTTGTATAAGCAAGATCAAATTTTGGATCGAAAAAAGGCCTGAGCTTTAAACTTGGGCTTCCTGTTCTACCAAGATCAAATTTTGAGCTGAAAATACCTTAACTTTGAACTTGGGCTTCCTCTTTCTTCTACCAAGACCAATGTTTGATCAAAGGATCTCAACGCGGTCAGCTTCCTGTTTCCTGTTCCTCCTCTCAAGATCAATTCTCGAGTAAAAAATAATCTGAACTTTGAACCTTGCCTTCCCGTGTCTCCTATCAAGATCAATGCTTAAGCAAAAAGATCCCAACTGTGATCAAGTACTACCTGTATTTGATCAAAAAGATATTGACTTTGAACATGGGCTTCTTGTTTTTCCTTTGAGCGAAAGACCTCAGCTGCTGCCTGTAATTACCGACAAGAAAACAATCTCAACTTTGAACTTGAGATCAAATTTGAAGTAGGGCTCCCTTTTCTTCTACCAAGAAGACCAATTTGGGCTTCGTTTTCTTTCAACCAAGATCACTTCATGAGCCAAAAAAATCTATATCGGTGCTCATCTCTCAATCAAATCCTCTGGATTTTTCAGCTTGGGTTCCTCAGTCAAGCCCTATGATTAGGAACATGGAAAGAAAGTCCAAGAAAGGATGAAGAAATGTTGGGGAGAGGCATGAAGTAGGTCCAATATAGGAGGAAGTGAAATGCAACAAGGGCTTAAGCAGTGGAAGGTGGGGTTAATGTGGGGTTAAGGGTTGGGTCAAGAAGAATGGGACAGCGTGCGCATGAGCAAGTGGGGCATGGGGTCGGTGCATGGGGCCCTGCTTGTCTCTATCAACTTCCCATTCTCCCGCCCCTCTTATTTCTTCCTCCTCCCCTTGAAATTTTTCTACGTTACCTGACGGAGAAGTTGTATGAGTCTGGTTTTTGATAATCTCTGGTATAGTTGTGAGCGAATATGGCAGAGAGCATCCTTTTTGTTGTCGGCTAAAATGAAAGCATCCCGTGCCTGGGGAAGAGATAGAAAGTGGGTGCCAACTCTCATGCAAATCCCCCCATTAATTATCTTTAATCACACACCAATCTGATCAGAATTTGTGATTACTAAGTAACATAAATTTTTTTCTTTCCTTGTTTTTTTAATGTGATGGCCTTTTTTTCACAGCTTGGTCCGCCCCCCTGTCGCCTTCATTGCTTGCTTGGCAGCATCTTTTGAAGATTAAATTATCCGTCTCTTGGGTTTTGTTTATTCAATTTTCAAATGCATGCTTCTTTCAAGCTTTGGCATTGGATCGTGAGGATTATGACATAGTTTTTATCGTTTGGCCGATTTCTGTGAGTTCACGGAAGTTGTTAAGCATGGACTGAGAAAGTCAAGCCAATGTTTAATAGGCCAATGTGGTTCCTGTGTGTAATGGAAATTTTGAAACTTGCTTTCAAATCAGAGGTTTTTGAGTCGCCTAAGGTTTGGTTCAAAATCTATCATGTTCCGTCCATTCTCCAAGATTCAATTTTTAATTGGTTGAAATTGAAATTCTTATCTTTGTAATATGGTTAAATTGTTTTGGTTTAGATGGGTAAGTGTGATTGGAAATGTTGATGTAAACATTGTCGATGTAAAAATTATTACATAATCTAAATCAGAAGTAATTCTGCTATGTACAGCTAAGTTAAAGGTCTTTAGTCATAAGTAATATGATTTTTGTAGTGTTTTGGTCTAAACTATTTATGATTTTAGTCAGAAAAGAACTATGTGAAAATTAGTGTGACCTTATAAAAATGAAGGGAAGGTAATCTCATTCATAATTCAATAGTACAGTTTTCAAATCTTTAATATACTTAGTGAGGCAAACTCTCATTGACTTGTTCTCGTGCTAAATTATGATCTATGATGAGAATCGAATTACAAATTTTGAGTGATTGATGATTAGTTTGATTCAAAGAATTGCTCATAATTTATTTGCATAATTTTTTACTACTTGTGGATGAATATGACTACATAGTTTAACTACATGATTCAAGTACATAGTTTTGAGTAAAATTAAGTGATCCAAGTCATCCAACTGTGTAATTTTGAGTCTAACAAAATAACTTGGGTACTTTTCTAAAATTATGATGATTGATTTAGGATCTAATTGCATAGTTTTTTACTACATGGTAACAAATATGACTAAAATAGATACAAAGTTGAATCATTAGTTAACTACATCATTCTTGAATTGCATAGTTTTGAGTCAAATTTACTAAGGTATACTTTAGTAAATTGTAATGTTTGATTTGGATTGGATTGCAATGTTTTTTTCCAAATCAATGAAGTTTATTCAACAAACTATATAGTTGAGTCATAATTAAACTACATAATTAGCTAACTCGTACTTTAATAATAAAATTACCAACTTCATAATTATAGTTCAAATCACTAGCTCCTACATTTTGTTTATTTGTGATGTTTAATATCTTATCTAAACAAGATTTTTTAAGTACAAAGTAAATCTATAATATACTCTTCAAACTATTAGATATCGAACTTTACTATAGCAATAATTAATCTTAATTCAAACTTACTAATACTTTTTACTTTTATTTATTTCCGTATCTTTTTAAGATACCAATAAATTGACTCAAATTAACTACACAACTATTAAAGCGCAATCAAATTAAACCATAATATACCCTTTAATAGTTTAGATATCTAATTTACTATAGAAAAAAATGATCTTTAGAATCCACTCACATCAACATGATGTTATCTCCTGAACTACACAATCTAACATTGTAGATGACTAAAAATCAATGTAAAGACAAATATAGAGAAAAGGGGGGATAAACACTGAACATACTGTAATGGGTAACAAAAAGTCTCAATCATGAGACGTCCTCCATCATTGTCAACCAAGTTATAGTCTATCCACTCCTAAAACTCAAAACTTATTCCAAACCCAACCTCCATTAAATCCTTTCCTCTCTTTCGTACACCCCACAACCATTAACAACAATCGTCAAAACCTCAAGAAGAGAAATGAAAAATCATTGACAGAGTTGAATCCATGATTGCCAAAACAAAGATGGCGCATTCAAAAGAAAAGTGACATTTTAGATTTTTGATCTTTTTGGATAAATGTGTGGCAGTACTTGATCAAACAGTGAATCAAAATTTCTTCAAAAGCTGGATAATCCAAGATCCCATTCAAATCAAAAAAGAAACTGGTTGCAGGGAAATTTAGTATTGTACGGAGAAAAGGCCCGGGAAAAAGCTGAACAAAGAACGTCCATGTCAATTATATTTGTACAGTGAATGAGGAGTGAAAAGAGAAAAACAACAGATGGTACGTAATTTCTAAGAAGAATAGATGGATGGGTAGTAAAATCAAGTTGTAAGAGCTTGAAGTTGACGGGCACCCCTGTTCATGATTGGAATTATTTTATGACAGCTTGGTCATTTCAATTATTTTTGGAAGATATAAGAAAGTATTAATTGTAATTTGGTCCTATAGGGGAAGAATACTAGTTGTGTTTATATTTTAATTATTAGTCACTCTTTGTTGACTGAACTATCTAATTATTAACTTTTAATCAGATTTTAAAATGACAACTAAAAAATCTATTAATAGATTTGGCACTTATTAATAATCGTCTAATTGTACGTCTTAGTAGTTAGAATTTGTAGACTTCTATTAGAGGAGTTGTGCAACATTATTTGTACCCATAGTACACAACTATCAAGGCATGTGTGCACAAGTATTGACAAGACTTCGATTGGAAAAATTGTGCAATGTTATTGGTACCCAAAGTGCACAAAAAGTGGGGCATGTATGCATGATTATTGGAAAGACTATGATTAGTGGAGTTGTACAACGTTATTGGTACACATTGCACACAACTACCAAGGCATGTCTGCATAAGTACTGACATTATTAGTACCCATAATGCACAACTAGCAAGGCATGTGTGCATAAGTATTCACAACTTCTTAGGTGGTTCTATTGTATAATTTTCAAGATATCTTAAGTAGGTATTGAGTGGCAAATTGAAATGATCACTTTATAGCCCTTTTGCACATAATGGATCTTACAATGTACCTCATTACTACCTAGATGCCATAACAATAAGTACTTAAATCTGATAAGGAGACAACTACAAAAAACTTGTCAAAATTTGATGTTTCATTTAGAATCTCGTGGGTGTGCAAAGTTAGCTATACTACTACTAGTACACTTCTCCTATATGATTTTATTAAAAATAGAATATGCTATTCCATATGGTATAATAAATTTTTAGGTTGTCTTGTACATTTTAATAGTAAAAAAAAAGCTATATATACCATCAAATTCTAGGCTGAAGTAATAGCTATCTACAATTTGTATAGTTAAATGTTTTTGAGTGTTAATGATGCAAAAACATCAACAAAAAAATCAGATTTTCTTATTTATCATTGGCATTTTGTTCAAAAAAAAGTTATGTAGTTCATTTTGGGTAAGGTTTGAATGATAGGTAATGATAACTGGTGCATATTTTGGTGAAAAGTTGGGAGAGTAGAGGGGAAGAGAGGATGAAGTCCAAAATATGAAATGGGAAAATCAAATTAGTAGAAAAATGTTGGTGAAGGGATGAAATGTGATACACACTATTATCTAGAAATGTTGTTCGGTAGTGCTTAGAGGACAAAGAGTGTGGATAGAGAAAAATGAAGCCATTATGAAAGAGATAATAAACATAAGATGGAAGGAGAGATTCTAGATGGAAAAAATGGTTTGGTTTGGTGTCAAGGAGGACAAGAGATCTGTGTGCATCTGCAAAGATCAATAGTCAACACAAAACATTGTAAGTAGATGATTTGACTTGCAAATGAGGCTTTAGGTTGATTGTAGACTTGGCACATAGTTTACTAGATTTATATTTGTGAGTACCAGACATGCAATTGACATAATTTATGGTTCACTGTGTGAAGTATCTATGACATCAAGGATTTCTTAAGTAGTTTTTAAATATTTGTGTCATCTATGTAATTTAATTTAATTTATATATGTTATTGAGTAACAACACTACCCCCTTGTAGTTGTTTGCATCATTTTGTGTTGGAGTATAAAATGACCCACCTATGCTTTGTTTATTGGAAATTAGCTGATGAAAATGAATTATTACCCTAAATATTTCCATTTAGAGTTTACTTGAGTTTTGAATTTTATTTAGTCAATTGTTAATGTAGGTCTTTATGTACCATTATTTAACCTTCCATCACTTATGAGGAGAAAGTTATTTGGTATGTGCTTGAGGTTGTGAGGAATGTTTCTATAAAGTGATATTAGAATCAAAATACTTGGACAGGGAATTTGGGTGTGATTATCAATCTTCAAGATGTGTGAAAATTATAATTCGATATTAATTAATTGTTGGTAAGATTTGTGTATTGCATATTGTAAGGGTACCAAAAAATAAAAGTAGAGATATAAAGATGTAGCAAATGAAGAAAGAAATCCTTAGAAATAAGGACAAGAGGAAAGATTTTGTGTCCAATATGGAAAGACAATAAGAAAATCTTGCAAGAGAAATAAAAGAGCAAAGAAGGTAAGAATTGTAAGGTTTTGGTAGGGCAATTGCTTGAGGAAAGAATCCAAGATTATGCATCGGTTTTGCCAATGAGAAAGAAAGTGTAAAGACCTATAGAGTTGCTAGTGAATAAAAGAGGAAGGAAAAATGTGGTGTCTTTAAGAGTTGAGGATGAGATTACGAGAAAAATCATGAAGGGTTTGAACAAAAAGAATATTTCAAGAATGGAATGTACACAAGAAGTGGTGAAATAAGTCCTCATTGTAGAGAACAAGACGAGGGACAAGAAATAACATAGAGAAGAAAAAGTGTAGAAAGAAACACTCAAAAGTAGTATTCAAGAAGAGAGGGAAGTGTCCATGAAGGAGGTACACTTAAGGATGCATTAGCAGGTATGGGAAGCCTTAAAATGAAGGTCAAAGATAAGACCCTAAAGGTGATGAGAGAAGGGACAAGTAAACAATTTGTAGAGACTGTTGAGAAGGAGAACACAAGAAGACAAAGTTGTAGTGTGTTAGTATGTGGGGATTGATCACTCTATATAGTACACTCTTTAACGATTTGTAGAGTTTGGCAAAACAACCTAATTTTTTTTGGGTTAGTTTTGCAAGCATTTTACTCTAATACTTTTCAAACATTTTTATGGTTGATTTGTTAATCAACATTACTAAACTACCTAAAAGGATTGTAAATAAGTGGTGGTCTAATTTAAGAGACAACAACTTGAGAGTAATAAAAGAAAAATATGGGTAGACAAGCATATGATGGTAGGTGATATAATTTTGGAAGACATAGTGGTGGGAAGTCACTAAAAGAACATGTGGAAAATGTGAAGAGAAGATTGAATTTGTGGGTGAAGAAGTGAATGAATTTGTAGTATGAACATGTTTCATAGAGGGCATAAAGAGAAGATTGAAATAGCTACAACATCAAGTTGGCAAAAGCTTGAGATGGGGAACATGTGCAAAATGGAAGGTAAACAAATTGCACAAATTAGATGATTCAAATAATGATGCTTTTCACTTTTGTATAATTTTTTTGCAGAAGAGATGAGGAATTGCACAATGATTATGATATGTGTGAGTGGGAGATGGATTTGTAGAGGTTTGTAGGTGAAAAATAAATAAGGACAAAGAATTATAGAAATAAGGACATCAAATATAGGCAGTTTTGAAAGTTTAAAACAAGTAAAATTACGAGGGTGGAATGGACTTAAGGAGGCAAATGGATGGACTAATGAAAAAAAATATATGGATAGTCAAGACATGTTATGGTGTTGGCATGCAAAATGCAGAATGAGAAGAGGATATGATACAAAATATAGAGGCATATGTTGAAGTAGAAGTACAAATGCAAGAGGAAGAAGCTACAAAAATGGAAGCACTAGGAGTCGTAACAATTGAAAATAATGGTGTCGATTTATGGGCACAATTGGTGCCAAAAGAATAAGAATGCAATAAAAAGTTTGAAAAGAAGGAAAATGGAACAATGATAGATACAAAGCCAAAGATTACAGCTAGGGGTGAAGAAGTTATTACAACCAAGAGATGATTTGGAACAATGTGTTTAATTTTTCATAAAGACATTAGGCAGTGTGGTGAAAATAAAGAAGTCCAAAATGATTTATTAGAAGAGGAATATGTAAATTTATAGATTTTTATCAAACTGTTACTGGTTATGTTGAAGTAGAGAATGTATGTGAATTTGAAGGATTGGAAATCCTCAAATTTGCATGGAATTATTTATGTTGTTGAATGGGTGAGTAGAGATTGGAGAAGGGTGGTGAGTAGTAAGGAAAATAGTAGTAAGAAATCCCATTGGAGGAGTGTGATGTTGATTCCAATAAGATTGTGGAAGAAATTAACGAAAAACATAGAGAAATTGGTTTGAGCATAAACAATTCCTATTTCCACATGGTTAGAAGGTTGGGTAAGTTGATATTTATTTGAGATTAGGAGATAAAATATTGAAGAGGAAAATAAAGATCATAGAAAAATAATTTTTGAGTAAATAACCTCATGCACAAGAGTACTTAGTGAAAAGAGAGAGAATAAACAACGATGACAAGAGGTTCAAAATATGAAATGGGGAGATGAAACTACTAGGAAAATGGTGAAGAAGGGATGGAATGCGATATCCCTTATTCTTTAGAAATATTGTTCATTAGTACTAAGAGTACAGAGAGTGTGCATAAATGAAGGAATGAAGCCAATTCGAAAGAGAGAAGAAACCGAGGATAGAAGGAGGGATTTTGGATCGAATGAATGGTTGAGTCTAATAAATTAAGGAAAATAGGTTCCCACAATCCATGATCATGTTGGTATGCTTCTGGGACATATTGTGTATCATTTTTTCAACATCAACATTTCATATCATACTCCATGATTTATCATTAACATGAGAGAGTTCAAAATATGCAAAAAAAATGACAAGTTGCAAACTCAACAAACACTAAAAAGATGACATAAGGGAAAGGTGGATTCTAGTGTCAAGGAGGAGAAGATAACTATGTGCATCAATAGAGATTGATAAGGGTGCTAACTAATCTCCAAACACAATGTATCAAAGACAAAAAGAGAGAGTCTATTTTGTATAAAAGATAGCCTTGTCTATTGATAAACAACACAAAATATTGTAAGAAAAAGATTTGACTTACAAATGAGGCTTAAGATTGTCTTAAAAACTTATCACATACTCTACAAAAAGACATATGAATATTTTTAACATGCTACACCATGCAATACATAAATGTTCCAATTTCATGAAAATCTATTGTATTTTTCATTCTTTGAAATATGGGCATGGGCACCGGTACATTCTGGATAGAAGATAGTCTTCTCTTTTGACAAACAACACAAAACATTGCAGGACGAAGATTTGACTTACAAATGGAACCTAAGATTGTCTTAAAAACTTAGCACATACTCTAGGAAAGACACATGAATATTTTTAACATGCTATACCATGCAATACATAAATTTTACAATTGCCATATACCATACTTTAATAAACTTTCCAATTGCCATATACCATCTGAGAAAAACGGCCATCAAATTTGAGACCTCCCAGAGTAGGCCAACATAAGACAAAAGGAAGTTGAAAGAACAAACAGTGAAGTCAGTGAGAGTCAGGCCCGGATCTCGGGCACTAAGCAGGTGGAGTGAGGTGCGGGACCCACACGGGGGCCCACCCCGATCTTAGCGGAAGTCTGGGTTTGAACGGGTCAAACAGCCGGTCCGAGAAAGAAGACTCTTGTTTTTAAAAACAATTTCTATTCATCTCTGTCACAACCTGCAAATCTCATTTAAAACCGCTTGTGTTGCTTTCCTTCGCTTGTCCCGCCTATGCCGGGCTCTCTTCATGGCCGTTTTGTTTTTTTATTTCCCCTGTCAGACCCCTCCTTTATTTCCCCCGGATTCTCTCTCATTTTCCCATTTTCCTCTTCTTTCCATTTCCTTCAATTGGTTTTTATAAATGTGACGTAAATTCATGTTTGGGTTTTTGAATTGGGTGATGTTAAGATCATCAATTTGAATTGGGTGCCGATAAAATCATCAATTTGAATGACTTGGAGGAGTAAATTCCTGTTTGGATTCCCGCGACCTCGGTTTGAATGGGTTTAAGATTTTCATGGCACCCGTGTGGGAGCTTTTTGGAGTGGATTGGATTGGATTGGATTGGGTTTGGTTTTCCGACCAGTCAGCAGTTTTGCAGTCGCGGGTTTGGGGAGCTGTGTTTAGGGGATTCGAACCTGGGTCTTCGGGATGGATGTTTTGATTGGTTTGGCTAAGTTTTGGTTCATAATTGGTTAAGGTTTGAGCACTTTAGGGGATGAACTTTAGTTTTGTTTGAGGGTTTTCAATAATATTTAGTTATCTAGGTTCATGGAAATTTTAAGTTAATCAGTTTGATATTAAGGCTAGTAATTATTGTCATTGAGATTAAGTATTGTTATTTTGGGTTAAAAGTAAAGAGACAGGGTAATCTTCAAACAAAATGCACTAAAGACAAAACAAAGTCAAACTTTTTTTTTTTTTTCAATTTTTTTTTATTGTTTTCGACTATAAACTATGTAGATCAGGAAGATCAAATGCTAAAATTTATTTGGATATTTTCAATTAGTCAAACATTGCATTAGGATAATGTTACTTTGAAAAGAGTTTTAATAAGACATCAATGATTTTGAAATCTCTTTCTTTCTATTGTCTAGTGTTATATTTTTCAGAAAAAAATTGAAAACGTTTTGAGTTATAATAATAAAATGTTATTATTAGGAAAAAAATGTTATAATGGTAATTTGTGAGCCTCTCATGTGTGAGGTCTTGAGTTCAAGTCCTACTCGAGCTTAACACATAATAATAATTAGTTTCAACAAATCATAATAATTAATCTAGGCTTTGACCTGTTACCTATCAATGATTATAATAATAAAATGCTATTATTGTTTTGATTAATTTAGTTTTGTTTGATAATTGTTTAAGATTATAGTTAAGGTTTGAGCACTTTCAAATTATTTTTGGAGTATTGGGGATGAGATTCCGTTTTGTTGTTTTAGGTTTTCCAAACAATATTTAGTTATTTAGGTTGGTGGAAATTTTGTTATCTTAATTAATCAATTTGATTTATTAGTAATTATTGTCAATAAAATTAAATTTTGTTATTTTCGGTTTAAATTATATGTTATTTAATTTATATGGATGCCCTCTATTAGTCAAATATTGTATCATGATAATATTATTTTAAATAGGGCTTTAGCAAAATATCAACGATTTCATCTTCTTCTATCCATTGCCTAGTGTTATATTCATCGAAAAAAAAATGAAAACATTAATTCATAATAAAGAAAATGTTGTATTCATTGAAGCATCTTATTACATGTAGTGTTGCGAAAAAAGTAGGAGATGTCAATATACTAGACGATTGTTTTTTAATGATGAGCTTGATTTGGAGTTGTTAATTTGTAAGGATTTAAGGATTATGTTGACTTCAACTAGTTGGATACAAGCAAGTCTTGTAAATACAACCCTAGGAATTTTTGAAAGATTGTCTATAAACAAGACAATGCTCAACCAAAACATTTGATGTATTTGATGGTTGAATTTTATAATTATTTTGGACTACCATTCGAAGATCATTCAAAAATAATTCCAATAACAACAATACTGAAGGGAAAAACAATCATGTTGCTATGAAGATTGGCATGAACATTGACTATACATAAATCTCAATGATTGTCACTTCCAAAAGCGACAACTAATATGAGACCAAAAGAAAGAACATGATTGACATTTTGTGACAGTTTCTCATGTAAAATCTCTAGAGTGTGAATAATGTCCCCATTCACATATGACCTTAGTGAGAAAAAGAAAAAGAAAAGGTAGACAAATTTTGTAAAAGGTAATATATTATTTGTTGAATTTCGTTCGAATGCATTTAATAAAAGTTTTTTGCTACCAAAATACTTTTCCAAATTTTATATACCAATTTGTATTCTTTCACAATGCCTTTTGAACAAATATAGATGATAAAAAATATCACATATATTTAAGCAACTCGATACTTCATCTACTTCTATTCCACTATAACTCTCATTTCAAAAATTTCAAATATATTTTTCACATGCAATTTGTAAATGAACATTGAATGTAGGGTGAACTCACAATAATGGGTTCCACTTTAGTGGGACGAACAAAAATGAAAAAAATTTCAAAATTTCAAAATTGATTTTACCATATGTTCGCGCGAACACACTTATTGTGTTCGCACGAACTTTTTTTTTAATCATGTTCGCGCGAACATATTTCGTATATTCGCGCAAACATATGTGATAAATATGTTCACGCAAACATGATTTGCATGTTCACACGGACATACGTTCACGCGAACATGGTAAACGTGTTTGCGTGAACGTCGTGTTCGCCTGTTTGCACGAACATGCAAAATCACAAAAATTTTAACCTTTTTTTCTTTTTTTTTTTTGCTCTTTTGACTGCCATAATTGCATGAGAATGATCTCCTACTATAAAATAAAAAATGTCAAAATGTGTTGCTCAGAGCAAGCTTTCCAACGACTATAATTTTAATACATAATTTAATCATTAAGACTTTCAAATATGAGTTTAACTCATTATAGGTTCATTACCGATTGAACATCAACTGACTTTGACACCTCAGGAAAATTAGTAAATTAGGTCAATTTTTTTTTGAAAAGTATGGAGGCACTGGTTTATTGAGATACCTTTCTATTCAAAAAAAAAAAAAAAGGTTTATGATAAATTTACTTCAAATTATCTGTGTCAAACAGAACGTATGTTTGAATTACGGTTCATGTCACTTCAAAACTTCATAAACTATACAATATTCAACAAAAATAAATCAAACCAAATGTAGATACTGGATATTGATGTTACAAATCCAACGCCGAAAGAATTACTTCATTATCATTTCTAGAAAAAAAGTTATGTGTGTCAAACGGACTGTCACTCTTTAAAATATTGAATTTTATTATGTACCACTTTTCGGAGGAGATAGAAAAAAATTGACATAAATAATTTTTTTGTAAGATTAAAAAATATAGTTACAAAGTAGGAACAAAGTATTCAAAATCACTAGTTTATGTCATCTTGAAATTATTTATAGTTTTGGAGATATAGTCACTTGAACATGACGTTTGTTGCAAAAATATTGATTTCAGTGTCAAAATTGGTCAAAAAGTGGAACCCATTATTGTGGGATCACCCTATAACCTTGCATCATTTTTATATCCTTACAGTAAAATCAATGACCACATATGTTTTTTATGTTCTTGTATTTATATCACTTTATGTCAAATAATTTTTTTATAATTAATTTAGTATATTAACCTTTAAAAAATTGTGTGTGAAGATATCAAGTTGATTAAATACATTTAATGTTTATTTGATAACATGTATTTTCTTTGTTGATCTCAAAGTCATGTTGACTATTAGTGTCAAACACTTAGTCATTTCCTAGGTAGAGTTGGTCGATCATCACTGCAACTGAGCCACCCAATGAAGGCCAAATGATGTATTTGGACTCGTTCACATTCCAGTTTGAGCCAAGCAAGTCTTTAGTTGCTAAGCACCCTAGTATGTACAGAGTGATGGTTTATGTTGAGTAGGACAGAAGTTAGTAGACACCAAGCTAAATAGAGTTAGTTCATGTTGAGTTACATAGTTAGTGTGGAGCATTTAAAAGACGAGTGACATTATTAGTCTTATTCATGACTGAGTGCCAAAGTATTCATGTGTCGATTAAATCAATTTTAGTATATGTTTTTGGAATGGCACAAACACTTATATAAACCATTTTCGCTGACTTGTATACATGATTTAATGATTTTTGGGACAACTAAGGATTTATTTACGTGTTTTTTCAAAGATCATTAATCCATATGAAGATAGTGTAACCAATTAGAAAAATGAAAGGATTAAGTGACAAAAGGGAGAAATTGGGTTCTTGATTATGATCTAGAACCTTCTCCAATTGGTTATTTAAGGAGGGTCTAAACACTAAATCATGGAGACAAAAGAGATAGAGCGAAGAGAGAATTGTATGTGCAAAAAATGTTATGTTTGATTGTTTTGATTATGTAAAAACAGGTTTTAAAGGACCCGAAACCTTACATTAGCAGAGTATTAAGAAAGTATCAAGAAAAGAGAACAAACAAATAACATGAAACAGACCTCAAAAAAAAAAAAAAGAGGTCACAGACAACATTGCTAGAAAAGACAACAAAAGACCAGCAAAGGAACAACAACCAACCAGCTAAGGAGTATTAATCAGATGCACAGCTTGGTCCACCAAAGAATGAATAGTCTCAGCAGCAGCATTCACCTCATCCTTCTTAGTGGTTTCCTCCATCTTCTTTGATTTGGCTCGAGTATGCTTGCGAGGACCTTGAGAGTTTGCCCCCAGGGGAGAAACCTGAGCTTTATCTGCCTCATTCTTTTTCAGGAAGCTGGTCATGTTATCCCCCAATTGTCTAAGTTGTTTATCCATGTTACCCAGCCTAGTTTCAAATTTAGACACCTTCCCCTGGATACTGCTAATGTCCTTGTCCATCACCTTCTACTTGGATTCCAACACAAGGATCTTATGCATCAGATTTTTCACTTCTTCCGCATTACCTATGACCTCCGAGAGCTTCTCGATATGTTGACCTAATGTTCTTTCCCCTCTGGCCATCTTGCTAAGATGCTCCATTTCTTTTTTCAACAACACCATTTTATGTTTAAGAATGTCAATGTCCTTCTATATAGAACCAGGGTTACCAAATAAGCCTTTAGAGGGCTCAATTCCACCACCAACACAATCACCTCTGTCAGATTTGGACCCCTGTTCACAATCATCAATAAAGTTGGAAGCCTCAATCCTTGTTTTCACATTTTTGTTTTCCTGTCGCCATAAAGACTTTCTTTTTCTTTCCAAATGTTTAGCAAGGGGCTCATCATTCGACAGAGGAGAAGCCCTCTCATCAATACAACCTTTGCCCTTCCCTTTGCTACATCCCCTATTTTTTGCATGTTCTCTAACAATTTCATCAACAAAATCACTTTCCCTCTCTCGATCAGAATCATCCTTCTCAACACTCTATTTTTTCTTTTTAGTGCTACCACTCGAACCTCTTTTAGGACTAACCAGACCCCTTTCTGCCTCATCTTGTGTCTTAGAGTCATAGCCCTTTTCCTGAATACTTCCTTCAGTATCTTGATCTTCCCCTTTAAAATTTCTAAGTTTTGGGATTTTTTAAAGATTTTAGCACATTCATAATCAAAACCATTAATCCTTCATGACAAACATGTTCACCAGTCAGGTCATGCTGAATAGCTAGGGTAGAATTGGAGAGAGATTACAACATGTATGAAGGAAAATTAACCCTAATGTCATGACGAAAATGATTTTCCAACACAAAATGGTAACCATATAGTTTTGTATATCTTCCATCCAAAATCAGATATTCCATAATAACATAGAACACAAACCATCACAGACGAGACATAGAAGCAGGGTAAAAATAAGAAGTACCTATTTTAACTAGTCGATTTCTTTCCTGTTCGGTCTCGACAAAGTCATCAATTGCCTTATTTGAGATCTTCCTTTCCCTGTAGAAATTCATCCCATCCAACTCCAAACCTGTAGCCTCCGTAATGATTTCTTCTGTAACCTCTAGCCTCTGGTTCTCGACCAAAACAGAACCATTCTTCTAAGATTTCACAAACTGGTGCATAATAGTAGGGTTGTTACCTTTGAGTCTCTCCATGTAACCAATAAAATTGCCACGCCCAAGGATATCCCACACCTCGATTTTCTTCTTCCAATCCACGTAGCTAGGCGATTTGACCTGTTTCCTCTTACCTCCCATGATCTCTGTAATAAAAGCACTGGTTTGCAAGCACTGAAAGCCCCCAAAAACTTTGGGAATACCACTACCTAAGCACGGATAGAAAGAGGCAACCCATAAACCATGCGATCTACCCACATTTCTAAAAATAATTGCCCACCTCACTCCAAAGGAGTTAAAATCATAATTCTCTGACAACATCATAATTAAAGGATTTTTGCTAGGATTTCCATTCGTCCTACTTAACATGCTCGCAGCCATCAACAGGTAAAGTGTCATATGAATCCCATATGATTTTTTGATCATTACAACATGCCACATTCAAAGCCCAATCAGCTAAACCATTAGCTTCCCTATAATTATGGGATATAATGCAATTTTGAAAGGAGTTAATTATATAACCAGCCTTAGACATAATATTACTAATGGTCCATGAAGGTGGATAATTTTTTTTTAAGTAGTTTATAATATTGAGGGAATCACCTTCAATCCAAATGTTCTTCAAGTTCAGATCTTTAGCATAAATAATACCATAAAGTGCAGCAGAAGCTTTAGCAACATGATTGGTTTGATGACCCAAAGGTATTGCCATACCACCAACAAAGTCCCCATTAGAATTTCTAATCATCACTCCACAACCAACAATGCCTAGGTTCCCTTTCGAGGTCCCATCAAAGTTAATTTTGAACCAATTAGTTAGAGGGTAGTCCCATCAAGCACTTTCCCTAGGGTTGGGATCTTTAGTATTCAAAATCATATTCCTGATATTCTAGTTATTCATCACCCCAGCATCCCATTCATTAAAAGGTTGCTGCCCCTTACCACAATTTTTTATATTTTCATGCAAAAGGACCTTGATTTTATGGAAAACCTGAGTAGGATTGGATTCCACCCCTCTAAAGATTCTGTCATTATGTTCCTTCCATATACCCCAACAAAGATAAGGAAGAATAAGTTCCCACAATTTGATAATTAAAGTATTCTTGGAAGGATCTCTCCAAGAAGAAAAGAACAACTGGATGGTAGCATGGGATACCTAGTCCATGTTCATCAAACTCCAAATAAAATCCCAAACCTGCTTAGTAAAGGAGCAATGGAGCATAATATGGTCCACCAACTCCCCATCATTTTTGCAGAGGACACATCGATTGACAATGAAAAACCTCCTCTTCTTAAGATTGTCAAGAGTTAAAATTTTGTTTTGCAAAAGAATCCAAAAAAGAAGAAGCTTTAGGAGTCATACCTTTCACCCAAGCTGTAGCCCAGCAAGGTACATCATGATCCTCAAAAGAATTTGTGTAGGTAGACAAAATGGAGTATTCTCCACTAGGATCATCTTTCCAAATCAGAACATCCTCTTCATGATTCAAACAAAAAACATTCAGGCATTTAGCAAGCTCCACTAGATTCAAGTCCACCCTAAGAAGATTGACCCACATATCATTATTCCAGTAATCACTAACCAAAGTTCCAAACCGATTCTTGCACTGCACCATAAACCCATTCCATCTAGGGTCATCACAAAGGGGGTGATCCAAAATCCAAATGTCTTCCCAAAAAAGGACTTTCAATCCATTACCAACCTTCCATTTAACTCCTTTCCTTAATATATGTTTAAATTTTTTAGCATTCTTCCATATCTGAGATCCCCCTTGATCAACATTAGAGAAAAGGAAATGCTGAAAATCAAAGTTATCTGAATTGTATTTATCCGCCCAAATGTTCCTCCATTCCCCCTCATCCTTATGCCATCTCCAAAGAAGTTTAGCCAGTAAAAGTTTGTTCATAGTAGAAATCCTTCGTAGCCCAAGCCCACCTTTCCCCTTAGGAATACAAACATTCTCCCAAGCAATAAGAGGGAGTCTCTTTTTAGACTCCATATCAGTGCACAAAAAGGTCTTCTGAATTTTCTCAATAGCAAGAGCAAACTTTCTTGGAATCTTAAAGACACAGAAGGCATAAAGTGGAGCACTTTGAAGAATAGATTTCAAAAGAATCACCTTCCCAGCCCGACTGAGGAGAGAACCCTTCCAGCCAGCAAGTTTGACATGAATCTTATCATTCAAAGAATTCCAAAAGCTTCCAGGAGGGGATAAACCCATAGGTAACCCCAGATAAGTACTTGGCAAAGAACCACTCTCACACCCAATAATCCTTTTAATCTTTAATTGTCTAGCTTCACTAACATTGATAAAGTAAATCACACTTTTGTTCCAATTAATGATTTGGCCAGTAGCATCTCCATAGTCAGTCAAAGCCCTCTTAATATTCCTTGCATTATGCACTGAGGCCTCCCCCATGACAATAGAATCATCTACAAATTGCTGATGCAAGAAAACTAGAGGTGAGGAAGACGAACTAAGACCCACAAAGTCTCCTTTGACAACCATATTATTAACATATCTTCCCAAGCTTTCAACCAAGATAATAAACAGAATAGGAGAAATAGGGTCTCCCTGTCTAAGGCCCCTAGAAGCCTTTAAAAAGGGGGAAGGGGATCCATTAACAAGCACAGAGAAGGAAGCCGAACAAAATTAACAAAAAAATAAGATCCCTGAATCTCTTATTAAAGCTAAAAGCTTCCAACCCCCTTAGAAGGAAGTTCCAGTCAACTCTATCATACGCTTTAGAAAGGTCAAGCTTAAGAAGAAACCCTTCCTTCTTAGAAACCACAAGAGAATGAATGTTTTCCTGAACGGATATAATGGAATCCAAAATCTATCTACCCGGAACAAAACCATTTTGCTATCTAGAAATAATAACCGGAAGAATAGAGAGAATTCTAAGAGTCAAAACTTTGGAGATGATCTTATAAAAAGAATTACATAAACTGATAGGCCTAAACTGATCCAAACAATCAGCACTCGGATTCTTAGGAATAAGAGCAATAAAAGTACCATTAAGCTCTCTAAGGAGGTTTCTTGAGCCAAAAAAATCCTTAACCCCATTACAAACATCAGAACCAATAATATGCTAGAATTTATGAAAAAGTAGGAGAGGAAACCCATCAGGACCTAGGGCCTTATCAACTTCAAAAGAGAAAACAACTTTAGAAATCTCTTCCATAGAAGGTATGGACAAAAGAAAAGAATTCTGGGCTTCAGAGATGCAGTCTAGGAACAAATTCTGCTTCTCAGCATTGAGGACAAGGTCACATTGCAGCAAGCTGGAAAAGAACAACATGGCCTCCCTTTTAATAACATCTTCATTATTAGTCATTCCATCATCCATCTTAATTTTGGAAATTCTATTAACCATCCTATGGTTAAGGGTAGTCATATGAAAGAACTTGGTATTCTTGTCACCTTCTTTAAGAAAAACCTTTCGGGATCACCGTCTCTAGGACATTTCCTCCTTAGTAATAATATCATGAAGTTCAACCAACTTATCACTCTCCTCTTCCCTAGATATTAGCTCATAACCATAAGCTTGAATCTTGTCTTGAATGTCTTTGAGTTCCTCCACAATCTTGTTTTTGTTCTCAAAAATGTTACCAAAGGTGGTTTTATTCCAGATTTTGATGTTTTTCTTAACATTTTTCAATTTAGCTACCACTCTAAACAAAGAAGTACCCTCAACATTAATGTTCCACCACTCCTGAATGAGACTCTCCAAATTAGGATGTAGGGTCCACATTTTTTCAAATCTAAAGGGGAAATTCTTCTTGAAGATGCATTGGTCAGCAGGGAAGAAAATAGGATAGTGATTCAACCCAACCCTAAGCTAGGCATTGAGGGAACATTTATAATTCAAAATCCACTCATTGCTAATAAGAGCCCAATCCAATCTGACCTGAATAAGATCCCTACCTATTCTCCTATTTGTCCAGGTGAACTCAATCCCATGTAACTCAATGTCATGAAGCATATGAGAGTCAATAAAATGCATAAGATCTAATCTATTATCCAAGTTGGTTTGATTACCTCCCCATTTTTCAGAATCCTTTAAGGGGGTATTAAAATCTCCAATCACTAGCCACTTATCCTTAGCAAAAAAATTTCTTTGATAAGAAATTTCTTCCCACAAAGCCTTCCTTCCCCATTTGGTATTGGGGGTGTAAACATTAGTCAGAACCCAACTAAAGTTTCCTTTTGTATTAACAAAACACACATTCATCATATTTCTACTATGATAGATGAGATCCTCTTGAATCCATTTATTAATCCAAAATACAACCAAGCCTCCAGAAGCTTCATCAGTATCACTACCAACAATCTTTCCCCCCTTAAAAATAGAAAGACCTTCCTCCTTCTCCTTTAGCATCTTAGTTTCCTGGATAACAAAAATGTCAGGTCTATTATCCCTAATCATGTTTCTTAAAATTTCCTGTTTGTGAGGATTATTTAACCCTCTTATATTCCATGAAATGATCTTCATAATTTAACAAAATTTTTGGAGTCAAGGATAGTTCTCTGACTACCATATGCAATGTTCTTAATAGCCTCCATTGTTCTTATGATCTGATTCAAACATCTACCAACAGGAGAAGGAGAAGAGCCAACATCACCATTCTTGACAATGGCTCCACCTTTCTTAGATTGACCAGACTTACCCTTAATAGGTTTCAAATCAACTTTCGAACCCTTATTTCTTTTTACTGGGGTAGTATCCTCATCTTCTTTTTTATTATTTTTCTTCCTACCATTAGAAAATTTTTCAACTGTTGTCCAGTTGTCCTCAGAATTATCCTTTTCCAAAATTGCTTCCTCAACATGGGAGATAGTGAGAATATCCTCAATGACTCCACTAACAAAGGAATTATTCTTCAGCACAGGAACTCGAGTAGAAGAAATAGAAATCTGATTCTCCATAGAAAGACTATCCGAAGCTTCTTGATTCCTCTTCGAACAAACAATCTCAAGGATAACCAAGGGAACCTGAGAAGGGGAAGTCCCCTCAGTCACCATCAATGGTGAGTCCTTATTAAGCTCCTTCGAGGGGAAAACTAGAACAATATTCTCCCCAACAGTCTTTGTCAGGTCTATAATCTTTCTAGCCTCCTTAGAAACATCTTTCTGTGCTGAAAGATCAAAGTGGGGTGCACCTTCCATTCCAATCATAGAGAAACTACCCTTTTGGGTTTGGTCCTTTGGAGGAGCAGGTCCCTCAGCTGTAGCCACCATATCTTTAGATAGGTCTTTCTTAACCCAAATTTTCTTACTCTTCTTTGCAGTCTTTTTAGCTTTTCCTTTCAGAGATGGGCATTGCTTTGCCCAATGGCCTACTTTCTTGCAATGTAAGCAAGTGAAAGGGATTGATTGTTTGATTATTAGAAGCAAAGACCAGGTAGAGTAACTTAGCAGTGAAGGATAGAACAATGTTTATCATATAGGAGATCAGATCAAAACTAGAGAGAGGAGATTCATTATCAAGCATCAAAGTGCTAACTGAAGGATTAGGTATTGATACATTCTAGCAAGTAAGTCAGGGTAAATCTCTTAATAGAATGGTCCTAATAGGCCTATGTAAGTCTCCTAACATAGTGTTTACTTAGTTGTAAGTTTAAGTCCTTTAATCAAGGTAGATTGAGTAAGTCTTGTAAGCTCTTAGCATGACATACCCCTCACTGAGTAGATCACTAGAAGTGACAAAATGTTTTAGCCTTAACATGCATACTTTATTGTTACAATAGTGAAGATTTGTGGGTGTCATCCCCACCCTAGTTTTACCTTCACCTTGGAGGGTTTTTGGGTAACCAAATCTTTGTGTTATGTGTTTACATTTACTTTCATGTTTATAGATGTGATAAATAGTTAGATCTATTTCAACATATGGTTATATGATTGATGATGTTGATATGAGATGGATTAAAGGTGAATGCATTTGATTTGTTTGAAGAAGAGAAAAGTTTTATGGATCCTTATTCACCACCCATCCTCCCCCCCCCCCCCTCAATATCTTTCCTTCTCAGTAGACTTCCAACAATTGGTATTGGATCTTTGTTCTCTTACAAGAAGTCTAACCACTTGAGACTTAAGATCTTGGAGATGGAGGCTTATAAATTGAGAAAGATTATTGAGAACCATAAGTTTAACATACAAATCATACTACAACAACTTGAAGCTACAAGAGAGGAGTTGAAGAAATCCTTAAAGAGAAGAAAGGAATTAACCATCTAACAAAATAACACTAAATATTAAGATGAAGACACACAAGGACTACTTGATAATGATAATTCTAATGAAAGTGATGTAACAATAGAAAATATATTGGAAAAGAATAACACACTAAATGAAGAGGTAAAAACACTAAAGAGAGAACATGAAATCCATTCAGTAAGATTGTGTGAAGTGACTAAACAGAAAACAAACGATGAAGAGGATAAAGATCATATATCTACAAGACTTGAAAACAAGAATAGTGAAGTGAAAAGGCTTACTCAAAATCAGTTTGATATGGCCAATAGGTTGCTCTCTACAATTTAAGAGTTCAATAGAAAGGATGTGGAGATTACAAATATGAAATCTAAGAATGAGTATTTCAGGAATGAACTGAAACATGAAAAGGAATTCATTGAAAGTTTGAACAAACCTAAAGAATCTATGAGATATTATGAAAAGATGATGAGATCACAAAGAAGATAATACAACACATCTAGCCTAGGCTATATCGAGAACCTATCATCTTTTGAGGAAGGAAAATTATCAAAGAATGGAGAGAAAAGAAATAAAAAGCCTAAGAACAAAACTAAATGCTATCATTGTGGTAATCTAGGCCACAGAGAAAACATTTGCAGAAGCAAGATTGGTAAGAAAAACCCTAAGCCCAAATTCATTAGTAATTGTTTTAACTACAAGATGCAAGGACATCAAGCACATGAGTGTAGATCTAAAGCTAGCAAGTAGTTGCACCTAGAATTGAAAGTCATTGCTACAATTATCAAAAGTATGGACATATAACTCAAGAATCCATATAAAAAACAAAATCTCATTGGATATCCAAGAAGCAAGGGAATGCACCTAAACAAGGTAAATCCTATAATTGGGATTACAACACATGGTATAATTGTCATTACTATGGTGAGTATGGTCATGGTGCAACAAATTTTATCTAGACACATTTTAGATGTAAATCTAAGAGTTGGATGAATGGAAGTTTAGTTTTCTATAGTTGTCACAAGATTGGACATGTAAGCAGAAATTGCAAAACTCGAGCACCAACACCTAGAAATGAACATAACAAAGAAAAATGAAAAGTTGACGTAGAATGAAAAAGTAATGCGATGAATCAAACTTGGAGAAAGAAGGAAGAAGAAGGCAGTAGTGGAATTGGTCAAACTGAGATCGCCCAATCCAATGGATCATGTGATCATAGTACTTCTAATAGAGCAAAGAAGGTATGTAAGGAACTCTACATTCGAATGCTACATTTTACACTAGTTTCTAACATAAGATATATTAAAATTCCACATCTTCATAAATCAAGATGTATCAGGATGAGTTTGAGGCAAGAACCAAGAAAAGAGTATGTATATACATAATTGATGTTGAGCATCATTACTAGTGTTTATAGTGATCGAGTATTGTCATGTGAATCAGGCTCCCATATAGACCGAGATGATGTGTTGACCAAGACAAGTGTGGAAATGGTAATGGTGACAAAGTCATGGTTTTGATTGAAAAATGAAAGGAAGGTATTGTGTTAATTGATTTCTTATGCTAAGACCAAGCTAGCTATATTGCACCCACCATTGTACGAAGCATTTATTGATGACCTAATTTAAACATTTGAAACTATATAGCATATATTGTAGATCATTTTCACTCACCTAGCAATCAAAGAACTTGCAAAGTGATTCAAAAGCAAATTATAGAGTGATTTTTGCAAAAAATTGTGAGATTCAACAATGTGCCATCAACAAAAGTGAAAACAAGTAAGGTTGAAAAGATTCTTGGAAGTGAGTTTATTACTTTGTGTTTTAACTTGAAGTCTACAAACCCTAGTTCATAATGGAATCGTCTACATCCAAAAATGGAAAGGAAGCTTTGAAAGACAACAATGCACAAATTGTGAGGAATGATACATCTCTTTGCCAAAATTTAGGGCATATTCAGAAGTTGCAATAATTGGAGACGCATTTGGCACATCATCATGCATTCCTCCTCGAATCATCATGGTGCATGATGCATGATCATTATATATGTGTAATATTCGAGAAAATAATGATTTTGAACCAAGGAATGCTTATGACAAGTTGTGTGAGAATGAATTTCTAAAAGAAGAGAATAGAGTGGTTGCCAAGAAGGGGCTTACCCGTGCCCTAGCTTTTCCCAAAGTATTTAAGGTTGAATGGATAAAAATAATTTTGAGTATAGTACATGACATGAAGTTGTGGCCAGAGAATGGGCTATTCAAGATAACTAAGGTGATTGTTCATCAAGTGACTAGGTACCTATCCTATATTGTGTAAAG